>OW679203.1:3658595-3798199 GCA_940337035.1 Agriotes lineatus | reverse complement strand
CCCCTGGTCTTGTGTGTTCGTGAAATAATTCATTTTTCTGCTGCATTAATATTAAAATAGTTCTTAATGAAGAATGGTTTGTATAGATTTAACGAATTATTGTAATACAATCTATATTTTTCACTTCTAATTACAGTCCTTCAGCAAAAGTATTCTGGAATGCAGTTTATGGAATTACTTACATCACAGCCCCTATATTTACAATTATTTTTTACTTTCAGTTAATATTAACAACACCAGGAAAATTACAACTCATCCTATACAGCATTAGCTCTTCTATTACCTTCATTTAAAATTAACGGTGTACCTATCAACGCACTACTTAAAGCCTCCTCGTAACTGGGTGGTAAAGTTTCGTCATTGTAGTACCTTAGAATCAAGGAACTACAGCTTTGCGCTGAGCTAGAACTAGAGTTTCGTGTTGAATCTGAATAAGTGGGTGGTAGGTCCAGATAGTGGACAGTAGTCATTGTAAACCCATTCTCTTCCACGCTATGTATTAACGAACTATCCCGTTCATTTGTACCATCAACATAGCTTAGTTGGCAACCACAACGTGCTGTGTCATATTCGAATTGTTTGAAAATTATTACAAACAGTGCAACCAAGCCTGTAAAACAGAATCTATGAATGTTTCGTTGGATTCCTACTCTTAATTTACCTATTAGCATGAAAGCAATTATGTAGAACACAGCAGATTTATCATCTGAAAAGACATTTTATAGTACAAGCACCAGTGCTTTAATGAATATTACCATTTCGACTGTAGCTCTGGTGGATGTTATAGCTGACGTTATCTGAAAACACAGTAGTATAGCTTACAGTAGAAATTTGTTTACTGTTTGCTTACGAAGCCATCTCGAGTCTTCGGCTGATATTTTTAGAAAATGTTCAGGCAAACCACCTACAATTACAAAGACAATTCAACACATCTGTCAAATAATTCAAATAGATCAATGACAATGTAGCGTTGTTCTGTTTTCAGCCAATAAAAAAGAATTATATCGACATAATAACCACTAGTGATCCTGGCGACATAATTTTTTGACATTTTCAATGTGATGACAGTTATTATATTCGTTTTGGTTGCTCCTATGGAAACGTGAAAATTTGCTCTCAAAATGAATTTTTACAGTTGAATTTTTTCTGGAATACCATTCTTAGTCAAAGTTAAGTAGAATATTTTTACGGTGGTATCACTACTCCTGTCCATTGCGCTTAGGATTAGGACTCGTGCTAGCGCACTCGTCCTAATCGAACCTAAGCGCAATGGACATTTGTGATACCACAGCAAAAATATTCGACATAACTTTGACTACTCATGGTACTATAAGCGATTATTCAACAATTTTTTAGTTATTATTAGTACTTATGAGATCCCATACCTATGCTGTCGTAATTAGATTGGTTTGCCTTAGACAATACGGTCTCTTGGACTGAACTTCTTGGTCTACCAGGAAGTAATGAGGTTTGGTCGAGCATGCTTGGTGTATAAAAGCATACGTCTATTCAAAATATATTTGAAGCAGACCTAAGTGTTACATTTTTAAAGTTGTAGCGATGCTTGCTATCAATTAAAAATATTTTTAATATTTACGACTTGTTTGCGATTCAGGACTGGCATAATCTAAATTTTATATTACAACACTGCAAACTAATTGTGGACAACAAAATTCTTGCACACATTTAAGGAAACGAAATCTCAAGGTTAAATAGTGGCACAGGTTTAAATGCTAATTTAATGATGTTACATCACTATAGTTTTATTATCAAAACAGGTAACACAAGGCCACGGGCAGCTTGGAAATCTGTTTAAATTGCGCGCTGTTGCTCGTCTAAATTACCCATAAAAACATTAAATTACTGAAGCTTTCTATATACAGGGTAATTCGTAATTGTATTTAATAATAAAGTGTGAAGAAGAAACTCAAAGTCTCATAAAAAGTAAGTATGCTGACTACTGATTCTAGCACCGCGAGTTCGATCCTCAGTCTCTGAACAGACTATATATGACCAAACCCACAAACTGCCCACAAGTGGATAGTTTGTGACCAAACAGTTAACAGTAGTGTATGTATACATATAAAGTGACTGTACATTTCCTTAGAGTCCCTGTATATAGGTTACTAAAAGTTGGGCAAACACCGGGATACATTTTGATTGGTTTGGATCACTTTTTACAAGGCATGTGTGATAAAAGTGCCTTTTTTTACATATTTTGCAACATGTTACGACCGAAAGTATCGCATATGCTAATCTAAATTTCTAAAAACCTCTAAAGAAATGTAGAGATCCTGTATATAGTATATAGTTTACTAAGAGTTGGGCAAACAGCCTGATTTGACATACATTTATGATCCAAATTAGATATTTGACATATGTCGAACAAAGAGGTTATGGGAACCAACCTTGCTAACTTGCCTTCGATAGGATCTCTAGAACCGACTATTAGGAATAGACGGCCAATTTAGTTTAAGATTTAGATTTGCATGTGTGAAACTATCAGTCGTAACATGTTACAAAATATGTAAAAACGGCACTCTTATCACACATGCCTTGCAAAAAGTGATCCAAACCAATCAAAATGTATCCCGTTGTTTGCCCAACTCTTAGTAACCTATATACAATATACAGGGACTCTACATTTCCTTAAGGTTTTGGAACTTCTGCTTGCTGATTTTGGCACCACTGTAATTTTTGACATTTAAAACTTGGCTTATGTCACACTATTGCAAAACAATAATCTCTAAAATTCTTTAATTCTTGCGCATACACTTCAATTGCCATGAACAGAACGAAAGAAGGTTTTATTATTTGAAAGAGAAAAAACGGTATAGTTAATTATCACAAGGAAAAACTTCGCTTAACTTTTGACACATGTAACATAACCTAACTTTAAATATTACTAGACATCACTAGCTCCGAAGTACATTCCCAAAAGAAAACGTCATTTCCAGGTACACTCAGCAAATATTTAAAAAAATTGTCATTGACAGTTCACGAGTTTTGTGAATGAATTATATGAACTCTGAACAGTCCAATTAGGTACAGTGACTTTATATGAGACAGTGGCGACAATAGAGTATATACTTTTTTATTGGTCGCTCGAATCGGCCGCCAGTAAGAGGCAAAATTTGTTGATGCTTTTGTTTGTTTATACCAAATTGAGGTTAGCAGGATCGGTTTTGCGTCAGTTTGTGTCAAATTCGAGGTTAGCAGATTAGATTTTGCGTCATTTTGTGTCAAAACTGACGCAAAACCTAACCTGATAACCTCGAATTTGACATAGACTTACAGTGTCACCAACATATTATTTATATGTTGTGTAACCATGACCATTCAAAAACGTTTAATTTATTAACCCTTTGAGGCCGGAATTAGTTTTTTCTTTTTAAATAAATTTTTTTCACTGTGTACATATTTATTAGACCCAATACAAACTAAATATATAAATTTAAACAAAAAAAACACAAACATTTATCCTGCAGGATGTGGTTACCAATGCTAACCAGTAGGAACATAACACATATATCATAAATTATTTTGAATGGAATGAAAAAAAGCAATTTCTATCCTTATTTAGGCACAATCCTACATCACATGTCTACATCTTATAGGCATATGGGCACATTTGTCATGAAGTACTTCAAGAGGAATAATTTTCTTGAATTTATTTATGGGTTTATGTGAAGAACTTCTGCCCCGTTTTTTAGATTCTTCTACTGCTCCTATCAATCCACGTGCCACTGATAAGCGATATAGTTTTAGATTTATATTTCTGGCGTCAATTCTTTTTTGATACAAAATAAATGAATTTATTACGCAAGCGTCCACAAAATAAAAAAATATTCTATGCCACCACTTGTGCGATTTTCTATCAACTTCATAGACACTTTTTAGCATGTCGAATCGATCGACATATCCCATGTGCACATTGTATTGATTTACCATTTTTGGGCATGGAATCTGTTCTGCAGAGCCATCTTTTCTTTTCCTAGAAGCTATTTCCATAGTGGCAGGATTTTGATGATTACCCAGCATAAGAACACCCCTACGATCCATCCACTTCAAAGCAGCTAACCCATCTGTAGATATTCTCCAATCTATATCTCCTCGCTTCATTTTTACTTCCTTTTACTACTATAAAGGAAGTATTGGATTCACCCCAAAAATTCGAAATTGAGTTTTTAACAGATCTTCACGTTTTAGAGTCCCCTGATCCCAAAAAAACATATTTTTTTTCATTGGTCTGTCTGTCTGTGTGTCTGTCTGTCTGTGTGTCTGTGAACAGAATATCTCAAAAACGAAAAGAGGTATGGCATTGAAACTTCATATATAAGTTTTGTGTACTATGTAGATGAGACAGCAAGCTTTTGAAGAAAATCGCATAACCGGAAGTGGGTGTTTACTTTTGTGATTTTTCAGTTTTTTTCGATTTTTTCAAAAACGGCTTTAACGATTTTTTTTAAACTTTACGTTTTTCTTACATTTTTAATGTGTATTGATGTGAGATAGGTGATTTTTCAGTTGAATACTTCTAAAGTGGGTTTCTTTTGTTTTTTTTCTATTTTTTTTATTAACTCCTATTTTAAATAAAACACCCGGTATATTATTACATTTTTGAATTCACCTTAAAATTCTAGAGAAAATTTGTCTCTTCAACTAACACTCGATTTTGTACCGTTTTTGTAGAATTTGTAATTTTTGAAAATTTTTAACAAATGGTTAAAAATTAAAAATGAAATTTTTGACTAATTATAAGATCACTGTAAAAGGAAGTTGTGTGAGTGTATCACACCAGATTTTTTTGTCTAGTTTTAAATCCGGAAAATTTTTCCTTCCTTTGCGAATAGTTCCACAAGCATAAATTCCTTTAGATAGTAGACGTCTTTGAAGATCTACAGAGTTAAAATAATTGTCGAAGAAAACTTTATGATTTTTTCCGGCAAGTACTCTTGTAAGATCTAGAACAACGCGGGTGCCCAAGTTCTTTTCTACTGCTTGATCAATCTTTCCAGTATAAATTTGGAATTGACACATATAACCGGAGGAATCTGCTCGAACCCATACTTTATACCCTCTTTTAGTAGGTTTCATCGGCATGTATTGCCGAATGCTACTTCGACCTTTAAATTTTATCATGGATTCATCCACCGATTGAAACTCCGATGGGTTCAACGACGAAAGAAAGGTTTCTCCTAACTTAGTGAGAAGAGGCCTTACCTTGTAGAGCTTATCATAATTTTCCGTGTTTCTTTTTGGCTGCACAGAGTTATCGTTCAAATGTATATTACTCAAAAGCCATGTAAATCTGTCTCGCGATATGACGGAGCTAATAAAATAGTCCCTCATCTCATCTTTAGAGGACCAATAGTCCCTATAACTTGGCATCTTTTTGAGGCTCATTATCATATTTACCCCTATAAACTTTTTAATTTCAGAAGTAGTTGTTGGTGTAAAGTTATTAGCACCATTGTTTTTTGCAGTGCATACAAATTTGTTTGAAAAACAATATCTTGTATCAGCTCTTCTGGAAATAAATGCAAAAACAAGTCGGTGGGGAACTCCAGGTTAGCTGGCACATTTGGACCTGTCTTTTCCAAGAATTGATTTGTCCTTGTTTCATGCTGAATATCTTGTGTCCATACAACTGCACTACCTCTCAAGTCTGCTTGCATTCTTGAAAGTGGAAGGTCGTCTTCACTAT
The DNA here is from genome assembly GCA_940337035.1 of Agriotes lineatus. Taxonomy (NCBI): domain Eukaryota; kingdom Metazoa; phylum Arthropoda; class Insecta; order Coleoptera; family Elateridae; genus Agriotes; species Agriotes lineatus. The sequence continues at coordinate 3,792,492 of OW679203.1, read as the reverse complement.
CCCATTCGCTATAATTATCGTTTTCAAAATCCACTATCTGGTTTGGTTCATCGAAGATAAAATCCAGATTTTCATGATTCGTAATATTAGGTGTCACGATATCAACTTCATCTTCCATTACATTGTTGATATCAGAGTCGACCGATTCACAATCGCTGGGAATTTCATCCAGCAGCATTTCAAATTCGTCTTGCCGCATTGTTTCGAGTTCATTCATACTCCATTTATTTTTCACACCTAAAAAGTATTTCGTCAAAGTCCTAGTGGTTACCAGCAATAACCATAACACAAAAAGTAAAATTTCTAGGTTATAAAGTATCACTCAAGCAAATAACTTTATGAATAACACTTATTAGAGCAAATTCTATTACTTACGTGTCATTATTGCAATTATTTATAGAAACACGAGACGAAACCAGCTCCTAATCTTTTATCAACTTAACAGCTCTCACTCATGTGCACTCACAAGCGATTTTCTGCACCAACAACAGTATTTGTCACGTGCGATGTATGAATACTGCTTCCATGTGACTTATGCAGCCCTTTAAACTTTCTGGTTCTCAACGGAAACCAGTAGGCAAATACAGAAAAAAAATTTAATGTATGGTTAGTGCTGGTAACCAGTGGTCCTCAAAGGGTTAAAGTTAGTATGCCATTGGCAGCCATTTTGTGGCAAATTGTGCCTATTGTCGCCACTGTCTCTATCAAGGCACTGTACAATTAGGCTATTCCACGTGACGCCACAAGCTCCGTCCTAACAGCTGATCGTGGACAAGCAACATTAACTTTCTTATGGAAGCTTTCCATAAATTCTAATTTTATAAGTTTTCTGTCCATTGTACTGAGTTTATTTAATACAGCAGTATAGTTTATGTGTTGTTTATTAATTCTGTAAACAGATAAAGGCAGCACCCCATTTTAATTACAACTATTGGTGACGATGTAGGTATCAGTGATCAACAACAAATCGTTAAGATTTTCGTATTGATGGTTGAAATACTCTTTTCAGTTGAAAATTGAAGAAAGTTATGGACTTGTGAAATAATTTAATAAAAGGGTCGCTAGTTTATCCAAACGTTGGTTAAGGAACATATTTTACAGTGAATACACGACATAACCTTGAAACCGACAAAAATGGCAAGATTTTGTACTGTGTTTGGGAGAATATTTAATTACAGATTATCCTTTGCTAGATGTATTGTTTAATGCGCTGTTCCTTAACTCCGCCGCTTCATTTATAATCTTCGTTATCAATACTCCAATTCCGCAGACCAACAGAAAATTGTCATACATAAACTCAGCCGATATACATGACTTTTAATCTGCAGGATTTTAATTATGTTTGTTTCTTCTGCTTAAGAGTATATTAAAAAACAAGATAACACAATATATTTGGATGGGCTGAATAAAAATATGAATTAAATTTGCTATGAAATGATTGCAAGCATTAGTAATGCGCTCACTTTCACATGCACTTGCCCATACTAAAGGTTGAAACGTAGCAGATTCGCTAAATAATTATCAATTAAATACTCTTCTGTATTTAGGAATCACTGACATAAAATAAAATGCAAAACAATCGTTAACATCTTGGTGCTCCAACAAGCTAAACCAAAAGTCCAGTGTAGCCATTTACCGATTTTTGAACTACTTTTGTATTAACTAGTTATTCCTAGTATTTTGATTTTTCTCCACCAACTTTGTGTCAAATAAAATCGGAAACCTGTCAATGTAACACCTTTAAAAACGGCATTTATAGCTACTTGAATGCCAACTTCAAAATCCGCAACTACTTTGGCGGAGTTCGAGTAAGGGATTATAGTAGATTATTTTTATTTTTACCTGCCATGTCATTAGCTGGTGGAGATAATGACCAGCCGTTGAATGCACTTTCGGTATTTTAGTTTCAAAATTCAGAATATTTGAATCTGCAATAAGTGTAGATCCTATAAAAGCTCATAAAATAATCTTACCTGCAGTGGTATTACATAATATGATAAGATGTGAAGATACGAGGAGCGTTCAAATATGAACGATAATTTGAATTGGGCGCCAAAAGACAAAGGCATGCACAGAAGTTTTATACATTAATTAATGTTCTGGAATATGACCTACCTTCATTCAGTCGTTAAGTCGTCATAATGCATTTTCGTTCAATTGGCAAGGATAAGTGAGGTGGGAGTGAATGCAAGCGTGGAACAAGTTAAAAGACAGTTTGATGCGCAACTACTATCAGGCATAAGCGTTTACAAAAGGAATAAAGCGCTTAAAGATGGCTGCAAAGGTGCGGAGAATGACCACAATCTCGCCGTCAAAAAACATTGACAACAGAAGAGAATGCTGACAGAGTATAATGCACTTATTTGAAACGATTGTCGATTTACAGTGAAGGATATTACTTCTGCATTAAATATCAGTAGGGGTAACTTGAAAAAAAAACGCGAGTTCACTGTCTGCGTCTTACAGGATAATGCTCTACCCCATTTCGCTATTCGCACGCTGACTACGATCCAAAAATTTAATTAGACCATGTAGTCTTATTTACCATACATTTCGGAACTTGTTCTATTAGTTTCTTATTTGTTTGGACCCTTAAAAGAGTTTCTAGGAGAAAAATACCTCATTGTGATGAAGAAGTAATCGAAATTGTTCAAAAAGAATTTTTTTCTCGTGGAATACAGAAACTTCCGGAAAGATGGCACCAGTTTATTAAAAGAGAGGAAGGCTGAGTAGAATAATGACATGATATACATTAGACTCCTTGCGTTTGTTCTTGAATAAATATTAAATTATTGTTTAAATTTGAACGCTCTTCGTAGAATAGAAAAGAACATAAGAATATTTCTGAAATTCGTGGAGCTTTTGAAAGCCCACAACTACAAAGTAACAAAAAACAATGTTTAAATTAGTCTACAGTCCAAGTGAGAGAAGTAAGGGAGCAGTTCATGAAATATTTTTGTGGTGTGGGAGCAGTATCGATGCAAGAGAAAAAAGTACTTCACAATTTAGATGAAGATCTATAGTATTTTTAAATATAGCTATGTACAACAGCATAAAATATGTACACTCGGCGCCGTAGAAATCAGAACACTAGACACTACTATGATATATTTTGCATGTATTTTTAAGTGTATAAACTGGGCTTTTGCAGTTATTATGGTTTTAGTTGTTATGTCAGATTGTTTATGGTTTGTCAAAATTTTATATAAATAAATTTAGGTATTGCAAAATAAAATTGATATGCTACACGTGAATAAAGGGATTTTATCCATTCGGGGAAATGATCTCACTTGGCTTTCTCTCGTGAGCTAGTTTTCCTCTTATGGATAAAATGCCTCTTTATTCAGTTGTACCATACATAACTATTATTATACAGGGTGTCTTAAAAATGGTGTCCATCCTTTATACGTCACATACTACTAACCAATATGACTCTAAATTCACAAACAAAATTTTCCTGTGATGGTTATAAGCGTATGAAGTTGCGTATGCAGATTCTTTCTTTATAATATTTTTTCAAAACTTTCGGTGTCAATCGTTTAAAGCGGTCCAAAGTTAAATAAAAAATTTGTTGAAATTAATTTTTTAACACAAATTTTGAGAAAATATAGCGTATTTTCAAACTTCGATTAAGGCAGAAACACATGTGGCAACTGTGGAAGTAATTACTTACGTAAGTACTTACGTTTATGTTTTTATAACGCAGGCCATGAAAGTGATTACTACTCAATATTTTCATTTTGATAAATAACTTATTTGTCATTTTGGGAGAACTTAAACAGTGAAATATTTTTTTTCGTACACTAGCATTGAAAGAGCTACTTTGCCGTACAATTTATTAATCAGAAAGTTGCACTTTACGGTATTCGTACGGTAAAGTAGTATTTTGCGGTATTCGTACGGCAAAGTAGTTACAACACATATAAAACGTTACGTACCGTTGCGGCCAACTCAAAGTGCACGGCAGATTTTTAGCTTGTAATACGATATTCTAATCATAGACGTCGAGTTTTGACGTTTACGTTTGTCATCAACTGTCATAGAACTGAAAACTCGGAAAATTCCCAGACATTTGTCAGAAGCAGAGAAAATGTGAGCTATTACAAAACTGGAAGAGAACTGATAGCTGAGTCGAGTCGCAACAGATTTGCATGTGAGAAGGAGCTGCCCTTTCAAAATTAAAAATCGTTGGCAGCAGAGACTTTTGCAAGAAAAGTTTTTTTAACACCAGAGAACAAAGAATGAAGAGTACAATTTGCAACCGCCTATTTGAATGAGATCGACGACTTTTGGAACACGACTGTTTTCTCAGGTGAAAAGGTATTTCAATCATTTACCAATTGACGATTAAGGGTGTGCAGACCACAAAATTCAAGATTTGAAGAGCAATATTATGTTCAACCCTTAAGGAGTAGTGGACGATTCTCTGTAAACGTATGGAGATGGATCAATGCTTACGGATCTGGGGCATGCTATAGAATTAATGGTCGACTGAATGCTCAAAATTATCGCAACATTTTGCAAAATGTAATGCTGCCATCTGTAAGAAAGGTTTTTCCTAATCAATTTACTTTTCAACAGGCAAGATATTACCTAATTAATTAATTTTGCTTATGTTAACGTAATTGATAACATTATTTTCATAGGATAACTGTCCTGTGCATACAGCAGGGGTTGTTCATTGATGGTTTGATGAGAATAATATCAATTTATTACTATGGCCTGCAAGAAGTCCGAACTTGAATCCCATCGAAAATGTTTGGGGCTATTTAACTACAAAAATTTATACCAGGGATTTTGCACCAAACAAAACCGATGAATTATGGGAAAGAATAAGAAATGATTGGAAGGAACTGAGAGGAGGATACAATATGGAAACATTGGTCAACTCTATACGAAACAAACTGCAAAGCTCAGTAGCAATTGAATACTAATACATATTTATTAGTTTGTTTACTTGTGAAACTTTGCTAAAATACAAACGTCAAAAAAGTAATACCTATTCTTATAACCACAAGCAACGCCACTGGAGAAACCCCCATTTAATAAGCCGAAAAATCGGAAAAATAACCATAGTAACAAAAAACCGTGCACTTTGAGGTGTCCGTAACTGTACATAATAACATTACTCTACTTATTTGCTATATACGAGGATACATTTAGTATTCCGTTTTGTATGCTGGTGTACGAAAAAATATTGTACGAAACTCGTATGAAAGTGGTTTTTCCATACTCGTCTCGAAATTCCGGACTCGGCCTAACGGCCTCTTGCGGAAACATCTCACTCGTACTGAAAAGCTCCACTTTCTATACTTGTAACGTAAATTACTATTTTCGTACACTAGCATTGAAAGAGCTACTTTGCCGTACAATTTATTAATCATAAAGTTGCACTTTGCGGTATACGTTTCCTTAGTTACAACACATATAAAACGTTACATACATAATAATATTACTCTACTTATTTGCTATATACGAGGATAAATTTAGTATTCCGTTTTGTATGCTAGTGTACAAAAAAATATTGTACGAAACTCGTATGAAAGTTGCTTTTCCATACTCGTCTCGAAATTCCGGACTCGGCCTAACGGCCTCTTCCGGAAACATCTCACTCGTACTGAAAAGCTCCACTTTCTATACTTGTTACGTAAATTACTATTATAACTAGCTCATAGGTTTGTTGATTCATGTTTTCGTTAATTAATAAAACCAGCATTTCTAACATGTGCCTTGTTGTCAAATTTCTTTTATTTAAAACTTCAATAACTTTTAAATGAAAGGTTAATACTTTTTCTGCAATCGACTTCGTACTCTATAGGGTCTAATAATGTAGCCTTATAGGGAATTGACACCATTCTTGAGACATCCAGTATATCTGTATATATTGTGTTTCGCATGTACTTCTTCCATTCTGGTAAAGATTATGTTTCTGATGGCATCAAAATAAAATATCACAAAACACATTATGGTCATGATAATCAAATAGCCCATTTACCTTTATCTGAAAATACTAAGAATATGATAGCTTCTCAAATAATGCAAGGTAAAATAGTCAGTAACAATTTTTAAGCGTTTTTTAATTTGAATCGCATACAACAATACTTAATAAAATTAGAGAAAGTGTAGATACAGACTTTCAACGGATACATTTGACAACTGGGAAATCCATTTACATAACATTGCACAAGCATATAATTTATATGACAAAGCTGTAAAAAACTCTAACGATGCTATGAGTGTAGATATGTGGGTTGCCAAGGAATCAGAAAGCAAAGAAACTAATTGTGTAATATTATATAAAAAGCAAGGTGTTGAACATACACAAGATTCTCTACAAAAACAAGATTTCTTATTAGGCATAATGACAAAATGTCAAATTCAGATACTAAAAAGATTTGGAACAGGTGGAATTGTATGTATGGATGCTACGCATATGATTTTCACTTAATATCCATATTAGTGGTGGATGATTTTGGTGAAGGGTTCCCTGTAGCTTTTCTATTTATAAATCGAGAAGATTATGTAGTTATAAAATATTTTATAAGTGCAGTAAAGGAAACTGTCGGAGACATTAAAGCTAATGTGTTCATGAGTGATGATGCAGAGCAATATTTTTCTATATGGAGTTCTGTAATGGATGTTACTATAACTAAAGAACTTTTATGCACATGGCATGTTGAGAGAACTTGGAGAACTAAAATCACCTATATAAAAAACAAAGCAGAGCAAGAACAAGTATTACACGTAGGTTTTTTGAGATTCATTTATAAAGAGTTTATAAAAAATGTCATATCCAATCCGTGTTCAACAGCATATTTCACTTGAAATTTATCTTACAGGCTTATAAAATGTTATGTGTACTAAGGCAGGAAACGGATGCCAAAAAATTTGAAGAGTACCTATTTGAACTCTTTTGTTATTGACATTGAATGATCTCGATTTTCAAACATTTGCATTGTATTTTCGTCAAAATTATGTAATTAGAGTTTCAGTTTGGGCTGCTTGTTACCGGGGTTCTGCAATTAACACCAATATGTATTTGGAATCTATGCACAAAGCGTTGAAATACATTTATTTAAAAGGTAAAATAATTTTTTAAATATATTTTAGATCATATAATTATTAATTTAATATTGTAACGATCGTGGGGCTAGGCCGTCGCCCCAGAAATATCACTCAGCGTCCAGTGCGACAGCATTGCAGAACGACCTTGGAGGCAGCTGCATGAGACGGCGTGAGTCAGTCTTACAGAACATTCCAGAAACGACTTTGCGCGTGACACGTCAGAGTTGCCAGAAAGGTCGAGCGAACTCTAGACGTTTTCCAGAAGGAACTACCTGGCAATATAAATACTCGCGAGCGGGAATAGCGAGCAGTTCTCCTGCAGTCCTGAGTTCAATCGGAATTCGCGTAGAGCCGTGTAGAGCTCCCACATAAATAAAAGCCCGTGTGTATATATAACTATTGACATAAATAACCATATAAATATAACCATATAAATAGAAATAAATCGTTAGTGGTAAGAGTGAAATAAATAAATAGTTGAAGTTTAACCAGTGTAAATATTAAATAAATGTATCGATAGAAATAGCGCCTGTAGTTTAAGTAATTTGTAATCGGCTCTATAATTCTCGTGTGTTTGTAAATAATAATAATTAATCTAATTGATGTAAATAAATGTTTAATACACGAAGCGTCGTTATAATTTTTAAATAGGCCCCACGGAAAAACATAACAGTGACGTCAGGTGTGCGGGTTTTGTGTCGGGTTTTGTACCGTGTTATACCAGGGGCTATATAAAAAATTATTGAACAAACGTTAAAATAAATAAATTGTTAACAAGTGCCGATAAAACGACGTCAGATAAATAAATTGTAGTGTATGGAGTTGGATGCGTTTGACGAGCAGCAAGATGGAACCCCGACTAAGCCAACTTTTGCAAGAGTTGAAAGTTGGCCAAGGCAAGGCAGAGAAGACGCAAGAAAAGGCAGAAAAAACGCTAGAGGTTCTTGAGAAAGTGCTGGAAGCCGGACGGGAAGCCGCGCTAGAGGATCTTAAAGATAAGTTTGAGGAACACGGAAAGCCGCGAAAACACTTAAGGAATGGCTGAAGGCCGAGCAAGAAAAAGCAGTCCAAAAACTTAAGGAATTGAAATCCGGCCAAAAGAAGCCAGAAAAACTTGAGGAAAATTGAAAGCCACTCAAGAAAACCTCAAGGATGAACTTAAGGAAGAATTGAGAGCCAGCCGAAAGAGGATCTTGAAAGGACTAGAGGATCTTAATAATCAGCGTGGGGAACAGCCGGGAGCCGGGCAGGAAGCACAGGAAGAGCTGAAAGCCGGACAGGAAGAGCTGGAAGCCGCAGAAGAGAAAGTAGTCCAAAAGCTTGATGGGAAAATAAATGGAAGAGTTCGGTCTCTGCTGTTGGATACTGGAGCGACGAAGTCCATCTCCAGGTCCGACGTAGTAAGGGACGAGGGTCAGCTGCTGCACAACAAGACACGCCTTCGTACTGCCACGACGGGAGAGGTGACCACACATGGAGAACTGATTTGAAGATTGGGAATCAAACCCTCAAGCATCGGGACCTCATGGCTGACAGTGCGGACGAGTACATTTGGGAGTGGATGTTATAGATAAGTGTGAGTGCGTTTTGGACCTGAGACGCGGTGAGTTGCACGTGGGTGGGGAGGAGCTTTTCTGACACCCAGCAGGAGAGTTCGCGGCACAAGTGGTATGGGCGGAAGATGTTATTCTGCAGGGACGAACCGAGAGGGTCGTGGATGCATACCTGGATGGCGATCTCCGGAGCAACGTGGTGCGCGTGGTTGAGCCCGATTATGCTGACATTGCGGACGAGTGCATCCTGGGAAGGATGTTGTGGATAAGTGTAAGTGCGCTTTGGACCTGAGACGCGGCGAGTTGCACGTGGGTGGGGAGGAGCTTTCCCGACACCCAAAAGGAGAGATCGCGGCACAAGTGGTATGGGCGGAAGATGTTACTCTGCAAGGACGAACCGAGAGGGTCGTGGATGCATACCTGGATGGCGATCTCCGGGGCAACGTGGTGCGCGTGGTCGAGCCTGATGGTGGCGAGAAGCTCACTCATGGTATCCTGGTAGGGAAGACGTTGGTGACGACTGGGCTTGAGGTCCCAGTAAGGATGGTGAACGTCAGCAGGGAACTGGCAACCGTCAGGAGGAACACAATACTGGGAAGGGGCATGAATCAACGAGAACGGAAGAAGATATAAGATCTGGTGGATCGGTACCAAGACATCGTCGAGGGCGGAGATCATCCCAGCTGCCGTACTAACTTAGGAAAACATGATTCATCCGAGTTTGGTAGAAGAGTCTTGCTGAAGACCGACCATGCTGCTCTGAGATGGCTACTGCAGTGCAAAAACCCTGAAGGACAGATGGCTAAGTGGATCGAGCGCCTACAAGAGTACGACTTGGAAATAAATAATCGGCCTGGCACAGCCCACCGCAACGCCGATGCGTTATCCAGGAGGCCCTGCCCTGCGGACTGCGGCCACTGTTCGAAACTGGAGAGTCGTGCGGTAACCATTAATCGTACCACTGTAGTCGACGGCTCGTGGGAGTCAGACGAGTTGCAAAGCAGCCAGGAGAACGACCCCGATTTAGGCGCGGTTATAGCCGGGAAGCAGGATAGCCGTCGACCTACCTGGCAGGTCTCCGCCACCAACGCATCGGTGAAGACTTATTGGGCGCAATAGGACACCTTGCAGCTGGACAGCAACGTCCTGACCAGAATCTTGGAAGATGAGGACAATAGGGCAACGAGATCACAATCGATGGTTCCAAGAACTGGAGTGGCCGAGGATCTGCGCCACCTGCCTGATGGCTCCTCTGGGGGACGCTTTGGATCGAAGAAGACGTTGCAGAAGGTCCGAGATAGGTTCTACTGGGCGAGCTGCGAAGATGACGTCCGAGAGTGGCGCCGGAGGGACGAAGCCTGCGCTACAGGAAACGGACCGGTTGGAAGACGTAGAGCTCCGAGGTGGCAGTATAACGTCGGTGGTCCGTTCGAGGGGATAGCCATTGACATCGCCGAACCATGCCCCGAAACCGAAGCGGGAAATAAATACCTCTTGGTGTGTATATGGGCTACTTCACCAAGTGGCCCGAGACGTACGCCCCTCCGAATCAAGAGGCCCGTACTGTCGCTGATGTTCTGGTGATGGAGTGCTTCCGCCATCTTGGAGTGCCCCTGGAGTTACGTTTCGACCAGGGCCGGAATTTCGAGTCTGGACTGTTCCGGAACGTCTGCAATCTACTGGGGATACGCAAGACCCGGACCACCGCCCTCCATACTCAATCGGACGGCATGGTGGAAAGGATGAACGGAACCATGGGAAAACATCTGTCCACGGGGGTTTCGGAGCATCAGCGTGACAGGGGCCAGTATATGCACCTGTTCCTGATGGCCTACCGATCGGCAGTAGTCTGCTGTTGCAGCCCGTTGCGAGGCATCGAGCCCACGGTGGACTGGTGCTTCTTCAATCAGTCCGTGTGCAATAAGGGCACCGCCTGTAAATACCGCCATCAATCCCCCACAAGAGCGAGTAACAGGCACCCGACGCAACTCGTTCTGGGACAGAACGACTTAAGGTGGGGGCAGTGTAACGATCGTGGGGCTAGGCCGTCGCCCCAGAAATATGACTCAGCGTCCCGTGCGACAGAATTGCAGAACGACCTTGGAGGCAGCTGCAATAGACGGCGTGAGTCAGTCTTACAGAACACTCCAGAAACGACTTTGCGCGTGACACGTCAGATTTGCCAGAAAGGTCGAGCGAACTCTAGACGTTTTCCAGAAGGAACTATCTGGCAATATAAATACTCTCGAGCGGGAATAGCGAGCAGTTCTCCCGCAGTCCTGAGTTCAATCAGAATTCGCGTAGAGCCGTGTAGAGCTCCCACATAAATAAAAGCCCTTGTGTACATATAACTATTGACATAAATAACCATATAAATATAACCATATAAATAGAAATAAATCGTTAGTGTTAAGACTGAAATAAATAAGTAGTTGAAGTTTAACCAGTGTAAATATTAAATAAATGTATCGATAGAAATAGCGCCTGTAGTTTAGGTAATTTGTAATCGGCTTTATAATTCTCGTGTGTTTGTAAATAATAATAATTAATCCAATAGTTGTAAATAAATGTTTAATACAAGAAGCGTCGTTATAATTTTTAAATAGCCCGAACGTTAAAAACGTAACAATATTTTTCAGGGGTTACATGCAGGAGATTAGATAACACCATACACGTTTTATTAAAATACACTCGGGATAAATAATTTCAAAGATTAATTAAATTAGAAAAAGGAAAAGTTATCCATAAAATAAACAAAAATATTAAAAGTCATTCAACTGCGGTGAATTCAAAAGACATACTAGTCACTAAAAATGAAAATGGATGGGAAGCGAAAAACACCGATAATCATGAATGTAAGTAAACTTTCTTGTGAAATTTGCTCATCATTTGTACATCGTTACACTTGCACTTGCATGGACTATGTAATAACAATATGTGCAAACATATTCATAAAGTATGTATGAATGATAATGATGGTATGCAAGTAGTGTATGAAGAACACGAAGTTGACAAGAACGTGCTGCAAGATAAGGTCAAAAATACTATCAACAATCTTATGTTGGTTGATTTATTCTGTGTTAAAGATAAGGATGCATTAAATAAAATAAACAGTTATTTGACTTCAGCCCTAAATTTAATTAATTGCACACCAGATCCTTCCTTCAACAAGAAGTTTGACTATGTAAAATTATATCCAGCAAACAAAAAACTTGCCGGACAACTTCGGTAAGTACTAACTGTAAATTGAAAATTGTGCCCCTTTTTCATAACTTACCTTGGATGGCTCACACGTCTCCGACTAGCTCAATGTACGGTTTTTATTAGGGTTTAACCAATGTGGGCTTTTTAGTTCGCTTCACTTTCACATAAAGATAACAGTTTATTAATCAACAGAAATGGGCGCCATAACTTTATTATAAAGTGTCAATTTTAAGATGTTTACAATAATTGGGTATTCTTTCTTACAATTCACTGATTATATGTTATTTGTTAAGGTTTATGCCTTTTTAATTTTGACAAATGTTATGCAATTCCTTACTAATCCTAATTTACCCTGACAAGTTAGAATTTGTTCTAATTAAACGTCTGCATTAATTAATCTATAAGTATCCAGGAGATTTCTTATACATATTTAACTAATAACCTCTGAGTAGTAAGATGAAAATATAAAGAGCTCTCTATACCCTCGTATTTCTCATTCGAATTCCTTAATCACAATTAATGATCGGTGTTTAGTTTAGCTGATATCATTCCAGGGAGTATAAGAAAAATCCCGTATGATCAAAAGCTTGTTATTTGACAAGTGATTGAAATACTAATAGCCTGGGAGCCAGTGACAGATTTTTGCGACCAAATTCCTCTCAGTCGATAATTCGTATAATACTTCATTTAGTTGCTCTATGAAGCGTTGTGAACGTCAGCTGCGGGACCATGGTCGGGATAGGCGATAGCAGCCATCCACGCACGTATAAAAAAATTATTTTCAGTGATTTCCTCCCGGCTGAAAATTTGTTAAATAATAGCTTACATATCACTTATAGTAATAAAAGAATGTCAGCTGGCTGCTGATGTCGGATTATACGTCAGCTGCTTGTATAAAGGTGTAAAAATACAAAGAATATTTGTTTTGATAAAAATAAAGTCAGCTGGCTGTATGTCGACGGGAAAGTCGTCAGCTGATGCAGTCAAAGGTGTAGCGCGGAAGCCACGTCTGACGGCCGCTCACCTATTTAAATGCATCAGCTGACGAGGTTTCCTGCGCCATTCAGCCAGCTGACTTTTTTTATTACTATAAGTGATATGTAAGCTATTATTTAACAAATTTTCAGCCGGGAGGAAATCACTGAAAATAATTTTTTTTTACGTGCGTGGATGGCTGCTATCGCCTATCCCGACCATGGTCCCGCAGCTGACGATCACTGCGCTTCACGGCACAACTAAATGAAGCGATTCTCAAATTATCGACCGGGAGGAAATAACTGACAAAAATATGTCGCTGGCTCCTGGGCTATAACTTGACAGCTGCAAACCAATTCAAGTCCCATTCAGGATCAACACTAGGTAAGTAACAATTCTTTTACTTTGAAACTAATCTGTTATCGATTATCATTAAGGCTTATGCCCTTATTTAACTATATTCAAGCTATGACGTTGGTCTAAGTCTAATTAACAATATCTAATTCTTTCAGGATTAATATACGGTTAATGCAGAGAACCATTGAATTCGGACCTCTTCATCTTCCAATATCAACAGAGAAGAACCCCTCATCTAACCAAAGAAATGGTCTTTGACTGGTGAGTGATTTCCTAACTTGTTAGCAGTTTCTAACTAAGTTCTCCTTTCTCTCCTTATCAACTTGGAGCACATCAATACCCTCTTCCATGGTGAAGATATAATCAACCAGGAGATGCGAACTAGTGAAAAAGCCTAAGAGCTGGTAGCTATCGAGGAGTCTCTAAGAGCTGAATAAAGGAAAACCCTCTATTATGATTTGTATGTATTAGCTTGTTAGTTACCTACCAGTTAAGTAATAACTGCCCTTTTCAGAAAGAAAATGTTTGTGTGATTTATCCTATCTGCCTGAAAAATTATTATGTTTTAATAATATGCTGGATTGAGTAAATAAAGCCTTACTATTGTCTGCGTGTATCCTTTTTAAGCTAGGACTTTTAATTTGCTTCGCTTCTACACAGAGAAGCGTCCTTTTGCTTTTTCAACCAAAAAGGAAGTAGCAAATTTTGTTATTTATTGTTTTTAATAATTTAACCATGAGCCTTCTATTACGTCTGCTTTAGATTTATTAAAAGGGTAGGCAACCCCTTATACTGTTAATGCACTTTAAGTTGCCTACCTATTAAGTTTAACTAATACCGAACGGTATCATTGTAGAAGCTAAGATATGTACTGCTACAAAATACCATAACTAAACAACTTGTTAATTGTTTAGATTTTATTCTACCAAGAACAAGAAAGTGAAGGCATCTCGACTGGGAAAACCTTCTTCAAAAGAAAAAGAAAAAATCACTAAACAATTTGATGAATTTTCATGTGTGTAAATAATTTTTTAAATGCTAAATAAAAACTTTACAATATTGTCTTTTTCAATTATTGTTGTATAATCAATGTTGGTTGCTCCCTAGACATTTTTGAGTAGGTAGAGTATTTAATATAATTAGATTTTGTTTATTAATATCAATAAATCAAAAATTTGTTATTGGAACAGAAGCACATTAATTCTGTAAACTTAAAAAAAAATTACTTCATGTACATTCTGGAAAAAAGGCAGCAATATGCTGACTTACTAACTTCGAACTAACATCCAATTTGAGTGTAAAGTGAAGGGTTTAAAAAAGATAAATAAATGATAAAATAATGAATTTCTTATAAAATAATTACTGTAATAATACAATATTCAGATTAAATTTATTAATAACCATCTGCCTCTCACATAAGCTCTATGTGTCTTCATATGTATTTTAAAATTTATTTTTTCAGCACGCTGATATTCACATACAAAATATTTCCCTACTAAATGAATGCTCATAATATGTTATTAGGTATTGTTATAGCTATTAATATAAGAAGATTTATAATAGTCGAGGACTTTTGTTAGGTGACGAGGCGCAAGCCAAGTCAACTGTGCAACGTCCGAGTCGGTTTAAATCGCAAATATTTGAGTTATATTTGAAGATTTATCGTATCATTGACAACAGTGTTATTAAAACAAAATTAACAAATTTTTGTTAAAACAAAATCAACAAATTTTTTGGGGAAAAAGTGACGGAATATAGTTTGTTTTGCCAGTAGCGGGACAAAGAAGGGGTCCCAGGTGTTGCAGAAAATGTATTATTGGCTTATTTCGTTAAACTTTCAGGCAAGTATTCTCCTTCTTCGCTTTGGCCAAAATACTCTATGCTTAGAGCTTGTTTAGAGTTAAAAGTAAGAGTTGAAATCAACAAATATGGGACTCTAATAAGGTTTATTAAAAAGAAGAACGTAGGATATCGGGCAAAAAAATCCAAAATATTTACAAGGGAGAAGGTTGACGAATTTGTTCGCACAGCTCCAGACCAAGTCTTTCTGCTGATAAAGTGGCTTTTTTAATCGGAGTTGGTGGAGCTTGTCGGACCAATAAACTGGCAAAAATGAGTACCGAGGATATTGAAATTTTGGAAAGTAAGATAATTGTCAGTATCCTGGATTCAAAGACTTATAATAAGCGATTTTCTACTATAGTTTCAGAAGGTAATGTTAATCCTGTGACTTTAGTTAAAAAATATTTGGCATTGCGACTAAGTCATGTTACACATAGCAGACTGTTCTTGTGGTATAGAAATGGAAAATGTACTGTCCAACCCTGTGGCATTCATTTTTCTTTTTAAAAATTCCTGAAAAAATTGCCATCTTTCTCAAACTTGAAAATTCAGCAATGTATACTGGTCATTGCATTAGAAGATCTGCGGCAACGTTTCTTGTCAATGCCGGTGGAGATATATTAGAATTACAAGAACTTGGTGGGTGGGAATCTACCAAAGTTGCAAGAGGTTATTTGGAAGAAAATCTAACAAAAAAAGTTTGCATTGCTCAAAAGATTCAGGTTGGAAATGTTCCGAATTATCCATTAAATTCCTCAATACCAGGAAACTTGTCAGTCACAAATACAAATGTGGAGGCTGAAAACAACATATATGATCTATCATCTGGTAATCAATTGTTGGAAAAATTATGGACAACATGCCCATTACAATAGACGGAAACGGGACGACCTTTAATTTCAAGGATTGGCCAATATCCAAATTCATGTACACAAATAGTGTTTGTTTATATTATGTAACTAACGAATTATGAAGTTGCTATGTTATTATGTTCTGTATAATTATTAATAAAAGTTTCATATAAAGTTGTCTTTACTATCAATGATATGATAAATTATCTAATTACTATTCTCTGGTAATCAGTCACATTACTTTTGTTTTCTCTATGATTGGGTTTAATGTCTGTTTGAAAATTAAAACTACTTATTATTTATTTAAAACTATTTGTTATTTGGGCATTTATGGACTTGCAGCTGACGATATTTAAATATTTTGAATCCGTAGTGCTTATTTTACGCGCCCATCATTCGAATAAACCTATTATCAAAGAGCATATCTTTGCTATTATCTAATTGGTGGGAGCCTTTCTGCAGCTTCAGACGCTTGTAAATTGTAATTGATTAGTACAATTTGTATACACTAGAGGACGCTTTGCTAGTTAAACTTCTATTTGTTGATTTATTATTCTATGTTTCTATTTCTAACCCAAATAACTGTTTAATGTACTCTAAAATAAAGTAGCTTTGCGTGTAAATATAAATGTTTATTTTACCTGGCGCCAGCAATTAATGTTGAAAGTGAAGTTAGAAAGGCGCTTAGATGGATTGCAACAGATTGCCAGAATCAAATCAAGATGTTTGCACATTGTAAGTACAGCAAGTGATATTAAAGAAGTAAATAATTGTAAAGCAATGTGAGGAGTGCGTAATTGTAATTTCTAGTATGGTACATTGATCCAAAATTAACAGCATTGCGAAAACAGATGAAAGTAAAGCTTTTTATTTGTTAACTTTCTATTGTTTCCAGTTGCAGAAGTGCGTCGAAGAAATACACCTGCCCACGGTGCAATGCAGATTACTGCTCCTTAACCTGCTTTCAGTCAGCCAGCCATGTGGACTGTTCCGAGTCATTTTACGAGAAATGCGTTCTAGAGAACATGCCACCAACAGCCAATGACGATTCCAAACAAAAAATGATGGAGGTTCTCAACAGGCTGCACGACTGCAACGAGGAGGACAGCAGTAGCCCACTGGATTCGGACGACGATGACACAGAGTGTGGAGGCCTAGAGGAGCGCTTAGCCAACATCGATTTGGATGATACTAAGGAAGTGTGGAAGCGACTGACGGCAGATGAACAACAAGAATTTGAAGCCTTTCTAAGGTTTTGCTTTCTGTTCTTGTAGTGATTAAATGTGAAATTCATCGTTTGCAGATCAGGTGACGTTAGTAAGTTTGTGCCGAAGTGGCAGCCATGGTGGCTGCAGCGTCCTGACTCAAAAATTCAAGAAGTGGAAATGATATCAAATTACAAAGAAAATTGTCCGAATGTAAAGGAAGACATTAAGGAGTTCAGTGCCATTACTGTAAGTGGCTTTTAATAAATTTGCAATTCGAATTAAATCTTGTTTTTTTAGAAAAAACCACCATCAGCTTGTGTACAACACAGTTTAGTTAACATCCTTGCTGCATATGCTTTTACTGTTAGGTATTTTAACGGTGACCATTTTGATTTTTTAGAAGAAGCCGTTGGATGTGCAGTTAGTCTGTCATTGTGCTTGAAGGAAAACAAAAATTTTGAGAGTAAGCATTCTGCAGTGGCCTCTGTTCATGAAGAATGTGTAAAAGTGAGTTTTGAATAAGAGCGTTTGCATGGTTTTAACACTGCAATTTGTAGAATGAGTGGATCACGGTTGATGAGGAAAATATAGATTTGATGAAGGAGGATGTAGAATTGATTTTAAGGGGCCCTCAGGAATCTGACAAAAAATTCTATATCCTTTCTGCATTGTCGGATCTCCATAATTTAATGCGTGCGCTCCTGAAGAAAGGAAAAGCTCAAAACTCCAACTGCTTTTTGAAGCACTGCCAAACCTACAGTTTGCCAAAAGAAAAAGCCAAACTTTGTTTACGGAAACTTGAATATTTTATGTCATATACAATGTATTATTCTGTTTAATAAACATTTTTCACATTTGTTGGGATTTCCAAAAAAAGTACAAAATCGATTTTGTTGTTGGTTAATAATACAAATGAATCGTCTAGTATCAAAAGCCGACAAATCCACTTTTCACAGATATGGAAAAGTATACCACCATGTTTCTAAGCAGAAGCTCTACCAATGCCAAAAACAGGTTCAAAATACAACGAATCCTAGTATAAAACACGCTTGAAAATCAGGGTTAGTTTCAAATTCCGACTAATCCATTTCTATGTTAGTATCAAAATCCGACAGATCCAGATACAACCAATCAGTGACTGTTATTTTTTCTAATTTGGCTATCTTTGCTATTCTTCTAGTTAACTGTCAGAGTGACGTAACAAGCTTTACAATATCCACAAAAATTTTATCTTTTCTGACAACTGTTTTAGTTATCTTTAAAATGTAGAATACTTAAAACGTAGAAAGGGCAAAGTATGGATTATAAAGTAGATGACGCTACTAGTGCGCAATAGTTAAACGAATAGGTACATATTGTGTTATACTAGCAAATCAATGTTTTTCACCATAATATGTTTGGAGGGAAGCAATGTACTTAATAAGTAGAAAACATAAAGGAAATGTTTACGTACTCTGGAACAATATAATCATCATACAGGAGGAGTAGATTAGTCAATGTGCTTATTGCTGTGTATATAATCAGACAAACGGCATATGGAAATTCATAAATTTTTATTAGAAAGAACGAGAAATTGTAACACATTAAAAATTGAATAATCTCACCTGAGGGCATTGTAAATAAATGTGTTTCAAACGCAAAGAGCCAGATCTGGCCAAACATTGCTACACAACGCAGACTGTGCAAAGGCAACGAGAATCTTTAACAAAATTTACCATTGGCATTTTCCTATGTTTCGTATAACTTCTTTCACATAGAAGATTTGGTTTAACCCATTTAATCCCAAGGACTTTTTTTAAACTTCTATCCATTTTGTTTTGCTCATCTTGGTAAATGTCACTTGACGTGAACTGAGGGAAAAAAACGCAAATTTTTAAAAAAATCTGAAAAAAAGGATGTCCTCAATTGAGTATGATGGGTATAATACTATAATGAATATTTTTATTTCCAGCAATAATTACAAGTTGTGGTACTTTCTAACACAATCTTTTCCGACACATAATGTTACATTGTATTATCGACACATCCAAATTGCTTTCGAGTGACACACCGCCCCCAAAAACCATTAAAGATAAAACCCAAGCATGAACTCATGCGTACCACAAATCATAAAGGCCACTAAAGAACCTAGTAATCTCGGCCTGACGCTTTAAGATATCTCGTGAAGCGAGAGGGGGAAAGGAAATAAAAAATATTTGATGGAAAGGTTTCCCAAAAACGAGACCGACCCTGCATGCCCAAGCAACCACCCTAAGTAAATCGTGCAGGTCTAGAAACTCGATTATGGCTAATTTCATCGTCAGAAAGACACACTTTGAAAAAGTAAAGAAGGCTCACACATTCATCACGAAAGCAATTCACCTAAACACTTGTTTCACTATCAACAATAGACTCAAAAAGAGTTCGACAAAAGATTCAATCGCTATCTATAAGGAAGCGAGGAAATCCGTCACTCATAAGGGCTTCACCTAATATAATCGAACGATAGGGAAAAGTACCATCAAATCGGTAATTGGGGAATCGTTCAAGATGCTTAACTAGCACTCAAAAGCAAAAAAATATACGGCTTAAAGGAGCACGCAATAAACAGTAATCATAATAATAGAAATTGGTTAACATGTCGAAAAGGGTGTGAATAATGTAGATTATTTTTTAAACAGTCCTATCAGCCAATAGTAATGAGAAATAGATTCAAATCGACCAATAGCATCAAAATTACACTGACTATTTGCTAGTAGCAAATTACAGCGACTATTTTTTTACAAACCATTCAAATCGTTCTTCTGCTGTAACACAACTAGCTAAAAGTGGAGTACGTGAGCAGCAGTTATTAAAAATAACAGGACACTCATCTGGAAGCTCCATCAAACCCAATCTACAACTTGAACTGTTTAAAAAATAATCACGCCGAATTACATTCGCGGTAATATTTTTTTTAATAATTTTAACTAGATTAGCACTCATCTTTGTTGCTATGAAGAAATCCCACTCGTGGACTTCGTCCACTCGTGAGAATTCCTAATAGCAACAAAGATTCGTGAATCTAGTTAAAATTATCACCATTTATGTAATTACTGTTGACTATTCAATTCACCTGTCATCTGTCAAAATGTGACCAATGAAAATCCAGAATTCTGACGTTTCTTAACCAATCAAAAAAATATCAGTGGATATATCTTCCTAGAAAGTATTCAAGTGACTATTTTAAACAAATGTGATTTTTATTAGAAAAAGTCAATATTAGTGTTCTATTACTATAGAAACTGCGTAGTTTGTTGCTAGATTTACTGAAAACTAATTTGAAAAAGTAGTTTGGTTCATTAAATAGTCCCTCGAATATCATTCTTACTCAAAGTTAAGTAGATTATTTTTGTGGTGGTATCACTACTCATGTCCATTGCGCTTGGGATTAGGACTCGTGCTAGCGCACTCGTCCTAATCGTACCAAAGCACAATGGACATTCGTGACACCACCGCAAAAATAGTCGACATAACTTTGACTACTCATGGTATTATAAGTGATAGTATAATACTATCCGTAGGGTGAATAGGCGAGATAAACTAAACATGCACATACATCATCATACATACGATCATACACACAATCATGCTCACCAAAATTCACTCCTCCACTTGTCCTTCTCCAAAGTAAGGTTTTAAATCTTTAATATGCCAAACTCCAACGTTCTTATTGTCGGGGACGGTCACTAACTGATAAGTAAGAGAACCGGTAACTTTTAGTACTCTGCATTTGACATATTTAGGAGCCAATTTCTGATTGAAGGATTTAGACGCATCTGATAAGACGTAGTTCCTTTTCCAAACTAAATCATTGACATTAAATTTTAATGGACTTTTACGCAAGTTGTAGTGCTTGGAATTGCGTTGGTAGGAATTATTGAGGCGTTTAACAACGTCTCGATAAAGTTCAGAAAGCTGGTTAACGTCTGAAACCAGGTCTTCACGAGTTTCTAAAGACAACTCTCCTCTTGAAAGTTCTTAAGACGTCCGTAATAAGTCCCAGAAACTGGTACAGTCCTTCCAAAATTTAAAAAAGAAGGGGTGTAACCCGTTACCTTATGAATGGCGTTACGCAAAGCGTGTGCAACTTGATAAAGATGTTCGTCCCACGAACAATGATTATCCGAAACATAGGAACGAAGAGCAGTACCGATAACTCGGTTAACTCTCTCGACAAAATTAACTTGGTGATGGTAAGAAGCATTATATCAAACTTGTTGAACTTGGTAGTGTTTCATCAAGGCCTTAAATTGGGAACTTATAAATTGTGGTCCGTTATCACTTATCAACCATACATATTTGAGGGACACCAAAAATAAGGAAAATTTGGTTCTCCAAAAACTTGGCTACTGCTTTAGCAGCGCGAAACTTGGTTAGCAATCACATAAAACTATGATAGAAGTGTTACCATTTTTCATAGGAGGTAAATGACCCATTATGTCAATTGACAAACATTGAAAAGGGTATAAAATCTTATTTTGGCCCATTAAAATAGGTCTAGCAAGTTGACTAACTTTACTCGCAGTACATGTTTCACAATGGCGTATGTAGCGGATGACATCGGCACGCATTTTAGGCCAGTAATATTGTTCAGCAATCTTACAAAAGGTTTTATAACCACCCAAGTGAGCAGATGAAGGACTGTCATGAAAGAGTTTGTAAATTTCAGTTCGTCGAGAACGGGGTATAACCTGTTACCATTCCACTAAATTGCTAACGATGGCGTGACGGTTGGGAACATACTTAAAAAGTCGGTGATTTTCAATTCGCCAAGTGGGAAATTGATTAGGACTTTGGCTAACACGTTCAAGCATTTTTAAGTACCAAGAGTCTAAGTCACCATCAACAAGTTCTAGAGCGGAAACCTGAATAGGAGCTCGAGATAAAGCATCGGGAACTACATTATGTTTGCCCTGTCGGTGTCGAATTGTAAAATCGTATTGCGACAGACGAACACTTCAACGGGCTAAACGGTCCGTGGGGTCTTTCATATTGGTAAGCCACAATAAAGAATAATGATCAGTTAACACAGTGAAATGCGTGCCTTCGATATACGGTTTGAATTTCTCAATGCCAAAGATGACAGCTAAGCACTCTCTCTCCGTGACAGAATAGTTGCGTTCGGCCTTGTTAAGGGTACGAGAAGCATAGGCGATAACCTTCTCCTCATTGTCAATATTCTGTGTAAGAACACAACCAAGGCCAAAATTAGAGGCGTCACACTGTAAGGTGAAACGTAGTGAAAAATTAGGACTACTCAAAACAGGAGCGGAGGTCAAACAAGATTTAATTTGATTAAAGGACTTAAGAGCATCATCAGCCCAATGCACAAGCTGCTTTTTAATACGACCTTTAAGGTTGGGGATTGGAACGAAGAAAATGCTCCAATCTACCCTCTCGCTTTATTGTGTTGCAGGGTGCTACCACCTGGAAATTTATAGTCAAACTAGTTATAAACATTTCTACTTCAGGTAAGTATACGACTAACTAAGGTGGTGTTCTCTGCTGAACAGATGTCAGGTGTTTGTGTTTTGTAACGTCATGCCCAGACAACAGGTGCAAATAGATTATAAAAATGATTATTTTATTCGTAGTGATTGCAACCAATCAAAAGGCTGGATTTAGTTAAGTTATCTTGTATAATTTCGATTATACAAAATCGATTATACTATAGTAACTTCACTAGGCAACGCAATACATAACTTTTGTCAACTTGATGTTATTTTCATGGAGATGACTTTCAGCTAGGTTAATTCAAACAAATCGAGCTGCCAATAAAATATTTATTTGTTCCTAATATTAAAATTTACTCACAAAATAATCAAATCGAATACAATGCGTACTTCGAACAGGTTATACGTCTCAAACTTTCTGCACAATAACAAATCGTGTCAGTTTGACAGAATAATCCTCCCGCTGACGCGGTCGGACTATTTAAGGCTGAAAACACACGAAGCGACTCATGCCGAGTCGGCAGCCGCCCGCGATAAAACACACGAGTCGGCGTCCAGTCGGCTAAAAAGTCGCCGCAATAAACATAACGATGACAAGTTGCCAGTATTCCTATTGAAGGCAATCGATTCGTTTTCGTTTTATTTTATTTGCGTAATCAACATGCTGCATGTCCCATATGGCTGGTCTTGCCTGGATTTCCATTATTAATTTTTCGGTTTCGATATTGGAACACATATTTACCACTAAAATTAAATTAGTACATATATAACCTTCAAAACAAATGATCAGTCAGATACTACTCATCTAAGTAATAGTTATTTACCTAACAAGTTCGGGAAGGTAATTTTCCCGAATGAGCACTTTGTTTGCAGCACGACCGAAGGGAGTGCTGCATGTAGTGCGAATTCGGGAAAATTCTTCCCGAAGGAGTTAGGTACAATGTTTTTTGTAACGAATAACTGAAAGTATTTTAAAAAATAAAAAAATTATTATTTAGTGTTTTACTAATTCACTGAGCTGACAGCACAAATCACTAAACTTTTATCTACGCACGTGTTAGCTTTTGTCGACGTTTACAGCGCCTCTGGTGTTTGCAGGCGCAATTAAACCAACGAGGGACAATCCTCTGTATAATAAAGGAGAACGATCCACACGCGTGTGTCCCGAAGGCCCCCTTGGAGAGGGGCGAAGCCCCGAGAGCCCCCTTAGATATGGGTGGAGCCCCGAGGGCCCCCTTGGAGAGGGACAAACCCCCTAGGGCCCCACTGAGGAGGGGCGGAGCCCCGAAGGCCCTCTTGGAGATGGGCAAAGCCCGAGGGCCCCCTGGAGAAGGGCGGAGGCCCGAGGGCTCTTTTGGAGATGGGCGGAGCACCTAGGGCCTCCTTGAAGAGGGGCGGAGCTCCAAGGGCCCCCTTGGAGATGGGCGGAGCCCGAAGACCCCCTGGGGAGGGGCGGAGGCCCGAGGGCCCCCTTGGAGATGGGCGGAGCCCCGTGGGCCCCCTTGGAGATGGGCGGAGCACCAAGGGCCCCCTTGGAGATGGGCAGAACCCGAGGGCCCCCTGGAGAGGGGCGGAGGCCCAAGGGCCCCCTTGGAGATGGGCGGAGCCCCGTGGGCCCCCTTGGAGATGGGCGGAGCTCCGAGGGCCCCCTTGGAAAGAGGCGAATCCCCGAGGGCCCCCTTGGAGATGGACCAAAGTAATAGGCCAAAAACCTGGTGGTAAATTGAATAGAATAGACCGAGCAATAGCGCGCGCAGCCCCGGTTATTATAAAAATTTACAAAAAACAAATTCCCCTAGTTTTTGTTGGAAAGTAAAAAACACCGCAGTGCGGGAAAAGTAAGTTTCGGCGCATCGGGAATGACCGGGAAATATGAATTTTGAAGTCATGAGTACAAAAAATATTTTCATATATGACAAAGATATTTGACAACCGCGCCTGATACTCACCGCTTTGAAACCACTTGTCGTGTGTTCAGTCATAAGATAGCACAGACTTGAGGGTACGCTCGAAGCGATAAGAAAACCTAGAGTCCCTGTATATAGTTATATAAGAGTCGGGCAAACACAAATGTCAGCCGCCATTAGTGTTCCAAAAATAAATGATGCGTTCAAGGCCGGAGTTGTTTTCCTTAATATGTGTCACTTTGATGAATTTAATTACTTGTCAGTTTGACATTGTCAATAAATGGTAAACTTAATGCATTTACGAAAACTACACTGGTAGGTATCTACCGTTTACCGATTGGTGGGCAGCTGATTTTGCAGTAGATAGATCGAATTGAGTAATTTACGAGCGGTTTTTTGGTGGTGTAGTAAACATATAACCTCTAAAAACTTGTCTTGTCGTCGAATCGAACAATATTACGTACGTCATTTAATTGTCACTACCATAGCCAGCCACCCTTCAAATTTCCATTTTAGATTACTGGGCATGCGCAGTGGATCGTAGCCAATCAAAAATTGAACCGCGTTTGCTCGACTCTTATCTTACTATACAGTGTGGTCCATTAAGTGTGCAACAAATGGGACATTTTTTTATTATACTTGGCGCAGCGAACAAATAGAGTGGCTTATGCAACCCAAATAACATATTTCAAAGCTGACTGGATCAGTATTTGAATAATAATTACTAAAGAATCAGAGATGGCGGTTCTCATAATTAGACTTTATTTCTTCTGACATTAAATAATTTTTTGTGGTTATGGTACAAATAGAAACTTAAAAAGCATGACATTTGTGCACTTGTAATATGTAGACAATAATGATTTAACAAGCTCCAAGCCACATGCCTACATATTACACGTGCATAAATGTTATGCTTTTTAAATAGGTCGAAGTTTCTATTTGCATCATAACCTCAAACAATTATTTAATGTCAGAGGAAATGAAGTCTAATTATGAGAACCGCCATCTCTGATTCTTTAGTAATTATTATTCAAATACTGATCCAGTCAGCTTTGAAATATGTTATTTGGGTTACATAAGTCACTATATTTGTTCGCTGCGCCAAGTATAGTTGTAAAACCGAAATTTAAATATTGCCAAAAGTTAGTGCATGTTCGATAACCATATCAGATGCCCTTAGAATGGCTTTAAGTCAAACAATATACAGGGCAGGACAAAAAATATGAAATTCGTTCAAGAATAAAGTTACCTTATTTCAAAAAATATAGCAAAATTGTATTGAGAAAAGTTGTTTAGAATCAAAATTTATGCTCAAATACAAAGTCACGGCCTCTTATTCGAATTTTGATTGTTTTTTTGTAAAATTCTGTATTATCCCCGTATGATACATATTTTTATTATTCTGATTTTATTAAGAGTTTTTCATATGTAAATTATTATTAGTAAAGCATTTGCCTTGTTAAAAAGAATATTTGCGAAATTCTAAAGTTCTGTTAAATATCGTTGCAACAAACATGAAGTGGACGCTTACCTAAAAAAATATAAATCCAAGTAAATTTTACAAATACGCTTCAAGTTGCTAAAAGTTATTTAAAAGGGATATGGTTGTGGCTACTTTAAATACATATAAAATCAAAATAATAAAAATATGTACCATATGGGGGTAATACAAAATTTTCCAAAAAATAATCAAAATTCGAATGGGAGTCCGTGACTTTGTATTTGAGCATAACTTTTAATTCTAAAAAACTTTTATCAATAAAATTTTGCTATATTTTTTTAAATAAGGTAACTTTGTTCTTGAGCGAATTTCATATTTTTTGTCCTGCCCTGTATATTGTTTGACTTGAAGCCATTCTAAGGGCATATGATATGGTTATCGAACATGCACTAGCTTTTGGCAATATTTAAATTTCGATTGTACAACTAATAAAAAAAATTCCCATTTGTTGCACACTTAATGGACCACACTGTATACAGGGACTCTAAATAATTACAGCTGTACTAATCTATCTATACATATACAGTGTGTAAAAAAAGTCTGGAATATAGCAAATATTTAAAAAACTAGCAGAGATGAATTTTTCAAAATTTCCAGACTTATATAGGTAAAAACGGCGCATCTAGGAAGGACAAAACCGTTTCTGTAACTATACAGGGTTAGTCAGAAAAAATACCAACTTTTGTATTTTAAATTGGACACCCTGTATATTACCGAGGAATCAAATAGTCCTTCAAAAGACAAATTCAACGATATAGGGTTTGACAGACTTATCTGTCAAAATGACAGATGTGGGGTGACTTAAAGAATAAGGTTTACAACAATAGATCGGTTAATATTGAAGCTTTAAAGGATCATATTAGAAATGAGATACCTCAAATTCGATCGGATACTGTCTTTAAATTCTCGTAAGACGTTGTCAAAAGTATCCCATCGAATTTGACGTATCTCATTTCTAATATGATTCTTTAAAGCTTCAATATTAACCGGTCTATTGTTGTAAACCTTATTCTTTAAGTCACCCCACATCTGTCATTTTGACAGATAAGTCTATCAAACCCTATATCGTTGAATTTGTCTTTTGAAGGACTATTTGATTCCTCGGTAATATACAGAATGTCCAATTTAAAATACAAAAGTTGGTATTTTTTCTGACTAACCCTGTATAGTTACAGAAACGGTTTTGTTCTTCCTAGATCCGCAGTTTTTACCTATAGTAGTCTGGAAATTTTGAAAAATTCATCTCCGGTAGCTTTTGAAATATTTGCTATATTCCAGACTTTTTTTATACCCTGTATAAAGGAAAGTCACAACCCTGACTAATCAACGCAGAGCCGAAACCACTGGCACTAAAAACTTGAAATTTGGGTGGAAGGTTCAATTTGTTATGTAAGGTAGTGCTAAGAAGGGATTTTTTGAAATTCGACCCCGACGGGGTGAAAAGGGGTAAAATGTGTTTTCACGAATTCTTCAATATCTCGTACACCCGATAAGATATCAATTTGGTGTTTGCTTGCAAAGATTATCAATGCAAATCCCTAGAAACGTATTTTAGGATTTTTCCCTAATCAACCCCTAAAGGTACAAATCTGGATTGGGGGTGAATTAAAGAACCCTTCGTATCTCCTATGTTTATTGAGTTAGAACATTCTTTTTTGGCATATAGATGTATTTTTAAAATATTTAGAAAGGAGTTTAAGGGAATTTGAAAATTTTAACCCTAAAGGGGTGAAAAGGGGTAAATTGTATTTTTACGAATTTTTCAATATCTCTTAGACCCGAGAAGATATCGACTTGGTCTTTGCTTGCATAGGAATCCAATATAAGTGTCTAAAAACGCATTTCAGGATTTTGCCATAATCAACCCCTAAAAGTGCAAATCTGGATTCGGGTTGAATTAAAGAACCCTTCATATCTCCTATGTTTATTGAGCTAGAGCATTCTTTTTTGGCATATAAATGTATTCTTAAAACATTTAGAAAGTGGTTTAAGGGATTTTAAAATGTTGCCCCTAATGGGTGAAAAGTGGTAAACTGTGTATTCACGAATTTCTCAATATCTCTTAACCCCATTAAATATCGACTTGGTTTTTTGCATGCATAGGTATCCAATACACATGTCTAAAAACACGTTTCAGAATTTTCCCAAATCAACCCCTAAAGGTGCAAATCTGGATTCGGGGTGAATTAAGGAACCATTTGTATCTCCTATGTTTATTGAGTTAGAACATTGTTTTTTTGGAATACAGATGTATTCTTAAAATATTTAGAAAGGGGTTTAAGGGATTTTAATGTTACCCCTAAAGCGGTAAAAAGGGAAAAGGGGTAAGGTGTTAAGTTTATCTTGCTATAATTTAAGAATACAACATTTATGTATGAATTAGTCGGCCTATTTCCACAGTTTATATTATTAAATCGCGACGTTTCGGAAGCTAATTCTGCTTCCGTCATCAGGCGTAGTCTTGAGAAGGACTGGTTTTTGCACTTGGAGTTACTTTTTAACTGCACAAGTATTGACACACAATGTTTACAATTAATCGTCAAAACTTGACATTTGTTTTTTAAATGACATCGAACCTGGAACCTTTCGATTTGTAAGTCGGATGCTTTACCACTGAGACACCGGGGGATCTGATATACGCTTCCCTTTTTGTGAGCAGTCTATTGCGCATGGTGTGTAGTTTCTTTATTGCGCAGGTGTATTGCGTCTTAGTTCTTCGCGCATTATTGGCATCCAGATGGGTTTCATTTCTATGCTGGCTTGGCTTATCGGTTCTTCTGCCAATGCTATGTAAGTGGCTTCTTTGAGCTTTCGTCGAGTTTTGTTCTCTTCCTTCGCCACTATTTGAATGTTGTCCCATTGGATTCTGTGGTCTTCATTCCAGACATGTTCGGCAATTTTGGATTTGTCTGTTTCGCCCTTTCGGATGTTGTTTTTGTGTTCCGAAGTTCTGACTCTTAGAGGTCGACTACTTTCGCCAATGTATGCTCTGCCGCATTCGCATGGTAGGTTGTATACACAATTTTTGGAACTTTGGTCTTCATTGTGTGGTTTGGTTTTAGTTAGTATTCCCCTGAGTGTTTTTGTGGATTTGAAGGTAGTGCGTATTTTGTATTTGTTGCCTGCTCTTCGTATTCTGTCCGAGGTACCTGGTATGTATGGTATTACCGCCGTATATTTAGGTTCTTCTTTGTTTTTGTTGGGTACCCTTTCCTTTCTGTTTAGGTTAGTTGTTATATCTGGGTAGCCATTTTCTTTAAGTGTCTGCGCGATAGTTTTTCTTTCTTTTCTCAGGTCCTCTTGGTCTGAGCATATCATCTTAGCTCTATCGTACAAGCATCTCACCACACCTAATTTCACACTTTTGTGATGATTGGAGCCGAAGTGTAGGTACCTACCCGTGTGTGTAGGTTTCCTGTACACACTCGTACCGAATGTGTTCTCATTTCTGTGTACTAGTACATCTAGGAATGGAAGTTTGTTATCGGACTCCATTTCCATTGTGAATTTGATAGAGGGTGCGCGGCTGTTAAGATGTTCTAGGAATCCATCCAATTTGTGCCTGCCGTGTTGCCAGATTACGAAGGTATCATCGACATATCGAAGCCATATCCTTGGTTTGTTTGTGAATTCGGATATCGCTTGATCTTCAAAATCTTCCATGTATATATTGCTCACTATAGGGGATAGTGGGGAACCCATAGCCATTCCAAACTCCTGTAAGTAGAATTTATCTTCTACTTGGAAGTATGTTGTTTTGATACACATCGTCAGTAGTTCCATGATCGTGTTTACCGAGAGTTGCGTGCGTTCGTCTAACGTTTCATCATTTTCCAGTCTGCGTCTTATGATAGTTAGTGCCGCGTCTGTGGGCACATTTGTGAATAAGCTCACAATGTCGAAGCTTACCAGGATTTCTTCGTGGTTAGGTTGGATGTTTTTGATGGTTTCCACGAAGTGCTTTGTATTCTTGACCATGGATTGTGTTTTTCCGGTTAAGGGAGTCAATATTTTAAGCAGGAAGTGGGCTAGCGGGTGACAAGGAGAATTCCTTGAGCTCACAATTGGTCTCAGAGGGATACCTTCCTTGTGTATTTTTGGTAGACCGTATAGATGTGGTGGTTTGCTGTAGTGAGGAGTAAGACTAGTTCTCTGGTAATCGGAGAATTCCTCTTTGTGTTTGAATAGCGCTTTGTATATCTGCCGTTCGATTGATGGCGTGGGGTCTTTGTTGATTATTTTGTATTCGCCCCCATCGATTAGTTCTTGGAGCTTACTAATGTAAGTTTCCATATCCATTACTATAGTTGCATTTCCTTTGTCTGCCGGAAGAATCTTGATGGATGTGTCCCTTTTCAGGGAAGCGATTGCTCTCCTTTCGGAGTTTGAAATGTTAGGTCTTGATCTTCTAGAAGAATCTAGGATTAACCTGACCTTACTTCTATATTCTTCGGCTTCTTCAGGATCTAATTTTATAGCTGTTTCTTCGACTGCAGTTATTATATCGACTTTCGGGATATACTTTGGTGTTACGGCAAAGTTTAGGCCTTTATCCAGAATCTTTATTTCATTTTCGTCCAACTGTCTTTTAGAGATGTTAATGACAGTGTTCTTTCTGTAGTTAGTAGTGTTTGGTTCTTTCTTTTTAATTAGCTTTTCCAATTTCTTCCTGTGAATTTCTTTATGATGTTCCTTGGTCTTGGAATAACTGTTTCTGGTAGCAGCATTTATTCTATCAAAGTCTTGTTCGCTCACTCTATTACGAATGGTTTCTCTAATCTTGTTAGATTCTTGTTTTAGCTGGTGCTTTCTGAAACGGTGATGTTTAATTCGTTCTTTGACTAACGCTTCGCTAGCTCTCTTTGCGATCTGAGATGTTCTTCGGCTACAACATTTAGTTTGGACGTATATATTTTAATTTTATCTCATTGTTATATTAAAACTATAGTGTTATCAATATATACAAGGAGAACGACAATTACGTACACATTTCCAGGGGGTACGTGAAGCATAAAAAAAGAGTTGTGGAGAATTTTTTTTGTAAGAATTTTGTTTTCTTTTTTTCAACAATATTGTTTTGCGGCGTTTGTTAGTTTAGAGTATTGTGTGAGGGGGTGGGGGTGCCCTAGAATTCATTTGAAATTTAGAAGAAAAAGCATTTTTTGCTCGTACGAAGAACGGGCATCTTGCTAGTCAAGAAATATAAAGAAGAATAAAAAAGAATACACTTTAAAAGAAAACGACAAAAACTACAAAGGTGATTACTATTCTTTAAAAAAAACTGTTCTGTATTAACTTTTAATATCTGTCTTTTAGCAAAATAATTTTTAAGAAAACATACGAAAAAAAAACAGAAAATAATCACAAGCCTATCCTGTTTTTCAATAAAAAAGTTAAAGTTTTGAAGGAAAAAGAAAAATTATATTTCAGTTTTAAACAAGATGTAATGAATCCTAGTCATTAAGATACGATATGTTTTTTCTTGGTATGTATTAAATGTGAGGTTTATTCTTTCAGCTATTTCTCTAATTGTTTGTTTGTTTAAACTTTCAGATTAACTACTGCAAAGGGCTTGTATTTTAAATTTATTTTATCTGATGAAGCAGGTATAACCAGCGAAACGCTATAATTAACTTTTAAATAAAATTTTAATGTGTTTTTGACAATACAGAGTTCTGATTGAAACTTATTTTTCATGTAGAAATTTCAAGTAGCTAAGCTAATACAATACTAACACAGCTGATTTCATATCCAAATTACTAATTTATATTAGTAAAACTAGTATGAAATTTCAAAATGTCATAATGACATTTAAAAGTAGAATATGTAAGTAACATCAAGGATTGCCTCATTGTATGGTTGCTAATACGTTGCCTATAGTTGCATGGTTACTACGAGTTTGAGGGAGAAATAATTTCAAAAATCCCTTGGGGGTTATGAGTAGCTTTCCATATTTTGTATCTATAATTCGTATTTCATTCTAAGCGTTTCTGTTCAGCTATTAATTATTACGTATAGTAAAATAGTTAGAAATCTACACTCTAATAATAACCATCCACTATCATTTGGATTCGTTATTTACCGTATTGTAAATTTCGGATTAGGCACTATACTGCAACTAGAAATTTCCCGGTATTCGGCAATGTCACAACCTTGATTTTGAAGCGACATCTGTCTTATAATTGCTGAACTATATGTGCGCTATTTTTGTGGAAATTTTATCAGGTGTTTACAAAACCGGCAGGAATTTCCGACGATTCCAATGAAATATTCGCCCTAAATGACAACCGCTTCAAATTTTTTAGGAATCACGTATTATCAAAAACTAAACCTCAGAAATAGTTCAGTGAGGTCTTAAATGAAAGATCAAAAATCGTATATTCCTGTATGCTATTTTACAGTTTCCGTTTTCTACTTTTCACAAGTAAATTTTACTGTTGGATGACAGAAATACAAATAAAAAATGTCTACAAAAGCGTCGATATTTTAAATACAATTTTACAGCGCAAGCGAATCTGTTACCATTTATAAAATTGCTTACCCTAAGCAGCCAACATTCGTCTTTGAAATGAAGCCTTGTTTAACTTCATACGACGCGTGTGAATCGATAATACGTGATTCCTATGTATCAATCTGTCCCTATTATTTCAACATAAGCCAAACGCCAGCCTTAATTAGGTCCGAAATAGGAGCAGTAATAGCGGCAAAATTTGGGACGAAGCGAAGATACCAAGAAGCTAAGCCAAGAAAGCGTTTGACTTCGGTCACTGTATTTGGTTGAGGGTATTTAGTGATAGCCAAAATTTTGTCAGGGTCGGTGCGTAAACCGTTTTTATCGACGACAAAGCCGAGGTACGTAAGAATAGGACCGAAACGTGACAGGAGGAAATAGTAAACACCCAGTGTCAAATGAAAATGGAAATATGGTTAGTATAGAATTGGCTGCAGAAAACGATCTAAAGGTAATGAGTACAATCTTTCAACATAAGGAAATACACCAGGCAACGTGGATCGCACCGGATGGTAAAACAAAAAATCAAATCGACCACGTGCTGATTGAAAGTGAACATAAAGGATGCGTACGTGACGTAAGAAGTTACAGAGGCGCGGACGTGGATTTGGACCATATTTTAGTGGTAACGAAATTGAAACAATTAGCACCGACAGGCACAGAAACAGCAAGAAATCTTCGGGAAAGGTATAATATGGAGAAACTGCAGGAAGAGAACACACCGGTAAACATGAGAAAAGAACTTGACAGAAAGTTGAAGAAAAATATCAAAATAAACAACATAGAGGAAGAATTGAGGGAGATAGAGACCAGTGTACAGGAATCAATGAAAAAGTACTTAAGAAGAAGGACTAGAGGTGAGAAGAAAGAATGGTTCGACAATCAGTGTAAAACAGCATTACAAGTACGAAATACAGCCAGAATTTAGCTCCTACAGCAGAACACAAAAGAAAATAAAGGAAAGTATGTGGACGGAAAGAAAAAAGCAAAGCAAATATGTAGGCAAAGAAAAAGAAAATACTTAGAGGGCAAACTTGAAAAAATCGAGGAGAAGTATGTAAACAAGGCTTTGAGAAACTTCTACCAGGAGGCAAAGAAGGCACGAAATGATGGAAAGCCCAACAATATTACATACATAAAAAGTAAAAACGGAGAAATGGTAGGAAATACACAGGGTAAACTGAAAATATTTAGGGAGTACTATGGAAAATTATTGAAGGATGAAGCCGAGCAAGAAGAAGCCGTGAAGGAGGATGAGCCAGAAACTGAAGAATATAGAGAGCAACAGCAGATAGAAGAGCCAACAGAACAAGAGGTGATAAGCGAAATAAGTAAGCTAAAAGATAACAAATGCGCCGGTGAAAATGGACGTCCCGCAGAATTGCTTAAATATGGTGAAAGTGTATTAAAACAAAGAATGTACAGCTTAATTAGAAATGTATGGTCTAGCGAACAAATGTCGTCAGCCTGGAATAATTCAATAGTCTGTTTGATTCATAAGAAAGGGGATAAGGGCTTATGCGAAAATTACAGAGAAATATCGTTATTGGACGTAACGTACAAGGTATTGGCACGCATTGTACGCAACAAGCTAAACATATTCCAAAAACAACTGGTAGGTGAATATCAAGGGGGTTTCAAGGAAGGAAGAGGTACCACAGACCAAATATTCTCTATAAAAATGCTACAGTATAACAGCTATGGACAAAATCTGGGAATGCATATGCTACTAATTGATTTTCGACAAGCCTACGACTCAATAAAAAGAATTAAGTTATATGAAGCAATGAGAAGTTTAGGAGTCCCAAAGAAGATTGTCAATTTGGTTAAAATGACGCTATCTAGAACTAATAACAGAGTCCTGATAGACGGTCAGCTATCAGAAAACTTCGTAGAGAACAAGGGGGTAAAGCAGGGTAATCCGTTGTCAACTGTATTATTTAACTTGGTCTTGGAGGCAATACTACGAGAGAGTGGAATTGAAGGGGAAAGAATAATTTACCAGCGTCGCTACCAAATTGTCGCATACGCTGATGATGTGACGTTGACCACGAGATCAAGAAGTGAATTGGAAAATGTGTTTAGCAAGCTCGAGAATACAACGAAAGAATACGGATTAGAGATAAATGAAGGGAAAACAAAATACATGGAAATGAGACAGTACAGCACAACGGACAAACATATTAGATTTAAATAAAACAGAGGAAAGAGAATATAGTTTTGAGAAGGTGAACAAAGTGGAATATCTGGGAGTAGCATGTACAAATAAAATAGACGAAAGCGTAAAAGTGGAGAAATGAATAACAAAAGGCAGTAAAACGTTTGGTGCACTGAGCAAAGTATGGAAGTCGAAACAGATTTCTAGTTAAACTAAGAATTTATATAACGATTGTTCGTCCCACTGTAACTTACGCATGTGAAGTCTGGACAATGGTTAAACAACTGGAAACAAAACTGGAAATATGAGAGCGGAAGATATTGCGGAAAATTTTAGGAGTAAAAATGGAAAAAACATTTGGAGAAGAAGAACTAATAGAGAATTACGCTCTATTTTGTACCGTTTTTGTAGAATTTGTAATTTTTGAAACTTTTTGACAAATGCTTAAAAATTTAAAATCAAATTTTTGACTAATTATTTATAAGATCACTGTAAAAGGAAGTTGTGTGAGTGTATCACACCAGATTTTTCAACATACACGCCAATAAAATATCTAAGTAATGTAATAGTTACTTTATCTTACAGTAGCACCGATTACCATACATTATACAACTGTTTTCATTGACTAAAATAAAGTTTTACTCACTAATGAGTATAAAAGGATTTATACTCACTAGTGAGTAAAACTGCATTTTAGGTGCTACTGTAACTACCTATTGTCCGTTTCGCGATATATTCTGACGGCGCAAACTATTTAGGCACAACAATTGCTCATGAGAAATTGTATTCTCATTCGCAAATAATGCATTTCTCTCACTTATAATATACAACGTGATCAAAATAAAGGGTAACAAAGGGGCAACTTTTTTATTATTCATTTATTACGAGGTTCTGTTTGTGATAAAAGCATTCAAAATTCACTTGCCAAAATTTAAATATCTCTTTCCGTATATGAGGGAGGTGCAAATATACGTATAAAAA
The DNA here is from genome assembly GCA_940337035.1 of Agriotes lineatus. Taxonomy (NCBI): domain Eukaryota; kingdom Metazoa; phylum Arthropoda; class Insecta; order Coleoptera; family Elateridae; genus Agriotes; species Agriotes lineatus. Next base: position 3,756,905 of record OW679203.1, on the reverse strand, counting down.
TGACTTAAGAATTAAATACCCTTATTTTTCAAAACACAAAAATATTATTTGAAAAGGTTACCTAGAATTAAAGCAAGGTATCAAATATGAAGTCACAGTTACCTACTTCGGAAGACAATAATCTTCCATTTTTCTTATTTTAATCGTACTACCCTGTGTATTAAGGAAAATGAGATACCTTAAAGTTAATTTATTGTCAGATGCGATAAGGATGTACTGTTAACCTCAAGTTACACTCACATAGCAACCAGAAAATAACGTGTCAACAGCCACGACAACCAATTTTTTAAAATTCTATTTTCCAAATACATATGATTAGAAGGTTCAACTTTATTACCAGTAGATTAATTATTAAATTCGTTACAGTCTCTTTTAATTTTATCTTGAATATTTTTTATTTGATTTTTATCCACCAATTCTATTAATGATATGTATTAGATAAAGAATTCAGGTCTTCAGGAGGCTTTCAGTGAATTCAGGGCTTTATCAAAATCACTTTTGCCTTCAGCTGTTTTGGAATGTGTTTGATTTACGCTTCTTATTGTATTGTTTAATATTTTTAGATTTCTTATTATATTTGACTAACGTTTCACCAACTAAAAATTTTATTTGATTTCTAATTGTATCTCACCAATTTTATTTTGTCTGGCAAATTGTTTCAAATTAATTTTTTTCAATTTGGTTATTGTTACGGTTTTACTTTCGGGCTATTTAAAAATTATACGACGCCTTGCATTATCTTGAATTATCAACGCAGATCACAAATACTTATAAACTAGAGGCACTATTTCTAACAACGATACGCTAATTATTTATTTATTCACAACTTAAACATTAAGGATTTATCTGGTTATTTATCTGTTATTTATTTCACTACGGTTCGTTTATCACGCGCGCATCGAGTTTGGATGAGAACTGAATTAGAACTCCGGCGGCCGGAATAATTTCTTCGAGGTCAATCTAGACCTCGCTCGACCTTTCTGGGAACCGCATGACGCATTAGCGTCTTAGCCAGCAAGGTCGCTGACGTCACGTGTCTGCAACTGCCTTCAAGGTTGCTCCAAGAAGTTCTGGAACGCTCGGGGCTGAATCATATGCTCGGGGCAACGACCCGGCTGTAGAATCGTTACACTGCCCCCGCCTTAGGTCGTTCTGTCCCAGAACGAGTTGCGTCGGATGCCTGTCACTCGCTCTTGTGGGGGTTTGATGGTGGTATTCGCAGGCGGTGTCCTTCTTGCACACGGACTGGCTGAAGAAGTAGCAGTAAACCGTGGGCTCAATGCTTCGCAACGGGCTGCAACAGCAGACCTCGATCTGGATGCCGGTTCGGTCGAAGACTACTTCCAGCATGCTGCGTACGATCCTCCAGTTCAACGAATCCAGGCCCCATTCTAATTTCGGCACCGCTAGCCGGGTTCCGCCGTTCCTCACCATCTGCTCCTTAAGGTCCAAAAGAGCAGACCAGAGCTCCTGGTAACTAGGTTTTTCGTAAGACAACCTTTTCGTCACCAGGTAATAAATGGAGTTGTTGCCTTCCTTCAGCTGCAAAGTTCTGCCAACCTGAGGTGTCTGCTCTCGCAGCTGGTCTAACCGGCCAAAATTCTCCCGCAAGGCAGCGGCGATCCCCCTAGACATCCGGAGGTCCTCGGCGACACAGTGTGCCAGGGAATACTGCCGCAGGGTGTCGAACAGGTCACGCTGCACCTCTGTAGTGACTCCAAATCGCGCAGTCTTCGTACCCCCATAAGCGGCCATAAACTCCTGGAAGGAGGTTCCTCCGGTCCCTAGTCGTCTCAGGAGTTGCTCCGTGACAGCCTCCACTTCCTCATTGGCTCCGGCATATGGGGCCAACCGATTGAAGAGCACCACCCTGCACTTTCCTCGAGGAGGTTTCTGGATTCGGTATACCACTTCGTTCAGTCGAGCAACTACAGTGTAGGGGCCTTCCCAGTTTCTTTGGAGCTTGGGGGAGAGGCCATGACGCCTCTGGGGGTTATAAAGCCATACCAAATCGCCAGGCTGGAAACCAGCGGCCTCAGCGCAAGCATCATATCGGTCCTTCACTCGGTCGCTGGCACCCTGAATGTTTCGGCGTACTGCGTCGTGGATCGTAATGAACTCCGTATAAACAATACGTTCTTTGACCATCCCACACAACATAAAATCACCTGGTCTAACAGTAGAGGACAGCACTCAATGATTGATTTCATCATAACAAACAGAGAGATACATCCCTCACAGATCTTAGATATACGGACGCTCAGTTCTGCAGATGTGGGATCTGGACATGGTTTGGTGTTAGGCAAGTTCAACATAGAAATAAAATATAAAAAGCCGAATAAGAGTGAAATAGTAAAAATCAATATAGAGAAAATAACCGACCCAAGCGCAAGGCACTCTATCAAGATAGATTAAATTAAAGGCTAAAAGCAACACAAATAAGCAGGAACTGTACAGCAAGGGAAATGTGGTTAAAACTGAAAACAAATATAAGCTCAGCAGCGAAAGAAGCACTTGGAGAACGAAAAACAAAAACAGGTGGCATAAAAACTAATACACCATGGTTCGACGAAAGGGTTAGGCAGCTAGCAAAAAAGAAAAAAGAAGCTTTTCTAAAATACAAGTCTAATCCAACTCCTGCCAATTATGAAAGGTACAAACAACTTAGAAATAACACGAACAGGCAAATTAAAACATTAAAGAAGAATATTGGGAGAAGTTTACCAAATACATGGAATACGATTTATACGGAACACAAAGAAAAATTTGGAAAATGTTGAGAAACCAGAAAAGAGAAGTTAATGAATATGTGCGAATAAATACTATCGACGAAATACAGTGAAACGAGCACTTCACATCCCTATTCAAAAATCTTGACGAAACAACTGCCACGCCAATAACAACGAACTCCATAAGTACGGGGGTGATACATTAATTAATTTAATCCATCAGCCTTTCGTTAAGGTTATACAAGAAGGAATTATCCCGCAAGAATTGAAAGAAAGTCTCACTATGCCGGTGTTTAAAAAAGGTAGTAAACAAATACCCGGCAACTACCGTGGAATAGCTCTATTAAATGTCGTATCTAAAACATTCACTACATTAATCAAAAACGAACTTCTACAGATAATAGACATAGCTGAGGAACAACAAGGATTCAGGCGAAATAGGAGCACAACAGATGCCGTATTTATTCTCAGACAGCTTGTGGAAAAATCAATCGAATTTAATGACCCGCTATATCTATGGTTTGTCGATTTCACAAAGGCTTTTGGCCGCGTCAAGAAAGAACATGTAATTCATATCCTACGGCAGAGAAATGTGCCACTACAGATCATCAAAGTTATCGAAGACTTTATTACAAATAGTACAACTAAGGTAATTGCGCCTAAAGAGCCCACAGAACCAATAAAAATAGATAAAGGAATAAGACAAGGGAACTCTCTCAGCCCGATCCTGTTTAATCTAATAATGGACAAGCTTATTGATGCAGTAAGACACAAAGAAGGATACAGACTAGGCAATAACAACATAAACATAATCTACTATGCAGACGATGCGGTTCTAATAGCCAAAAGTGAAGACAACCTGCAGAGACTACTACACCAATTTAACCTCACCAGTAAACATTATAACATAGAGATCTCTTCGCAGAAAACTAAGTCAATGGTCATAAGCAAAGAGCCAGTCAGATGTAAATTAGAGATAGATGGAAAAATCATCGAGCAGGTTATGAAGTTCGACTACCTAGGTGTAGAAATAACAAGCAACAGAAATCTAATAGCTGAAGTACAAAAACAAACAACAAAGGCATTTCAAACAGCAGGCCGGCTAAATGATACAGTATGGAATAATAAATATATGAACCTAGACAGCAAGATGAAAATCTACAAAGCCATAGTAAGACCCATACTTACCTATGCGACTGAGACTCGAGCGGAAACCAAAAAGACAAAGCAAAGACAAAGAAGGGCGGAAATGAAAATCCTAAGAAGAGCGGTAGGAGTTAAGCTGAGGGATAGAAATAGAAGTGAAGAAATAAGACAAAACTGCGGTATGCAAGACGTAGTGAAATGGATAAAAACCAGGAAGAAAGAATGGAACAACCATGTAGAAAGAATGCAAGATAACCGGCTTGCAAAAATCTGCAGGAACTGTAAACCCCCTGGAAGCAGACTGCCTGGACGACCTCCCAAACGGTGGGCAGAGAGCTGGATATCATCATAAATAGAATAAAAAGGCCAAGCCAAACAGGAGAAATCCTAGGCAAAAGAGGAAGAAGAAGAAGCGTCGTGGATCTCTTCCATCCTCTTCTTCAGGTTTCCCACGTAGTCCTCGCAGGCCGTTTCTTCGCCAGTCTTTCTTCCGCATCTCGCGCCCAAAGAGTACCGCGGCTGGGGTGTGGTTGGTTGTTTCTTGTACTGCCGATCGGTAGGCTACTAGGAACAGGTGAATGTACTGGTCCCAGTCACGCTGATGTTCGGAAACCACCTTGGACAGATGCTTTCCCATGGTTCGGTTCATCCTTTCCACCATGCCTTCCGATTGAGAATGGGGAGCAGTGGTCCGGGTCTTGTGTATTCCCAGTAGCTTGCAAACGGTCTGGAACAGTCCAGACTCGAAATTCCGGCCCTGCTCGGAATGTAACTCTAGGGGGGCTCCAAAACGGCTGAAGCACTCGTTCACCAGAACATCAGCGACAGTACCGGCCTCTTGATTCGGAAGGGCGTACGCTTCGGGCCACTTGGGGAAGTAGTCCATGCACACCAGGATGTATTTATTTCTCGATTCGGTTTCGGGGAATGGTCCAGCGATGTCGATGGCTATCCTTTCGAACGGACTACCGACGTTGTACTGCCGCATCGGAGCTCTACGTCTACCAACCGGTCCGTTTCCTGTAGCGCAGGCTTCGCACCTCCGGCACCACTCTCGGACATCATCTTTGCAGCTTGCCCAGTAGAACCACGGACTTGACTACTGCCAGAAGCTCCCTCCTGGTTACGCAATAGTTCCGCTCCGGTTTGGACAGGACCTTGCTGAAATATGCCAGAACTTTCTCTTGCCCATCTTGGACCTGGGACAGAGCACCACCGATTCCGACATTGCTAGCGTCAGTGTCTAGGATAAACTGGCCTTCCTGACGTGGATAGCAAAGTACAAGAAAACTGGTTAAGGCAGTCTTGAGCGTCTCGAAGGCCTCCGCGCACTCAGCACTCCATTCGAACTGCCGTCCCTCTTCCGTTAGACGGGTTAACGGTTTTGCAATATTTGTAAAGCCCAGCACAAACCGTCGGTAGTAAGTACAGAAGCCCAGGAAGCTTCGCAGCTCATGCTTATCCTTCGGAATTGGCCAATCCCGCACTGCCTTCACTTTACTCGGGTCTACTGCTACTCCCTGGCGGGATACGACGTGCCCCAGGTACGGTACCTCCTTCTGGAAGATGTGGCACTTATTTGGACTTAATCGCAGGTTGGCACCTCGTAATCTACCGAACACTTCCTCCAGGTGTTTCAGATGCTCGTTGAAGGATTTACCCACCACTATGATGTGGTCCAAGTATATCAAGCAGGTCTGCCAAGATAGATTCTTCAGGACGGTGTCCATCAGCCTCTCAAACGTGGCGGGGACATTGCACAAACCGAACGGCATGACGGAGAACTGCCAGAACCCAGTTCCGGTAGTAAATGCGGTCTTTTCCCTGATTTATCTGGTTATTTATCTGTAATTTATTTTACTACGGTTCGTTTATTACGCGCGCTTCTAGTTTGGGTGAGAACTGAATTAGAACTCCGGCGGCCGTGTATTTATATTCGCGGAATAATTTCTTCGAGGTCAATCTAAACTTCGCTCGACCTTTCTGGGAACCGCATGACGCATTCGCGTGTTAGCCAGCAAAGTCGCTGACGTCACGCGTCTGCAGCTGCCTTCAAGGTTGCTCCAAGAAGTTCTGGAACGCTCGGGGCTGAATCATATGCTCGGGGCAACGACCCGGCTGTAGAATCGTTACATTATTTACAAGATGGTATACTAGATTCTGATAGAGTAAAATCTTTTTACACAGTTGACACATTCGCCATTTTGGGGAAACCGCTGCCAACATTTCGCTAGGGGAATCTAGTTACTTCAGCTAAAAGGCCAGTCTCTCAATTCAAGGGTCTCTAATTATTATTTAAAAAAATGTAAATTTTCTTTATTTCTCATAAACTCAACTGAACGATGAAATACGTAACTAGCGTTTCTGCTAACACCCGTTATTACTACAAAGCAACTGTTTGTTTAAGGGTCTCTGAAAGCTAAACATTTTCTAGTTGTTTTACCGTACCGGGGTGCGATATAGCACTGAATAAAGTACCTATATTGAAATGGTATTAAGACCACAATTTGGCTCTGTTTGCAATGCAAAATGTTTAACTAAGTCACTAAAGCACAGAGTTGCAAATTTAAACAATAATCAAAGCGTTAAATACATTAGTAATGAGAAGCTAGAAGGAGTAATTAGTCGGATGAAGGCACGCAAAAGCAAAGCATATTTCAGAGGGTTTGAATTTGGTTTTTGAATAAAGTAATATAATTAAAATGATAGGTTTGTGCATATAATTAAATAAGAAGATCTTTTGTTTAAGTTTTAAAAATAATTTTATTACTCAACACGAACTTCTGGGTAAATCTCTAGCAGAAGCCAAGACGAATACTGACTTCTGCTATTACAATTTTGCTTATAAGTAATGTGGTTATCATCTTATCTAATGTTTAAAGTTTAAACTACTATGAACTAAACTAAGGTTTGGAGTTCAAACTATCTTGCAGAACAATATTAATCACAAATGTTTATGAGTCTCAAGTCGTTTGCAATTTGAATAATATTTACTGTTTATTATTGATAGGATGTTATTCATTGGTGATTAGGCCGTGTCTGTAGATTGTAGTTATATATAATTATATGTAAAGCCAGACCAAATGAAAGTAATTGACACAAAAGTTTATGTGCACCTAAATGAGCGTAGTTATTAATAAAAGCCAAGGACAGTGAAAATTGTAAGCAATCTGACGGGTAAATTGAAAATAAAAATAATCTAGAAAAATGCAAAGAGCAATCCTGAATGTAGGCAACAAAAGAGAAGCAAGCGACGTTAAAAGTGGACTCAAGTATCAGTGCGTTAATAATTAAAAACAACGTGCAAAAGAGCAGAGCAGCGAAATTAAAAACATTTGTGAGTGCAACGCTAAAGAACAATACTAGTTATAAGCAAAAGACAATACAATTTTAAGTTTTATTCTATTTGTGGTTAATTATCAAAACTAATTTTCAACTAATAGTAGAAGAACACCGTATCATAGCAACCGGATGCTTTTTTGTTATTAACGGGGAGAACAATTGAAAATAAAAACTAATGTAGCTTGTCAAATTTGTGCTCCATATTTAGCTAATGTTTTATGAGAATAAACGTGTTTCTCCAATTATAAAAAGTGGTCCAATTTTATTACCCAAGTGTCAGTATACCTTTTTTTAAAATTTTTTCCTACCGACTACCGTTGCCTTCCGGAACCGCTCGCGCATTACTTCAGGGGGCGCGGGCGTCATTTAAATCTAAGCGTTAATTAAGTGAAAATCTAGACCGCCCGTGCCGGGACTTGAACTCTCAACCGCTCCGGCCGGAACGATCACGATTTTTACTGTAACCTGGGCTGCAATGGCAATCGCCGTTGGCCTACCGAGGTCCCTAAGTGTCAGTGTACCTGTGGGAACGTTTGCAGCAGTTTCCACGACGTAAAAGTTAAATTTTCTAGTTTCATCCTCGAGTGGACATCGGGAGCAATCAGCTAGACTTTACGATCTTCGACTACGACCAAAATTTGAAGCGGAACCCAGAGGTGAACGATCAACGACGTCAGCGGGGTCTCCAAGAACGTCGCTTTCAACATCTGCACCCAGGGGAGCGACTCCAGCAGAGCCAGAGACAGAAAACCGGAAGCGTTATCTGCGAGCAGCATCGAAGCGAACTTCACGAGGTAGGATCCATCTGTAATTTTAAGAGTTGCCGTTCGGAAAGCTATGTAGATTCGAGATTGAACCTTACTGAAGGGGCATAGCGTTTTTCCAAGGATCCTGCTACGCCGTAATTTTTAAAAATCGAACGGCGTCATCCGGTTGTGCAAAATTGGCGGAGCATCATAAACAGTTGAAAGGTTGGCGTGGGTTCTACGTCATCCTGAGAATAACGAAGGCGAGGGTCTACGTCATACTAATAATGAAGGCGATGTTTTAATTGTTGCCAAACGAGAATATTCCATTTACCTGACACTTTCTCACATTATTTCACGATTTTAAACGTTCAAATACACGCTGTACGCACAAACCATTTTGTGTTTATCTGTCAATTTACGAGGTGATGAATTATTTACTAAGAACGAGCAAATGAGCTACGTTGAGACAAATAACCTAAAATTTGAGAATATAGTCAATTACAGACTCAACCTGAGATAAGCAGTTTTGTGTTCGCTGAGAGCTAGCGTAATAAATATTGCAGTTAAATAAAATAGAAAGAGGGCCATTCACCATTTATTTGTGTAATTAATTATTACATTTTATTTTAACTAGCCTTAATTTACTGACAGGCAAGTTAGAGCATAGTATAAAAATATAATTTGAGAATTGTGTGTATGGATTTGCCCTAATTTTAACTTATATTAATTTTCTAAATTAAAAATAGCCTTTGCAGTCAGGCAATTCATTGCAAACAGGTAATTGTTAGTGGAGCTATTACAACATATCATAGCAATTTATCTACTTATTATATAGGTACTCTAGCACTGACTAACTATAAAATCGTAGTTACGGTGGATGTCAACTGTGCATGAATGTGTTGTTTACATATCAAGAGGCTAAAAACTATTACAGTATTCGATACATACTTTCAGTTTAATTATTTTATAATTATCATAAATATACTAATTACAATCTATTGGTCAATAATAACTTCTTTACGTAGGTTTTAACGCATACAGTTTGTCCGATGCGCCACGTCATAAGCAACATTAAGTAACGCGTGAATTTTTATCCTCTATATAATAAAGGAGAACGATCCAGACGTGTGTGTCAAGACATTTGCAGATGCAATGTCCCTGATTGAGTGAATGCGGGTTACAGTAGCGTCGGCATTTGCGTTTGCATGCATTTCGCCGTAAATTGAATAGGATAGACGGCACAATAGAGAGCGCAGCTCCGTTTATTATAAATTAAAAGTAAATGTCAGTATATATACCAAAATCGAATAATCTGAGGCGATAAATAACTTGGGCAGAACAATGTAAATGAATGAAACAAGAGCCTCGCTGCCTTGATTAATATCAAATTGTTTTCTGACCAATAGAGTACCTCAATGCGTACACAGCAATAGCCTTTCATAATTTCCTATTGTTAATTTCCCTATATCTAATACTTTGCGAGACACACTGCATAAATGTGGCATAATAGAGACATTACTGCACCAACGCAAGGCGGTTTAACAATGCCATTCCCAAGATTCCATTTATTCTATCGCTTGTAGAGCCACACTGTAGGACGGAGGTGCTATCGATTGTAGAGCCTCATTGTAGGACGGAGGTGCTAAAAAATACAAGAATTGTAATAAACTATTTATCTAAAATTAAAAATTAGAGAAAGCATACGTCCTTATAAATGCTCCACCTTTCTTTTTATTTTATGATAATAATATTGTTTCATATGTAATAACAGTTTTATAAGTCTCTGGGTAGATTAAAATAACGGACAATTACGAATTTACGGTGATACCGCAGATCGAACAAAGTAGCAGGGCGACAATAATAGTATGCCACAACGAACGTAGAAATTTAGAATTTTCCATAAATACGTCAGTACTTACTGACGAACTCGGAGGTAATGCAACACTAGCCGGTGATTCCAGTCTTTCTGTACGCTTGATGTACAAATTCGGTTTTACCTTTATAACACGTAATCGTGTTTTAATACTCACAGTAATAATGCGACGCAGCACCAGAAATTAACAAGCAACAATTAGCCACCAGGAAAAGTCACCAGAAGCAAGCGGGGATACACCAAGAACTCTCAGCAACAATTGTTAACCAAAGAAGCGAAGAGGGGACCACAACAAGAACTCAGCAATACATGGAAAACTTAGTAATGGTTCCAAACACTCGGATGCCAACTGGTAGCACAAACTAGTTGCTCATACTTTAACGACTCCAAAGTCTTCAGCTTACATCTCCAAGACTTAAATCGCGATGCCAGAGAAATCCGTAATCAAATGCGATGGGTAATTAAGACCCAAATATCTTCGATGAATACGACCCATAAAGTACAGCGGTAGCGCGAGTGGGCTAAAACACTATTATTTCCTATACTAATTACTAATAAACAGCCTCAAACTCAGGCTAGTGTTGCACCACGACAGTAAGCGTGTCATCGGCTCAAAAGATGCTTAAATAAAATCACGATGGACAAATAACATCGTTGCAGGTGCGCGAAGACAATTGAATGTTACTTGACCTACTTACGTACGACAACGGATCGATAATTCACCTCGCTCGGATAAAGGCCATTTTTAAGCGAGTTCGGCGACCGTGATAATTCTAAAACGCCGAGCGTTCGGACAGCGGTAGCCAAAATGGGTAAAATCAAACGAGACAATTATAGGGCCATAATGTATAATGCTTTTTACCGGTAACAATGTTCACAAAGATAAACATTAATTATATAAATTTAAATGCACTCGAAGACTCGGAAGCCAGATGAATTAGAATACATGTTTATGATCAAATAGAATTAACTGATATGTGCAAACTTGAATTAGTATTGACAGGATTTAGCGAGAACAAAGTTGACACATACGAATTTCTTTTGTAACTATTGACAATAACGATTTTCCGACTACACCAGATGCGGCAGTCAAAGAGTCAAGGGCAATGGACTTTACTGGTAAACAATTACTAAACCAAGCCAACCTAACAATAAATCAAGATGAAAATACAATTCCAACGGAAATAAATGATGTGTATGTACATATTGATAGAAAAGTCAGTCAGTAAAGAGAACCAAAACCCAGTGGGAGGATAGCTGAGGGTCCAAAACGTCTAGGTAGGCTAAGACAAAGCAGTCGAAGAAACCTTTGGCTTTCAAAGTACAGCAATGGCGGCCATATTGTTATAGAAATGGCATAGTTTAACGGAATATGGAAATAATTAGATATGACTTTTTGTAATTGGTTTTCGAATATTTACGAAAATAGCGAGAAACACAGCAGCCAACCATTCTTTTAGGTTGGCTTTAATAATTTACTTAGTACTTAATAACGCAACCACAGCAACTCAAATACTAAGTCTACCAAAATGTCATTACTTATATTCTGACAGAAATAATGCCATTTCTAAAACAATGTGGCCGCCAATGCGGGAACTTGGAAATTAACGGTTTCTTCGACTGCTTTGTGCTAAGAAAGGTGTTTAGAGAAAAATGCTTCGAGGAATATGAAGGTCAAAATATATACGACATTCACAGTGATTTACGGTGGCAAGTTGTAGAAGTTAAAAGAAAAGTAGAAAGAAATGCTTGAGGTATGAGAAAGAAAAGTATTAAAAAGAATTTATGGTAGAAGAAAAGAAGATTGCATATGGGTAAGACCAGCAAATGTTGAGTTAATGCAACTATATAGGCAACCAGTGATAACTAATGTAGTAGGGGCACAAAGAATACGATGGCTGGAATATGTCGCAAGCATGTCAAAAAGGAAGTAACCAAACAAACATTAACAGGAGGGATTACCGGAAGAATAAAGACAGAAGGACCTCGAACACTGTGGATGAAGTAACAATAGCTTTCGTAAAAATTATTTCAAAACTCTTTAATTATCGTTGTCAATTTACACGAAACAATCTAGTCACAAGCAAACACGACGTCACAATGTTTGGGCCCCAGAGGAGGTTATGTAAAGTCAGATGTCCACCAGATATTTAGTGCGCAGACAATCAGCACGATGGCGTAGTCTGCGGGGTTGCACAAGCCACGCGGCGTCGAGGGTTTAGCACAATTTCCACTCTGATCCCCGCCAGTTCCTCAATTTTAGCCTCCCTCTATAATCACGTAGATCGAGAAAACAGGCCCCAGGGTTTCAAAGACAAGTTCTACTCCCAGCTTCTTTCTGAGAAGTTGAACTTCCTGAGCAACCCTTAACCTGACCTAAAACCTCCATTCCTGCTCGTGCTAGTCAAACTACATTTAAGCGATCATCCTGTCCAAAACTACCTTTCAAAAGTTCTACGTCTAGGTTTTTCCTGAGAAGTTGAACTTTCTGAGCAACCCTCAACCTGACCTGAAATCTCTCTTCCTGCTTGTGTTAGTTGAACTGCATTTAAGCAATCCTCTTGTCCAAAACTACCTTTCATTCCAAGTTTAAGTTCTCATCTTAGCTCCTCCCTAAGAAGTTGAACTGCCTGACTAAACCTTTCACCTGAAGTGAAACCACCCCGCTCGAGTAAGTCGAACTGCTCTATACACCCTTACCAACCGAGATCTGTAACTTGTTGGCTAGGGCTTGGCCGAGTGCCTCGCTTTTAGATCATCTCTTCGACACCGACCGAGATCCTATAACTAGTTGGCGTGAGGTTGTGTGGTTTGGTGATGCTCCATTCTTTTGATGCCCTACGCCCCCGTAATCTCGTGTGCGGTGCAGGCATTATACCAGTTCGACGTGGGATTCATCGGACGAGGGCATGCAAAAGGTCTCCCTGTCTTTTTTCCCGTGCGAGTTCCGTCGCATCGTGCTCTGTGAAAGGTATCCCGGAGTATGCGTCATCAACGAGTACAGCTGCGGCCTTGCGACATTCCGATGCTGTGAGAGGAGGTTTTGCCACCGAACTTAGGACCAGACGATGCTGCAATAAATAAGGTAGCATGTATTGTAGAAGTTAGCCGTTATATAGTTGCCACGTGCATGTAATATTTGCCCTTTTTGCTTTTTGCGCTAACATTAATAACTGTAATCTGTGTCCCGTTATCATGATTCACGCACTAAATTAATGCTAGTGACCCCATTTTGGGCCCGATTTAATAGTAATATTTGCCCTTTTTATTCTGTAAGCTAACGAACGTCAATAACTATATGTGTTGGTGTACTTTTGGACCATGTATAAGTGTGCGTTAGACCAATAGATCGGTTTGTCGTATATTGCCTTGTGTTTTCTTTGCGCCTGTTGCACGAATATTTTCAGGCTGAGTTGTCCACAGTGTAAAATCGATGTGAGGTGGAGCCTGGAAGAGGTTGTAAGCGTCAAAGGTAGGTCAGGGCGCTCCGTCGTCGCAGTGATGGGAGTCGTAGGCTGCATACCGATTATACTATATCCCGTTTTGCCAAGGTGAAAAGTTAAAAGGTAGGCTCATTTGCTTCCCGGTTTCTCGTTGGGCTTACCTTTGTATTTTCGTTCATATTGATGGAACTGGGTGGCGCTCAATCTATGTTAGACCTGTCTACCGTCTATAAGGCTGTTGCTCGTAGGTTATCTAGTGTTGAACCACCCCTTGCTTTACTGAGTCTAGTCGGCACTTCTTGTTATGGGCAGGGCAACGGTTCTATGTGAGTTTTTGTCCCGATTTTTAGTAATATCGTCCGCGCTGGCAGTCTAGCGTTTTCGTGACTTTTTGTATGAGCTGGCGCGGTGTCGTAAATTTTGTTTTCGACCATAACAAATTAGTTATTCTCCCCAATAGCCTGCAACAGCCTGAAGAATTTCGCTGAAATGTTCAGCGAGTTTAGCCCGTAGAAGCGCTCGACCAAAGCTCCTTTGAACTCACGTCGCCCAAGGCCCGCAAAATGTATATGTTAATTAACTAATTATTATTAAAGAGTCGGAACGGGCCGCAGAATCTTGTCATTCGACAGCGAGTCCAGCGAATGTGCCTGCTCAGAAAATTTCAATTTGTCCTACCGCCAGGCGCATTTGAAATTTAGACACGCTCGGGAGTGACTATCAGCAACCTCGTTTTGTTACTCCAGCTTAATGTATTTAATTGAAATATTTCCAGTCGCTTGAGTCTGAGGCCGGCTCGTTTCTTAAGGCTTAGTGCTGACAATATCACCATCTGTAGGAGGCAGCTGCGCAGCAATAACCGCGGATCAGAATTATTTGTTTAGATTATTATACTTGTGTTGGAATGTATTTGTAATTAATTTATTTTTATTATGTTTGCAGTTAAGTAAATAAAACCTTCTAAAATTAGACTTAATCTCTTACGCCAAAAGTCTACCACGCTGCGTCAGAGCTACCCGCGAGCAGTAATTACTAACGTAATTGCAGGTAAAGTAATTAGAGCCTGATAATTGCATTTATAAGTTCAAAACGTGACATGATGCCCTTCGCAAGGAACCAATAAATTTCAAAACGTTACAAAGTCACTAATAAGGAATGTGGACGAAATAGATATTGCGGACTAGAGGCAACTAACAAAAAATAAAAAGAGTGAAAACAAATTTGTAATGAAGCCATGAGCCAACTTAGCCTGTACCACTGCTTTAAGTAAGTAGAACACCAATTGCCAGATTGTATTTTGAATAGAATAGTGGAGACTTCTAGTTCAAAATAGCCAAACCCATTGGTAAATCGTAAAACAAAAAAGGAAAGAAGTGCTGCATCTGCTACATACAAAAGACATACCGTCGACTAATAATAAAATAAACCTATTATAGACTCGCTATAACATTCACTTTTAGCTTTTACCGAAACATGGCTTTATTCCCAAATTCTAGATAGTATACTCAAAGTTGACAGTTGCAGTTTCTATCGCTGACATCGTCAGCACAAAAAAGGGGACGGTGTATGTAACTATGTCCATTGTAATGCAACATACCGTATGAGTGATGAATTTAATTTAATAATAATATCCAGATATCCAATGGGTATCATGTGATATAACAGTTGTATGTTTTTAATTGGTGGGGTTGTTGAACTGCCATTCCACATAATAATGGGGCCAAAGAGCTGCAACGAGTTTTTATTGGGTCGTGAACAACCAAGAAGGTGTTTGCTGACTAGCATCCAGTAGGAGCTGGGATAACACTCAGTTACAAGAGATACTATCAGAAGGTTAGTGTCCATTTCTCCAGTAAGATTAAGAAGTATATAGCAAGTTTGGTGCGGCAAATCATTTAAATAATTGTAATTACATATTTAGAAATTAATTTAGAATACTTAATTCTCTAATTTTTTTTCCGCCTGCAACATCGCTGAGTGGAAGCAGTAGCTTAGCGGTGTTGTTGCCGGTCCCAAGCCCGGATGAAGGAGGAGGGTTGTGGCGTTTGGACTAGCAATCCAACCCACGTAAAAACAAAATTTGTAGAAGCAGAATGAAAAATTCGTTAACTGATAACAAACCCCGGGTGGAAATCCACACTTCCCAAGGAAGGAGCCCCAAAGGATACGGGGGGGGGGGGGGAGGCAATTCTGCGTATACAAAGAGAGAAAATGCAAAGAACTTTAGCAAACAAACTAGAAGAGCCAAGCTCAAAAAACGGCAAATAACGGTCGCCACATGGAATGTACAGGGTATTAACACAAAGCAATTACTCTCATATATGGAGTGGAATAGCGAAAAGTGAAAGAGCTAAGGCAGGAGTATCAGTCTTAATCAAAAACAAATGGAGAAATAGGATGCAATCATGGGAAGAAATAGACGAAAGGCTAATAAAAATAACGATTAATATGTTTGGACAAACAATTACGATAATTGGAATATACTCGTATGGAATAAATGACGATGCAAAAGTAGATGAAAAAAATAGCTTCTTCGACAAACTAGACAGCATTCTAGAAAATATCAACAAAAAACACGAAGTGATATTGATCGGCGATTTAAACTGTAGAGTTAGTGCGAGAAATAATCCAGTAATAGGACAATATGGCGAAGAAGTCAAGAATAATAATGGAGACAGGCTGATCGAGTTATGTAGGGAACACAAATACATGGTGTCAAACACATTCTTCAGACATAGGGATATACATAAATATACCTGGGAGCAACCTAGCAGAAATTTAAAATCAATCATAGATTTGGTACTGGCCAAACACGAGAGAATATTAATAATAAAAGATGTTAGAGTTTACCGTAAACCAGAATGTGGATCAGACCATCACATGGTGGTGGGAAAATTTATTTGTAATGGTAGACCAAAAAACAAAAACGAAATAAATATAAACAATAATAAACAACTACAGGAAATAAAACAGTACTACTATAAAACTGAGTTACTATATCAGGATAGCATAAAAATATTATACCAAACCCGTCTCGAAGAAAAATTAGACCTAAACATGCAAGGATCGCCCACAGAAATGTACGATCATATAGTAAACTCCATTCACGCAGCAGCCTACGAAACATTAGGGGTAATAGAGAAAAAAAACTCTCAACCTATGAAGTTAAGTAAAAAATTAGAAGACATGATAAAAAGTAAAAAACGGGCATATCACAATTGGCTAAATAACAAGACTAACGAGGCACGAGGAAACTATGAAAGATGGAAAAAGTTAGTTAAAAGAGAAGAAAAAGAAGAACAAAATGAGACGTGGAATAATCTATGCCAACACATCGATAGTACTTTAGGCTATGGCAGATCTACTGAAGCATGGAGAGCTATAAAACAAATGCGGAGCAATACAAGAAACAAAACTAACAAGACAGTAATATCGCCAGATCAATGGATAGATCATTACAAGAGACTGCTACAAGAGGAACGAGAATAATACCAACAGGAGGAAACCAGAAATTACACATCGGATCATCACGAAGAAATACAAACAGAAGATGTAAGGAAAGCCCTGAAGGAGTCAAAAAACAATAAAGCACCAGGGCCAGGCGGAATTAAGATAGAACTGTTGAAGTATGGAGGGAGACAAATAATACATTTTCTGACGAAGATCTTTAGAAAAATAGAACAAGGGGAAAAAGTCCCAATAGAATGAAACACGTCATATACAGTGTGTCCAAGATAAGGAGGGCCAGTATGGGGATTTCGGTAATGGTAAGAGATACAAATTTGGTTAAATGGGAAGAAAGTTGCGCTATTAAAGGACTAAAAAAATGACGTCTAGAAATCCTTGATATGATTTTTCGTTTTTGAGATATCTCAAAGAAACCGAATTTTTGGATTTTTTTTTTATTTTTTTCTGGCGTTAATATTAAAGTTAGAGCGAAACTGATTAAACTTCTTTATAGCAACTTTTAGTGGACTTAATGATTACGTTATCAATTTTTTTATCCGACGTTTCGTCTTCGAGAAACCATCATCAACTTCGTTTTTTTTAAATACGGTCCTGGTTTTTTGATGCCAAATTTGCAAAGCCCTTGTTACTCTAAATTCAACAATGTATCACATATTATGGTTTAATTACGTTTCGAGCTTTTTTCTGATCATCATCAGAAAATTTTTTAGATACGGACCTGCATTTCTCATAATTTTGTAAAAATAAGTTCATACAGTAAGTTAGGCCTTTTTACATGCTGTTAAAATATTAAAATGCACATCATAATGTCATAATTCTGATACATTAATTTAATAACCAACCAATAACTATTAACAATAAACAAAAAAGAAATGAACAGAAGATAGACAGAAAGAATGAGAAAACGAACATCGAAACCATTTAATAGGTATTAAATTTACAGAAGGTATTCAAAAAGGTTGCCATCATTCTCTATGCATAAATAACATCTAACTGTAGAATCTAAAACATTATTCAGCAATACTGGCGTTATACTTTGAAAAGCTTCAAGAACCAATTTTCTAAGTTCTTCTTCTATTTCAAAACGTTAAATACCTATTACATTGTTTCAAGGCTCGTTTTCTCATTCTTTCTGCCTATCTTTTGTTCATTTATTTGTTGTTTATTGTTAATAGTTATTGGTTGCTTATTAAATTAATGTATCAGAGTTATGACATTATGATGTGCATTTTAATATTTTAACGGCATGTAAAAAGGCTTAACTTACTGTATGAACTTATTTTTACAAAATTATGAGAAATGCAGGTCCGTATCTAAAAAAATTTCTGATGATGATCAGAAAAAAGCTCGAAACGTAATTAAACCATAATATGTGATACATTGTTGAATTTAGAGTAACAAGGGCTTTGCAAATTTGGCATCAAAAAACCAGGACCGTATTTAAAAAAACGAAGTTGATGATGGTTTCTCGAAGACGAAACGTCGGATAAAAAAATTGATAACGTAATCATTAAGTCCACTAAAAGTTTCTATAAAGAAGTTTAATCAGTTTCGCTCTAACTTTAATATTAACGCCAGAAAAAAATAAAAAAAAAATCCAAAAATTCGGTTTTTTTGAGATATCTCAAAAACGAAAAATCATATCAAGGCTTTCTAGACGTAATTTTGTTAGTCCTTTAATTACGCAACTTTCTTCCCATTTAACCAAATTTGTATCTCTTACCATTACCGAGATCCCCATACTGGCCCTCCTTATCTTGGACACACTGTATATCTTCTATATTTAAAAAAGGCGATAAAAAAAATTGCGGTAACTACAGAGATTTAAGTGTCATCCCTTCAACGGTAAGAGTCTTCGGCAGAATAATTAAAAACAAGATCCAACAAAATATGAAAGAAGTAGCAGAAGAGCAGAGCGGCTTTCGATCTAATAGATCATGTTTAGATAATATATTTTCGCTCAGACAACTAATAGAAAAAAATAAAGCCAAAAACATCGAGATGCATGTAGCATATATAGACTTGGAGAAAGCGTATGATAGTGTACCCAGATCCGAAATATGGCCAGCTATGGAAAGATTAGAAATAAAAGAAAAATGGACTGGAATAGTAAAACAACTTTATACACATACAACAGAGAAAATAAAAATAGCAAATAGGTTTACTCAAAATCTCGAAATAACAAAAGGTTTAAAACAGGGATGCACACTGTCTCCTCTCTTATTTAATATATACATTGATAACATGATTGAAAGTTGGGAACACAAATGTGAAGGAAGGGGAATTATTATAGAAGACAGAGAACTAAAACATTTACTTTTTGCTGATGACCAAATAATTTTTACAAAAAACAAAGAAAATATGACATACATGATTGAAACGCTAAAAAACGAACTAATGAATTATGGACTGAAAATTAACATTAACAAGACAGAATACATGTGTATAGGCGGAGAACAACAAGACATACATATCGGGGACGACACCATTCGACACTGTCAAAACTATAAATATTTAGGCTCAATTATCTCAGCTGATGGATCAATAAAAGAAGATGTAAACAACAGGGTCAGACAAGGAAAAGCGGCAACTAGAGCATTACATGGAGTCCTATGGAACAATAACATAAGAGAAAAAACGAAGAAAAATATATTTCATAGTATAATCGAAAGTATCACCTTGTATGGGGGAGAAGTCTGGTCAGTAACAGAGAAACAAAATAAGAACAGTCAAATTGGACTTTTTCAGAAGATGCCTACAAATTACAAAACGTGAGAGATGGAGAACAGAAGAGATATGGAGAGAAATGGAAATTACTTCATCCATTACCAGAAACTTAGAAAATAGAACCCTTCGTTGGTACGGCCATATGGAAAGGATGCAAGAACACAGGTGGCCAAAAAACATATTCAAATGGTCGCCAAGGGGTAAAAGACGAAGAGGTCGCCCATGCTACAAATAAAAAACCCATGTAACAAACATAATGGTGGAAAGAGGTCTCCAACAAGGAGACTGGGAGAACCGTGAAAGATGGAGGCTAAAGACGACGAACCCATAAAGGGAAAAAACGTCATAAAGAAGAGAAGAATTCTCTAATTTTTATAGTCATTGAGTACTCGACGTATTTCGGTCATTATAATTTGAAATCTATATTTTTGGATTAGGATATTTTAGAAATATAATTTAAATGAAGTTTGGATTTTTAAATATTTGATTAAAATATTTTGACAATATCTATATAATTTTTGTACTGTCAGATCAAACTTTGAAGCGATACTAACGAACTGAAGTATAAGTTCAGTTTTGTGTAGTGCCTAAAGAGTGTATTTGATTAACGAAGTCAAATAATTATTATATTTTAAAGTAATTAAGGATTCAACTACAATAAAAAGTTGTTAGTTGAAGATTTACTCATCCAGCTGGGAACAAGGATTCTCATTGCTTATTAAATTGACTAGCCGAGGTATTAAACAACTAAAATCACATGACAAAATTCAAAGTGTCAAATTGAGTTATGAGATACGCCAATTTCGATTTATTTCATTAATAAGTAAGGTAAGTACTTAAGGAGCTATACCTGATACTGCTTCTTTGTAATAATAAAAGGGTATACCTATTTGACTTAATATTATTTGTAATAACACCCCGCGAGAGAGTGGTATATTACACCATAAACCTAGTAAAATTATTTTTCTTGAAGCAGAATAACGTTGAAACAAGTACCATTGATTCCGTGTGGTTATCATTCTCCAGTCCACTATTTCAATTTACAGTGTTTTGCATTTATAGACTATTATAGACTTTCCGATATCAAACTCTATACCACGAAACATTGTTCTAATGTATCTGAAGAAAACCCATAAAATATCGAAAACCTTGTCACTCTAGGTGACTTTAATTTTCAGAAGTTAACCTGGCCAGTTATGCAGACAATCACAAGGCTATGTTCGAGAACCTCGCCCAATCACACTTGTGCGTCGGAGAGCCTTGTCTTTCATACTAAGAACGAGAGCATAGACTGACTTACCAGTGCGATGGCGTGATATCGAACACGCTCAGGAGAAAATACCGAATCACTATTTGCCGATATTGTCACTACAAGTAACTTCAAAAACCATTTGCTAAAAGAATCAAGAGCATTTTACTCTCACGAAAGAAATCGCATTTCCTGTTTTAAGAAACCAACTCGGAAACTTGTGTAAAGATAATTTCGAATCTGCCGAAGTTACCGCAGACTATTTTAAGATAGTTTATGCCATTGAACCCATGACTACTTTGCCATCCTTTCATCTACTGAGAAACTTACCAGGCTTTTCTGAAATTAATATAACACAAGATTTGGTAGAAAAGGAACTTCTACCTCTTTCACCCAACTCGCCCAGGTCCGAATCGTACAACAATTCAAACTTTGAAAAACTGCTCAACCGGCCTCTCTTAACCGATCCACCAACTAATTCCAGATAGGCACTTTTTCGAATATGTGGCGAGATGCATTGGTCACTCCCATCTTTAAAAATGTTAAAATTGGATACAATCATATCTGGTAACTTTTAGTCAGCGTGGAGAAGTACGAGGTGCTGTACTTAGGGTGAAATAGTCCAAAACATGCGTATCAACTGAATAGTTACAAAATGATTTAGTAATCACCATAACGAGTACCCTCTGATGTTCCCAATAAACAGTCAAAGTTGTTAAGAAAGCCAAAGCAACACCCTTCCTTTCAAAAAAGCCTTTTTAAACCACAGACCTGCTAGAGCTCTTAAGTTATATATAACATTCGGCCACTGCTTGAATTTGGAATTCAGGCACGGGCCGCTATCTTGAAGAAAAATATAGAAGCAATGGAAAAGGTCCAACGTGCTGCAAACTAAGTGGCGATCATAAATATCCCGTTGGCATATGAGGATCGTCTGACGTTTCTTGGACTAACGTCAACGAACAAACGACACACAAGAGTCGATTCTATCCAAATATTTCATGTGGTTCACAATGCATGTCCATTTATTGTGGGGGCTACACCCTGTCGAGCTCATTGCTTAAAACTGAAGAAAGAGCCATTCTGATCATCTCACAGAATAAACTTCTTCTCCAATAGAAGCTTTGACACTGCACCCACTCTTGCCAGAGATCGTGTTTTTGCTTAATATTCTGGCTTAATTTACCATAATTTAATGCATTTACAGTGAAGGTCTCAAAATCCCCTGTAATAATATTAGCATTAATAATAATAATAATATTTGTTATTCCCTATCTTAATTTTATTGAAAATATGTTTCAGTTTATGTTAGAGCCCTAAGGCGCTTGTTTAAACGCTCTTCGTGTTATATCATGATTAATTAGGGCTTAAGCAAGAGCGAAACGTTACATATGTATTCTTCGAACCCGTTAACCTCTGCTGTTGATCCGCATTCAACAAATGACCACTGACTTTCTGATTCAACATACTCAATTCTCCAAATAATTTCCCCAATTTCTCAAAATGCAACCGATAAATGTTTCTGTCCAAAACCACAGTAGCGTTGAACAAATAGCGTCTTAGTGAAGGATGCTCGCACTGATACCCTCGACTTCATCAGCCTATGTATCTTCTTTAATTACAAATCGTGTGTAGTAACCAAATGTTCAATCTCGAGGAAATTCTCAGACTGATATTCACTTGTGTAAAGAATTGTAAGGACTAGAAATGCAGCAATGGTCAAATTTGTGATTACTTCGATAGATAAAAACACAATTCACAGATTCACACTAGATACTTTGGTAATCCAATAACGCTATTATGCTGATGATCAAATTGTAATGGCAGAAGATTAGGAATATAATAATCATATGATTAGGAAACTAAACGAAGAGTATGAGACGGCGGCCTTAAACATAAATGTGGGAAAATGCTAAAATATTCAAGTTTTATTATTTTCCTACTGCACTATCCTCTGGCATCAGAAGTTGCTTTCACTAAATAACTTAGTTTCCATTTTTAATCACTAAAATTGTTAAAAAAGACACCTAACCTCATTTTTACTGTATCTCCACTTTTATAACTGCAGAAAAAGATAATACGTACGCGATTCAGGCTCATTGTTATTAAAAGCCGGAGCCCTTGGAAGTAATGGTACATATTCAACTGGAGGAGCGGTAGCACTAGGAAGGTTGGTATTCATTTCCCACAAAGGCACTGTACCGATTGTGATTGGACAGTACATGTTTATATTTGAATGGAGGCCTGGAAGAATTAGTTCCACCTGAAGCACATGAAATTTAACTTTGTAACACATTTTCAGATGTGTAGTAAAAATGACGTAGTTATACGCACCTCTAGACGATACGATACCTTAATTATATCACAAAACTTCAAGTGAGGAAAATACGTGTTTTCTGGAATTGTGAAAGGTGAGGTCCACGATTCTTCGGTATGTGCTGGTATGCCTCTGTCGTAGTAACGCACGACAGCCGATTGGCATGATTTCTTCCTTGGTGTAGGGGGTCGGGTATTATATTCTACTAACTGAAATAAAAGAGTAAGCAAGTTCTATAGAGAAACGCATTTATCAGGTGATCGGGTTAAGACTGCTACTGCAAATACGAACCTGAACAATATAAAAAGCCACTCTTTCAATGTCAATGCTAGACCTATTTGCAACATAGCAATGAATTCCCATTCTTTGGCCCGAAACAAACCCCCTTACAGGCAACGAAGCAGTAACATTGATTGGGCCACTTAAACACCACCAACTAATAGCAGCTGCATCTGCAGAAGCAGCTTAAGGTTGCTACAATAAAAAAATGTTACGATATACAAGCTTATATGTATGAATTATTGTTTTAGGTATAAATTTAAACGCCAACAGTTCCGAGTAACATTGCTCTTATTTTTTAAATTTTTTACCATTATAAACTTTCTTCAACAATACCATTTCTGTGTATGCAATGCAATTTTAGTTGCCTACATTTCAGAATTTTTAATAGTAATTTACGTTACAAGGCCGGAAAATGACTTATTAAAGTACGAGTTTAGATGTTTACGGACGAGGCGAGCAACGAGCCGAGTCTGAAATTTCTAAACGAGTATTTTAATAATATTTTACGGCCGTGTATCGTACAATGTTTTATTTCATACTGTTTTATATTATCGGCTAATGACTTTAATTCTCTATATAATAAAAAAGAACGATCCAGACGTGTGCGTCACGAAAATTTCAGCCGCGATGTCCTTGGTTGAGCGAATGCGGGTTACGGTAGCGGAGCCCCGAGGGCCCCCTTGGAGAGGGGCGGGGCCCCGAAGGCCCCTTTGGAGAGAGGTAGAGCCCGAGGGCCCCTTGGAGAGGGGCGGAGCCCCAAGGTCCCCTTTGGAAAGGGGCGAAGCCCCGAGAGCCCCTTGGAGAGGGGCAAAACCCCAAGGACCCCCTTGGAGAGGAGCGTAGTTCCGAGGGCCCTTTTTGAGAAGGGCGGAGCTTCGAGAGCCCCTTGGAGAGGGTCCGAGCCCCGAGGACCCCCTTGGAGAGGGTTGGAGCTCCGAGGGCTCTCTTGGAGAGGGGCGAAGCCCAGAGAACCCTCTTCTTTGGTAAGGTGGACGGCAGGGGCCTGGGACGTGTTATGAAAATTTATGAGATTTTTTGTACAAAAAGACAAGCGGCCGAAAAGTGTCACTTTCCGGCCTTGTGATGTAATGTTCCACTTTCCGGACTCAAATTAATGACGCAAAGTCATATTTTCCGGACAGTATAAAATAAAATCTGTTTTCTCCTTTCCAAATTACTGAACATTTTCAATTTGAACAGCATGGTATAGTATTCCAACCAGAAATTGGAAAGCTATTTAAAATCAGGCCAGCATTGAAAATAGTAAGTCACTTCGTAATTTAATTCATAAAATTACTGTTTGATTGTCATTCAGTGACACTTCGATAATAACCTTCAAATTTGACAGATGCATTGGGAAGTTTGGAAGATATATACGTTTTTCAAAATTTTCTATGCTGCTATACGGTTTTAAAAACTCAACTAGTACCTACTTAAATCATGCACAATGTTACAATGCCTTAATAAAACAGTTATATGTACAATTTACAGATAAACTGTCATTACTTGAAAGCTGATTGACATTAGAATATTATTTACTGATTGTATGAAACCAACTTAGACATGACTTACACTTTTCATGGTGTACTGGATTTTAAATAACTTTCCAATTTTTGGTTGGAATACTATACATGATATTCTATCTAAAGTGGAATACATCGACCAAAGCTAGGACGAATCCTCTGAAAATTCGATTCACTGATCTGAATCGCCAAAAATGATACGAATCAGGGACACCAGAATCGGATTCTTTTTATATACAGAAAATGATCGAATTATTTTTTCGGATCACGAATCCGAATCCCCATATTATCTTCAGAACTATTGTTACAGTATACAGTTAGTTTGTTTAGATTTTAATATTACGGTTGTTGGATTACTGCTTTATTATGTATGTAGTAATTAATTAAATTAACTTATAATAAGAATACTTACATTCCATTTTATTGCGAGTAGAATCTACAGTCTACACAAAGTTAAAAAAATAAAAGTAATACTACTAATAGAGACATAAAATATGCTATTTCCTGTTCGCTTTTGATAGGATCAAAATTTCTAAGTTTTTATCTGTGAAGGGGGTCGTCCATGGTGTCTACAAACGAAAATGGTCTCTCAATGGGTACAGATAAAATCGATAGCTACCATTTTTTCATATTTATTGGTAGAGACCACAAACTTTGTATTAATAAAAACCCGAAAAATTTGTTGCTCTCTTCTTGCAAAAATTTAGAGTGTTCTTTTCAAGATACAGAACTTTGGTTTCTTTGAATGTATGTCCTAATTTTGTTTAACAATTTCGTTCGGTTTGCATCTGTTGTTTTTTTTTACCAAAGTAGGATACATTTTGCATTTGCATTCCTGGTTCGCACAACTGCATTCATTCTTAACATGTTCCTATCATATTTAGTTCCTATCAAATTCACATCGAATGTGATTTTGCTAGTCCGATAGTTTCTTGTTCAGCTTCTTCGTTCTTTTTATTTACAGCGCTAATTGTACCTTCCAGCCATTCTGCTATATCTTCATTTTAGAGTTGGCTACAACGTTCTAGGTTGTCTGCTGGTTGATGTAAATGATGATAAATTTTAATTTGCAGTAGTGAACCTCTTTTTAAGCCTTGAATCTTTGTTAGATTGCTTGTGGTAATTATATTCCTTGAGTTTTTCAGGGCGAAGTCTTATGTGTTACACAAAGTTAGATGACTAGTCAACGCTATCCTTTATTGTTTGCAATTGGAAGTAAAGCTGTCAAGTTGCTTCTATTATTGATAGCTTGAAATATTTACCGTCCCATATCGAAAGATTTCGACCGATTTCATAATCATCATAGGTGAATTTTCAACAGCATCATTTTTCTTACCTAACAATATATCGTCATTTATTTTTTTCTTTTAAAGTTGAAGTCTTCCGTCAAGCGAAAGGTACTCTTGAATTATTATTCTTAGAGAATAACAAACCTTTGCCAGGCATAATTATTATTCGTAGCCTGAAAATATATATTTATATATTCTTTTGCTCCTCGACAACCCCACGGGCACAAGAGGAACCGGATTATGTATATATATTCTTTGGTTTAGTTAACAGTTATTAGCATTTTTAACATTTTGACATATAACTGGTTAATGCGATAGTTACGTAACTCCGCATACGTATTCAAAAAGTTAACCAATTTATCCAATTTCGGTTAACCGACTATTCTTTTGCCACGGATAATTTTTAACCATGGTTAATTTTTAGTTAGAGTAAACTTGCAGCCACGGATAATTTTTGTTCAATTTAAATGATGGTATAGTTGATAGGGGATGGTATTTATTCACTTAAAGCACAAATAACTTAACTACAGATAATTCTTGGTTATTCTAAATTATGGATAATTAATGTTGACTATCAATTTTAAATCCTGATAAGTTATTCTCCCGACAATTATTATTAGGCACCAACGTTTTCACATTAATTATAATTCAAGAGAATTATTAACCACGAATCATCTACCTTCTACCATACCAGAAGGTTTACAAAGCAAAATGGCATCTGATTTATTTTTATGTCTTTTCATTCACCATGTTTTTGATGTTACTCGTAAATAACAATTTATAGTTGAAAATAGCTTCCTTATTAATAAAACTAATGTAAGCTTTTTGTACGTATTTGAACACCGAGAAACATTTCTCTAATCACAACAAAATCACACATAGTGCGATATGAAAAAAAAAAACAAAGACGATATTAAAATAGTGAAAACCGTTCGAAACATTTAAAAACAAATTTGATTGTAAAATACAAAACGAAAATGTGCAACGGAAAACTTTTTACTGAATAGTAATATAATTATATTTAAAAAAAGAAACTGATAATCACATTAGCACTGACAACGGAATCGGAATTCTTTGTGAAGCGATTCCAAATGATAAGAAAACAAACAATCTTGACATTGAAATTATCAGAATAATTTAAAGTAATGTGATCGTTTTACGTTTTATAATTTATAATTTATCAAATTAAAGAAGTCAAATCCTAACATAACTTAATGTTAAACAGATAGTACCACTTAAGCAGCATTTCTTTGGGCTTTGTTGTAAGTGTTTGTTTCATAACATATTGCTATAATATTGCACCCGCAAGAGATTCTGTTCAATCCATTAGTTAAATTTAGAAAATAATTAAATAAAAATAAGTACAGAATTGGTTAAGGTTTAATCGTTAGAAATGTTAATATTAGATAAAATAAAGAAACTGTTTAATAATAGGTGAATAATATGTTAAGTGGGACCTATGGTGAACCTATTTGACTTAAATTCGGAGTAGGTAGCATTTGAGAGATATTGAATAGAAATCGCTGTGTTAACAGATTGTTCTTAGATCAATACAAGACGATGTCACATTTAATATGCTGACATCAGGTAATAATGCAGACATTTACTGTGTAATGATCTTAAAAGTAATGCTTAATAATTACAAATACCTGTTAAAATTAATTTTGAATTACAAGTTGTACAAAAGAAGATGAGAATAATCACATAAAGCATGTACATCATTTCAAGCCAAATTGCACATCAATGGTATAAACAATCTTTAAAATTGGGGCCCCAACAAGTATGAAAATATTGTTGGGAGCTAGTTTTATGTAAACAAACCATATAATATACCTGGATTTGAATAGAGTTTTAATTAAAAAGGTCCAAGAGATACAAGAACTGTTGCCAAGTCGGGACTTCACCCAGGTGCTCGATTTTCATCTGCATATCTTATCGATGCAGTGGGAAGCAACCTCGCCTAAGGAGGACTTCTGCAGTATTGAAGATAATACTTACTTGAATAGACACTTTGTTCAATAGTAAATGTGTAATTGAGGTTATCTCCAAGTGTAAACAACGTTTGTGCATCAATATCATTCCACCAAATTTGTATTAAATCTAATGGAAGTTTAATAAAATTATTATATTACCCAAGTGTAGACCCAACCCTGATTGAGTTATTCGTGTTCTATCCTACTAGTAATTTAATATAAATATTTAGCGATTAACATAAAGGGCAGAATATTTGGCTATTCAATCAAATTTAAAATTTATATTTATATAAGCAACAAAAATATGAATTTTAAAATAAGTATCAAAATAATGATAGTAATTCAAGCTCACATTCACTATAATATATTATATATCCGAGTTTATTACATCTGCCGACCTCTCTCGGTTTCCTTATTTATATCCAACATCTTCATCTTGTAAATCTCTGGCTTAGAAAGCTTCTTCTACCTATTTGTTCTACGTTATTCGTGTCCTATCCCTTTTCCTGTTTCGATTCATAAATCTTTTTTCGCCGTCTCCCTTCGGGTATTCTTTTCACATGCCCATACCAAATTAATAATTTTTGTTCAATGTTATCAACTATTGTTCTGTCTATGTTTATTTTATTCTTTCTTGTTTTATAATATACGAATGATTAAACATACGGTGTTATATTTCGATTACTAATTTGCAAACTCTATTATGGGGTTTCGAATCATTTCGGGATTCGAATCTAAGAACTGAGTATTCGAAATTTAATTCTTTTTCAATTGTCTTACGAATTCGAATCCTCTTGTATTAATTCGAACACCGTCTTCGAATCCTCAAAAAGTATTGGAATCCTGGATTTGAATAATGAATCACTTGAACTATACTCAACTTTGACATCCACAGCATATCTGTAGTCATGGTACGAATTTAGCAATGTCAGTTCTAAGCAACAGAATTTTAAATGCTTAAGACAGAGTTTTGAATACCTAGTTTAAGAAAGATTAGCAATACAGAACAACATTAACTTATTGGAAGATTTAGAACGGTGAATTCCGTCTATGGTTATTTCGCATTCGTCTTGTATACCAGGAGCATGTTGCAGTATTCTTTAATATCTGACAATAGAAAAATATTTTTTTAGAATACTAACCAGCTCTAAATTCTGCAACTATGCGACATTTAGCAGACGCAGTGTCTCTAAAGATAAGTCAGTTCACCATACACATAATGAAAGAACGGGAACCATGTATATGTAGTATATACACAGTGACTGATGACTCATGTATAAGGAAGCATCATTATTAAGAAAGGCAAAAGACTATAAAAGGAAGAGCTACTCATATTTCCAGCCTTCATAATGATACAACGAAAAAACAATTAAAAGTAGCGAAAAGAATGAGAGAATGAAAACTATAGTACGTCTAGAAAGTATCCGGAATTTTATAGTTTTAAGAAATGCTATGAAACTTCCTTTTAGGAAATCCTGGGCCTCTAAAATTTTGTGTAGGTAGTATCAGGGTAGTAAGGCATGGATAAAAAAAAACCATTCTATATGTCAAATATGTTATTTTTAAAAAGCTAAAAAGCGTTACTACTCCCCGGATACTTTCTAGACGTAGTAATATAATATTCAACTTGTCAACCATATATTGATTTCCAATGCCCTAGGAAATTATAGCGATATTAATGCTATACTCTGTTTTTTTCTAGATAAACCTGTCATTTTATACAGCTACCATAAGAACAATGCACTTTCAACGGATGACAAGGTAATGTCATTCACTTAAGAAATAAAGTTATTGTTGCTTGCTATGTTCGTTTGATCCCACATACAATTTCTAGCACACGCCGCTGAACTTAGATCTTTGGGAGGGATAATATTGCATAAACGCAAGGCTGCAAGTCTTTAGTTAAGGTAGTCTATGTTTATATTCGAGCAGAGGGCCTGCTCGTGAAGCGGGCGTTTTTACGTCCTGCTCGCGAACGCTAACGTGAGTCATGGGCTAGTTATTTTCGTGTTAAAGAGAAGGTTAAGAGACATCAAGCAAACCGCATTTATCGTTTGCGGCTTATGAGTTTTTTAGTTTCGTAATGCCATCGTAGGTTGGAGAAACCCTTGGTTGTTTCGAATAATCAAGATCTGTGCACTGCTTAAACTCTTGGGACTTCGCTTTCATTATTTGAATTACCATTGAACCCCAAAGACGATTTCTTCGAACCAGAATAACTCACCGCGCCGAATCTTTCCTTTGGCTTTGGTTTCTTTCAACGCTGATTAAATTCCAACGCCCGGCTCAACTTTCCTGCTTCGGGAAGTGTCACACATCTGTTGCCGAATTCTGTGGGCCGTCATCCCTTCAACTTTCCAAGTTACCTTCCCTGGGCTAAAGTTTCGAACATCGCCACCTATTTAGGTCGCCGTTTCGAGCTGGTGAACGGCGCCTTACCTATAGAAGTTGGTATCGCTAAAATTACTGCCGATTTACATACCTCATCACTGGTGAAATATTGAAGTGAGTAGTATACGGCTACCGTAATCGACGCACCTGTCAATCAAATTTTGATTTTGATATCAAATTAATTGACCTAATTAGGCGTCGCGACGCCGCGAATTAAATTAATCCACATATGATTTGATTGACCTAATTTCGCGAATTAAATCCGCGGATTGCCCTAATTAATTTTGATATGTGCTTCCGATTAAATTACGCGCGGTAAATCCGCGGATTGCCCTAATTAATTTTGATATGTGCTTCCGATTAAATTACGCGCGGCCATTTTTAATTTGCTTCTGGAATTACACGGCGGCCATCTTGGTTTTCTGGTGCGAATATTTGAATTTAAATTTTTTTCAGATTTTTTTCTAAGTCCCATTTTTTGAATTTAAACTTCCGGGTGTCCGCCATCTTGGTGCGCGCGCACTTCTCACGGCGGTTGTTTTTAATTTTGAATTTTCGCGGAAATATTTGAAATTCAAACTGATAGATCTATCTCGCTCTTCGAAGCTGCTGTCTCTCTCTTGCATTCACTCGCGGAAATATTTGAATTTAAAAAAAGCTTCCTGCGATGTCCCATGGCTGGAGTTGAACCAGCGATCACAGCATTACGAGTACGAAGCCTTAACCAACTGGGCTATCGAAGCGATCGAGGTTAAAGGAATTAAACATGGTCACTACTTCAACACTTGCGTGCAGTTTCGGTGCCCCTGTTTAACTAATGAATTTCAAATTTACATCGCTGTTTATGAACATAGATATTTTTTTAAATTATTCTCACTTTTACTAGAACAATTACATTTCGTCCCTCGAAGAAATTTCAGAGAGGCCAATTTAATACCGTTTAATAGATGTTTTACATAGTTTAATTTCGTTCTGGCATATTGCCTGATTTAATTATGTATTGTTATCAGTCGATAGGCCTTTAAAATAAATATTTGTTGATATCTGTATCGATTTTCATTCAATTACAACAGAACATTCCGTGCTTGTGAGCCGTTACGCTTAAGTTTAGTCGTGTTAATATTTTTAATTAACTCATCGGCGTGTTTATGTATCAATAACTTGTTTTATCTACTCCAGTGGGGTAAGTAACGCATTACGTCACTCATTTGACACTATTTCAGTTACGTAATGAAGCTCATTACACAACTCAGTTGCGTAATGAAATCATTACACAACTGAGTTGTGTAATGACTTCATTACGTAACTGAAATAGTGTCAAATGAATGACATAATGACATTTGCCTACTAAAATATTTTTGAAAATGACAGATCTGACATTTCTCTTAATGCACTTTTCTCAATTTTAGGCAGTCGTAGATAAAATTTTGTACAATACGTGTGTGATAATGCATCATTAACATACTTGAGTTTCGTTTGGTACTCAACGAAACGAATTTTTAAAAAGCTTTTATTTAACCATGAAGTATTACAAACATGGGAGCTTAAGGCTTCTTTACTATATGCAGGCCACCTTAAGACTAATTCATTCAAATCATACGAAGTAGGAAGCTAAAAGCTATCTAATCTATGCTATGCTAGCTTGCAAGTGATAAGCGGCGATTGCCGGCACATGTGGTGCTGAATAGACTATTCTAATAATATAATTCCTCCCTTCTTAAAGTCTGTGATAACGTTTTCAAAGCGTTATTACAGCTTACAATCAAACTTTTACATTTAATACAATTTAAAACGATACATTTTATACATAATGGAATAATACGTTTCTTTAAAGTGATTTATGAATGATTACAATCTTTATTTAGGAAGTCAATAAGTTTGATTTTTAAGGAGTTGCGCTTAACATACATATATAAAAATAAACTTATAGCTAGCAATATAATTATTATGGTAAGAATAATTGATGACACACTTAAGGGATTCGAATTAATATGATCAACAGGTCTTAGCGCGAGTTTTTGGTCATTTAATTTTATTTGATCTCTAGTTAACTTTTGGGTGTTGATAGGAATCAAATCGATTTTTGAAATATTGATATGTTTTGATTTGGAAATTTTTATCTTGTCGATACTTGGAATTTTCAGATCGACAACTTTATTTGAAATAATTTTGGCTGTGAATAACATATGTTCGTGATTTACGAGAACAATGCAATCCGGGGTTAAATGCATAATTTTGGAGCCAAGCAATTCCTTTCTAAAATTTTGATTGTTACATTTAATCTATAACATAAAATCGGTGCTCTCTTTGTATGCGTGTTTGCGTGTTTGCATGTTTGCGTCTATGTTTGTTCGCTATCTCCTCCGAAGATACTGGACCGATTAAGTTGTACGATGGCTTAAAAGTTTGCTAATTTTTAGATTTAGATCGTAGGCCGGTTTTTATTTTCAAAAAAAGTGCGAACAAGTTTTAATTTAATTAACACCTCTAGGCAGCAGGGCGGAGCGCCTTACGCCGTGCTCTATTAGCTCGGGTGCGCGCATTATTCAAACAAGAGAGGTAGTCGTGGGGTAGGGTGCTGGCCTATCACGTGGGTGGCCCCGGGTTCGATCCCGCCGATGCATCCTTTTTTTTTTTAAATTTATATTGATGAATCTCTCTCAATTTTGCGAACCGAAACGTAGTTCGGGTGACTCACTAGTATCTAATATAGCCTTAGAGGGTGAAGTTATTAACCATGTGGCTGGATTAATTTGTGATATTTTAATGTCTGTAAGATCGAATAAATATGGAGTACACGTTTGATTATTGTTAAATGAAAGCAGTTGCGTTTCACATAATTTCTCGTTAGGAATTTCAAAGTGGTTATTTTGGTTGCAAAAGTAAGTATCTGAAGTTACTAACTTGCAGTGATCAATTTCTATGGGGATACTGGTTTTAACGTTAAATAACAAAGTATTGTAAGTTGGTATGATCATGCGAAATTGTTGATTTTTAATAAATATTGGAAAAGGTATCAGTTGTATCATCTGATATCTATTAGGTTTAGAAGTTAGTGGGACTTCGAAAATAAATGTGATTTTATTATTAATCTGATATGCTTTAGTAATGATAATTGATTCATACAAGTGCAAATATTTAAAGTCTGCGGGATAAGGAATAGTTAATGTTTTTTCTGATATATCGTTAAGGTAATTAGAAATTTCATTTAGATTTTGAATCAAATCGTTATTGTCAATTAGTGACATATGCATTTGCTGGTGTTGGGCAAAAGTTAGCGCGTTTTCTAACTCTGCAAATATGTTTATAAATAATTGTAAGGACTGGATTGCTTCCATTAAAATTGTTCTTACAGTATATGAGGCAATGGTATTTTGTATTTCATCGTTTTCCAAAATGATTCTATTAATTTTGTCACTTAGTAATAATTGGTTTTTCGCTAGATCGTTTACTGCCGAAATTGTGTCGTTTAAGACTTTAGTTTGTTCCAACAAAATATCTTTGTGTACTTCATTACTTTTTTGTAATTTAGCAATTGCAGTTTCATATCTAATTCCATCATTTGCATCAAGATTTCCGGTTAAAAATTTAATAACTGATCCTAGGCCGTCAATGAGTCCACGTTTCTTAATTTTGTGTTCCATTTCAGGAAATAGTTGATTAAGGAGTCTGTCAGCTTTTTCTAAATATTGTTTTATAATTAATAGAATATTATTATGATTAATTAAAATGTCTTCAATTTTCTTGAAATGCCTGTGTTCAGCGGGGAAGTTTAAATCTTCGAGGAGCATAATAGTTTTGATTAGGTTACTTCTAAGTGTGCCATAATTTATAAGCATGGGTGTATAATCTATATTTTTGATTAACGTAAATTCGCTTTCCTTTAGAATAGCGTTACCTAAATTTAAAGGGTATAGTCCGGGGTTGTCTTCAAGGTTTTTGATAGTTACGTCGCCGGTCACATATTGGATTGTGAGGGCGCACAGGGTTGTGAGGATGATTGACCTGTAAAAGGCGATAATTCATTAATATGCCTTTTGATTTTAGGTCCGTCGTTGACGGGTGTTAATTCGTAAACGTCATGTTCGAGAATTTGGGAAACGACAAAGGGTCCAGAAAATTTTGGTTCTTTTTTATTTCTAAAATTGGTTTTTATGAATACTTGATCTTCTAATCTAAAAGTTTTAGTTTTACGGGTTGGATTCAATTTCAAGTTGCGTTTTTCTTTAGTTTCCGTTTGTTTGTCCTGTAGGGCTTTATATAAGTTTTTC
The DNA here is from genome assembly GCA_940337035.1 of Agriotes lineatus. NCBI lineage: Eukaryota > Metazoa > Arthropoda > Insecta > Coleoptera > Elateridae > Agriotes > Agriotes lineatus. The sequence goes on along the minus strand of OW679203.1, from coordinate 3,722,133 downwards.
ATTTTTGTCTTATGTTCTGACAGATAATCGTGATAGTACGATTTCGTATAGTCAATATCAAAGGGATTTTTGCTTTCCGTGTGTCCAAATACTATCTCAAATGGTGTTAGTTTAAGATTGGAGTGTATAGTGTGATTGTATGCCAAGATACAATATTGTATTTTTTGATGTTCGGGTATATTTGTTAATAATCGGTAATGTTCAATAATGGTTGAATGTAAGCGTTCAACTAACGAATTTGACTGGTGATGGTGAGGGGTTGTTGTGTGTAACTGAATTTTGTGTATGGCTATAAAATCTTTGAAAATTTGTTTATTGAATTCTCCATCAGCAACGATCGTATCAGGTGCTGTGAAAGTGCATATATATTTGAATAATTGTTCGATGACATCGGTTAGATTATGTGATTTAATAAAATAGGCTTGTGCGAATTTTGAGAAAGAATCAATTATGGTTAAGTAGCTTCTATTGCCAATTCGGAATATATCGAGGTGTATTGTATGAAATGGTCTGCTTTGAGTGGGTGTGAGTTGTAAGGGCTGTTTCGTCGGATTTCTATTATATTTTTGCATTTTGCAAGTTTGACAATTATTGATAAAGTCAGTGATATCTCTACTAATGCTTTTCCAATAATATTTGCGTTTAATATGCTCGATTGTTTCAGTTATTCCTCGATGGTTTGTTTTTCCTAAATGATAATTTTGCATTTGAATTTGTCGTTCTTCTGGTTTTATAATGTAGGTTACTTGGGTTGTACAGCGGTGAAATTTAGGTGTGTTTTGATTAATTATATCTTTTAAGAAATTTGAAAAGTCTAAGTAAAGTGCGTCGTCAGAAAAATAGCAATGATAGTGTGTGTTTGGCTCACAATGTTCAATAAGCAATCTATTGAACATATCTACTTTATTCATGTCGTTAACAAATACTGAGTAATGTGTGATACCGTCGTATTTTGTAATTTGAATTTTTCTCGGTAAATTAGCGCTTATAAATTCAATTTGATTTTTAAAGTGTTGCAATGGTTTCTCTGCTATGTCAATTACTGGGGTAGATGAGTGTTGGGTATGTACAGTGTCGGCAAGGGAATTATTGTCATTTTCGTTATTTGATATTGGTTCCTCAATTTGATGAATTGTTTTCGAGGCTGGATTTACTAATACATTAGAAATTATTTTACAACGGGGTTTTGTTGTTACGGGTGGTATGATAGTAGGTGTACTAAATATTTCATCAATATCGGGTGTACTGGCTCTACTAGCCATGACGCTTTGTTTGTCGTCAAATGGTTGAGGTGTATCTAATCTGTCAGGTATTTCAATGGACATGGGGTAAATTTGGATGCGCGACAGGGCGTCGGCTACTTTATTAAGCTTTCCTGGCAAGTAATTTACTGTAAAATCGAATTCTTCCAATTTTAGCGCCCAGCGTGTTAGTTTAGAATTCGGTTCTTTCAAATTTTTTAACCAGACTAATGGTCTGTGATCAGTGTACATTATAAATTTGGTTCCAAATAGATATGGTCTAAATTGTTTGGTCGCCCAAACCATGGCTAAAAGTTCTCGTTCTATAGTGGTGTACCGTTGTTCTGCGTCATTCAAAGTTCTTGATGCATAGCAAATTGGTTTACCTTCTTGTGATAGCACAGCGCCTAAAGCGTATTTAGATGCGTCTGTAGTTAATTCAAAAGTCTTTTCAAAATTGGGGTATTGAAGTAGGGGTTCATTTGTTAAGAGTTGTTTACAATAGTTGAAATTTTGTAAAAATTCTGGTGTATGTATAATCTTATTATCCTTTTTGAGACATACAGTTAGAAATTTTGTGATTTTGGCAAAGTTTTTAACGAATTTCCTATAATATCCAAAGAGTCCTAGAAATGATTTTATTTCTGTTCTTGTCTTTGGGGCTGGAAAGTTTTTGATGGCTGAAATTTTTGATGGATCCGGTTTTATTCCGTCCGGAGTAATTATGTGTCCTAAATATTTAACAGATTTGTGCAAAAATTCTGATTTATCGAGTTGGATTTTAATGTTAGATTCTCGGCATCTATTGAAAACATTCTTTAAACGATTTATATGGCCTTGGAGTGAGTTAGAGTAAATAATTATGTCGTCGAGGTAAACGAGACATTGTTGGGGTGTTAAACCTATTAGGGCATTGTTTATAGCTCTCTGGAACGTCGATGGGGCGTTCTTTAAACCAAAGGGCATTCGCCGGAAGTGGAAATGGCCTTCCTCTGTAGAGAAAGCTGTTTTCTCACGATCTTTTTCTTCTATCTCTATCTGATGAAAACCAGATGCGAGGTCTAGGGTTGTAAAATAAGTGGCTCTACCAAGGTTGTCTAACACTGTTTCAATGCGAGGGAGAGGATATTTGTCTCCGATGGTTTGCTCATTCAATTTGCGGTAATCGATTACGATTCGCCATTTTTGTTTGCCAGATGCGTCCATTTTTTTGGGGACTACCCAAATGGGGAAATTGTACGGGGATTCCGAGGGCTCAATTATTTTTTCCTTCAACATTTTGTTAATTTGTTCTTTTACCTCATTCCTATGAACATGTGGATATCGATAGGTTTTGGTAAATATAGGTGCGTCAGTTTTAGTTCTGATATGATGTTTTGTTAAGTTGGTAGCGGATAGGGGTATATCTGGAGAATAAAAAATATCTTTATACTGATGGCATAAGTTATTTAGAGTTGTTTTTTCTTCTTCATTAAGATGGCTAAGTCTCAGATTGTCTTCTAAATTTTTATTTAAAATTTTTTTTACATTGGAGTCAGAAGTATTGACGTTGAAATTATTAATGTGTATTGAGGTGTCATTTGTTTCATATTCTTCTAAAAATAAAGGGTTGTAGATATGAATTTGTTTTGTTTCATTTGAGGTATTTATAAGACTAGTTTTAAACCAGTTATTATGAAGTTTGACTACTGCTGAGGGCATTATGACATTGTTATCAAGATTTAATTTTGGGGCTAATTTTGAACCATTGCTTCCGACTGCAGGAAGGGTTACGAATAGCTCTGTTCGTGGGGGTATTATAATTTGTTTTAATAAATTTTTAGTGGTTTTTAATTTGGAAAAATTACATTCATTTCTTTTTTGAATTTCTTGTTTGGTTTTAGAAGGGTTATAATAAAATGGTACAGTGGTGCTTTCTGTCTGGATATGCATCCACTTGTAATCTATTGTTGCAGGTAAATTGGAAAGTAGGTCTGAACCTATGAGTCCTACATACTCATTATGAAAATCAAATAAGTAACACGTATGAGTACCATCTTCTTTAAAAAGATTTGGAATAGGTAAATCTGCTACAAAGTTATGTCGAGTAGTTCCGTGTGATGTGGTTATTTCAAAATTGCATGGATAGATTGAATTTGGAAAGTATGTTTGTGCAAATTTGGGGGAAATAATTGTTTTAGAACTGCCGGTATCTATCATAAGTTTGTCTCCAGTTGTTGGTATTATTATATAAGGAAGGTTGGATTTTGGGTTGATGTTAAAGTTTTCTATGACTTCCGAGGCTGTTAACGAAAATTTACGGTTTCGTCGGAGTCTTCTTCATCCGAGTCTCCTTCAGGTAAACAGAAAAAATCTGTGGTTGGATCTAGTGTACTGAAATTGTTTTCACAATTTTCAAAGGTTTCTGGTTCATAATAGGGATCTTGTTCATACTCGGGAAAATTTGAACTTAATTGTTGAGGCATGACATTTTCATTGAAGAGTTCTTCTGAATGAAAATTTCTAGGTTGGCTTGACTGTCTTATTATATTTTGGGAGTTTGCACGAAATTTATTCGGGTTAGTTAGTTGTTGCGTAGCACTTCTTTTTATTGTGCTAACTTCCATGGGTTCTGGTCGAAAAGAGGGTTTAAAATGTGGTTTTGGTGCAAAAACATTATTTTGGGGGTTTTGAAAATTTCTTGTTTGATTAAAATTTCTGTTAGGATTGAACTGTGATTGTTTGAACTGCGATGGATTGAACTGCGGTTGTCTGTATTGCGGTCTCATTGTATTAGGTGTAAAATTATTGAATCGGGGTGTATATAAATTTTGGGCTTGAGAATTTTGGTTAAAGTAATTCGGATTATAGCTTTGTGTAGCTGGATTATGGTTTTGTGTTATAGGCTTTGAAGATTTTTGATTTAAATTTAAAAATTGTCTATTATTTTGGGTTTGAGAGTACCTAATGTCTAATTCTTCCTTAATCATTGTAAGAGCTTCTTCTAAAGTTTTGGGGTTTCGACTTCTAATAAAACTACCTAAGTTCTCATTTAGTCCGGTTATGAATGTTCGTAAAGCTAAGGCTTTATTAGTTTCTAATTTATGATCTTTTATCGCTTGATCTTCGTCTCCTAATGAAACTTTCGAATTATATATAGCTAAATGTGTTCTGACTTTATTAAAAAATTCAATGGGGCTATCTTTATTTTGTTTAAGTTTTGTCAAATCAATAAGTAAATTTAGTTCGGATCTCTGGTCTCCAAAATTTTCGATAAGCACTGTTTTTAATTCATTCCAAGTATCGTAATGATATCCGGTAATGACTTCTAGGGCTTGACCTTTAAGCTTGTTTCTGATTGAAGATATTATTAATTTGTTAATGTAGTCGTTAGGTTCATTAGTACAAAATTGAGTAGTTATTACCTCTGTTGATCGTATAAATTCAGAGAGTGTCGCTGGATTTCCGTTATAAGTTGAAATTTCATTAAGCAATGATACGCTAAAATGAGGGGGAAATACTACTGGGTTTGCCATAGTGCTAATTATGTTATTATTCAAAAACAATAATCTAGGTTGTGAAGGGTTTCTGTCTCGGGGTGATCTTGATCTATCCCTTGACATTAATATTCAAATATTCAAAGAATCGAAATGGCACAAATTTTATTATGGTTTTATTTTATGTTAGTACTTAAAAATAAGCCTAGCTCAGGGGTAGTTACTAAAACTCAGGGGTAGGAACCCTACGCACAGGTACGAAGTCAGCTGGTAAGATTAAGTGTACCTATCGCACACACCAGACCTTCATCTCATATGGCACCTGCCTGATCTTAAAATTAAAATTCTAAAAACTATGTTAATATGATTTAAAATTGTTATTTAAATTCACTTGATTTTATTCTTTACTTCTAGCATGTAGCAAGTAAAGTTACAGAAATTAATAATTGGAATATTCTTACTTCATTCCTTTGGTCTTGATCTCTTAGGATCGGAGGCGGTTTCAATAACCAGGTGGTTTCAATAACCAGGCGTCCTCGATGGACTGGTGATCTCGATGATCAGGATGTTCTGCTAGCGGCGACGCTTACCGGGGCGATGTTTGTCCCGTCGAAGACTTCGCTGCTCAGCAGGGGTTGTTTCGTCCTTACGGCTTTGCGGGTCCCAGGGGGTTGGTCGATCTTCGGCTTGCCTCAGGGCGATGCTTGTCCCTTCGATGGCTTCGCTTCAGGATCTCCGGAACGTTGGTAATCGCGGCAAAGTATTAAAATACGCGGAATTTGGGGTATTTAATTTTCGAAATGCCCAAATTCCTCCACGAATCCACAAGACTGCGCCAGTTTCGTTTGGTACTCAACGAAACGAATTTTTAAAAAGCTTTTATTTAACCATGAAGTATTACAAACATGGGAGCTTAAGGCTTCTTTACTATATGCAGGCCACCTTAAGACTAATTCATTCAAATCATACGAAGTAGGAAGCTAAAAGCTATCTAATCTATGCTATGCTAGCTTGCAAGTGATAAGCGGCGATTGCCGGCACATGTGGCGCTGAATAGACTATTCTAATAATATAATTCTTGTGTGCTTACATAACTCGTGCTACGCACTCGTTTGTAACTTACACACACGTATATTAATGATGCTGTTATCCCACTTGTATAGTAAATAACTATTATGTAATTACAATTGGGGCATTTTATATTAGAATTTAAATAAACGATAATATTACGCGGCGTCTTTATGCAGGAGTCGTTTGAATTTTGTAAATTGTGCCTTTAGAAAACAGGTTGATCACAGTATAAATGCAAACAGACGAGCATAGCGGCGTATCTAAGTTGCTTTTTGGGCAAATTGGACGGTTCTGAGAAAACAAACGCATCGTCCCCGTGAATTCTGCCCTAAGGGTTCAGCTTTTATTTAACGTGCTTATACAAGATTGTTTATTTCGAACGAAACCTGGGCTGACGTCACGATTATATTTCTCTTTTGCAATGCATTATGGCTGACTGTTTATGGCCTTAGGGCTTTTAACCGTTGCATAGAATTGGAAAGTTTTATTTAACGTGCCTAAACACTATACGGAAAAGAGGCAAGTTCTATCGTAAAATATACGGGTTACAAATTTGAGTTTAGCGGTTATTATCCATTTTCATCTAGTTTTGCTGTAATTAATTTGTTTAATTTTATAATATGAGTGACGCTATCTCACTCGCCCCATTGATTTTCTACAGCGTTCTCTTTTCCATCCCGTTTGCTACCTATGCGTAATTACAAAAGACGTTATCGCCTCAGGCAGAATTTCTATTTAGCCGGCGATTGTGTGTCATTCTCTGAAATCTGTACTCACGTTGCAGTTTTTGCTGGCTCGACTTTAAAATTTGGTTCTTAACAATTAACTACGTACATAGAAAACAGGCTGGTTACTTTATTTTATATAGCGAAGTCATTTTTTGTACAATTTACACGCAGAACACAACTCGTTCTTTATGTTTACTTTAGAAACCCTTAACCCTTTTCATTTAAATCGCGAAATCCGCATAAATATATTACTATAAAAAATCGCGAAAAGTGTTGAGTAAATAAATGCAACGCATTGTAAAGCCGTAAAACTTTTAGTTATTGTACGTTTACAAGATGGGTCTTTTGACAAAGTGGAAGAACCAAACTATGCTATTGTAAATGTACAGATTTTTCACTGTCAATTTGTATATAACAACTTAATGTAAATTGGTATTTGGAACATTTTAACGAAAACAGCGACTTCTTTCGGCATAAACTGTTTCTTCTCACCACGGAACCCTATTTTATAAGTAAACGTCTGAAATTGTGTCATTATATCGATAAAAAACTGCATTTTAGTTTAAAAAATTCCAGTATAATTGCAAACGGACGAAAATAAAAACGCAATTTACCACAAAGTAACATAATTTTGAATAAAAAAACACAATTTCGTTGGAAAAATGTTCTGTTTCACTTAAAATTTTACAAAAACTGACATCATGTCACTTGAAATTATACAAAAAAAGACATTTTTATCCAATAAGCGATAAAAAATACGCCGTCTCACATAAATTTATACAAAAATCGACATCATGTCACATAAATTATACAAAAACTGCCATCATGTCACTTGAAATTATACAAAAACGACATTTTTACTCAATACACGACGAAAATCGACATCATGTTACATAAACTATGCATAATTTTGCAAATGTTTTACACTTTTTTCTCTAACTTGTTGCAATTTTAGTAAAATTTTAGAAAATCGACAGCATCTCCCATGAAAATTTATAAAAATCGGCATCTTGTCACATTAAATTCTGTAAAAACGACAAAAACAATATTTTTTTCACAACTTTCATTGAAAAATAGTAAAATTTTACGAAAATACGTCTGTGCTGACGACAAATGAAAATAAATTTGAATAGAAACACGCAAAAATTACGAAAAGACGTATGTGTTGACCCCCAAAGTAACAAAAATTTGAATAAAATCACGCAATCATACAGCATCTCACATAAATTTTCGCAAATATCGACATCATGTCACATAAATTATACAAAAACTGTCATCACGTCACTTGAAATTATACAAAAAACGATATTTTATTCAACACACGATGAAAATTGAACAAAAATCACGCAATTACAAGCCATCTCACATAAATTTTCACAAAAATCGACATCATGTTACATAAACTATGCATAATTTTGCAAATGTTTTACACTTTTTATAAAATGCATCGCTCAAAATTAAAAGAAATCGCAATTTCGTTGAAAAAATCTACTACCACAATCATTTCGATAAACAAAATTCAAAAAAATCTTATACTTTTGACGGAAATATATGTATGTTGACCACAAATTAACATAATTTTTAAATAAAAACGCGCAATTCGTTGAAAAAAATATTCTGACACCACCAAAACACGCAATTTCATTGAAAAATATATATATATGTTGTCCACCAATTAACATAAATTTGAATAAAAACACGTAATTTTGTTGAAAAAATGTTCTGGCCCCTTCATTTCACTTAAAATTTTACAAAACTGCCATCATAACACTTGAAATTATACAAAATATATGTATGTTGATCACAAATTAACATAAACCTGAATAAAACACACAATTTCGTTGAAAAATTTGCAAATGTTTTACACTTTTTTATAAAATGTATCGCACAAAATTAAAAGAAATCACAATTTTCTAAATTATATCACGCTATTATGAAATCGTAGATTGATTTTTTGAAATTTTACACTTTGTAACTGTAAAATAACTGCAAATACTAATATTTTAGCTTTAGACTTTGTAATTATTGCAGATTCGAGAAAAAAACAAAGCAGAGTAGAAATAAAAAACACAAACACTTTTTCATCGTGTGTTGAATAAAATATCGTTTTTTGTATAATTTCAAGTGACGTGATGACAGTTTTTGTATAATTTATGTGACATGATGTCGATATTTGCGAAAATTTATGTGAGATGCTGTATGATTGCGTGATTTTATTCAAATTTTTGTTACTTTGGGGGTCAACACATACGTCTTTTCGTAATTTTTGCGTGTTTCTATTCAAATTTATTTTCATTTGTCGTCAGCACAGACGTATTTTCGTAAAATTTTACTATTTTTCAATGAAAGTTGTGAAAAAAATATTGTTTTTGTCGTTTTTACAGAATTTAATGTGACAAGATGCCGATTTTTATAAATTTTCATGGGAGATGCTGTCGATTTTCTAAAATTTTACTAAAATTGCAACAAGTTAGAGAAAAAAGTGTAAAACATTTGCAAAATTATGCATAGTTTATGTAACATGATGTCGATTTTCGTCGTGTATTGAGTAAAAATGTCGTTTTTGTATAATTTCAAGTGACATGATGGCAGTTTTTGTATAATTTATGTGACATGATGTCGATTTTTGTATAAATTTATGTGAGACGGCGTATTTTTTATCGCTTATTGGATAAAAATGTCTTTTTTTGTATAATTTCAAGTGACATGATATCAGTTTTTGTAAAATTTTAAGTGAAACAGAACATTTTTCCAACGAAATTGTGTTTTTTTATTCAAAATTATGTTACTTTGTGGTCAATTGCGTTTTTATTTTCGTCCGTTTGCAATTATACTGGAATTTTTTAAACTAAAATGCAGTTTTTTATCGATATAATGACACAATTTCAGACGTTTACTTATAAAATAGGGTTCCGTGGTGAGAAGAAACAGTTTATGCCGAAAGAAGTCGCTGTTTTCGTTAAAATGTTCCAAATACCAATTTACATTAACATTAACTTTCCAATTCTATGCAACGGTTAAAAGCCCTAAGGCCATAAACAGTCAGCCATAATGCATTGCAAAAGAGAAATATAATCGTGACGTCAGCCCAGGTTTCGTTCGAAATAAACAATCTTGTATAAGCACGTTAAATAAAAGCTGAACCCTTAGGGCAGAATTCACGGGGACGATGCGTTTGTTTTCTCAGAACCGTCCAATTTGCCCAAAAAGCAACTTAGATACGCCGCTATGCTCGTCTGTTTGCATTTATACTGTGATCAACCTGTTTTCTAAAGGCACAATTTACAAAATTCAAACGACTCCTGCATAAAGACGCCGCGTAATATTATCGTTTATTTAAATTCTAATATAAAATTCCCCAATTGTAATTACATAAAACAAGTTATTGATACATAAACACGCCGATGAGTTAATTAAAAATATTAACACGACTAAACTTAAGCGTAACGGCTCACAAGCACGGAATGTTCTGTTGTAATTGAATGAAAATCGATACAGATATCAACAAATATTTATTTTAAAGGCCTATCGACTGATAACAATACATAATTAAATCAGGCAATATGCCAGAACGAAATTAAACTATGTAAAACATCTATTAAACGGTATTAAATTGGCCTCTCTGAAATTTCTTCGAGGGACGAAATGTAATTGTTCTAGTAAAAGTGAGAATAATTTAAAAAAATATCTATGTTCATAAACAGCGATGTAAATTTGAAATTCATTAGTTAAACAGGGGCACCGAAACTGCACGCAAGTGTTGAAGTAGTGACCATGTTTAATTCCTTTAACCTCGATCGCTTCGATAGCCCAGTTGGTTAAGGCTTCGTACTCGTAATGCTGTGATGGCTGGTTCAACTCCAGCCATGGGACATCGCAGGAAGCTTTTTTTTAAATTCAAATATTTCCGCGAGTGAATGCAAGAGAGAGATAGCAGCTTCGAAGAGCGAGATAGATCTATCAGTTTGAATTTCAAATATTTCCGCGAAAATTCAAAATTAAAAACAACCGCCGTGAGAAGTGCGCGCGCACCAAGATGGCGGACACCCGGGAAGTTTAAATTCAAAAAATGGGACTTAGAAAAAAATATGAAAAAAATTTAAATTCAAATATTCGCGCCAGAAAACCAAGATGGCCGCCGTGTAATTCCAGAAGCAAATTAAAAATGGCCGCGCGTAATTTAATCGGAAGCACATATCAAAATTAATTAGGGCAATCCGCGGATTTACCGCGCGTAATTTAATCGGAAGCACATATCAAAATTAATTAGGGCAATCCGCGGATTTAATTCGCGAAATTAGGTCAATCAAATCATATGTGGATTAATTTAATTCGCGGTTTAATTCGCGGCGTCGCGACGCCTAATTAGGTCAATTAATTTGATATCAAAATCAAAATTTGATTGACAGGTGCGTCGATTACGTTAGCCGTATACTACTGAAGTGTTTTTGTTGTTCTAATTAACATGCATGTTATATGCCTAATGAATAAAAAGTTTGAATTTTCCCCTTCTGGGAAGACTAAATACCATTTGGCCACGTCGGCTGGGTTGAGAGCAGTTTGGAAAAATTACTTTTCTGTATAATGTAACAAGGTAACGTCATCTTTTAGGGGCCGCCCACTGCTACTCGCGGAGAGTCTTTACTTGTATTTCTAAGTTTAATGTAACATAATTTTTATTGTATTTGTTTTCTTTATAAAGCAGATACGTAGCCGAGTTTACAGTTGGTATAAGAACAGCAAAAAGAACTCAACTTTCTCCCGGCGCCTCAGGACTACTGCTGTTGAGTTGGTAACGTCGCAAACGTCTTCAGACAACTCAGTAGCGCCTAACAACAAATATTCTTCAGAAAACTGACTTTTATACGTAAACACCTACGCTGTTTTTAGTAAAACCCCTCCTTTGACCCACTGAAGTGGGATGTGTGCATCCTTTAGGTTGTTACATATCGTAAATGCGTTTTCAAGTGTAAGATGCTTCTATTCTTTTAATAGATCTTTGGATACACTACGATTAGGTATTGATATATAAAAGTTATAATAAATAAATAGATTGAATTCATTTCTATCTCCATTAATAACGTAGATTTCTCTTGGTGCATCGATGCATCAAGCATACTGTACATAGAAGCAAAATTGCAGCTGACGTCATTTATCACGTTCCATGTACATTGCATACCATTTATGTACGAATATAAAACAATCAAATCTTACCCGCAAACCTGGTATAAGGTTTAAATTTAATGGTGAAATTATTTTCAGAATTAGTTTCTTCTTGTAGTCAAACTTCTTAGGGCGATCAACTACGGCTTTGATGCTAAAAGTAACATTTCCATGTATTCCGTCGAAGGATGAGGGTATCAGATGAGGCAAGACATAAGAAAAAGGATAAAGATGGACATCAGCTGCTAGTCTGACATTATTTTCACCTAAAAAATATTATATATGCAGATAAAAATTATATTGTATTTAATTGCATGCTATCATTCAAACGCATCTGATCTATCTTGCTTGTATGTTTGTTTAACGAGATTGAAACATTACTTATTTTAAACTTTACATACGGAATGCCAGGATTCTGGATTAGAAATGGCAGGTCAGAAATACATTTCTATTTTTGAAAGCAATGTTCCATATTGAATAAAAATAACGTTAACATGACGATTACTTATATTATACTGACAACCCAAGGAAACAATAAGAACATAAAAAAATGTTACGCGTTTTTTCTGCATGATAGTTGAAACTAAGGTGAAATTCAACCTATGTGATGCATAGACACACACCTACTGCTGCGATAGTGCGGCTAAGGTCCAACTAGAATTTTGCAAAGACTAAGGAGTGCCAACCCTAGTAAAATATATTTTACAACAGGTAACACCCTTAGAGGGTGTTCAGCTCAGTGTAAATGGGGGAATGTAGACCGAAAGAGTCAAAACAGTTCTACCTGGAATTATACAAGGAAAAATTCGTATTATTTAAGGATGCCACCTGGTATTTTGCTTGCCCCTGATTTACTGGAAAATGCCTCCAGGAAAAAGCTCTTCTTGGCGATGGCCAATGTGAGTGCTCAGCTTCGAGTATTAAGGACTTACTTTGTGAAGTTACTGAAAAACTTAATGTACTGCAAGAAAATGCGTAATTGCACGTTGTTTCAGAAATGAAAACCAAGCAGTAAATTAAGAGCTCTATTAAAATAACATGCATAAAAATATATATAAACGAGTACCAGCAGAAGACTTTAACCCAACAAACAATTCCTAATAATGCTACCTACTTGTGACGTCGTACGGCATGATAAGCAAAATCATCTAGCAGATGTTTTCTTCGGGAAAAAAACAATATTACTACACTGGTGCAGAACGTTGAAGGCGTTACTGCACTTTTAATGGGAATATGCCCCAAAATTTATTTTACAGCTGCATTACTTATTAAGTATACACATTTGGTGGAAATTTAGGAATGCACACAATCCTTAGAGCTAAGTACATATAACATGTTCAAAAATTGGAGTAAATTATACAGGCGATAAAACAGCTTAGTGTAGCGGTTCAGTTGACGACAACATGCAAATATTAAGGGAAATCTCTCATTAGGCGCCGAGCAAAAATCTCCGTAGGTGCCCCGCTAGCCAAAATGGGTTACTTCAAGATTGTCAACGGGTGAATTAGTGTCGTTCTACACGCGATATGACGGACTGCGTGTGCTTATCTAACAAACAATGGACGGGGGGGGGGGCTTTCAAATATTGGCTACGATGGACAATCAGCGTTAATCTTCACGTGGCAACGAGATGTTTCTTTAGGGCTGCGACGAAGTACGAGAGTTCCGCTATCCAGCTAGATACCGATATGAAATTGCGCAGCACTCAAACGAGACGAGATCGAAATTTCAAATGGGTAGGTTGAATGTAGGTGTCCAACTAAGGTCGTAATTTCCCAAAATTGCCAGGATAAAGGTTCATCAAACAGTCACATTCACGAAAGGATAACGGTCATCCAATCACCATTTGAAGTAAATTTCCCGATTATTTCCTCCCGCGCTAGCTTAATGCTAGAAAAAGTTCGACGAGACTAAAGATCCTGTATAGTAATCTATATACAGCAACAACCTTTGATGTTGCCACTGAAGCAAAATCACGTTGGTATCCCTTGTAGGTTCTAGCATGTTTAAAAATTGCCAGGGAAGTTGCATAATTAAATAACTTGTGACATTGGCATTTATCATGTTTTCATTAATTTTTCTTTTCGGCGGCTAATTCGAAGTTGAGGACGTGGAAATGCCAGGGTGGCAGGGTGTTGTCTCAACAAGTGTAAAAATATTGGCAGAAAAGCAGTACCGCGCAATAAAAGTAGGAAAAATGTGTGGTTGAATACTATTCGACGTGATCACGTACAAAACGCTAACTATTTGAGAGTTTGTGAATTAAGTGATAATATGAAGACGTTTTGAGTAGGTACTTTAAAACAAGAGGAGTGGATAACTCAACGGGCGAAGCACTAATCTCACAAATTGGCCTCCGTATGAGATCCTGGGGTCAAAGCTCAGGGTGGCCGAAGAAATTTTCTCGGCACAGTTACAGCGTACACTCCTTGTTCTCTACTGGCTGGCTACTAATAAAAAGTATTAATGGCTCAATATTCAAAGTTTATGGTACGGGGTTAGAAATTATTAAAACTTGGCTCAGTGAAACCTTGATAGGGGACAGCGGCGGTAGCTGCTATAAAAACCCCACAAACATACATAGTTTAAAATATAAATTACACCTACATTTCTCAGAGTTTCACATGGTTAATTTTTAAAATTTTGCCAAAATTGAGACAATTTTAAAAACTAATGTTTCTGTAACCAATAAAACGTAAAGTATGTGGTTGTTCCAAAAATTGAGACTAATTTATTTGTCATTTCGTAATTTAGCAATGTTCATGGGCAGAGAAACGCCGAGCGAATAGGCAACTGGTTTTGCTGTAAACGTATATTTTGTCGAATGCAGTCTTCTGCTTAGTACAGTTTCCTACAAACGACAATCTTTCCGCCAAGTGCGGTGGTTCGTAGCTAGATGGCGATATAGTTTGGTATCATTACAGTGACTATATAATCACAGTGTGGCCATACGGTGGTCATGTTTTCTATTGGTTGAAGGCAAAAGGATTCCAAGTTATTGTCATTTTTAACAGTGTACAGAATGTTTAGTTACAAAAAGTTACTAATGTCAAAATAACACATTGGTATTTTATAACTTGTCAAAGTTTGAGTGCAATCTGCCATTAGTTTTCCCGTGGCCGTGAGTTTTCCAAACTATAGTTTGCCAATTAGTTATTTACGATATTCAGTATTAACATCACACAAACCAGAACATTTAACAGAGAAATAAATATTTTCATAAGTTTTATATTGCTTAAATATTCGTAAGTAACTGCTCAATAGATTATTATAGGGTTCAAAAGCATGTCCGAAATTGTCTTATTTTAAATATCTCTTTTTGTTGTTCATCGTGCTTCAAAATATTCAGTACTTTGCCAAATTACACCTATAAAACATGTATCGGGAAAACTCTAGTATAGCCCACTGGTACATTTTGACATTTACGGAATATGCGCATAAAGGAACTGTTATGCCAGTGGTGAAACTGGATTTTAAGCTATGGATAAGAGAAATACTCATTGGGAAATTCAAATTCACTATTATATACGACGATTGGAGTAACTCCTTTTTTACGGTGATGCACAGGCATTTTTGTACTAAGTACACACAAATCTTAAACTGTAGCTAACTTAAATTCACACCTTGACGGCAGTCAAGATTGGGTCTGACATGAGACTCTCGTGTTTTGCCTCCATTGCCTGAACATTTGTAGAACCTCCGACAAACTGAGAATCACATCCACAAAGCAACCACTAATAGAGCGATTTCTCCCATAGTAAGCTTGTATAAAAGTTTCAGCGCCCTACAACGGGTGGGCCAGAAACTATTCCAGCAAGGCGGCAAAATTTAAATACGCCATTACTACGATATTTGAATTAATCAAGGATATGCCGTCAACAGCAATACAAATTTTGCATATACATAATTTGCCTTACCAGAATCTCGATTTTAAAGTTTTGAACCGCATAAATCGGAGTATGCAAAAATTTACAATAATTATGGAAAATTTAAACAAAATATTTGCGAATAACAAATATATTTTAAGTAATTCAAATAGCAATATTGTTTAATAAGTATTGTCAATCTTACAATAGTCGTGCTCAATTCCAACAATTTACTTTGGTTCAAAATGCTTTTCACGCATTTTAAATGATTTGTCGGTGTCAGTTTGACGTATGAGTTTACTATTTACGCACTTTTCAAAAAGCGGACAGGTGACACCAGCGCCTCCTGACGAGTGGGCCAATCTCTAACAATTATTTGATTTGACAGATGCATTCAGAAAACGCTTCTATTTGTAGGTTTTTCTATGCCGTTGAGAAATTTGTGTCTCCTACACTAAATCAACACAATTTGAAACAACACTTCTTCACATACCGACCCATCATTAATTATAGTTTGGTTCACAACCTTGCCGAGTGCCGACACTAGCGCCCTCCGACGGGTGGGCCAGTCCCTAACAATTATTTGACAGTTGCATTTAAGAAACTCCTCTATTAGTGGTTGCTTTGTGATCACATCACAAAGCAACCACTAATAGAGCGATTTCTCAAACAGTAAGCTTGAATAAAAGTTTCAGCGCCCTACAACGGGTGGGCCAGAAACTATTCCAGCAAGGCGGCAAAATTTAAATACGCCATTACAACGATATTTGGATTAATCAAGGATATACCGTCAACACCAATACAAATTTTGCATATACATAATTTGCCTTCATCAAAATCTCGATTTTAAAGTTTTGAACCGCATAAATCGGAATATGCAAAATCTTTATAGGTTCTGAAGTTTACAATAATTCTGGAAAATTCAAACAAAATATTTGCGAATAACAAATATATTTAAGTAATTCAAATAGCAATATTGTTTAATAGGTATTGTCAATCTTACAATAGTCGTGCTCAATTGCAACAATTTGCTTTGGTTCAAAATGCTTTTCACGCATTTTAAATGATTTGTCGGTGTCAGTTTGACGTATGAGTTTACTATTTACGCACTTTTCAAAAGGCGGACAGGTGACACCAGCGCCTCCTGACGGATGGGCCAATCTCTAACAATTATTTGATTTGACAGATGCATTCAGAAAACGCTTCTATTAGTAGGTTTTTCTATGCCGTTGGGAAACTTGTGTCTCCTACACTAAATCGGCACAATTTGAAACAACACTTCTTCACATACCGGCCCATAATTAATTATAGTTTGGTTCACAACCTTGCCGAGTGGCGACACTAGCGCCCTCCGTGGGTGGGCCAGTCCCTAACAATTATTTGACAGGTGCATTTAAGAAACTCCTCTATTAGTGGTTGCTTTGTGAATCACATTATCACGCGCATGCGCCTAAGCACCAGTGGGCTATATTGGGGTTTAGCCCATGTAACTATCTAATATAATTTAGATGTTAATAAAGCATATTAAATTACCGAAAAGATTTCTACAAATGATGCTATATCATATGTGTTTTGGATTTGAACTTTCCAATTTCCATTAATTGTAATAAATTGAAGACACCGTATGACTCATATTTCTTCAACATTTAAACCCCCTTGTGGTATTTTATTGTATTTGAGACATCAGTCATTTTTAATAACAATCTTTCACTTCAGCAAATGAATTGTCAAATTTTATTTTGACTTTAGTAATTTTTTGTTACCAAATGTCGGTTACACCCAGTGGTCGGAATGTAAACTTTGACGAACCGGAACGCTGTCGGGGGGGGGGGGGGGGCGCAATCAAAAATTTGTGCGGAAAATAATAATAATGTTGATAATAATAAGTGTTTTTTCCGTCAATAGTCGACACAAACCAGTTTAATTTAATATTTAATTTCAAAGTGAAAAGACCCTAATTACAAAAAAACGAATCGGTATAAATACAACAAAATAAAGTTTATTCATTGCCTTCTATAATAACTCAGAAATAGGCAATAAAATCAAAATAATTCAACAAAATTCAAAACTCTAAATATTGTAAGGTAACAGAACAGATAATACATTATAGATAATTATTAATAATAATGATACTAATAAAAATATAAACATTGGTTAAAGAGTTAAAAAAGATCCCAGATTTCTTGGTACCGAGTCTCCTTTTTGTGCTCTCTCTTTCTGCTGTTTATGTCAGACGCAGAATGAACAAAATAGGTAATGGAGGATAGAGCATAATGAGTAATGACTACCAAAGTACCAAGTCACACGCTTTTGAGCAGTTTCTAGCTATTGCCGTATGGTGGGTTGTCATCATTAATGGGTTTCACGTGTGATTTCGATTCAGATGGTTTCAAAAAGCAGGACACAGGCGCGCAAAGAATTTCAGCATAAAAAACGTGGGTGTAATAATAAACGGAATGGTTTTGTTTGGTAAATTTTTCACGAAAAGGAACGGCTTTTGATGAAATTTCACGAGACGGAACGACTCTTGATAATATTTCACGAACCGGAACGCCGTTCCGGTTCGTTCCGGTACATTCCGACCACTGGTTACACCGTTAAAGAAATTCTATTTTTTTATTACATCACCATGGTTTTTCGCAAAATCTGATTTTGACATTGGATCCAAAAGTACCAGCCAACAATTGTATGGCCACACTGTGATTATATAGTCACTGTAGTATCATTTACAGTGCCTTTATATAGACAGTGGCGACAATGGGGTGTCCTATTTTTGATTGGCTCCCTAGATCACGTGGTTTTAGCCGCCATGTTTATGCTAAATCACCTATGATTCGTGTTATACTTTTGGCAGTACTGAAGTGTATTGTCAGCCTATGTCAAATTCGAGGTTAGTAGCATGGAGGTTAGAGAGGAGGAGATGGAACGATTTGTTGCGAAAGTGCCGCTTTTCGTGTCGTAAGTTCTCTAGTACAGCTATACGTCACCGCGGCGTGAGTGTTCCACTTGTGGCTGAAAATCGTATGCTTACCGTGTTTACTACGTTTAAATTTAACATTTGTCTGTATTACGGTTATCAAACGTGTTGTAATGTCGTCCAATTGTTTTGTGCCGGGTTGCAAAACTGGTAATGGAAGTATGAAAGCGTGGAATAGGAAAAATGGATTGGAAAACCCTAGTTCTCCAATATTAAAATTTTGCATGAGGGGTAGCATATGAGACTTTCCTACAGAAGTTTTCGACAACACTAAAAATGCTTTGGTCAAAAAATAAAGACATCGTGGTTCTAAGAGGTTTCAATATTAATTTTAACAAGCCAGATAGTTCCTACAACAAATTTAATGACCTGCTTTTATCGTATAATATGCACATCACACTGAGGGGTCCTACAAGAAGTAAAAATTGTATCGACAATATTGTAACCAATCTTAGTACTTTGGTACACACCGCAGACCTAATATTCATTTAGCAGACTACAATCGTGGAGAAATTATACCTATTTTTAAAAAGAGCTATACTCAAACAAAAAAACTGTAACAGTTAAACCAATAATAGAAGTGGGACTAAATAAATTCTATAAATATATGAGTTAAGTAAATTGGGATTTTGTTATAAAGTTTTGGTTGTTGATGTAAAATTTGATAAATTAAAATTTACAAATTTGCTACAAGAAGCATATCTAGCTTCCTTCAAAAGTAAAACGATTAAGATACTAAATAGACCAAATTCTGTAAATTGGTTTACTGACGAGACAATGCGAGAATACCTGAGATATTTAAACGTTTGCAATTTTAATGTAAAGCCGAAGGCTGAGTTTCATAACATGTCTCGCGCATAAACGACTTTTAGCACGCGTTGCATACAATATTTTATCTACGACCTTAATTTTACCGTTATTAATCCATAAATATCGATTTAAGAAAGGTTGGCATCTGCGACGCTTTTAATTTATGTCATAATTAATAGTAGGCCTGCGCCGCGGTGGCGATTGTCTGGCCACGCCCGTGCTGTCAAGGTGAGTTACGAAATGTAATTATTGATACTCCACATATGACTGTATTCATTACATAACGCTTTAATTATTTCAAAAACGCTTTACCTGTAACGCAAGAAGCAACTAGAATAGCTTTACAACTTCACTTGCAGTTCGAAATTGTAGTTTTGAACCTCGCTTCACTTTTAGCACATGTGCTAAAAGTAAACAGCTGATTTCTTTAAACACGGTAAACTATAAAACGTCACTTTTAGTGAAACAAGCTAGCGCTAAAAGGCCTACTTTTAGTAGTGGTCGTAGATAAAATAAATTAGTTCCTTGAATGCAATGCATTAATATGTACAGAGTAGGGATGTTCCGAATATACAAAAATTCGTATTCGCGAATACGAATACCGAATACAAATACTCTTATGAATATTCGCGAATACGAATACGAATACGAATACATGACCTTGAGTGACTAATATCAACATCAACATCGTTTTTGTAGGCGCTGCAAATTTTAGAAATAGTGTGGAAAATAGTTTTGTTTTTTATTTAATGTTATAAAATAATTAATATATTAAAACATGTTTTATTTAATGTATGAATACCTGTTTTATATTTTTATTAAAATTCTTATCTATATTTCTATAATTTTAATGTCAAATACTCGTATAATATTCGTGTTAATTTTGGCGAATACGATTACGAATACAAATATTGAAAATATAGCGAATACTAGCGAATACGAATACGAGTATTCGGAACATCCGTAGTACAGAGTGGTTTAAAAAGAGTTACATGTAGCTAGCTGCCTTTCGAATTCCTTTGCATGTGAATTTGTAGGTAACGCTATATTCTTTATTGTCCTCAAACTAACCAGAGCTGTCAATACTTAAACAGATTCACAATTCTGGCTAATTTGAGAACTACAAAAATATACCAGCACATAAAAACTAACATGGAAAAATTCAAAGGCAACTAGATGCAGCTCTTTTTTAATCAGTTTGTATATTATCAGGAAACTCTGTTTACAAGAATTAAACAAGTTAGCAATATTCATAATGCATAAAACTGGGCTTATGATACATATGAATGGTAAATATAAACGTTTAGCTGACAAATTTTAGCGTTTCCTCTATGAATTAATCAAAATTGCACCTGTTCCCATTGCATTCGCGGCAAAAACAAGCCCAGACTGCAACACTTGCGCCGCTAGTGGGGACTTTGGTCACTAAGAACTAGACAACACAAAATAGTGCCATTTCAATATGACATCGGCGCATTTCGTTCCATCTCTTCCTCTCTAACCTCCATGGTTAGTAGGTTCGGTTTTGCGTCAGTTTTGACACAAACTGACGCAAATCTTAACCTGCAAATCTCGAATGTTTTCAGTACTGCCAAATGTAAAACACGTATCACAGTCGACTCTGATCACGGATTTAAATAAACACTCGTTAGAAATTTGCATAAATATGGCGGCGGGGGTGTGGCTTAGTTGTATTGTCGCCACTGTCTATATAAAGGCACTGTAGTATCATTTAGAGACCCTGTATATTAAGATTAGAGACAGGACATACAGATGATCAATGCGGATTGGTTGGAACCATTTTCCATGGCAGAAATGATTAATACCGTTTGACATTACTAATTTTTGCTGTAATGACAAGTGACATTTCCTTTGTGTGATAGATAAATCAGGTTTGTATGCTTCATAAATTTAACTTGAATGACTGGCTATTTAGCAGTTGGATGTAATAAATTGTGTTTAGGTTTCGATTAAATGACCCTTAGATATGAATATTGGTAGAAAGGTATGTTATTAAGAACTTAAATTGTGAAAATCGTACAGATTATGCAAGAAAATTTTACTCCAGACTAGTATTTAACTATACACAGGTAAAATCCCAATTGTGCAGTAAATGCAGTACCGTGGACTACTCTCAAACACCTTGAAATTGTTCTCTTTGTAAGAGCTGCAGCAGCAACTTGAACTACCATTCTTGGAGCTAGTAATATAGGTGGGTACTTAGTACACACAAATCTTAAACTGCAGCTAATCTAAAATGATAGCTCCTGCGCATGAGGCAGAAGTGGTCTACGATACATCATTCTTTTTGTTCAGTTCTGAGAGTAAAACATATTCAGAAAATCAATATAAAAATGTTCAGCAAAATTAGAGCATTTATTTGTTGCTCAGTATTTTAAAAATTCCTCACAAATAAGCTATTGGGAGATGAACGACAAATTTAAAACGAAACAGAAAAGCTATTACCATCCGAGTGAAATGACATTAAAAGGGACATAATCACTATTGAAGCTAAATGTCCATGGGACATATTTTATTATGTTTAACTTTTGGACTATTAATTATTATTGGAGGGTGAAAAGCTTTTCACTTATTACAGATTCTTTCAAAATCAAAGTGACATTTTCTGAGATTACCTATGACTACATTTACACGGTCCGCTAACACCGGTGTTACAACATCGGTTGTTGTTAACACCGGTGTAACTCATAGTGTAAATGTGGTTTAACGCCGGTTTTACTAGAACCGGTTTACTAACGCTACACCACTTCGCCAAGAGGCGTGACGTTAGTAATCAGGTGTAAAATGTACGTGTAAATGGATACTTTGGACTTACACCCGTTTTGAAACAGGACTACCAACATAATTGTAAAGACGGTTGGTTGTTCGAGTCGCAGTTGTCAACCACACCAATGTCACTCCGTTGAATTGTATCAGCTGTGTTATTAATCTTGTAGGTTATAGCGGTTATGTTTATAATTTTATAATAACAGACAGCATCTGACAGAGTAAAGATGGAAAATCTAGAAGCAGTTGGTCACACTGCGACGAGGTTTTAGATAACACCACGCTAACACTGACGTACACTTTAACGCCTGTACAACATCCCTTGTGTAAACGCACGTTTTACACAACTTTTAATGACAACGGTTTAAATAACACCAGCGTTAAATTACCGTGTAAATGTAGTCTATGTGAATAAGCGAGTTTGCACTTCATCCAGTGTAGAAACTGTAATGAAATGTAAATGGGTAGTTAATAACTAGAAACAATCCGTAATATCTATCCTACTTTATAAAAGTCGATTTTTATTGACAATGAACAATTATTTTCATTATTTGACATTTAGAAATTTGTCGTTTCAGGTTAATGTCAGTTTGGCAATGGGAACATCTTGAAAATTTTTTTTCAAAAACATAGCAATTAATCCAATTATCCTTGGAAACTGGTTCCACTTGTCCCATCTCTTATCTTACTTTTTATACAGGGTCTCTAGTATCATTTACAGTGACTATATACAAGACAGTGTGGCCATACGATTGTTGGCCGCCATTAACAGGCAGTGTTGTCAGATGGCGCTTATAAAAATTCCCGTCATGTTTGATTAAAATTCCCATATCCCAATCTTTTTTCCCACATTCAGTAATATTCTTGTTTTGCCATATTATACACTTCCATAACGAACACAAAATTAATATTAAAACCGAGATCAATGTTTATTAACTAAAATACAAAATTCTGTAAATAAATACATAATATTTCATTCGACATGAACAATAAGGATCATCATACACAATAAATTTTATAATAAAGTATTATAATGGTAGTAAACTGAGAACACTAACTTAAAGATATATAAAATATAAAGAATGGTAGGTAGTACATTAAATAAATGATAAATAAATCATATAATAATGAATCAACTTTTGTACATAATAAATGTATAGGTAAATAATGATCTCGCTTCCAAACTCTTACTTACGAGTATATAAGTTTTTACTGTTATGTAGGTTGAGATGCCTTGACTCGACTGCATAATTAACACAATCAACATTTGTACCGTCTCAACTAGAGCGAATTACGCATATTGCATTTAGTGCAGCATGCCCAATTCGATTGCGTTTTTTTGTTTTAACATCGGTAACTACAGAAAATATTCTTTCTGCTTCTGCATTACTATGTGGTAAAGCTAAAACTAGTTTTGCTATACCAGATATGTTTTTAAACAATACAGTTCCGTCTCCATTTTTTAACACAGATATTTCATGCCAAAATTTATCTATATTATTAATTACATTGAGATTTGTTTTTGTATCGTTTGTGATGCCTGTAGGCATTAAACGCCATTCAATTTGTGCTTTTCTGCTATCGTATACATTGTAATTTTCAAATTTTTTTGAACAAATGTTTATGATATTAGGATTTGTTTGTCTAAAGGATTGGCTTAAGGCATTTTTTGGTATTAAAAATATAAATTTTGCATTTCACAAACTGCTCTTATGTAAAATTTTAAACAGTCGGCTAAAATTTTTTGTTTATCATTGTCTGAGGGCAGAGTGTTTAATAATTCACTGCAATCCGGTCCTACAAAAATATCATTGTAGTCCAAAAAATAATGTGGGTTATTAAAGTTTAGTTTGGTGAAGTCATCTTTATCTAAATATTCTGGTTTGATAAAGTTTTGGGCAATCTGCTTTAGTAGTTGTAGGGACGATTCACTTAGAGTGTGTATTAACACATTACTAGATTGAAATAAAGCATTAAAATTATTAAAAAAATCAAGAACATAGTCTAAGAAAAGAAAATAACATTTTACATAAACATTTCGTAAAGATTGCAGAATTATTTCTGCAGATTTTAGTTTATCCTCAAAATGGTTTAACTGGAAATAATGCTCTAATACATCCCAGTTAATTAAGATTCTATGAACACAATGTTGCATTGATAACCATCGTGTTGTGGACAGTTTCAATATTTTATTTTTTTTAGTTCAAAATACTCTTGAATTTCATTAAGAACAGCACACCTCTTAGAACTTCCTACAAATAAATATTTATTAGTTTAATATAATTAAAAAAATATATAAAAAGTAGCTACCTGAAACGTACGTACTGATATTGCGTAATAAGTCTTCAGGTGACCTAGGTAGTTCAGCACACGCTTTCGAAGCTACCAAGGCAGATGAGTGACAAATACACTGAATTAAAGTTGCATTTGTAACATCTTCTTTAAGATGCGAAAAAAAGAATTATTGGAGCCTACCATAACTGCAGCACCATCAGATGCTACACCTAAAATATTTTGTAGTGGTATATTTTTCGATTGTAAACAATTTTTGAATTGTCTGTATAAACTTTTAGCTGAACAATCTGTGCTGTCGAGTTCTACCAATTCTAGCAACTTCGTTTGCACTATCCCATTACTTGAAGAAAAGTATCAAACTAGTACACACATTGATTTTATATCGCTGATGTCTGTACTTTCATCAACAAGAATCGAGAATTTATTGGTCTGCAAGTCTTGTATTATATCCTCCACTACACATTTTGCCAGAACATTTTTAATAACTCCTACACATTTATTACGTTTCATTTCAACATCTTTCAAAATTTCTGAATCGTCAAATATCTGCTTTAACATAGGGATAAGGTGGTCAATAATTGCAAATGCTACATTATGCTCAGCAAAAAATGCCGCAAGTTTGATTTCTGCTGTTTTAACCTTATTTATGTGAATTGTATTTTGATTTTGTTGAGGAATAGTACAAAAGTTAGTGAAACTAGCAGTTGTTTTAAATGCTTTGTAGTTTTTTTTATGCTTCATAGTTGTTTCATGTTTTTGAAGCTCACTCTTTCCACAAACAAGGACCACATTACATAATTTACACCTAAAACACAAGAATTAATACCATAAAATTTTGTTAACAACACAACAAAATGCCGGTATAATTTAATTTCACATGCTTTACCTAGCCTTTAATGAATCATTTTGTATCTCTTGAATCCAGTCTTTAAAAGATTCGTGTTGTAACCACTGCTTTTGAAATCGCTTTTCATTTGAAATAATCAATTCTTCCTTTGATAATTTACCTCGTATTCTGCGTTTTTTTATGGGGGTGGTGCACCTTGAGCTCCCTTGTTGGGCCTCAGCCACAGCGTCAACACTTTCTATAACTATGTGTTCTAGATCTTCACTTCCACTCATTTTTATTCTATAAAATACAGTAAAATATGAATAAAACATTTCAATCCAAATTATAATTATAAACACAAACCTTGCACGATTAACACTTCAATTCTTCAATTCAGCATCGCTTAACACACAAAACGCAATAAAATAAAGCCAACGACGTACCAGACCAGAATAAAATACCAATTTTTATAGGATCAGGGAATCCCGGTTATTTGTGTTTTGTTCGTGATGAAACGCCATTTTAGAACTTTAGAAGTTAGCTATGTTATTTCTACTTTACCAACACTGCATTTCCAGAGCCAGTAGATATAGAGAGTACCGCCATTCTTTGATCGGTGAAATGCCGCTATCGGCCGCTATTTTTGTTCCCACCAGCAATGACTGATTGAGGTATGTCTAAAATTTTACTTGAAATTGGCAAGACTGTAAGTCTATGTCAAATTCGAGGTTAGCAGGTTATATTTTGCGCCAGTTTGTGTCAAAACTGACGCAAAAACTAACCTGCTAACCTCGAATTTGACATAGACTTACAGTCTTGCCAATTTTAAGTAAAGTTTTGGATTGCCAACAAACGTCACGTTGACGGAATTGTGTGACAAACCTCAAAGTGACGCATATGTCAGAGGAATAAACATGGCGGACGTGGCGGTACTCTCTATATCTACTGGCTCTGTGCATTTCCACAGCTCAACACCACCTAGAGGACACGGCGATGTACCACAGCAAAAACTTTTTGGGAAGCGACATCTGTTATCTTTATCTGTAATTTGCTTTATAAATTACACGGCCTCCTGGATTAGTGCGAGACTGACGTCTCTACGCGGCCCGCCACATTTGCAATAATTTTTGTGATTCTGAGGCCAACGTACTTTGGCGCCATCTGTTGGGTTTTGATAAATTATCTGTAACGTAGGCGGGACTTTCTAGATTAATATTAATCCAGGAGGCCGTGGACGAATGCAATCAAGGGCACAAGCGCAACGTATTGTAGCGCCTCTACAAACCAGAAAAAACGCTTGAACTAAAAATGGGGCGGGCCGCTTAGAGACGTCAGTCTCGCACTAATCCAGGAGGCCGTGATAAATTACGACGCCCTGCGTTGATTTAATAAATTATAATTGATAACGTAAAACGTATCTACATAAAATTCCGTTTTTTTATTTCAGCCGATTTTTCCCATATTACAAATAAATTCGTTCAAAACTCCTCGTTTCCCATTGCAAGAAGAATCGTCAAAAAATCCCATGTCATGGGAAAAATCCCACGATCTGACATCACTGTTAACAGGCAAATTTGAGCGTAGAAATATACAGTGCCTTTCGAAATAATCGAACGTTTTTGAGTGGTCATTATTTTGGCGCTAGTTATTTTAACTAGTTGATGTTAGCTACACGTGCAGTGTTATTTTTGGACATTGACATTTCTCATTGGCGTTCGTTCGTAGTGCTTTAAGGTGTTACATGAAGTTTACAACCGGTTTCAGTTATGCTAGTTTACAATACAGCTAAATGCCGTCTTCCTGTTTCCTGTCTCCAAACTTCCCTGTTCTGTGCTTGGTCTTCTTCAGGTTCCTCCATGGCTCTCCGAATACCCTCATTCCACGGTTTGCGTGGTCTACCTCTTTTTTCTTAACCGGGCGGCGACCATTTAAAGATCTTCATAAGCCACGTCGTCTCCTCCATTCTCCAATTCTGTCCACAACTGAGTCTGGTGCCTCCATTCTGCGTCTTATTTCCTCGTTCGTCACTCTATCTCGTCTCGATACCTTTGCGCTTTTTCGTCCATTTGAACTGTGTTTAGTCTTCGTTTCATTTCCGCTGTTACAGTCCATACCTCACTGCCACAACAGAGAACCGACTCTACCATTACTTTACCTATTCTTTTTTTTTTGTTAGAGATAGTATTGTCCCATCAAATTGATTTTAAGTACTTTGTACTATTCGAGTTCTGATCTCTTCTGTTCCCAAACCTTTTTCATCGATTGTATTGTAGCACCGAGGTATTTAAACCTTTCTACCTGTCTTACTGCGACATCTTCATTTATTAAGACTTCATATTGTGCTTTCGAGTTGACTACTAAATACTCCGTTTCCTCTAAACTTATGCTAAGGCCCCATTTGTCGTAGCACCGATGTAATCTCTTTATCATAATATTCCAAGTCGAACGCATCTTGTGCTATTACAACTGTTTACAGTGGCTATATACAAGACAGTGTGGCCATAGGGATGTCTTCGCCGCTATTGGTCGACGCGAATATCCGCCATTAACAGGCAAAATATTTAGTTACTTTTAAGTTGTTCTCAAAGAGGGTGGTAGAAGCTGTTCATTTGGTTATGGAAGAAAATAAAACCTTTCATATCTGACAATTGTAAATGGTCAGTGTCAAATAATTCATTAGTGTCGCAAGCGGGTCAAATTTTATCATCTATTGCCCTGAAAAACTAATATTCTGCACAGTATTTAAATGTGACAATTTATAATTATGCTATTGTTGTAATAGGCACAAGATGCGTTCGACTTGGAATATATGATAAAGAGATTACATCGGTGCTACGATAAATGGGGCCTTAGCATAAGTTTAGAGATAAAGGAGTATCTATTTAGTAATCAACTCGGAAGCCCAATATGAAGTCTTAATAAATGAAAACAAATTGAAAGGTTTAAATACCTCGGTGCTACAATACAATCGATGAAAAAACGTTGGGAACAGAAGAGATCAAAACTCGAATAGTACAAAGTAAGAAGATAATGGGATGCTTGAAATCAATTTGATGGGACAATACTATCTCTAACAAAAACAAAAAAAGAATAGGTGAAGTAATGGTAGAGTCGATGTTATGTTATGGCAGTGAGGTATGGACTGTAACAGTGGAAATGAAACGAAGACTAGACACAGTTCAAATGGATGAAAAAGCGGAAAGGTATCGAGACAAGATAGAGTGACGAACGAGGAAATAAGACGCAGAATGGAGGCACCAGAATGAGTTGTGGACAGAACTGAACGGAAAGCGTTAAACTGGTTTGGTCATCTGATGAGAATGGAGGAGACGACGTGGCCTTTGAAGATCTTTAAATGGTCGCCGCCGGGTAAGAAAAAATAGGTAGACCACACAAACCGTGGAATGAGGGTATTCAGAGAGCCATGGAGGAGAGGAACCTGGAAGAAGACCAAGCACAGGACAGGGGAAGTTTGGAGACAGGGAACAGGAAGACGACATTTAGCTATATTGTAAACTACCATAACTAAAACCGGTTGTAAACTTTATGCAACACCTTAAAGAATCACGAACGAACGCCAATGAAAAATGTCAAAACGTTCAAACATAACACTGCACGTGCAGCTTACATCAACTAGTTAAAATAACTAGCGTCCAAATAATGACCACTCAAAAACGTTCAATTATTTCTAAAGGCGCTGTATATCTCTAGGCTCAAATTTGCCTGAAAATGGCCGCCAACAATCGTATGGCCACACTGTCTTGTATATAGTCACTGTAGTATCATTTCCTGTCCGGAAAAAAATCAGAAAAGGTGTTTTTGACGTTCGTGTCGGTGTGTGTAGAATCATTGGCCATCGACTTCCTGAGATGGTTTTGTTCAGCTTTTTGGATTGCTAGCTATGTCAGGCTAACGAAGGACAATCGATTAAGGCATATTTTGGACCCGAAAACATGCAGATATAAATTGGTTAAGTGAGCACATTTTTGATGTTGTGTGAGGTTCTGACAGATTTTTCTGGTAAGGCATTTTATTCTTTGGTGGTTAATTTGCTAATTTGAAATGTATATATAGCCTTTACCCTACGGGATAAGCTTTCGATTAGAGCTGGCTGGCTTGCAGCTTCCGAGTGGAACCAGAATTGCCCGGGGACTGTGTCCACCTTCCGTGCAAGCCGAAGAGGCTGGAATTAACGTCGCGTCTACCTCGTGCTGCATGTGCAGATTATGTCCAGTTTAGGGGTTTGAGCCTAATGGCCTTGTATTTTATTAAATCTGTATAAATTTATATGCAATCGATTTTACGTTACTGCTTCACCGTTTTGCCAAATTGTGTTTTTATGTGTGTATGTCAAAAATTAGCTGAGTGGGTGATTGCACCGCTGTACGTTTGTTTCCTCTAAATATCGCCTATATTATGTTGTCGGCTGGAGAAACTATCCTAGCATATCACAGTGTTTTACAAGCTACCATGCAGATATCTGAATGTGAGGTTATTCACGATATGAAATTAAATCACTAAGTGTGGAACGCAGTAACGTATTATCATTCAGACAGCAAACGGACTGCTTCAGAATTAACTACTTTGGCTATTTTAAAGTTTAAATTAATACAGTTTGAAAATTAGCATATATTTACTCAGCAAGGGCTGCGTTTCAACGCACACTGTCTTGGGTTAGAATTATTAAAATTGTGATAATTAATTATGCGACATAGTATTGTTTCTTATTCGTTGATGCCAGTAATTTCAATCGATTTTATTCTTTCCTATTGTTGATCTATTACTTAATTGAATCATTATACGATTATTCGAACTGTGATCTATTACTTAATTGAATCATTATACGATTTTTCGAACTGTGGGTTTTATTGATTATATTGTGTGTTGTTACCTTTGAGCAATTTAATGGTTCGTTCGCTCAAATGAACAAAGGAACATGGGCATATAATTTAGATCTATTAGTTTTGAAGGTAAGTTACCTACGCCCTTCCACTGAGTTAGTCCGAGTGCATGTTCCGATTCAATATCGGCAATTTATAATGTAACAAAATGAACTCTAAGATTGTACCAAAAAATGTATAAAGTAGTTTTTCAATGAATGAAAAAATTGTAATAATTAATCTGTTATTTTTTTACTGTTTACACTGAAATTTTAAATATCCCGCGGTTGCTCGTATCGTTTAGTAACTTTTTGTATTTTTACATGTTTTCATCAGGTTTGCTCCACGATGTCGCTACAATTCGTAAATGGAGGGGCTATAGACGAGACCAATCACCAAGCCCCTCTGCCGCGTTCATATAGAGCACACGTGGCAGTAACATTAGAGTCACGGTTTTACATCTCTTCTGAAAGAGGCATTCTATAGAGGCTTTCATCAGCAGTTTGCTTTATAGTCCAGAGAAATTAGACAAAATAAAAGCAAAACTTCGGAAAAATTCCCGGAAATCTGGATTTTGGTATGAGCCTTGATACTGTGGTTCTAAACAAAATGTCAAAAGCCCTCATTGATCCGAGTGCCGCTAAAAATTTTAAGGGGGGGGGGGGGCAAAGGTCACCAAAAACGGTATTTCGTGAATATCTCGTTAACGGCCACTTTACAGAAAACATATTATTATCAAATTTGTAGCTTATGAAATTTCTAACAATAAAGATATCATGACTTTTATTCGTGAAAGTAACCGTTTTGGAAAATAATTCGATTTACAGAGTTGAAACGTGCACTCTTTTCCACACCACCTTCGAGGTAGAGTACAAGGTGCCTTTTTACTTCCTTTTACAATAAAGGAAGTATTGGATTCACCCCAAAAATTCGAAATTGAGTTTTCAACAGATCTTCACGTTTCAGAGTCCCCTGAACCCAAAAAACATATTTTTTTTATTGGTCTGTCTGTCTGTCTGTGTGTCTGTCTGTCTGTGTGTCCTGTCTGTGTGTCTGTGAACAGAATATCTCAAAAACGAAAAGAGGTATGGGTTGAAACTTCATATATAAGTTTTGTGTACTATGTAGATGCGACTCTTGTGATTTTTCAGTTTTTTTTCGATTTTTTTAAAAACGGCTCTAACGATTTTTTTCAAAATTCTCATTTTTATTTACATTTTGTGTATTGATGTGCGATAGGTAATTTTCCAGTTGAATACTTCTAAAATGGGTTTCTTTTGTTTTCTTTTCAATTTTTTTATTAACTCCTATTTTAAACTGAACACCTGCTATATTATTACATTTTTGAATTCAGATTAAAATGCTAGAGAAAATTTGTGTCTTCACCTAACGCTCTATTCTATTTTGCACCGTTTTCGTAGAATTTGTAATTTTTTACAAAAATTTGACAAATGCTTAAAAATTTTAAATCAAATTTTTGCCCAATTATAAGATCACTACAAAAGGAAGTTGTGTGCGTGTATCACATCAGATTTTTTTTTCATGTGGGGTCATCAGTAGGCATATTCCACGTTTATTTTTGTTTAAAAACTGTTTATTTAAAAAACAAATTATTATGAACTTGTTCATTAATCAATTTTGGATTAAAAACAGGAGTTATTAATATTCATCTTCAGACTCTATTTCAATCGGTATGCTTTCCTCCTCATCATCTTCTTCTTGTTCTTCTGCTGTCTTCTCTATTTCCATAAATTCAGTCAGGAAACGTGATGGATCTACATCTTCAGTGGAGTCGCAAGTATCGACGTCATTTATATCGGGTGTTACGTTTAAGCAAGACTAGCGAGATAAAGTATTTTTTCTTCAAACGGCAGTAAAATCTGGCATTATACTGCTGGATTGATGATGCTAAACTGTCACTTTATTGCCAAGCGGCAGATAATATTATCTGTCGCTGACGAGCGGCAGATAAAGTTATTATCTGCCGCTGACGACTTTATCTGCCGCTCGTCAGCGGCAGATAAAGTTATTATCTCCCGCTCACAACTTAATCTGCCGCTCGTCAGCGGCAGATAATATTATCTGCCGCTGACAAGATCAAGTAATTTTCTTCGAATTTTGTTCACAAAATTGTAAATAATTTGTTATAAAAACGTTTGAAGAAAAAATACTATATGTTATTCGGAGCAAAAGTATCTTTATGTGGCTCGGCTGCACTTATCTGCCTCGCAAGCTCGGCAGATATCCCGTCCAGCCTCGCCACATAAAAATATAACTTTTGCTCCTAATAACATAATATACTATTATGTGGCTCGGCTGTAATTATCTGCCTCGCAAGCTCGGCAGATAAACAGTTCAGCCACGCCAAATAAAGTATAATGTTTGCTCCTAATAACATAATATATTATTATGCTCTACACGAATAGCAAGCAGATGTCCTTTGAGGTTTTATGACAACGGAAAGGAACTTTTCGGAGCATATTTCCTTCTCTATCTAGACTACAGTGTACTATATATGTGTTTCTTTCTATTTTTATGGGCTCTGAAACAAGGAAATTCTGGAATATTTCAAGTCGCAACTCCAATGAGATATACATGCCATTGAAGAGTGCATCTATTCGTTACAACTCTGTAAATCGAATTATCTCCAAAACTGTTACTTTTACGAATAAAAGTCATAATATCTTTATTGTTAGAAATTTGATAATCAATATTTTTTCTGTAAAAGTCACCGTTAGCGAGATATTTACGAAATACCGTTTATGGTGACCTTTGCCCCCCCCCCCCCCTGAAAATTTTTAGTGGCACTCGGATCGATGATGACTTTTGACATTTTGTTTAGAACCACAATATCAAGGCTCATACCAAAATCCAGCTTTCCGGGAGTTTTTCCGAAGAGCAATATCTAATTTCTCTGGACTATTATGTAATCGAGTATTTAGGAAAACGTGGTTCTATTAAAATCAGTTTTTGGTACATAGTCATTGAGATATATTTTGACATCACACCACATGCATACAGCAGCTACGATGTTTGAAAAATGTAAGTAATACTAACCTCCATCCAACAAATTTAATTTCTTCCTAAAATAAATTTGATTTGCTCTGTCAATAGTGAAACTACCATTACGTCGCACTGGAAATTTTGTTGTAGCCTCTCCTTTGTATTGTATTCTGACAGCTGAAACCAATATTGACATTTATTATATAGTATGATCAAAAATGATTTGCATCTAGTACTAATTTATAAATGTAACTATAACTCACTTCAGGTGGCATTACACGGCTTGTGGAGCAACGCGTCTGGCGTGTGGCGTGCGGAGTGACGCCCAGATGCGTGTCTGAAACGATGGCGATCTCACGGCCTGTAGATTGACAAGTTTCAAGCCGCCTGGGCGTGATTTGCCCCGCGCGCTGGTTTTCTTTTTCTCATCTGGAAATGTCTAGGCATTGAGAACGGATGCTCGGTTGCGCATCACCTTATTACATTTTGTTAAACAGTGATGCATTTGTTACAAAGAAGAGAAAAAAAAGGTTTTGGACGAGGTCGCAAAACAAAAGTCCCCTCATGCTTGGGGTTCCAAATTATTGGTTCTTGTTCGTATAACGTTAAAAATTTAGATATTAGATCGTTTGACTACATGTTGCCACTTTAAAAGGTAAATGACTACTAAATTCAGTGTTGCCAGGTCAAAATTCTAAAAGTCACTAGCTTGCGGTGGAAAAAATCACTAGACTGAAAAAAAATTCACTAGATTAATTTAAACGTGAAAAAAGCTGGAAATTAAGAAACAAAATCAAAGTTTTCACAACAATTATAAAAAATAAACAAAATAACGAACAAGATGAAATGTTTAAAAATATAATAAGAAGTATAAATGAATAACAAACTGCACCTACAATAATTATACAATATGTAATTTAATCATACATTTTGTTATTATGATTTGTTATTATTGCATCCGTAATAACAAAATCATAACAGTTTTCTGGCAAAATTAAGTTTTTAGAATGAAGAATTCCAGTCAAAGTGTTAGTACTTTATCTATTTCTTGGTTTAGTTTTATTTAAATTAATTGAACTGAAAACCGTTTCAACGCAGGTGCTACTGTGGGGAAGAACAAAAAAATACTCACAAACTGAGAAAGTTGGGGATATAACAAATTACCGTCGGCGTTTTTACAATTAAAAATTTCTTTCCAAAATTCTTAATCATCCATTTCAAAATTGACAAAATGACAGAATATTTTAGCGATCAAATATCTCGATCTAAAGCATTGACATCCGTTTTTAGATTAGGAAAATTTATAATTAAGGGGCCGAGACTATCAACATTTGCAACTATTGAAGGATTTAGAAAATTTAATGATTGCATAACAGCTTCACGGGAATTAAAGGGAATTCTTTTGAAAATTTGATGCGCTGCTTCGGTGTAAAAATGTAAACACTTCAAACGGAAAAAATGTTTTGCACTATCTGTTAAACTATTATTTGCTAGCGCTATTGTGATATTTGGACCTAAGTACAAATGCTCAATTAAAACAAAATGTTACGGATTTCTATACTGTAATTTGCTTAAATCCGTGTTTTTTAAATACTCTGGTTTGATATAATAACTCAACAATAATTTAAAAGCAGTTGCTATTCTTGGATAAAGCAAGTGAATCTTTGGAGCTTTAGCCTGCACTCTTCAATTCATATAATTAAATTACCGGAAAAATCCACTTGAGTCCCAGTGGCCACAGTACCTATTTTCTGTTAAGTAATTCATGGGATTTACTTACCTTCGCATTTCAAATATCAGGCTGCCATCTGTCCGTCACAGCGAAAACTAATTTCTAAGATTGGAATAATAATAGTAGGTAGTAATCTGCAACAACGGCGAAAGAGGCGAAGGTATTTTTTGCTTTATTATTTGGTTTTTTATAAACTAGACTGGAAAAAATCACTAGATAATTCTCTTTTGGCAAAAGTTATCACTAAATCACTAGATTGACTAAAAATCACTAGATCTAATGAAATTTCACTAGACCGGCAACACTGACTAAATTTAAAAATTTTACAGCCCAAGATCACGCGTCGTGTGACTGCGTACCCGAGTCGCCCCACTCCAGCGGGCGGCGCGTTATCTTTGAGGTGCGCTAAATTTATGGCTAATCGACGGGAACCAACACGCAGCCTCAAGTTCGTCGCGCTGACCCGTCTCACGGCGCGTGGCGCGTGAAGTCACAACGCCAAGCGCGTCGCTCCACACGCCATGTAATGCAAGCTTTATAAAGAAAATGTCAATTTTTTACATTAAGTATAAACGCAGTTGCATTCATAAATTAGGAACTATCCTATGGCCATACTAGATGAAAAGAATTTTTGAATCATACTTTACTAACATCGGTTCATTGTTTGCTAAGCGCTGATGATTTTTACTAGACATTAATAATTATCTACTATCATTAATTAATATAACAGACGCTGGGCTGTATCCTCAAATTTCAAATTCATAGAGGTGGTGGTGTCATCATTTATATCAAGAAAAACACATCTGATTACCTATCGATAATCTTTAAATTACATTCCAGTCTGAATACCGTAAATATTACTCGGTATATTACTCCGTATTATGCGACTTTTTGGCGGTCACCGTATTTGGCTAGAATCAGTTATATATCATTTGGTTCCTGTTTATTCTATTTATGCCTGAAATTTCACTGATTTTTGTTTAATTATAGTGACAAATGCTAAGAAGCATAAAGCACCGGCCTTTACACTTCAAGATAAAATGAGGTTTTCGATAATACATACATACAAAGGCCAAGAAGCTTATTTTACTGAAAATTACAGAATAATCTTAAAATTAGCTGCACCGGCAAAAACATCTGTCCGTGTTTTTGACCCACACCTGCTTAGAGAACACCTGCTCAGCAGAGAAACAAACCCTTGCATAAATTGAATAGCTGCGGTAGAAATTTTATATTGGAAAATTCGAGTGTGTCTATATCAATACAGATACCAGCCACCGCGTAGCACAATAAAGAGAGAGGGACAATTGGTGAATTTTTTCTTTTCAAATCCCAGCCTTAATACAGTAACAAAATGCTATTGATCTCAATTATTTCCAAGCTACCCAATAATCAGCTGGAAAACTTTTTTCATCTTTATGTGCTCTACAAATGAGTGTTTTGTCGACTATGCAAAATGCTACTAAGATCTAACTTCACAAAACTTTGAAATTACATGGAAGAAATTGCAGCTTGGTCAAGGGATTGGCTGCTAACCGCTTATCCACTGAAATGGTCAGTCTATACACTGGCATGGACAAGTCCTCACATGCAACTTTATACAACAACACAATACCAACAGTAAGTCGTCAATCCAACCTTGGGATATATTTTTATCCCACAATTGAAAGTGGGGTGCTAATCGCTAGGAAAGAAAACCAGCTTTATCAGATTAGAAAATCACTCAAGAACTTAACTCCGGAAAATGTTCAAAAGAATATGTGCAACCTATATAACCACTATCGGATTTTGGTCATTCGATTTCACAGTTCACAGCCTAGGCTGACTCCATCTTCTCGGCGACTTTCTATTCGTGAGTGTTATTAAATAGATGGTTCCAATAACTACTAAATAGAAGAAAAATGGCCTCCAGTTACCTTCTTGTGACAACGATAACCTTATCGCAGGGGTCTCTCCAGAGCAAAGCTTATTTATATTTAATTAAAACTATCGCTTTATAAAAACTCCGCCTGTGGTAGCTTCTAGGTGGATTGAGTAGCCTAGTAAATGCGTTGTCGGTCCAAGTCCAGATAAAGGAGGAGGGGTTATGCCGCGCACTATAATAGGGCACATAAAGCCAACTACTTTAGTAAGAAACATCAATCTCGAAACCGGGTAGCAACCATTCGAGAGTTACTCGCTACACCGATAGCTCATAGAACCACGCTTGGAGAGGACCTCGCAAAGATACAGGAAATGGTTTTGGGATTCACGATTTAAGATATGTTGTCAAAGAAACCAACAGATCACAGTTAAACATGAAACCACAACACACACAAAGTCTCGGATGTAGAACTGAAAAGGAAAATACGATTAAACACTAAAAAATAATACTGCTCAGAGCATGGAATATTAAGTCATGGAATACCAAAAATCATGAGGTTCTATTACAATTTACAGAAAATAAAATAGGCATATGTACCACTTCTGAATCCAAAAAGAAAGGTAAGGAAATTCAAACATCTGACAACTACATGTTTATATAGAAAAGACAAAAGAGCTGAAGCAGGTGTAGGTCTCTCAATATATATAAAATTTCAACAAGAGAATTGTATGCCGTACAGAGATCAGCCAAGGCAACTTACTGCGTTCTGTCCTGTTCGGTTTGTAGGTGACAACAGGAATACTGGCAATTTTTAAGAAAGGACGATTGAAAATTCGCAGTACTCTTAAGTTAACACTTAAGTCCAACACAAACACAGTGCTATATTTAATTTTCATAATACGCCAAAAGTTTACCAAAATGAATCTAGGCATACCCACTGCTCTATATGTAGATGCTTCAAGTGACCTAATTCCACGGGGGCATTATTAATCGCTTATTTGAAACAAGGAGCCAAAATCGCAACTTGCAAAGGCATTAGGAAAATATTGCGAGACAGAAAAAAACCGGAAATTCCTCGAGAAGAAAACCATTACGAAGTAAACTGTAAGAAAAGTAGTCCAACAAGAATCGCTTTAAACAAATTTATGTAAAGAAATTGTAGATCCATGGAATACTTACATTACCAGCAGATATTGTTAATTTAAGAACAATTAGATAAATAGAACACAATTAGTACACTGTATTATATTATTATATTATATTAACTGATTTAATTTTAATATTACTTTGACATGTAATTACACTTTTAATTAATTTACTTAGTACAAATGTAACACGGAAATACGTGCAATACTTTATTGAGAACAAAACCAAAATTTCTTTCTTTTTGTTGCACTCGATAAGTGTGACATTATGAACACTTAAACAATAGAATTTTAAATGTTTATAGATACATTCAGATACTAACCTCGAACAGTTTGTTCTTTGTTGAAGGAACAAACGACGTTCCCTACTATTGTCTCGCCAGGACGATATGCCCGAGGATGACCATCCAGAATTATTCTGAACTTCATTTTCAACCATTGCCAATCGGTTATCTATCAATTTATAAACACGAAGATTACAAATTTACAAACATCTAGCAGGCAGTAGGTTTTCGATTGCAAACAACTATAGTGTTAAAATAAACTCCTTGGTATAATGGAAAAACTCCATCTGCATTTGAGTTTATCCAGATATTGAATATAAACAGTAAGGAAAAGCAAAAAAAGTATCATTGAGCTACAATCTTAGTTTCGAATATTTCTAATTCTTGACGAATAACTTTTAGGGACTAGAAAAATTCCAGCAGGTTGATAGCGTTACATGAAACAAGATAACGTAACGACCGAAATGTAAGCAACTAGTGATGAATTACTAGCATACTTACAATTATTGGTTGACGTTTATGGGTTATTCCTTGATTCAAAGCCACGAATCGTGCGCTGCAATACTTACTTACTTACTTAATCCTGATGCCTATCTACTTTTTAGTGTAAGCGTCCGCTGCATGAATATAGGTTGCTCCAGACTATAATAGATGACCTTCGCTTTCTAGCTGCTTGCGTCAACGCACTAAAGTAATTATTTAGCCGAACTTCGGCATTGAATACTTAATAATCTTCCTAGATTTAACCGATTCTCCATTTATAAAATATTTTGTAGGCTTTTATATTACAGCTCGAATACATATTTATTTGCTATTCACTTGATTACTAGGCTTATACAAGGCAAGCTAATTTTGCAATTAATTGTGTGCGCAGTATTCCTAATTCGGGCTTTTTCGCTTTCAACAGATATTTTGATAAAAAGGCAACGAACACTTCATTTCGTAGCAGTTGTATACTAATTTGCTCTTGTTGTTTTGCCTCTGTTGTATACCAGTTTTGATTTTTGAATAAGTCCAACGTACACACCGTGTGCGCACTGGTGAAAAGCTGAGGTAACGAGGATGTAACTACGCAGTGATTGCACACTGGTGAATAGTAGGTAGTGTTAAGTAGGAGCGCAATTATTCATAACTAGGTTTTGAGACCACTACATAGGCGGCCTTATTCGAATTAATTTTTTTTATTTTTAAAATTTAATTGTATATAAAAAATAGCAAAAGGAACTACCTTCTATCTCTTAATAAAGAAAGCGCATCCCAAGAAAAACTATTTTTTCAAATCGAGTAACGGTTAAAAAGAGTTCAAAATTAAGGAAAAAATCGGCAAAAATTATTTTTTGCCGTCTAAGCTTTACCGTTGCTTCCTACAACCGCTTTCACATTGCTTCAGAGGGCGCGAGCGGCATATACGTATTCTGCAGACGCATAAGTTACACACCATCCACCATTACATCGTTTATTCCGAAATCATACGATCAATCAAAACAGAACTAAACTGCAGACGTGCTGAATTGTAATACGTCTGCACTTTACAACAGCTCCGGGAGTGGAGGAAGTACTACTGTTTCTTATAGCAACAATGAGATTAATTAAAATCAGCTGTTTATGTCAAACTTTATTACGGTTTCAGCTGAAAACCAAAAGCCTTTCCGTATGGCACGTAGCTTACACTTTAGGATTTTTCAATTTATATTGTCTTTCTTCTTTCTTTTGTACATGTAATGTATTGTATATTTTAAATTGAACAATAAAGCTCGGTTAATTAATTAAAATAATCATGGTAGTAAAAAATCGCAGATTAACCTCCTTAAAGTACGCACTACACGGAAGCTCTAAAACATTTTACTTACCGCGCAGGCCGAACTAGCTCAAATTCGGCGATAAGGTCGTGAATTCAAACCACCAGCTGTGTACCCTGCAAAGTCTTCAAAAAAAGATATGAGCGCCAGAAATCAGATGATTTCGAATAATATTACTAACTACAAGTGACTAGCATAGTAGAGGGAAGTGGATGGTTCTGGAACCTCCCCCCACCACTTGGCCTTGAGTTCAAGGCCAAGGCCACGTTCAATCCCAAGGTCACATGCAAGGCGAGGCCACGTGCAAGCCCAAGGTCATGTTTGAAGCGAGGCCACGTTCGGAGCGAGGCCACGTTCAAGGTCAAACCCGCGTTCGAGATTGAGGCTACTTTAAAAAAACTCAAGGTCAAGATCGCGTTTACGGCCAAGGGCATAGAAAGAGTTAAGTAGTGCTTAGAACAGACTGCGCTTAACATATTTATTTAAAAAATTAGGCATGAAGTAAACGCCTAGGATACTTCATGTCTAAATTATGACTCGACTAGGATTCGAACCTAGGTCTCCCTGTATATCCGCAATCTGCAGCCGAGGGTATCTTTACCTCTAGACCATCGAGTCTGATAGAAGATTTGGTTACTCATCCAGAGCACCTTCGTAGAGTGAAAGATACACATAATTTAATAAAAAAAGTTATATTTAAGATGCACATACAAAGAGTAATTACAGTAGTGGCTAGACTAAATGATTATAATACCAACAGATTAAGAAATACGTTACAGACATACACATTAGAGCGAATAAAATAGTGCTTAAAACAATAGTAGATATACAGCAGGAATTATCCG
The DNA here is from genome assembly GCA_940337035.1 of Agriotes lineatus. Classification (NCBI taxonomy): domain Eukaryota; kingdom Metazoa; phylum Arthropoda; class Insecta; order Coleoptera; family Elateridae; genus Agriotes; species Agriotes lineatus. The sequence continues at coordinate 3,681,338 of OW679203.1, read as the reverse complement.
CGGGCGAGAGCAGCTTCTTCAAGACATCAGGTTTATTTTTTAGCAAAATCGTTTGCCAATTCGTATCTACCGCATATGAAGGGAAATGGTATTTTATCTTGAACGTTAAAACGTTATGTTCAGTAAAGTTGTTCACTTCTATTTTAAAAACGGAAATAGTTGTCAAGGAACTGGTATCCATTTTACGCCACGTCACGTTGTGCACTCCATCATTGTAGGCGAAAGAAGCTGAACTGCACCGCGGCGGTTGAAGGACGTAGAGAATCCCATCATGAACTGCAGCGAGAGCAACCAAAAATTGTATTGGTAGCATGTTCAACAAGTCGATGGCAACTAGTGAATGGTTTGGCGCCGCACTTTGCATCACTTATGACAACAGCAACCTTTTGTTTTGTCGGCCGCACCCGTTCCATTGTTGCCAGCCACATCTACTCCTGGGGAAACATGCAACGCATCGAAAAGTTGATAAGTCAAGTCTTCGATGGTTTGTAATTGCTGGTAGACCTTGGCAATTTTGCAGTTGGGTGACCAACGGAGGTGTTCAGATAGGGGTTTGTCATTGCGCTCCCAACCAGAAATTTGAACTCCGCAGTAGAAACACTGTACACAATTAATCGTGTCACTGATGCAAAAGAAACCGGCATTTGCTAGCGATTCTGGAGTTTGACCTCGACTCCAATCGCCGAATGTTCGTAGCCGTTTGGAGTAGCTCCCAAATTCTGGATATCGAGCTTCTGAGCTCATGATGGCAACTAACTACGCACACGTTTGTGAAAGCTTTATATTCTACAATTCAAGGTCACAATCTCGAAACTTTAAAATAAAACCACAGAAATATTTATAAATATATTTATTTCCAAGTATAAGTTATATATGTAACTTCCCCATCCTCCAGTAGGCCTAGGTACCGGTCCACTGGCTTGAAGATGTTGGTCTGCCACCACACAGCTGACGATCCGTCGAAGACTGCAGGCCACGTCCGTAAGGTGGTCGTCTCCGCTAGGGTCTCTCCTTGTAGGTTCAAGGCGTACTCCATTGTGACCACTGCCTGGAGAGACCGTTGAGAGGATGCTGGAGGGCAACTAGCCAAAAACCGGCGAAAATGACGGTAAAATTGTTCTGCATTCTTAAAGTTAGTTGCCATAGCCGCTTGATGATTATGGTAGGTGCTGGAGGATTATGATGACTGTTACAGAAAACAGGCAACTTAATATAGGAGCGTAGTCAAGGATGGGAACGTAGAAGGTCAAGGGTCTTACCTTGAGATTCACATATAAAGCGTAACGTTTTTCCACCACGGCTACCAGTCATCATGCCTGATATTGTTGTTGATGCACTCTTTGAAGATGCTCCTACATTTTACAAGGAGTTTGAATACTTCATCACCTCCGAACCGAGACCTCCATCAGCTCGTCAACTCCAGGCTGTCGTAACAATAGACTATTCCATGAGTCTGGGAAGCGAGCGCCTATGGCAGTCGACCCTCCTGAGGACGCTACCCACCACATACGAGGGTGACCCATTCCTGTGGTGGCGGCGGCATGTAGAGGTCCCCATCCAGCGCTTTCTCGCTCGGCTAGCAGATGGGGATGTAGTGTATATTACTTATTGTTGGCTTAATTAAATATATGTATATAAAGGGGTCTGTGTTTTATTACACTCCTACCGACGTCTATGATTATTGATATTTTATAAGTAGAAGCCCACGCTTTCAGTATTCATATCCAGTTCGACGCTTGAGCAATGCCTATCGATAAATTTGGTACACATATGCATGCGAATTCCACGTCACACCCGCAGGTGTTTGTGGTTGAAGAGCTAAGCGAGCCTTTATATTATGAACGAGATTTACAACTAGTATCCATTGCCGTCAATGATGATAAATGGTACATCCTAGCGCATGGTGACATCGAATATACTATTCCCTTCCGTGAAGCTGAAATAACAAACGTCTTACTTTATCCCGAAAATACCGAAATTTATATCAACAGGTTGGGGTCATATAAATTACACGAAATGATCGGGAAGACATTAAAAAAGGGTGATATGCTAAAATTTTGGGCAGTCAAGCCAAATATGTTATATGTGGAATTTCAACTCAAGGTTCCCATAATTGTTGAGTCCAAAAAGGTAGTGCAGTAAACATGACTTCAAGGTTGCGTTTACGGTCACCTCCTACCACATATAACCTTGGAAATGTGAAAATAAAAGCGCGTAGAAGAGTCTGCAAGGGTAGTAGCATCCGATAGTCGTGCAGAAATGGAAGCCTTGTTGAAAGCTATCGAGGTAGTTCAGAGTAATAAAGCAAGAAAGCCGCAACCACTGTTCTGTCCAGAACTTCTGAATAGTAGGACGTACAAATTAAATAAATCAAGTTCTAAGTACGTGAGTGTAGGGTTTGATTGGAGTTCGCAATTTAACCCAAGTATTATAATACGGGGTGCCAAAAATGACTGGGTGCAGTTAAATGAATGGGAGTGGACAGCCCTGATTGCAAATCAAGGAGTGATTTCCAACTACTTCTATTCTCTCGACGGTGAGTGGCCTGCTCTGGAAATAGGAAAGAAGAGCATTGTATTTGAAGCGATCCAGACAAGGAAAATAATCAAATTGGAGGAAGTGGGCTTGTCAGAGGTGCGTTTAGCGAGCGAAACTGTAGAAGAATTGTGGCGCTTGCAGAAACTCGTGGAAGCGCGATTCGCACAATTAAAAGCGTTACACTTTGAGAGTTTCTATAAAGAAATAGTGAAGGGTGTAGCAAACCTTTGTGGAGACTGTTTAGTAAATGTATGGTCTGTAGTGGATCAGCTGGAGGAGAACTCTGAAAAGACTGCGTGTATGGTGGAAGTGCTAACGTTCGCAAGTTCTATGGTAAAGTGCGACATCGAAGTGGAAGCCCTGGGTCGTCAGTTGGCAGTGTAGTCATGTGGATGAATTATAGAGAGGCTGCTCGACCGGCTGCAAGAGACGTACCTAGTGCGGTTGAACGATTAGTGAGTTCGTTAAAGGATTTAGCTTTCGAAGCGTCGCACAAAGTCGTATATGGGTTAGGACGTTCCGGATTCAGTGACGAAGAGTTGTATAAAAAAGAAAAACAGTACAAAAACGGTGCAGCTGTCGGTCAACTATTTTTAGACGGAGCCATAAATGAAGGCCTCCTTGTAGATTTAATGGATAGTCTTGGCCTAAAATGGCATATGTGTGAAGTAAAAGCCTTTATAGAGAGGAAGGAAAATGAAGAAGAGCGTGCAGTTTGACGACTCGAAGAATAAGATGTACAATTTGCATACGTGGACGTATGCGTTTCGAGAAGCTCGGAGAGGACGGTGGGAACGAGAAGCTGTGGATAGGTTGCGGTTCCATCGGAGGATACTTACTATGGATGAAGTACTGCGAGACGTCTTGTGCGCCGAACATAGGCGAACAATTTATGTAGAGCGCTTTTCCACTAGTACGTAGACGTTTAATCCGTGTAGTTAAACGGTATATATTGTAAACAAATAAAAACAATAAAAATTAAAAAAAGGTTGTTTTATTCCATTATGTAGTGATTATAAATATGATACACGTTAGATAAAGCGCAATAACAAATCGGTTTGGAATGATATAAACAAGCGGGTTGTGATGGGGTGAGGGCTGGCCTTTCTTCCACTTCGATGATTGGGATGGTAGTAAAGCGTCGTAGAAAAGTTGCCTTTTCTCGACCTTTCACATATATTTCGGTGACACCTTGCAGAAGACGTCGTAAGATTGCAGGAAACATGTATGCTGGAGTAAATCCCTCATTCCAGTCGATGCAATGGTGATTAGTCATTACCCAGTGGGCTTGTTGTTGTAAATGAGGTGTTAAGGAATGGAGGGCGAAAGGGGGTTTAAAAATGTGGTGAGATACTGAGGTACCGTCGTAGGAGGCCAATTCTTTTGGGGTAAAGTGCTTATCGGACGTCTTAAAACCTTGAATATCGATAATGATCTTCATCGTATTAGGTATAGAGAGCATGGTCTAGTTACGCTAAAAGTCGAGGTGCAACTGAAGTGTTTTGCGATATTACAGTTGTTTAACTGCTTTTGACAATGCGTTGTAAGTAAAAACTCGATCGTGAAGAACGAGACAATACGCAGTTGTGTTGGCTGGTACGTTAGCGGAAGTTTCAAATTCAACACGAAAAACGACAGCGTTTGCATGAAGGTAGTCTTTTTGATGGGAACAATCGATTACAACAATGGGCGCCTTGTCTGCAAAGTCATGGCGGGAGAAGAAGGGCTCATCGATTTTGCTATAATAAGATGATTGAAACTTGGAATACATGTCGTATAATGTTGCGTAATGATTGAGTGCATAATTGTTATGTAAATTGTCGTATGGGAATCGTTCGGTGTTCAGATAAACTCGGAAATTAGTAAGACCAATTTTATCGAAATTAGCATTGTCTTTAGCGATTAGCCCCGAACGACCTGATTGAAACCCTACGATGACATATCTGGGGGTTTGTAATTTTGTGCTTGTAGCGATAGCGTGAGAATGTTGAGTCACAGCATGAACACCGGGTATGATATGAAGCTGCCAGCTGCGAAATGCGACTTGAGTGTCAATATTTTTATCGATGTATTTGGTCAGGGCTAATTCTTGAGCAAGACCTGGAGTGATATGAGGAACCTTCCAATATAGTTTGTCAATCGTAACTTTAGCCGTCTCCCCTACGGTAGCACTAAATACGGCGTCGGCATCGGTATTGCTGCGAATTAATACGAGTTCTTGTCGGATGTTAAGTATTACTTTACCATAATCTTCTGCGAATCCTAACAGCATTCTCAACGGTATGCAGGCACTAAAGTTACCTTCCTGATCGGTAATGGGAGGATCGCCGGCGGCAAACCAACCTGCATTTTGAAGCTTTTTAACGTCAGCGGAACTGTAGGACACATATCCCTTAAGAGTAGACGTAATACCAGGTTTGGTGACAGAGTCGACAACGACGCCATTGATTTCGTATCGGATTTCGCTAAATAAGTGAGCCAAACCATTGTTAAGGAATTTAGCCGTTGTAACTTCACCGTTTTCCTTCCGCAACTTTCCCTCTAGGTACAGATAGCTCAGGCCGGGAAGAGTTGACATATCTTCGGGAATTGGAATTCGAATTTCATCGTTATAGTCAAAACGGTTTGTATACGGTTGATGTGTGTGCAATTGATTGCTAATGATAGAAGTGTCGACGAGGACTCGCTCTCCAATATTTAAAATACTCATTACACTATTGTAAAGCCTAAGGACCGCAAGAAGTCTCTGTTTGCTTTAGTTAGCTGCGTGGTGGACGAAGCCGTACTGATCTTACTAGGGTGTGGGCGACGATTCTTATAGGAAGTAATACAGGGGTGGTACGGAGTGGTGAATCGAAAACCCATTACAGTTTCTTTAAATGTAATGTTACCGTAACGGTCTCCTTACTAAAACTGACAGGATTATCCGATTGGTCTAGTATTTTAATAGTTAAGTTAGTGATCTGTTTCGTGCTGATCGGTAGATAGATGACAGGGTTAGGGGTTTCCACTATTTTGTACCCGGGTGGTACTATGGGGAAGAATTGGTGAATGATATGGCCGGGCTTACCATTTTTATATGAACCAACGGAGATGTTGCAATGAATAAGAATCGAGTTGATGTTCAAAATTTTCGTAACATGTTCAGCTGTGTGCCACCTATCTGCAGCATAAACTTTTTTCTCAAAGCCTAACATGTCCCGGATAGTATTGTCGCTTTGAAAGTCGATTGGAACGGTGGACTTTATTTCGGTTTTTAAGGTGCTGTTGTTTCCGCGTAGCAGTACCTGTTTAACACCCACATCAGAATCGAGTTGGTTATGTAAAAATTCAGCAATGTCGGTAATTTCATATGCTCCTTCCGGTATAATAATAGGAGGTTCTCCAACAAGATGAAATTCATTGTTGGGAGGTCTAACGTTTGGAATAGTATAGTAGGTTTCGAAACTTAACAATCCCAAGACGTATTCGCTACCATCGTCTAAAAAAATGGGAGGGTCAAAATTTGCAGTAAGAACAGATGAATTTCCCGTAAGAGTGAATATACTGGACATGATGAAGCGCGGCACTTAAACTGACGACAAAAGCGGTTTTGCAAAGTTATATAAGAATTTGAGACACAAATGTCCACATGTGTATGATGCGAGTTTTTGATATCTATTAGAGTTGTACATAATTGTGTTGTTGCTACCATCGCTGCGAAAGTAGTTTACTAATTCGGGAGGAGGTTGTAAGCGACCTATGCTATCGAAATACAGAACAAATCGATCAGCTTTAACGTAGGCTGTCCAATGTGTGCCAGGTCCAACATCATCGTCTAAGTTAGTAACACCACATTCTCGTTGACGAATTTTGTCAGGTAGGGCATCTCGCATAAATATCCCCCTAAAATGGGGAATTTCTAAGCGTTTAACGTACTGTGCAATATCGATGTTCGTCAACGCTCGGCGTGGTAGCTTCAACGGTAGTTTTTTGACTGATACGGTCGTAGATATAGCCCTTTTCCTCGAGCAATGGATTCCATAGCTTTGTTATGTCGCTCTTTTTCCTGGAGATCCTTTTTAGAAGCCTTTGAGTCGCCAACCGCTTTAGCGACTGCTGCAGCACCGCCTCCGAGAGACCCCAATGCTCCTAATGCAGCAAGTATGGGTACAAGCGGCAATATACCTCCTCTCTTGGGAACAGGTACTACTCTAGAACGAATTCGGCGTTTCCTTCGCGATTTAAAAACGACCGCCCCTCCAATACGTTTACGCCTACTACACCTTGTACGCTTCCGTTTTCTAGATACCCCCGTACCAAATTTTTGCGCAATACCGGCAATAGGTAGTGCACGCTTTCGTTTCCGGGAGACTCTCACACCAACAGTGGGTTGTGTACGCTTCCGTTTTCTAGATACTCCCGTACCAAATTTTTGTGCGGCAATAGGTAATGTACGCCTTCGTTTTCGGGGGACCGTCACACCAGCAGTGGGTAGTGTACGCTTCCGTTTTCTAGATACCCCCGTACCAAATTTTTGCGCGGCAATAGGTAGTGTACGTCTTCGTTTCCGGGGTGTTTCCATAGCAGCAATGGGTTCTGTACGCTTCCGTTTCCGGGAGACTCCCATGCCGAGTTTGGTTTTCCCTTTCATAATCCCTGTAACAGCAAGAGCTGCCGCTCTTTCTCCAAGAGTAGAGTCTTTTGCTTTAACGCGTTCCCAAGCTTTCTGTGCAAGAACTTTATCCGCCGCGTGACGTGTCGAAAGATTGCTGGATTGTGAGTATGCGATGTCGTGTTGCTTGCAAGCCTCGTCCAGAGGGTTTCTTCCTCGATCACCTCGAGAAAGTCGTTTGTTTAAACGAGTGCCAGGTCCGCAAAACTTGTAACCTGGTATATGTAATTCGAAAGGCAACTTGTCAATAAGGGTGTTCAACAAACCGCGACCTTTCCGTCTTACGATTCGACGACGACTACGAGTTTTACGTCTAGTATAACTCATCTTAAAGAAACGCTCGTCGAAGAGCGACTGACGATGTGAAGCTTAAAGGGGTAGATATATACTTAGCACAGCGCGGTTAGAAGCTAGTTCGCCCCCGTCCGAAAACGATGAAGAACGTCAAACTTGTGAAACAAAAATGTTCGCTGCCGGTAGTAAATCATACAGTAAATTCCATGTCACAGAGGTTCAGACGACACGGCACTTTACTGGGTATAGGATGTAAAAGGGGGTTGATCATTGGTCCTTCCGGCTCTGGGAAAACCAATGCGATGATCAGTCTTTTGGTGCACCGCAATGGGGTGCGGTTTCACAACTTGTATTTGTATTCCAAAACCCTTGACCAACCTAAATACAAATTTCTGAAGATACTTCTGAAGTCACTAAAAGAAATCGGATTCTACGAATTCAGCGAGGGGTGTGAGGTTATCAAACCACACGAGGCGAAAGAAAATTCTGTTATTGTGTTTGATGATGTGGCATGCGACACTCAAAGCATAATTAGAGATTATTTTAGTTTCGGACGTCATCGAAATATAGATTGTTTTTACCTCTGTCAGACTTACTCATCAATCCCGAAACAACTGGTACGAGATAATGCGAATATCATAATCGTATTCCGGCAAGACCACACCAATCTTAAACACATTTACGATGATCATGTAAACACAGACATGTCATTCGAAAAGTTTAAAAACTTATGTTCCCACTGTTGGATCAAAGATCATGGATTTTTAGTTGTCGACAAAGAAAGCGAAATCAACGCCGGTCGTTATAGAAAAGGGTTTGACAGTTATTTCACTATATAGGCATGGACCACTGCTGTACAAATTATTAGTCTACGAACAACGACAGTAATAGCAACATGGACAAACGGTTAGTAAGCGATCTTATTAAAGCTAGAAAGGCTGTCAGGCGGAAATATGAAACTTTAAAAGCAGATATCGCCGAATCTCAGACGGCTCTTGCGGAGCAATTTAAACCAATTTCCCAACCACTCACGGAATTGCTAACATCCATCAAGCAAGAAGGTGGTCAAACAATACAGCAAGAAGTAGGACCTATGCTGAGAACCATCAAACGACGAGTGTCCACACCATCTATCCTACCCCGTCCAAGAAATGGTAAAACCCCCGTACGAGCGTCAACCCCCGACATTGCCATTCCCGGACCATCGACTTCAGCGTTGGTAACATCCACACCTAGATTTCTTGACAGAGAAGTATTGTATGAGAGTTTACCGGATGAGGAGCAACAGGTGGAGGCTCAAGAAGAAGCGGCAATTGAAACTTCGGTAGCAGAGGCTAGGGAAACCGTGCGACAAATGATGGAACCGGAAGTTCTAGGGGAATACCTGGAACAGTTCTCAGGGTTAGCTAGAAAATATATCGAGGGAATGATACGAGATACAGAGAGCAAGTACGATCTCCATTATGGAGTTCGATGGGACATAGACACTGATAAATTTGCAATTGGAAATAAACAGCTTACTTTTGAGGGTCAGGACATGGTTATTACAGATCACGGAAATAGAATAGTATACAAAGGCACCCCCGGCTTTTACGAATTAATGTTCTTAAAGAAACCGATAATTTATACAACCAAAGACCATGAAAATTACTATGACATAGTGAACCGGTCCGCCGCAAATCGTAAGAACTACGATCCAACCCAAGGGATAAGCGGTAACGCCGGCTCAAAATATATGAAAATAGTACGCCCCCTGGCTACCTCCTCCGGCATTAGACAACCTACCAGAGCCGCATCGAGAGTGCAGCGTACCGGAAGGGGGTTATTAACAGTAACCAATAAAAAAGTGGAATTTGTTCCTTGGAAAGATCCAAATTCATTAGTGGATCGTCTGCGCATATTACTAGCCTCTCAGGTAGCGGGGCACACCGGCCATTCCAACGAAATCGTAAGCATCACCCAAGCTCTACGAGAAGCAAAAATAATTCATTAAGACGAGTACAAAAGCAGAGGACCTATTGAATTACGATCAGAAGGTGTTAGACGATAGAGTAATGCCCATAGACAAATTTGGACGCCACTACCATAGCGCGCGCTACGGTTCTCATCGCAAACATATCTTTATGAAAGTTCAAAATGTAAACCGACTCCATATAGAGGTACCACTGCTGCTAGTGGGGCGTGGTTATGATGAAAGCGGATATTCCAAAATTTTCGGTAATAATGAGTACATTTTTCCTTTAACGATCGGTGAGATCATAAGTGTTCAAGTCAACGGACCTTTGGTAGTATCACACATCAACGGCATCAAACACGACACGCTTGTCGGTAAGACATTGCGGCGAGGAGATAAACTGAAATTCGAATCCATAAACACTAAGTTATACGTGCAACTGCTGCTTAAATGTCCCATAGCAGTCGATACAGCAACATTCGGCAATGAGTCCTAAGGAGGATCTAGTTGCAGAACTTCACAAACCAGCGCGAAGAAATTTCAAGAGACGACGGGTGATTCTCAAAGGATTGCATGATTTACTACAAGCGGATTTGGTGGAGATGCAACCATATGCACGAAGCAATAAAGGTTATCGATACATTTTAGCTGTTATTAATGCGTTTTCTAAATACTTGTGGGCTCTCCCGGTAAAACGGAAAACGGGAAAAGATGTAGCAGCAGCTATGCGAAAAGTTCTTGCTAATATGAAGGTATCTCCAAAAAACGTACAAACCGATTTGGGAAAAGAATTTTATAACAGCGATTTTCAAGCATTGATGCGACGTTACAAGATAAATCATTACAGCACGTATTCAACTATGAAAAGCAGCATCATAGAAAGATGTAACCGCACCCTTAAGAACATGATGTGGAAGCAGTTTAGTTTGCAAGGGTCCTACAAATGGTTGGACATTCTGCCCCAACTTTTAAGCAAATATAACACAACCAGGCATAGGACAACAGGTATGAGGCCGGCTGAAGTTAATCTTAAAAATGCCAAACGTCTGTTACACACCGTGTACAGCCACACAAAAACTGTAGATCCGACACCTCAAAAGTTTCATAAAGGAGATTCTGTACGCATTAGTAAATATCGCTCGATATTTAGCAAAGGCTACACACCCAGCTGGAGCAACGAAATATTCAAAATAGCCACAGTGCGACTTACAAATCCTACCACCTACAGACTCACCGATCAGGAAGGGCAAGAAATCAAAGGTGGATTTTACGAGCACGAATTACAGAAAACCAAACACTCGGACGTATACCTGGTAGAAAAGGTGTTGAAGAAGAAGGGTAATCAGCTTTACGTAAAGTGGTTGGGATTCGATAATCGTCACAATTCCTGGATATCCAAAAACAATGTTGTATAACTTATTATGATTCTATAGAACTCTTTCAATAAAACACTTTTTTGTTTTACTACCATTTATTTTCTTTAAATAAAAACTTTTTATGTTTTACAGTAATTTATTATTGTAAATGCTGAACATGAGTGACTACAGTGTTAAATAACAAATATACTTGGTAATGCGGACCCAATCAGATTTTTTGTAAAATTTAACTTACTACCTCTATCATACAAGCTAGTGTTCTTAACCTATACTATAATTGCTATATACAATAACTAAACCTACAAAGTACAAGAAAGCCGTGTAGGACCTCTGCTGTTAAGTAATAACGAATACTGTTCCGCGAACATATTGCTACGTCATCGTTTCGGCAATGCGCAGCAAGTTGTCTAGACGACTGTAAACATCTATATCACGGTGACCCCACGCTAAGGTTTTGGTAGTATTAGGAATAAGGAAGCGTTTATCATCTCGCGAAGAAAGCGCAACCTTATTCATTAATTCGGTGTACATAGTGTGTAAACGGGAACGAAACACATACATCTGACAAAATACAACTTCCCTCTTGTTTTCGACTACAGATTTATAAATTTCGGTGGTGAGGTGATTCCGAACAGCACTCTTTCTAACTCCCTTCGCCTTTTTGTCTTCTTTACCAACAGCGTTTACACAGTATGTTTTTGCACCGACCCCGTAATAGCTACACACAGCCACCCCCGCGTACTCATCCTTAAATTTGCCAACAACGGACTTGGTTCTCGAAATTCCATGCAGGCCATTCTTGTAATTTGATGTATCAAAGAGATCAAGGTGCTCTTGCATGTCGGCGTAAAAATTTTCAGTAAAAATTTCCAGGATGAATGAGTCCGTGTCCGAATACAGTAGAGACACATTACGGCCGTATGTATGCTTCAAAAATTTGTAATAAAAATCGTACATTACCGTTTTCGAAAGATCTAAAACTGAGAAACCAACATAAATGGGTTTGTTATATAAAACCGATGTTCTGTTCATTTCCACTGCTATTAAATTTTCCCCAAACCGAATTCTATCTTTAAAGTTAGGTTTCGATATCAAAGCTTCTGCCCCCATTCTATTACCAATTTTCTCCCAATGACTAATTAACTTTACAACAACCCTTTTGTCCACGTTTTCCATGGTTTTACCAAAGACGCTATTGTTAGCTAGTTTGAATGAATTTCGATGAAATTCATTGTCAGACTTGTTACGTAATTTTGTGTTTAAATCGATGTAGGATCTGAGCCAAGGAGATTGTCTAAACTTAAGTATTTTATGTGTTTTAACCAAAATCAAACCAGCCTCTAAGCATTGCCTCAAATTTCTGTAGTGAATAATATAATTGTGTTTGTCATACAAATTTGGAATTAATTTTGCATTTTTAAATTTTCCCTGTGGAGGCACCAATAGCTCGGGGCAAAAGGGAAAGTCATTGTGATCGTCATGTAAATTTTCGGGGTACCGCAAGTCAACTTCCAACACGTACCCAGTATCTGAGTCGTCCACAATTTTAAATACGTCAAAACTATCAATTTCGTCGTCAGTCAACCAAACAAAACCACCTTGCGGTAGAAACTGTCTCATACTATGAGCATACAAATTCGTGGCATCCAAATACACAATAAAAGAAGTGGGTTTGAAAGCGTCATAGTTACCCGCAAATTTATTGTTGGCAATAGCCTTTCGCCCGACGCAAGTACTGACTCCTCCACGAATACCCTTTCTAAAAAAGTGAAACATATCCATATCCGTCAACAGCTCCAACTCAACCCCCGTATATTTTAACATGGCGTCCCAACTTAAACCGGGGGCGGTGAAGTACTGCGCCGGATCTAAATTATATTGATTTAAATAAAAATTTCGAAAGTTTTCGAAAACGTCTGCCAATATAAACACGTCACATTTGAGGTAAACATCGGAATAGTCGCCCAACGTTTGACATTCGAAAGTTTTCCAGACCTTAACGGCGCGTTCGTAATCGACCTCAGTAATATGCGTCTCGGTTAAATGATCATAAAACTGAGCGATTGTGGGCAACGCCGGCTCGTCTAATTTTGTAAATGAATCCAGATACGAATAGGGAAACACACCTTTCTGTCTCATCAGTTCGAATTTGATGTCATGTCCGAATTGCTTATGAATTTCAACACACTGATCATCTGATAATGTGGCGGTCAGCGATGCTAAAGAAGCACTTAAAAATCTGTAACTATCTAAAAATCGAATTTGCATATAAAGGTTTTTTCGTTTTCCGTCAACAACGACTTCATCTACCCAAAGACGTTTACCAAATGAAATATATTTTTCCTTATTTTCCGGAATGACATCAAGCTCCTCGTTATTTTGAGCTAACTGTTTGACAAAAAGGTGGGAATCGTAATTTAAATTGTGAAAAAATACGGGAATAAAATTTGGAAGTTTATAATTCAGATTGCAATTGGAATGGGCAGCTCCCCGATATTCTCCGGTCAAATGGTCGTGCTCGCAAACCTTTACGTCCCCCTCTCCAAAAGGACGATTGCAAATATGACATGAAGCAGCATCCTTAAAATTTTGAATTTCTTACGGGGCCAGAGGCTTGAGGGGTACAACATACTTTAAACTGTTGGAATATAAGGCGCGAACGTCTCTGTCTAGACGCTCAACAAACACGTCCACAGCATCCTCGCCCCTATAAATTTCGAATTTGGATAGAGTATCATCAAAAGAACATTTCAAATAATACGCGAAAGAATACGGTTTGTGCTCGCACGTTTTGATCGTATATGGTCTTTCGCGATCCGGCTCCTGATCCCCACCATCGACAGGTGATAAAACGGTCTCGAAATCTGCGTAGCAAACATAAGGCACTTTCAATTGCTTATGATAATTATCAAATTTAAGAATGTTCTGGGGCCTCACCTCCCCACACTTATCCGTGATCGGCTCTGTCGTAGGCAACTTTGTGCACACATGATTACAGTCAAAAAGCTTATGGTTCTCCAGATGGGCATCGGTGCGAAAGTAATTTAGACAACCATTACAAAAATGTTTTGCATTTTCCCTAGCCGTTATTTGCCGCGAAACTAACCTAGACAAATTGGTGATCCAACAGTAGTGGTTATTACCTTCGCCATCTGTTAGAAGCAGCAAATTTATATGTCCGTTTTTTATACGTGGCGAATAGTACAGAGGTCCCACAACTTCATATATGGTAATATCGTTTTGAAAAGTCTTTTCCAACGCGTATACATTTATAGAAAGTTGAGGGTTATTTTTTTCAAATTTAGAAATATCGCGCAATCTAACAGGGAATTCAATGTCCTTAAAATTTAAGAACTCGCTGCAATCTGGATACGAACTCGTTCGATTAGACAGTCCATCCGGTTCGCAGATGGCCGAGGTTACCGCCCACCCGAAACAACGCTCGTCATCGACGTTTTGGACGTTCACGATCGCTTTCTTGGACTGAATCTGCTTCGGGAGCGGGATATACGAAGACGCCCGAAACGGATTGAATTTATTTATATTTAATTCTAGGTACAGCAACTGCTTCAAGATCCACCCTGTCAAAATTTTGCGGTTAGTAACATTAACCAGAATTACAGTTGTAATACACACCTGAATCGCGTTCCTCAAATTCGGACACCTTCTGGTCCAATATCCCCGTTAAATTATCATATAATTCGTTCAAGTCTGTACCGCGAGTGACCACCTCGTTGGTCGTATTAAAACTTTTGACGTCTTGTACATCTTGAGTCTCCAAAATAAAATACCCGAAAAGTTCGAAATTGAATTTTATACTGTTTAATTTGGTCAATTGACCTTCTATAAGACCTATAATTTTGTCTTTCAATTCGGTCATATATTCTACAACGCTTATATGATAATTTTCCGTGGACACTCTGTAGCTGGCAACGCGGGACTTGAAGGCGCTTGGAAGAGCCACCACTCCTTTCCCCAGATGGACGACATCACACCGCCTCGTGTGACGATTGCTCCTCAGGTGTCCAACGAAACAAGTCCGAGGAACATTTTCATCACACACGTCGCAGTATTGCGTCCTGGGGAGCTGTTCTGTTAAACCAAACGTTAGAAAACATGAAACACTACAATAGAGACACACTCACCACCGCTGGAGTCATTAAGTCTTGGGCGTTTACTCGCCGATGGTCCCTCACCAGCTGCTACCGAAGCCTCCATAGCGTCACCTTTAGGAAACACACAATTGATATAATCAGCAGCAATCAACACGTTTCCACTTACCACTCGTCGATGGGTGGCCAACCTCGTGGCGACAGCTATCTCTTCGATGGCGAAACAAATTGTCAGCTCTGGTGAAGGACTCTCCACAAGCAGTGCACCTGAACATAATGGTAAATTAGTCTCGCGCAATCGGTTATTATACTAATTGCGCGATTAGCTACCCAGCTCGAGGCTTACTATTCACAAACGCAATGAACACCTTTATTAACACTGATTAACAAATTAAACCTCGAACGGAATACCCAGGTGTCACCACGGGGAGGATTCGCTTTGGACACCCTGGAGAGGATAGGGGGGAGGTTATTTGTGTTAGGGGTGTATGATATGTTAAACGATTATCTACTCGTTACTTAGCCTTTTTATCGAGCTCCTGACGTCTTGCACGAATCGCGCTCTCCACAGCTAACAGATCTTGGATTAGCTCCAGCCTTGCTAACGCAGCATTCTTAAAGATGTCCATGTTAGTTGCGCTGTGGCCGTGGCGGATCTTAGGTAAAGCGGCTATGCTTTTTAGGTACTCATCGTGCATCGTCGCTTCTAGGCTGGCGGCTCGAATTTCTAGTGAGCTAATAACAATATAAGCTATTAAACTGGGAAAAGCACGTTCTAAACACCTTCAATGTTAAATAACATATATGGATAAAAAATAATATCTAATATACCTTAGATAATGCTCTCCACTGCGAAGATCAGCAGCTTTCGCATCTATTGCATTCCGATTAGACACGCATTCACGTTCGGCACGCTGGGATGGCGAAATGTCATCCATGTCTTCCTCCTGCGGGGTAGACGTAATCGACACCACAGTATCGATTACGCCACTTCCAGGGACTACAACAGCCACACCACCCGAAACCGGAGATGCCTGTACAATTACAGAAGGCACTGCGGCCACATTTTCCGAAGGTTGGATTGTTAGCCGCTTCGAAATTCGACTGGTCGGTCGACTTGAGCCGGAGTCGATCTCCAAACCATCTACAAGGGCTCTAAACTCTTGCGCCGCACCGTCGCCGGAAGCCACCTTTTCCAATTGAATGTCATCAAAATCGAACGTTTCCATAAACATTTCCGTTTGCGATAAATGAGGAGACTCAGATTGCATCGGCATATTTTGAATTTTTGCCACAGGAACATCAGTCTCCTCATTCATACACTTGACATACTTCGCCAAATTGAATTTTGCTGGTTTTTTCCGTTTCTGACCTTTTTTTAAAGCTGATTTTAAAATTTTACTCGAACCTTGACTACTACTTGGAGAAATAATTTCGTAATTAGGAACAATTAATACGTCACTTAAAACCTTTATGGCAGCTTGCGGCTCCGCGCAGGCGCAAAGTTTAACTGTACCCGTTTTTTTCAAACTGAGCCTATTAAATTTTGAAAAATTTTTCGGTAAAATCGAACCCTCGCAAAACTGGCAAACAGCGCTGTTGCTAGTCATTGCAAACACAAGATAATGACTGCTCCCACCTTAGCTAGGTGTATATATAGTAAACTTGGTGGGGCGGAAGGACGACTTTTGCACGCAAACCAGTTGAGGTCGTTGCAATCTACACTTTTCTTGAAACTTAGCTTACACAAAGGGAGTTAACCTTGAAATACCTTTACGTTTGCTGTATGTCTAAATTTTTGCAGACTGCGCGTGCAAAGGCAACAAAAAGTATTTTTCAAACACAGTTTGCAAGTTAATACAGACGAGAGTGATATTATATTTTACAGTAACATTCATTAAAATGTGATACATTTAATTTCCTATTAATTTCCTACTGGTTATGATTTTAATTGACAACCAATCTATGGGAAATTGCAACAATTTGTTTTTTAATACTTGCTTATAAAGAGCTCTGAGCAATTATTTTTCATTCGAGACTGCTACAACTTTCACCGGTTTTGCTGCATATTTTTAGGCTGATAAACAAACTGTTGTTTATAATTAAAAATGATCATTCGAATACTTCGCTCTATTTTTTTAATTTAGATAGATGTCGGTTTATTCATCTTTAAGATGTTTACAAAAACATTTATTGTTTTTTAATAAACAGATTTAACTTGAACAAAGCTTTTTTAAACTGATATAAATTAACAGTGTGTGTTTAGTTTCGTTCGCCGTTTGAGTCCATTATAGAATAAGTTTTTGAGAACATGATTTTGCTGTTAAGGGTGATCTAACGTCATTTACAAATCTAGTCTTATAATTATGAATGTCCTTATTGTATACTATAAATTTGGAACTTATTCGACCAAACCTATCTTTTTCACAGCTTTAATTACAATACACTCAATATGTTGTTTAAATTTCAATCTATTATAAATTATAACTACATATTAGTAATACCTTTACCTTTAGATTGCTGACACAATGCACTGGTGATCTGCATTTAAAATGTATGTATTTATACGTGCAGTTTGCGTTTGAAATTCATACACGATACTGGGTTCGCAGAAACTGCTTAATATGCAGACGTTACTCGTGCGTTTCAGTGTCAGTCAATTAAAAAATATTGTGATTAGTATTCATTCACTTGCACTAAGAAACGTGCACAACTTTAAATGCAGCCATTTATATTCAAGGAAATGCACGCATGCATTACGATTGCTTACATTTTAAACAGCGCATCTAATTTTGCGCCAGCATTTGTCATTCTTTCGGAAAACCAAAAATTTAACATTGCATTAATTGCACCTGATCAGCTTCCAGCATACCACAACTTCACAATTTGCACTGATTTAAAAAAAATTATAATTCTGATTTTGCTGTTAAGAGTGATCTAACGTCATTTACAAATCTAGTCTTATAATTATGAATGTCCTTATTGTATACTATAAATTTGGAACTTATTCGACCAAACCTATCTTTTTCACAGCTTTAATTACAATACACTCAATATGTTGTTTAAATTTCAATCTATTATTAATTATAACTACATATTAGTAATACCTTTACCTTTACATTCGCTGACACTGCACTGGTAATTCACTTTAAAATGCATGTAGTTATACGTGCATTTTGCGTTTAAAATTCATACACGATACTGGGTTCACAGACTGCTTAATATGCAGACATAACGCGTGCGTTTCTGTGTCAGTCAATTAAAAAATATCGATATTAGTATTCCCTGCACTAAGGAACGTGCAAAACGTTAAATGCGGCGCTTTATATTCAAGGAAATGCGCGCATGCATTACGATTGCTTACATTTTAAACAGCGCACCTAATTTTATTGCCATTTTTAGACAAATCAGCGGTATCGTGAAATTATTGAAGCATCTCAAAATCAACAAAAAATTTGTTTGTTTATTAGTTTGCATCTATCACTTATTGCACCTGATCAGCTTCCGATTGTAGAGCTCTGAGTACTTATTTTTCGTTCGAGACGATTGACAACCAATCTTGTTATTCTTATTCAGTATATGAATCTCACTTGCATAAATTGCAGTTGGGCGAATTGCTGTGTGCACTCTCAGTTTCACTTTTCAAAATAAACTTTTGGACATCGTCCGCATAAGTAAAGCACTGATGCGATGCAATTTATTAAAAATCCTACCTGTTCTATTTATCTTTCACACGTGCCTGTTATTACTTCCAGGACTTCATCTTCCTTGTGGTGCGTTGTTATTTTTCAGTATTTATTTCAATATTTCATGTGTCAAATGCTCCCATTGGCTCATCTTAGAAAGTGCGTATTTGAAGCTATCCTAAATTTGCATCTTTTGATCAGGACCCAGTTTTCTCTAGATAAAAGCAAGCTGGTGATGCTATTCTGTAGAATTGAAATTTGGTCATTTTCTTATCGGATTCTTTATTCTAATTATTTGGACGTCACAACCTCAGTATTGGAAATGAAAGACTTGTTCCAATAATTTAATAACTTAAAAAAGTAAATTAAATATTTATTTAGATTTTAATTGACAACCAATCTATGGGAAATTGTAACAATTTGTTTTTTAATGATCATTCGAATACTTCGCTCTATTTCTACATGTCGGTTTATTCATATAAATATATTTAACTTGAAAAATTATAATTCTAGTTTATTTCATTATTAGGTTTTCTAATACTGTAGCAATCGTAAAAAAAATTTATAATTATGCATACATCCCTAATAACTGCCAAATGTATTACTGTTTAGTATCAAACGGTTCGTTTTTTAACGAGGAATATGAGGGTTTCGCAAAAAAAGTTTTATTATTTAAAATAACTGAGATAAACGCAAAATTAGAATCTGCAGCATAATTTGTCAACCCTTTCCTCCAAGTCGAGATGTAGGTAGGAGACATTTGTATATAAAACCAGTCGCTGTTGCATGACAAAATCACAGTTTTCTTCAGCTGCTCGTTTGGTAAGATATGTTTGTATATATGTTTTATTTTATATGTCTATGTCTTTGAAAAATGTAATAGGAAAAGTTCTCAAAAAAAGTTTTTTACTTTTCTAATGTAAATGCTCACATCTCCCTTTTTATTAAAATATTTGATCCCCGTCTTTTGTGCCTACTTCCATATACACCATTTCTAATATTTTTTCTAATGTTTCTAAGCAAAATAAAATGCTCGTATCATTATTAAGATATTTGATTGGATTTTTTGCATTGTACAGTTACTTCGCTATTCTAAATTCTAAAATATTTTTCAGATTAAACAGAATGGGTAAGACGCTTATTTTTTTTGTATTCTAAACAGTATACATATAAGAAATTTACAGAAGAATTTCTAGAATCTATAATTCTTGGTGCTGCCATGTCGGCGTTCGGTAATATTGTGTTAATTTTAATATTTGATGTAATACATTTTTAACATTTTAGAACTACAACTGGTGGCGCATATCGCAGACAAATATGACACTGTAAGAAAATATATATATATAAATCTGGTTCACAATAAATTTCTTTTTAGCAAGACATAGTTCTCCTGAAAAACTCTACCTACATCCCGGAAGCCACCCTGCTAGAGGTGGGGTGGTTTCTGGGATGTAGGTACAAGGTCTACAGGGCCCCGACTTGCATGACATGCTCTGGGTGATCTACGTGAGTATAAGTTGATTTGCTTCTTTGAAGAAACTAAGTGTTCTTTTTACAGCAAATGTGAGGCCACCCAGAGCTTTCTAGGTTAGGTTAGTTAGTAAGTTAGTTTGTAATATATAATAAACGTTTTAAAATTTTTAATTTTTTTATTACATCGTTATAACTACATGATAAACACTTATTGTTCCAACGTTTGCTGTTGGGCGTATTGTTTAAACACAATATCATATCTTATGACGTCCAAAGCATACTTTAGCATTTCATGCATGCAGTATACATTTTCGGATTTTATTGGCGGTAACGCATCCTCAATGCTTCGTTTAAAGTCGCCGGGTAAATTCCAAACGCCTTGGATTATACTACTGTAGAAATTTTCAAAATTTTGACTTTTTAATAGTTCAGCTTTAGAATTCAGCAGGGGCAACAAATCCCACAACTCTGCTACTGATTGCATTCCGAGATACACTTGGGATCGCTTACGTTCCTGCAGCACAATCACTTTTTTGTTTCCGATTTTTTGGAAATATATTCGTTTGCCTGGACTTATATCCACCGGTTTTAAATCTCCATCTTCATAGTTAAAATGTCTGTTTATCACATCTTCATTTTTAAGAAAGACTTGCCACTCTCCTTCGTCTAGCAGTATAAAATTGTTGTTAATCCCACTAATTAGCACTCCCGGCACAAACGATCCAAAACAGGTCAAACCCAAACTCACAGATTTATTTCTTGACTTATTCAACGGATAACTTGTTGCGTTTAACAATACTGGATATAACAGTTTCACTTTTTTCTTTGACCCCTTCACAGTTTCACCAACCTTTTGTACCTCATCCATTGTTTTTGCTAGTACAGCACACGATATACTACTGAACACAAAACTACACCTCATGTTATACCCAGTCTTCAAGGTTACTGTTGATGGCGTCGCTTCAAACATGACCTTGGGATTGAACGTGGCCTTGGCCTTGAACTCAAGGCCAAGTGGTGGGGGGAGGTTCCAGAACCATCCACTTCCCTCTACTAACAGTACTACCAACCTAAACGTGAAATAGTTGAAATTTTTAAAAGTTGTGTTTGGCAACGGCTTAAGCTGTTCAGTAAAGCGGGTTGTCTATGCAAACATTTGCAAGAAGCAGATTGGCAAATACATTTGTCCGTGATAGTACTTACATCTTTTAAAACGAAATTATTTAACAAAAGGTATCTACAGAAACTGCTGTTAAAATTTAGAATGTTATATTTTTAAGTTTGCGGGCATTTCTGGATTCTGGATTAAAAATGGAGAGTGAATTACCTCACACGCACTTAGGCCGCATTAAGTGGGCCCATTGCGCTACCTCCCAGCAGCTCTCCAAGTTGGATATCACTCAAGCCATCCAATCCTTTGAATGTACTTAAGGACAACCGCAACTGGAGTGTTGCTAATTCTGACCATATCGGGCCAGAAGTCCCCCAACATGGATCCTCTGACTCTTGCGAGAGCTGGACAGTGGCACAGAACGTGTTCTGCTGTCTCGTCATCCTCGTTGCATCCGCGACAGTTTCGGCTGTCCACTAGTCCCATCCTGTGCATATGTTTGTTTAGAATGCAGTGTCCAGACAGGATACCCACGACTAGTCGAAGGTTTCTTCGGCACAGTTGCAAGCAATATTTGGCTGTCTTTGGCGAGGGCGCTGTAATAGCAGCTCTTGCTTGCCGGCAGCTTTGCATGTTAACCCATCTTCGTAGGAAGCTGTTTAAGGTTTCTTGATATATCATAGAGCTTAATATTGTCAGGGATATAGGGATTACAGGTTCTGGCCCCCAGAGAGGTTGTCCGGAAGCCAGTCGTGCAGTCTCATCAGCCTTCTCATTGCCGTAGTTACCGTCATGTCCTTTCACCCACACAAGGGAAACGACATTATTTTTTGAGATATCCTCGAGAGCTTCACGGCACTGCAGTACCACACCTGAGGTAATTTTGCAACTGTCCAGGGCTAGTAAAGCGGCTCTACTGTCACTGAAGATACCAATACATTGATTCTCGATTTTCCTTTCAAGAATTGCTTTTGCACCATGCATTATTCCAATTACTTCCGCTTGGAAGACAGTGGCCATTTTGTCTAGTGGTATGCTTTGGCCGAGGTTCATATCGTCAGAGAAAACTCCGGCACCCGTTCCATGCTTTGTTTTAGATCCATCAGTAAAGATGGATATATCTATATGCTGGGTAAACCCGGAATTTTCATAGACGTTAAATTGTCTGTTGAAGGCATATTGTAGAGGGAGGTAATCTACTATAGCGTCCAGAAGAGGGATCTTGTCGACGGCCTCATTCAGGATGCGGGTATGCCTGCCTCCCTTGCCTGCTGTGTGCCACAGCCCTTTGTAGCGCAGCCTCAAGGCGGTCCTTACGGCTGCTTCCTCCACAAAAAAGTCAAGTGGTGGAAGGCATAAGACCACCTCTAAAGCGGCCGTAGGGGTTGAGCGTATAGCACCTGTAGAACTAAGACAGGCAAGGCATTATACATGTCCTAGTTTACTTGCTGCCGTAGCCTGTCTGACCCTGAGCCACCAGACAAGTGCTCCATAACATAGCATGGGCCTTATCACAGCAGTATACAGCCACAAGGTAATTCGAGA
>OW679203.1:3462232-3658495 GCA_940337035.1 Agriotes lineatus | reverse complement strand
ATGAACGGCCTTTAAGTTGTCGTTCATTCATTGGCTCACGCTGTCCTAGTGATTGAACTTGCACATTTAAATATAAAATAATATGCAAAACTACTGAAGCGCATGATTCCAAGCATCAGAAAATAATAGTGCATAGCAATATAAAAATAGAAGAAAGTGTATGGTAGCAACATTTGCACTGGCCAAAAGTTGAAAAACACGTACAAACAAAACTCCAACTGCACCTATGCCTTTTGCAATTACGTCGAAGAAATGGAAGGAATATACACAGGCAGAAGAATCTGAAAAAAGGGAGAAGGAAGACTCGATTTTAAAAAGAAAGGCCATGAGGGAAAATAAAAAGCAAGAGAAATGCGAAAAGGACAATGGACAAATCCAAATCACAGTTTGCAAGAAAGAAGAAAACAATCAAGACTGATGTTCTATCTGAACAGAATGGTAAACAGTTCATTTGCGTATATAATTGGGCAATTTAAAATTTTATTTCTAACTGCAGGTACTCATGTAACACCGTCGGTTATAGTATTCCAACAAAAAATTGGAAAGTTATTTAAAATCAAGTACATCATGAAAAGCGCAAGTCATGTCTAAGTTGATTTCATACAATCAATAAATAATTTTCTAATGTCAAGCAGCTTTCAAGTAATCTGCAAATTGTAGTACATGTAACTATTTTGTTAAGGCATTGTAACATTGCACATGATTTAAGTAGGTACTAGTTGTTTAACCTCAGTGTGTAAAACCGGATACTATCATAGAAAATGTTGAAAATCTTTCAAAATTCCCAACGCATATGTCCAATTTGAAGGTTATTATTGAAGTGTTACTGAATGACAATCAAACAGTTATTTTATGAATTAAATTACGAAGTGACTTACTGTTCTCAATGCTGGCCAGATTATAAATAGTTTTCCAATTTCTGGTTGGAATACTATACCAAAAAGAAGAAAACTGACTAGAATAGATTGAGGCATCAAAACAAATAAGTGACATAACGCAAAGGTTTACAGGAAGTAAGAAAACTGTATCACAAGAGATAGGTAAGCAGGTATATTCTGACCACGTCTAGAGATTGACTATTATTATTCTAGAATCAAGCATTATAAAAACGGCTCAAGAAATAAGAACAAGTTAACTGCCACTATGACATCTGGTGCATCTACATCACTAGAAAATGAAAGTGGACAAATTAACATAGGTTTTACAACATAGAAGAGGATGAATACGAGGTTAAAACTACTTGGCTCCAATTTATTTAAATGGCCGAATCCCGAAGATCAAATTTGGTACAACAAAAATCAGATTATTGAAGCATTATACTAGTGATGGGCATAACCGGACAATTAATAACCGAATGATTAGTTGAATAATAATTCGAATAAATTTGTGCTCTCGATTCGTTTCGATTAAGTCAACAGGTTGGCCGGTTGGCGGTTCACCGTCATCTGCATTGACATCGGTTCACCGTCATCTGCATTGACATCGGTTGACCGTCATCTGCATCGACATCGGTTCACCGTCATCTGCATCGACATCGTAACTTGCAGATAGCAGAGGAACCAAAACATAATAGCTGCTTTCCTTTCGCGTGCATCAAACCCCGACGGCTAGAAGCCCGAGTCGCTCGGTGCTGCTCGTGAATGGAACGCGATTTAGCGGCATAGCGCACATCTAGCGCGCGCCAAAAGTTTTAAACAGTCACATAACCTTAAAACGTTATTTTGTTTGGTGCTGAACAGTAACAAAAACTGGCTGAAATTCATTTTCATTTTTTATTATAACCAAAAATATTCCAACACTTTAAGAACTTATAGTATACTGAAAAATTGAATTTATGCACCCACTATTTTACTACAATATCACAAGTGAATTGTCTTCTTCTATCAGTCTTTGTTTTCCTAATAGCAACTGCTTTAGAAAATGAAACAAATTTAGATGTAGAAATGGTAAGCGTTTAATAAAATGTTTAATTAATAACTTAGTTATATAAAATTTAACAAATTCAAAATCCTAACAATTACAAAAAAAAGTAACATTCCTATAGCTAAAAGTTCTGTTCATGTGCAATAATGAGGCTTTATTTCAATGATGACATTTTTTCTTCAAAAAATTTAGCATAGCACCTAAAACCAGGGAGAAGTTGCACCTAACCTCAAATGATTTCGCCTTCGCGCCTTTTAAAAATTAAAAGTATGGCATGCTGGCTGGCTGTGGCTTCGCGCCCCGACCAACGAGCTGGTCCTTGAGAGGAAAGGGGAAATAAGCCCAGAGCGACTCCGAGGTTAAACGCCCTTGTGAAAGGAACGAGGTGCGCCAGAGTTTGGAGCCGCTCCGAGCTGCTCCCATGGATGAAAGAAAAGCGCCTAATATGTACGGTCAGCGCCTTAGAAATCGGGACACGTAATATGTTCTTCTAGTCTTTGGAGTATTCTTGCTCCGGTTACTTCATTAATGTGAGATGGCATTTCATAATTGACAAACAATAAACAATCTGACGTAACAATTAAAACCATAATAACTGTAAAAACCCAGTTTATACACTTACAAAGTACATGCAAAAGATATCATAATAGTGTGTAGCGCCCGATTTCTAAGGCGCCGACCGTACATTATGTGTTATGTATTGGAAATTAAGAGGTATTTATTAAGAAGTGTAGAAAGATATAAATATGCGGGACTGCTTGCTAATCGCAATAAAAACAGTCTTAGAGTCCTCTCAACGTAAGATAGGGACAGGCACGTCACAGTTCGGCTGCACGGATTTTTGTTACGTCACGCGCCTCAAGAATTGGCAGTGGCGTACACGGATACAAGTGAACTCATCGCGTATCCTATCAACTACTAAACCCCCTGGTAACAGGACGCCTATTTAAAAACGTGCCGTTGCCGTCACCAAACCACTGCGCACCCTGGCAATGATGACGTGCCTGTCCCTATCTTACGTTGGGAGGAGGGTCTAGGACACAACCCCCACTGTCCATAACGCCCACCATGTCCATAACCTCCACCGTGTCCATAACCCCCACCGACGATTTGGGCCATAACCTCCACCGTGTCCATAACCCCCACCGTCGGGTTTGTTCGTAATTTAAACTGTGCCCATAACCCCCACCGTCGGTTTGGTCCATAACCTCCACCGTGTCCATAACGCCCACCGACGATTTGGTCCATAACCTCCACCGTGTCCATAACCCCCACCGTCGGATGTGTTCGTAATGTCAACTGTGTACATAACCCCCACCGACGATTTGGGCCATAACGCCCACCGTGCCCGTAACCTCCACCGTCGGGTTCGTTCGTAATTTCAACTGTGCCCATAACCCCCACCGTCGGTTTGGTCCATAACCTCCACCGTGTCCATAACGCCCACCGACGATTTGGTCCATAACCTCCACCGTGTCCATAACCCCCACCGACGATTTGGGCCATAACCTCCACCGTGTCCATAACCCCCACCGTCGGATGTGTTCGTAATGTCAACTGTGTCCATAACCCCCACCGACGATTTGGGCCATAACGCCCACCGTGCCCATAACCTCCACCAGAGTTTAAAAATGAACTGGAAACATTGCTAGACGGATCGGCAAAATGCCAAGGGCATATAAAATTAACGAAACCGTGCGTTTGGACTTTCCTATTTTGTAAAGACAAACGCTATCTAATACAGTGACCGCCAAAAAGTAAGTCATATACGGGAAAATTATTTATTATTGGTTTCTGAAAAAATTTCATTCTTGATAAAAGTTTGTGCATCTTCTGGAAGTCGTTTTACGATTGTTCTATTTGTCAAATGACTTAGGGTATGGCGCGAAATTTAAATAGTCTGAAAAAAAATCCTACTGATGGATAAGATGAGAACTGTGCCGCCACTGGCGTATGTCATACTGCTATTATGTTAGGGATCGAACTGGAACATTTATCAAAGCTTTTTTGTGAAGAAAACCAGTTTATTTACATACTTTACATATTTATTTATTTTTAATTTCTTGGCATAAAAGAGAACACAGACCAAGTCTTAAATTTGTCGGCCAAAACAATAAAGTATGCCAAAAATATATAATTATCTAAAAATTAAGAGAGTAAAAATAAACAATAATAATTACTTCGTACAAGTGTTTGAGATGAATTGCATTCCGTAACTAGCTACACAGTCAGAAAAGGAAGAATATAGCTACAGGTTACATTATTATTAATTAAAGGTAATTAACTACTACCTAAAACTAAAAAAATATATTATATATATAACACACAAAATTTACAGAACATTAAAGTATAAATTAAAGGTATACCTTAAATGGTTCTGTAATTACGTAAGTCCGACAGATCGAACACCTCGAATCTACTGTAGCAGGATTATTAACATTATTATTAACTAAATGTAATTAATTACTACCTAAATGTAAACACATATATATAATATAAAAATTTACAGAATAATTCAAATTTACGTAAGTCTGA
The DNA here is from genome assembly GCA_940337035.1 of Agriotes lineatus. Taxonomy (NCBI): domain Eukaryota; kingdom Metazoa; phylum Arthropoda; class Insecta; order Coleoptera; family Elateridae; genus Agriotes; species Agriotes lineatus. The sequence goes on along the minus strand of OW679203.1, from coordinate 3,654,037 downwards.
CAAACGTAAAATCTAAATCTAAAAATATACATATTACATAATATATACAAAATTTACAGAATTATTAAAATTTGAATTAACCCTGCAGTGGTCGCGCCAAGTCTCACAGACCCAATAAATACGTTATTGAGTGGAAATTTGTTAAAGGGGGTGTAAGAGTGTTTGTTGTGCATTTTGGTACCGTTTAATTTTTAGACTTGGTTGCCTCCCGATAACCGGCATAAGCACAGTTGTTAGTGTTAGTGAGTTATTTGGAAAAAAATCTGTGAGACTTGGCGCGACCATTTACGTTTGTGAAATTGTTTTGCGTTCTTGATTTTTTTTACATTAAATGTAGCTGCAATGAACTCACAATAATTTATGTTGCAAACAACATCGACGTTAGTATACTAAGGCGTCAATGTATACAAAAATTAGCTTTGATTCTAACAAATGACCAATTACATCGGCGATAACTACTCAATAGTTTTCCCTCGGAAATCCATCTAAGAAGAGAAGAAGTAGCTGGAACCTCTTCAGACCATCTAGTAAATGACCCTAATAACCCCACAATTAAAAAACGAGCTTTTATTTGAAATCGGCAGTGAAGTACGCCGAAATCGTCATTAAAATACGAGAAATCGGCAGTGAAGTAATCCATTGTTTTACGAATTTTTGTAGGTGGCGAGGCGACAGATAATCGTCACTCGACCGAACATAACCTACAAAAGTTGGTTAAAATGTTGTAATTTCACGATTTGTCAATTTCAAATAAAACATAGTGTACACCTCGGCACTGAAGTTCCTTTTTATCCCACATGTGGTTTATTTGCTTTGGCCCTACGGGCCTCGGCAACTAAATCCACATTCGTGACAAAAAGCTATACTTCAGTGCCTTGGTATACAAACTACTATTTTCCAAAAAAATAGCAAAAAAAAAAATTGTTTTGTAAAAATAAATTGTGTTTATCGCATGCAGGGCTTTTGTGCACTACTTGTGCATTCTTGAACCAAAATGACGAAAATTAATTGTTTTGTTCTACCTCTTAGCATTAAAAACATTGTTCTGTCCATAAATGTATATAGAAAATTAAAATCTTGAAATTCATCAGAGGCTGTGTTTACTATCATGAAGTTAGCATGATCTACAAAAACCTTTAAAACTGAAACTGAAATATAACTGAAAATCTTGGTAATAGTAAATAAACATCTCATATTAAAACTTATTGTCATATAAATGGTTCTCAATTTTTTGGTTTGAGAGACTTGGTGCGACCAGCCGTGTCATGAAATTGGGCGCGACCACTGCAGGGTTAAAGGTAAACCCTAAGTGGTTCTGTGATTATGTAGGTCCGACAGATCGGGCACCTTGAATCCACTGTAGCAGGATTGTATGACTGCGTTGTGCAATACCCGCACAGTAGATGGCCGCAATTCGACAAAACATAATTGCGCCTCCGACTGCTACATATGACACAAGCGTCGCTTGGGGGCAGGTTCTCGTCTGCTTCTGAAAATGTAAGTGTTGTCATTAGATTTTCAAAACATTCTGAATATATTTCTGTAATAGAGTACTTACCGTCATCGTATCCGATGCCCCTGAATGGATTTTCCGGCTGAACTTCGTCGGTTTGAAAAGCTTCCACTGAAATAATCATCACTTTAATTTTAATAAAAAAAATTTTAGCTGTGCCTGTTCTAAAATGGAACGTATTACAGTTAGTAAAAACTGGTGTTACAATATTTAGTGCTCCTGTAGGTGTTCTCAAAACCGCTTTAAAAAATTATGATTCCAAAATAAACAAAAAACGTCCGTGGAATGAGAGTCCGATTAGTATACAGGGTGTATAATATAAACTAGATCAATATGGATAAAGTTTAAATTTTAATTCCTTTCTCAGGCAGTGAAATTTGGCATACGGGTTTATTTATTTATGTCGTGCTCAGCCAACAGCCGTTAGGCCAGTTATATGCGTCGCTGTACATTTGTGGGGACTTCCAACCACACTAACGACTGTCATTATGTTATTATGACATCCGGGCCCAACTATTTCCGTGGCAACCGTACCACGAGGCGCCGAGCGAAGCAGCCGTGGAACTCCCATCCAAGTTCTGACCAGAAAGAGCGTTGCTTAACTCTACTGATCGAACGTGGACGCTTGTTCAAGCTACACCACCCGGGACCTAATACACCACCCGGGACCTTAGTTGTAGTAGTAAGTGCTACGGTCGAACAGCCTCCGTACAAAATTATTTAAACCAGGGTGTCACAAACAGGGGGGGGGGGCTGGTTTATTTCCCTTGTAGATTTTTATAATCTTCAATTGTTTTACCAGTTTGACTCCATAATATCATTCTGCGATAAAGAATGCATACGGTGGTGGGTGTTCTTGATTTTTTCTGTATGGCTAGCTATTTTACAGAAAAAATCGATTAAAATAATTTTCTACGTCAAAATTATCTCAAACACATTTATTAACTTTCGGTTCACAAAACTGAAGGATAATTGATAACAACTAAGGGCTAACTAATTGCAAAACGTAATATTGCAGTTCTTAAACAATAACTGTTGATCATTTTTTTGTTGGCAATTTGTTTTCGCAATATTCATTTGGACAACCATTATTGTTTAAGAACTGCAATATTACGTTTTGCAATTAGTTAGCCCTTAGTTGTTATCAATTATCCTTCAGTTTTGTGAACCGAAAGTTAATAAATGTGTTTGAGATAATTTTGACGTAGAAAATTATTTTAATCGATTTTTTCTGTAAAATAGCTAGCCATACAGAAAAAATCAAGAACACCCACCACCGTATGCATTCTTTATCGCAGAATGATATTATGGAGTCAAACTGGTAAAACAATTGAAGATTATAAAAATCTACAAGGGAAATAAACCAGCCCCCCCCCCCCTGTTTGTGACACCCTGGTTTAAATAATTTTGTACGGAGGCTGTTCGACCGTAGCACTTACTACTACAACTAAGGTCCCGGGTGGTGTAGCTTGAACAAGCGTCCACGTTCGATCAGTAGAGTTAAGCAACGCTCTTTCTGGTCAGAACTTGGATGGGAGTTCCACGGCTGCTTCGCTCGGCGCCTCCTGGTACGGTTGCCACGGAAATAGTTGGGCCCGGATGTCATAATAGCATAATGACAGTCGTTAGTGTGGTTGGAAGTCCCCATAAATGTACAGCGACGCATATAACTGACCTAACGGCTGTTGGCCGAGGACGACATAAATAAATAAACCCGTATGCCCAATTTCACTGCCTGAGAAACGAATTAAAATTTAAACTTCATCCATATTGATCTAGTTTATATTATACACCCTGTATACTAATCGGACTCTCATTCCACGGACGTTTTTTGTTTATTTTGGAATCATAATTTTTTAAAGCGGTTTTGAGAACACCTACAGGAGCACTAAATATTGTAACACCAGTTTTTACTAACTGTAATACGTTCCATTTTAGAACAGGCACACCTAAATTTTTTTTTATTAAAATTAAAGTGATGATTATTTCAGTGGAAGCTTTTCAAACCGACGAAGTTCAGCCAGAAAATCCATTCAGGAGCATCGGATACGATGACGGTAAGTACTCTATTACAGAAATATATTCAGAATGTTTTGAAAATCTAATGACAACACTTACATTTTCAGAAGCAGACGAGAACCTGCCCCCAAGCGACGCTTGTGTCATATGTAGCAGTCGGAGGCGCAATTATGTTTTGTCGAATTGCGGCCATCTACTGTGGGGGTATTGCACAACGCAGTCATACAATCCTGCTACAGTGGATTCAAGGTGCCCGATCTGTCGGACCTACATAATCACAGAACCACTTAGGGTTTACCTTTAACCCTGCAGTGGTCTCGCCCAATTTCATGACACGGCTGGTCGCACCAAGTTTCTCAAACCAAAAAATTAAGAACCATTTATATGACAATAAGTTTTAATATGAGATGTTTATTTACTATTACCAAGATTTTCAGTTATATTTCAGTTTCAGTTTTAAAGGTTTTTGTAGATCATGCTAACTTCATAATAGTAAACACAGCCTCTGATGAATTTCAAGATTTTAATTTTCTATAAACATTTATGGACAGAAAAATGTTTTTAATGCTAAGAGGTAGAACAAAACAATTAATTTTCGTCATTTTGGTTCAAGAATGCACAAGTAGTGCACAAAAGCCCTGCATGCGATAAACAATTTATTTTTACAAAATAAATTTTTTTTGCTATTTTTTTGGAAAATAGTAGTTTGTATACCAACGCACTGAAGTATAGCTTTTTGTCAAGAATGTGGATTCAGTTGCCGAGGCCCGTAGGGCCAAAGCAAATAAACCACATGTGGGATAAAAAGGAACTTCAGTGCCGAGGTGTACACTATGTTTTATTTTAAATCGACAAATCGTGAAATTACAACATTTTAACCAACTTTTGTAAGTTATGTTCGGTCGAGTGACGATTATCTGTCGCCTCGCCACCTACAAAAAAGTCGTAAAACAATGGATTACTTCACTGCCGATTTCTCGTATTTTAATGACGATTTCGGCGTACTTCACTGCCGATTTCAAATAAAAGCTCGTTTTTTAATTGTGGGGTTATTAGGGTCATTTACTAGATGGTCTGAAGAAGTTCCAGCTACTTCTTCTCTTCTTAGATGGATTTCCGAGGGAAAACTATTGAGTAGTTATCGCCGATGTAATTGGTCATTTGTTAGAATCAAAGCTAATTTTTGTATACATTGACGTCTTAGTATACTAACGTCGATGTTGTTTGCAACATAAATTATTTGTGAGTTCATTGCAGCTACATTTAATGTAAAAAAAATCAAGAACGCAAAACAATTTCACAAACGTAAATGGTCACGCCAAGTCTCACAGACTTTTTTCCAAATAACTCACGAACACTAACAACTGTGCTTATGCCTGTTATCGGGAGGCAACCAAGTCTAAAAATTAAAAGGTACCAAAACGCACAACAAACACTCTTACACCCCATTTTAATGATTCTGTAAATTTTGTATATTATATATATGTTTTTACATTTAGGTAGTAATTAATTACATTTAGTTAATAATAATGTTAATAATCCTGCTACAGTAGATTCGTTGTGTTCGATCTGTCGGACTTACGTAATTACAGAACCATCTAAGGTATACCTTTAATTTATACTTTAATGTTCTGTAAATTTTGTGTGTTATATATATAATATATTTTTTTAGTTTTAGGTAGTAGTTAATTACCTTTAATTAATAATAATGTAACCTGTAGCTATATTCTTCCTTTTCTGACTGTGTAGCTAGTTACGGGATGCAATTCATCTCAAACACTTGTACTAAGTAATTATTATTGTTTATTTTTACTCTCTTAATTTTTAGATAATTATATATTTTTGGCGGACTTTATTGTTTTGGCCGACAAATGTAAGACTTGGTCTGTGTTCTCTTTTATGCCAAGAAATTAAAAATAAATAAATATGTAAAGTATGTAAATAAACTGGTTTTCTTCACAAAAAAGCTTTGATAAATGTTCCAGTTCGATCCCTAACATAATAGCAGTATGACATACGCCAGTGGCGGCACAGTTCTCATCTTATCCATCAGTAGGATTTTTTTTTCAGACTATTTAAATTTCGCGCCACACCCTAAGTCATTTGACAAATAGAACAATCGTAAAACGACTTCCAGAAGATGCACAAACTTTTATCAAGAATGAAATTTTTACAGAAACCAATAATAAATAATTTTCCCGTATATGACTTACTTTTTGGCGGTCACTGTATTAGATAGCGTTTGTCTTTACAAAATAGGAAAGTCCAAACGCACGGTTTCGTTAATTTTATATGCCCTTGGCATTTTGCCGATCCGTCTAGCAATGTTTCCAGTTCATTTTTAAACTCTGGTGGAGGTTATGGGCACGGTGGGCGTTATGGCCCAAATCGTCGGTGGGGGTTATGGACACAGTTGACATTACGAACACATCCGACGGTGGGGGTTATGGACACGGTGGAGGTTATGGCCCAAATCGTCGGTGGGGGTTATGGACACGGTGGAGGTTATGGACCAAATCGTCGGTGGGCGTTATGGACACGGTGGAGGTTATGGACCAAACCGACGGTGGGGGTTATGGGCACAGTTTAAATTACGAACAAACCCGACGGTGGGGGTTATGGACACGGTGGAGGTTATGGACATGGTGGGCGTTATGGACAGTGGGGGTTGTGTCCAGGCCCCTGGGAGGACTCTAAAACGTTTATCTTTATCGATCGGGCGGGTTAAAGGCGCCGCCTCTTGTTTTGAACCTTTGGAGATGTAAGCAAATAAAAAATTGTTTTAGAGCTTGATGCGTTTGCAGTTTTTAGGCGTTCAGGTTTCAGGTCCCCATAATTTGATATTTTTTATGATAGGAGGTAGGTACACGATAACCAAATGGTGTTTTCAGTACAACCTGCTTTGTTTATGAGTTATGACGTATTTATATTTACAGAATTTTGAGCACTGCGTAGGTCGCTGAGATATGGCACATAGTACCTTTGAATAGAGGTTTTATATTCAAAGCGTAGTACGTATCAGCATGAGGTTATTTTTCATTCGAATACTTGGAACGAAAACCGAGTTACATAGGTTATTTCATTAACCGGATAACCGGTTATTTTTCATTTGAATAAGCACATTACTACATTATACCACCGATTTTGAAAAAACTCGGATGCTGTGAATGTCAAGAAATTGGCAAATATAAGTAATCTCAGTATCTACACAAATTATGTATTTTTCTATACTTATAATACATACCTGTATTTTGCTTGTTTTTATAATAATAATAATAATAATAATATACATAATAAATTACATATTATTTATTGAATTTTATAACATTTTTCTAATTTTTTAGATAGATACTTTCTTAGTTCATTCACTAGACCAGGAGGGTTTATTTACTGGTATTGAGCTTTCATTTACTAGGAATTTCTGCATTAAATACACTTCAATTTCTATTTTGTTGTATTCCATTATAATTACTTGAATTTATTAATAAAATTTTATAATTAATTATTTGAGCATCACATAGAAATTCAGTTAACGTAAATATTTGTTGTGATATAATAATTGTGATTATTCAAAAATTAAGAATGCCTTAACCGTTCATTTACTGGTGCTTCTACCCTATAGCTAAAAATGTTTGTCAAAGATCAAAAATAATAACCTAATTTTGCCAAGTCAGTTTCACCTAACTAAACATACTTTTCCGAAGGAACTGAAGAAATAGATATATCTCAAATTGTTTCCACCGCCTAAAACCAGGCAGACTTCCGAATTAATTATCAGCGACGTTAAGAGAGTATAATAAGATGAAATATTTTCTTAATGAAATGACGTAACTATTTTTGTCGCTGGCTCTTAGACTAATACAAAAATTAAATAATCGTTTGAAATCGGTATTAAACTACCACGAAATCCCCATTCAAATACGAGAAATCGGCGGTAAAGTAATGTATTGTTTTACGAGTTTTTTGTAGGTGGCGAGGCGACAGATAAACGTCAACCGACGTTAACATAACCTACAAATGTCAGTTAAAATGTTGTAATATTGCGATTTCTCGATTTCACATAAAACACAATGTACTCCTCGGCACTGAAGTTCCTTTTTATCCCTCATGGGCCTCGGTAACTAAGACTACAATCACGATAAAAAGCTAAACTTCAGTGCCTTGGTATACAATAGTAGTTTGTATACCAAGGCACTGCTATTTCTTTAAGCAGATGCTAACAGAAAGCTATTTCACAGATGGACGTTACATTTTCAGTGTTGCCAATTCAAAAATGGAAGTTGACATTTTTGAACATACAGTTATATATTTATGTATTTAAAATACGTGGAGGATAACCAATTATGACTACGCCCTCGTATTCCTGGATTGTACTATTTTTTCATTAAAGAGCAATTCTTTTAGATTACGTATAGCATACGTCTTTTCTTGTCTTGAGGACTCGTTGTAATTATCCAGATTTTCCTTAGTGTCCTTTTATCTATAATTGTATGGTTTATTTCTTTAAAGCAGTTTAGATGTTTGTACAGGGTGACATATAGGAAACGGACGTTTTTCAAATGAAAGTATCTCAGTTGTTTTTGATGAGAAAATTTATTTTATTGTACAAAGTGAAAGATTACAATCTACCATTTCATGTGACATAGTTATTTATAAAAAATTATGTCACTTAAGTGGCGGCCATCCTCTTGGATGCACACTTCAAGTCTGTGCCTAAAGCTATCCATTACTTTGGCCAAAAGTTGTGGTCGAATCAACTGTACCTCTTCTGTAATGGAATTTTTCAACTCCAATAAAGTTCGGGGTTTGTGAACATAAACACATCGCAGGATTGTATTGCGGCTTGGAACTGCTCCATTCTGTCCGATATTAAAATGGCGACGAAATATTCGCTGTGTTGCAATGACAGACTCACTGTTTAAAACAAATGTATCGTACGTGAAAATGCGATGCTGAATCGTTCAGCCCTCCATTGTAACTAAAATGGTAGGCCAGTTTGTTTCTAAAAACACTTACAGCTGTGTACTAGTCTTTCTAAAAACGTCCGTTTCCTATATGTCACCCTGTACTTATTCATTTCGGGCGTTGACTCCCAGGCGGCGTTTTGAATTATTTGTGTCAAAATTTCCACAGTGTCATCTGTCATTCGTCTGGAGTTTTTAATGGTTATTTAACAAACAAGTATGTTAATGAGAGCGATTAAAATACGAGTTGGTTACAAAATTTTTCCGTTGATCGTATATTATTAATTTGAAGAAAATCTAATTTTATTGCATGAAAAGAATTTGACACTCAAAGTTTTGACATTAATGGTACCGGGCGACCATAAATGGTTGTAATTTTTTTCTTAGGTTGGCACTGTTTATGTTGGTGGCACTGTAAGTCTATGTCAAATTCGAGGTTAGCAGGTTGGATTTTGCACATTTGACGTAGACTTACAGTGCCACCAACATAAACAGATTTTTAAAAATCGTTTGTTAATAAAAAATTGTTCATTAATAAGGGTCATTAATAGACGATTTCCTATACATTAATGAAACCCATAAATAAACGATCAATGGAAAAGGTAGTTCTTCTTCTTCAACGAGCCATAACTTCTATTATTTTGGACCTAGAGCATTAATAAAAAAACTAATCTCTTTGCTGTTTTCTAAGCTTCATTTTTAGTTATTACGACTTATTTGATAGAACTCGAAGGTTTCGACTTATTCGCGAAAAACCGTCCAAAACATGCATTTTTATCACGAAAAATTTAAGCTTTCAATCGCGAATAGCTCGAAAAATATCGATCTATCAAAAAAAATCTGGTGTGATACACTCACACAACTTCCTTTTACAGTGATCTTATAATTAGTCAAAAATTTCATTTTTAATTTTTAACCATTTGTTAAAAATTTTCAAAAATTACAAATTCTACAAAAACGGTACAAAATCGAGTGTTAGTTGAAGAGACAAATTTTCTCTAGAATTTTAAGGTGAATTCAAAAATGTAATAATATACCGGGTGTTTTATTTAAAATAGGAGTTAATAAAAAAAAATAGAAAAAAAACAAAAGAAACCCACTTTAGAAGTATTCAACTGGAAAATCACCTATCTCACATCAATACACATTAAAAATGTAAGAAAAATGTAAAATTTAAAAAAAATCGTTAGAGCCGTTTTTGAAAAAATCGAAAAAAACTGAAAAATCACAAGAGTAAACACCTACTTCCGGTTATGCGATTTTCTTCAAAAGCTTGCTGTCTCATCTACATACTACACAAAACTTATATATGAAGTTTCAATGCCATACCTCTTTTCGTTTTTGAGATATTCTGTTCACAGACACACAGACACACAGACAGACAGACAGACCAATGAAAAAAAATATGTTTTTTGGGATCAGGGGACTCTAAAACGTGAAGATCTGTTGAAAACTCAATTTCGAATTTTTGGGGTGAATCCAATACTTCCTTTATAGTAGTAAAAGGAAGTAAAACTATATAAAACATTTTTACTTAGAATTTGTCCCTTTACCGATTTATGGGGTTATTTTGAGTGAACACATTTCCACCCCCGAGAAGAGGTGGCACTTTTGCTGCTTGAACCATCCCCTAACCACTCACCAAATTTCACGTCAATCAGTCAAGGTTCAAAGAATTCGGAGCAGAAAACCTTCAACGACTGGACATTCGTTAAACATTTTCAATGTTAAAAGAAATCCTACTCGCCAAGAGTTTTGCACAAATATTCGCGGGTTAAAGAATTAAAAGAATAAATTATAAAGAAACGTCAATTTATGGGTCAAATTTAACATTTGTTAAAATTGCAAACAATGCCGTAGTGGCAAGAAAATTACTGCGTTTTCCTTTCATTGTAAGAATTGCATTATAACTTGGTTGGTGCATGTGAACATATTCTTAAAATATGATTGGTCTACGATATATAAGCCGTTCAAGACCTTTTTGGGACAGAGTTGGCTATGATTTTTTCTTTTCATGGTGGACTAACTGATCTAATGGCAATCACTGAATCGTGGCTGTCCTCTACAGTTAATAATGAAGTATTATCAATTAACGGATACAATGTTATACGTAAAGATCGTTGTTCGCGAGGAGGCGGTGTTTGTTTGTTTTTGCGTAATTGTTTTGAGTTTGAAATAATTTCGGTTGATAATTCAATAGAACAGCTGTGGGTTAAAATAAATTTAAATTCTCAGAAACTAGTGTTTGGCGTAATCTACAAACCACCTGACACTGATTACAAACTATTTTGCGACGCTTTAGAAGTTTCGATCACCACTTGCAGTATGTTCGCAGACAGACTGATCTTAATGGGCGACATAAATATTGACATGTTAAAAGTATATAATGCTTCTACCATCTATTTCAACAACGTATTGGAATCCATGGGTTTATCGCAAATTATTAATGAGCCTACACGTGTTATGAATAATTCTTTTTCTCTTATTGATGTAATTGCAGTATCCGATGTGTCTTTTGTAAAAAAGTCAGGAGTAGGAGACTTGCAATTATCAGATCATGATCTTATTTTTTGTGATATTGAGATAACTAGGCCTTCAAATCAACCAAATTTTAGAACTAATCGTAATTTTTCTGACTTCGACCAAGATAAATTTTATAACGATTTACAACAAATTCCGTTTCAAAATATTTTTCGTATAGAGAATATTGACAATAAATTGCAATATTTCAACAATAGTTTAATTCAATTATTTAATGTTCATGCACCATACAAAACAGTCAGGATAACCAAAGTTATAATGCCATGGATCACCGATAATGTTAAACTATTAATATCACTGAGGAATAAGGCTAAGCAACGTTACAAGAAAACAAAAAATCCCTCTCATTGGAACTACTACAAGTCTCTGAGAAATTTAACTACCCTCTCTATTAAAAATGAAAAAGCTGCTTATTTCAATTACCTAATCCGGAACTGTAGTCCCACCGAGATGTGGAGGGATATTAAAAAGCTTAATGTAACTAAAGACAAGAAGTCTAGGGAGTTGCCCCCCATGTTGCAAAATGCGGATGCAATCAATAACTTCTTCCTAGATAGCATTCCTGATCCTGTAGATGATATAAACCTCATGTCTGAATATAGAAACTCCAAAACAGATAATGCAGTGTCGGAGTTATCATTTCACACTGTCGGCATAGACATGGTGTCCAATGTTTTGAAGGAAATAAAGTCAAATTCTAGTGGTTACGATCAAATCAATGCAAAAATGTTAAAACTATGCTGTCCTCTCATTCTTCCGTATATTACCCATATAATAAACGTCTGTATCACTGAGTGCAAATATCCGAGTGTATGGAAGAACGCAATTGTTACACCTATACCAAAAAACAGTAATCCTACATCTTACAGTGACTTACGTCCCATAAGTATCTTGCCTACCCTATCAAAGGTTTTAGAAAAAATTATAAATTCACAAATAAGAACACATCTAAATATTAATAAGATCCTTCCTGATACGCAAGCAGGGTTTAGGCCGGGACATAGCTGCTTTACAGCTTTATTAAACGTCACGGACGAAATATTAGGCGCAAGTGATTCTGGCAAAATAAGTGTGCTAGCTCTACTAGACTTCAGTAAAGCCTTTGACACTATTTCCCATTCAACATTATTATCCGTTCTACAATTTATTGGCTTCGGTGATCATGCAGTTGAATTAATGTCCAGTTACTTGAAAGGTAGAACACAGATGGTTCGCCTCATTGATTCCACATCTGCCTGTAGAGCTGCTGTAAGTGGGGTTCCACAGGGCTCTATTCTAGGGCCCCTGCTATTCACAATCTATACATGCACTTTGCATAAGCAATTAAAAACTTGCAAGGTACAAATGTATGCTGACGATACGCAACTATATCATTCATTTTTACCTGCGCAGTCTATACAGGCCGTTGACGACATTAATGCAGATCTGCAATGGTTATCTGATATTGCCAACAAACACTCATTAGTTATTAATCCATCTAAATCAAATATTATACCTTTTGGCAGTACAAAAGAGGTGAATAACCTCAAAGATACTGCGAGGTTCTCTATGAATGGCGTCGATATACCTGTTGTAGACTGTGCAAAAAATCTGGGTGTCTTATTTGACTCTACTCTAAGATTTCGTCATCATATCAATAATAACATACGCAAGTCTTATATGAGTTTAAAACTACTTTATCCTCATAGACACTGTTTAACAACTAAAACCAAAGCTATGCTGTGTGAATCGTTGGTCTTGTCACATTTTTCTTATTGTTCTGCTGTGTATGGCCCTTGCCTTGATCACGATGCTTTGAAACAAATTCAACGCGTTCAAAACTCTTGCTTACGTTATGTCTTCGGTATTCGTAAATATGACCGTATATCCCATAAATTAATAGAACTGAAATGGTTAAACATGAATAATAGGTTAAAATTACAAATAGCTTGTCACTATCACAAAATTATTTATACTAAGGAACCTTGTCATCTGTTTCACAAAATATCCTTTCGAACTGATGTCCATGATCTAAAATTGCGCAATTTAAACCTAATAATAACGCCGCCTCTTCATAAAACAGCCCTTTTTAAAAGATCTTTCCGCTATAACATATCAAAACTTTATAATGCCATTCCTACTGAGATAAAAACATGTACAATACCGAATTTCAAAAAACATATGTTTCAAAATCTTATAAAGCAACAAGAGCAGCAGTGATCCTTGTTTTGAGTGAGTTCTTTTCTTTTCTGCGACGGCTTGAGGAAGCGTCATCACTTGATTTATTTGATTTGTAACCTCTTTGTACGTACAGCGCAAATATTTTTTTTTAAATTTTTTTTTTTGCACTTTTATATAAATTTTATTTATTTTATGATTTACTTGTGTCAAGGTTTGAGTGGAAGATCAGGGTCTTGTATTTGTACTTGGCATCTGAACTCCGCCTTGTGATTTTCACTTTAACTGGATAACAAGTTAATTGTGTATTATTGGTTATATTACAAATGTAAATTTTGGTTATTATTTAAAGTGAAATAAAGACTATTATTATTATTATTATTATTATTCGATGATGTAGCGGATGCAACTTTTTTTTTCTGTCAGTGTCTGTTCGACATTTTCTTGCCACCACATTGCCAGATTTAATATTTTAATATTCGTAAGAAAATAAATGATTTATCAAATGTGTAAAAATAATTTTAATTTCCGTCAAAGGAAAAGTCAAAATGCCCAAAATAATTTTGTTGCAACAAAAAATTTCCACTAAACGATGCTACTTCCAATTTAAGAAGGACAGACCACATTTAAAAGAAAGCGAGTCGATGTGGAGACTAGAGAATATCCGGCAACAATGTACCTATTCAGAAAATATAACCTTAAACTGAAAACAACCTAACCTAACACAAAAATTGTCAATTTCCATGAGGGAGTTTAGTTGCAACAGAGGTACTGCCAACAAAATTACCTGACCCAAAAAGATCGTGAACGGCTTTTTTTTTTATATGAAGTTAATTATCACCACTAGTTGGAAAATATTTTCGTTTCATAACTAGTTACACAGAGTGTGACATTTCAAAACTTCATTTAGTTTTGAAAAGTGATACTGTATAGTCAAAAATGGAATAAATAATTTAGGTTAAATATTATTTAATACGAACCACGACTGGTATTTGCATCTATGGACTTGCTAGGTCACGTGTTTTGCCCTGATGGGCTTGATTCTGGTCTACTAGCTCTGCCAAAAATGTCGTAAATAGCTTTAGACAACGTTCACTCCATTCTTCCTGATTGTAACAGATGTGTTTATTTTGTTTCAGCTTCAAGTTCCAGCCTCAGTCCCTCTTACGGAATTGGCAAGTCACCCAACAACTTCGCAAATGAGATCCTATCTCTGCAGGAGCGAGAGAGAAAGGGTTCCAAGTATCATACCAGCTGTGCCGGTTCCCATTCAGCGCAGTTGTGTGTGTGCTGCGGTAGTGCTGAGCATGGCAAGCAAGCATGTAAAATTGTTATTAATGTCAGCGAGGAAGGAGAGCCGGAGATTTGCCTTAGTCCCATTAAGCTTACGGATGTTAAGGAAGCCGTGTCAAAGGAAAGGCAGAAAGTAACATCAAAGCTTGGTAGTCTGGACAAACCAAAATGCGGGGATGATCAGAAAACAAAAGCAGTACGAGTTAGTAAAATGAGAAAGCCCAAAAAACACACCCCTTTCGAAAGGAATGGATTATCATGGTGCGATCAATTTAAACAAGGCAACTTGTCTAATGCCCACCTTTACTGTGGCACTGGTGACGCTAGTAAAACCATTAATCCGTATCTTTATCAGCACATCGAACGATTGCTGATGATTTCACGTAGAAGCGTCGACGAGTTGGACGTCAGCTCCGACAGCGATGTGTCTACCCCAACTTCGAGTGTTGTCAATGTTCAACCCAACATGTCTTCCAGTGAATTCATGATGCCTGACGACAGTCATATTTGCTATAATACCCCTGAAAGCACTATCAGTTTCAAAAGCGATGCACTAATCCAACCGCTGCGTGACGTCAGGCAAATTGCCTTGGAGGAGTACACTGCCGAAACTACCCCGGCATTTTAGTGGCGTACAATAAACTAGCGGAGAATTGCGTGAAGAAGATAGAAAACCTAGCTGCAATGATCGAGAAAGTTAAGCTAGACAAGCTCAGCATGCTGCAAAGCCATACGAACCAAAGTGATAACAAGAAATCGACTAAGTACATGAAGCTACCGGCCAAATGTAAGCAGCAGAAGTCATCGGGCTGAGCAGCAAGCGCTTGACCGTCAGCTGTCGAAAATAGATTACAGCTTTTCTGAGCAGGCGGATAAGATGGCAGCTGCTGACGTTGGTGAAGAACAAGAAGATATCATAAACGTTGAACTACTGCAACGGTACAAGGACTTGCTAGAAAAAATAAAGAAAATGATCAAGTCGACATAAAACAACATAAACAAGAGCTGCAACCGACTACATTGGAAATGGCGGGCGATAGCTCTACCAGCGAACTGGAAAACATCGAGTCCGTTCTAATAGGAATGGGGATGGGATGGGCAGTTGCAACCCTTCGGAAAACGCAGGAATCTCTAGCACTGACCTCAAGTTCAAGCAGCTCTGTAGATGTTGGTACCAAACAGAAAGACGTGAGTCAAACAGATTCTGGCAGTGTCAGCGTCGGAAATAAGAAGAGAAGAGAAATTTTAGCAATACTATCATCAAGTTCTACGACAATGCAAGATTCTTGCACTTGCTCCGCACCAAGCACAAACTGTAAAATAACTGATGGTAGATCAAGGAATGAAACTCAACCCAGTATTACAATGATTGGTGCACCTGACAAATTTCAGAATTTACCAGCAATTCCAGGCTCACCGATGAGTCAAGGAAAAGTAACTTTTCAGACCTCCACACCTATACAAAGCAGTTACTCGATTGATGATAAATCAAGGAAAGATACTCAACCCCGTTATACCACAACGGGTAATGGCCCACCCATACGTCAAGAAGAAGCTACCTTGCTGACCTACACACCTATACAAAGCAGTTACTCAACTGATGATAGATGGAGGAGTGACACTCAACCTCGCTATACTACAAGGCGTGAAGGCTCGCCCATAACCCAAGATAAAGCTACTGTACGGACCTACACCCCTATCCAAAGCAGTTACTCGGCTGATAATACATGGAGGAGTGACACTCAACCACGTAGTATTACAACGGGTGCAAGCCCGCCATACGTCAAGGAGAAGCTACCTTGCGGCCCTCTACACCTATACAAAGCAGTTACTCGACTGATGATAGATGGAGGAGTGCCACTCAACCCCGTAGTATTACAACGGGTGCAGGTCCGCCTATTCGTCAAGAAGAAGCTACCTTGAGGCCCTCCACACCTATACAAAGCAGTTACCCGACTGATGATAGATGGAGGAGTGCCACTCAACCACGTAGCATTACAACGGGTGCAGGCCCGCCTATTCGTCAAGGAGAAGCTAACTTGCGGCCCTCCACACCTATACAAAGCAGTTACCCGACCGATGATAAATGGAGAAGTGCTACTCAACCAC
Source organism: Agriotes lineatus (assembly GCA_940337035.1). Lineage (NCBI taxonomy): Eukaryota > Metazoa > Arthropoda > Insecta > Coleoptera > Elateridae > Agriotes > Agriotes lineatus. Next base: position 3,637,441 of record OW679203.1, on the reverse strand, counting down.
GTAGTATTACAACGGGTGCAGGTCCGCCCATTCCTCTAGGAGAAGCTACCTTGCGGCCCTCCACACCTATACAAAGCAGTTACTCGACTGGTGATAGATGGAGGAGTGCTACTCAACCACGTAGTATTACAACGGGTGCAAGCCCGCCCATACGTCAAGGAGAAGCTACCTTGCCGGCCCTCCACACCTATACAAAGCAGTTACTCGACTGATGGTAGATGCAGGTGTGATACTCAACCAAGTAGTATTACAACGGGTGGAGGCCCGCCAGTACGTCAAGTAGAAGCTACCTTGCGGCCCTCCACACCTATACAAAGCAGTTACCCAACAGACGATAGATTGAGGAGTAACACTCAACGACGTAGTATTACAACGGGTGCAGGCCCGCCCATACGTCAAGGAGAAGCTACCTTGCGGCCCTCCACACCTAAACAAAGCAGTTACCCAACTGATGATAGATTGAGGAGTGAGACTCAACCACGTAGTATTACAACGGATGCAGGTTCTCCCATACGTCAAATAGAAGCTACCCTGCGACACTCCACACCTACACAAAGCAGTTACCCCAACTGATGATAGATTGAGGAGTGAGACTCAACCACGTAGTATTGCAACGGGTGCAGGGCCGCCCATACGTCAAGGAGAAGCTACCTTGCGGCCCTCCACACCTATACAGGGCAGTTACTCAACTGATGATAGAATGAGGAGTGACACTCAACCACGTAGTATAACAACGGGTGCAGGTCCACCCATACGTCAAGGAGAAGCTACCCTGCGGCCCTCCACACCTAAACAAAACAGTTACCCAACTGATGATAGACTGAGAAGTGACACTCAACCACGTAGTATAACCACGGGTGCAGGGCCACCCATACGTCAAGCAGAAGCTATCTTGCGGCCCTCTACACCTATACAAAGCAGTTACCCAACTGATGACGGATTGAGGAGTGCCACCCAACCACGTAGTGTTACAACGGGTGCAGGCCCGCCCATACGTCAAGGAGAAGCTACCTTGCGGCCCTCCACACCTATACAAAAAAGTAACTCAACCGATAATAGATGCAGGTGTGATACTCAACCACGTAGTAGTACAACGGGTGCAGTCCCGCCCATACGTCAAGTAGAAGCTACCTTGCGACCCTCCACACCTAATTTAGAAAGCAGTTACCCGACTGATGATGGATTGAGGAATATCACTCAACCACGTAGTATTACAACGGGCGCAGGCCCACCCATACGTCAAGAAGAAGCTACCTTGCGGCCCTCCACACCTAAACAAAGCAGTTACCCAACTGATGATAAATTGAGGAGTGAGACTCAACCACGTAGTATTGCAACGGGTGCAGGGCCGCCCTTACGTCAAGGAGAAGCTACCTTGCGGCCCTCCACACCTATACAGGGCAGTTACTCAACTGATGATAGAATGAGGAGTGACACTCAACCACGGTAGTATAACAACGGGTGCAGGTTCACCCATACGTCAAGGAGAAGCTACCCTGCGGCCCTCCACACCTAAACAAAGCAGTTACCCAGCTGATGATAGACTGAGGAGTGACACTCAACCACGTAGTATTGCAACAGGTGCAGGGCCGCCCATACGTCAAGGAGAAGTTACCTTGCGGCCCTCCACACCTATACAGGGCAGTTACTCAACTGATGATAGAATGAGAAGTGACACTCAACCACGTAGTATAACAACGGGTGCAGGGCCACCCATACGTCAAGCAGAAGCTATCTTGCGGCCTCTCTACACCTATACAAAGCAGTTACCCAACTGATGATAGATTGAGGAATGCCACCCAACCACGTAGTGTTACAACGGGTGCAGGCCCGCCCATACGTCAAGGAGAAGCTACCTTGCGGCCCTCCACAGCTATACAAAAAAGTAACTCAACCGATGATAGATGCAGGTGTGATACTCAACCACGTAGTATTACAACGGGTGCAGGCCCGCCCATACGTCAAGTAGAAGCTACCTTGCGACCCTCCAAACCTAATATAGAAAGCAGTTACCCGAGTGATAATGGATTGAGGAATATCACTCAACCACGTAGTATTACAACGGGCGCAGGCCCACCCATACGTCAAGAAGAAGCTACCTTGCGGCCTTCCACACCTATACAAAGCAGTTACCCAACTGATGGTAGATTGAAAAGTGCCACTCAACCCAAGTAGTGTTACAACGGGTGCAGGCCCGCCCACTCGTCAAGAAGAAGCTACCTTGCGGCCCTCCGCACCTAAACAAAGCAGTTACCCGACTGATGATAGACCGAGGAGTGACGCTCAACCACGTAATATTACTACGGGAGACGGCGCGCCCCACACGTAAAGAAGAAGCTACCTTGCGACCCTCCACACCTAAACAAAGCAGTTACCCAACTGATGATAGGTCGAGGGGTGACACTCAGGCACGTAATATTACAACGGTTGAACGCCCGCCCATTCGTAAAGAAGAAGCTACTTTGCGGCCCTCCGCACCTAAACAAAGCAGTTACCCGACTGATGATAGACCGAGGAGTGACGCTCAACCACGTAATATTACTACGGGTGAAGGCGCGCCCACACGTAAAAGAAGAAGCTACCTTGCGACCCTCCACACCTATACAAAGCAGTTACCCAACTGATGATAGGTCGAGGGGTGACACTCAACCACGTAATATTACAACGGTTGAACGCCCGCCCATTCGTAAAGAAGAAGCTACTTTGCGGCCCTCCGCACCTAAACAAAGCAGTTACCCGACTGATGATAGACCGAGGAGTGACGCTCAACCACGTAATATTACTACGGGTGAAGGCGCGCCCACACGTAAAGAAGAAGCTACCTTGCGGCCCTCCGCACCTAAACAAAGCAGTTACCCGACTGATGATAGACCGAGGAGTGACGCTCAACCACGTAATATTACTACGGGTGATGGCGCGCCCACACGTAAAGAAGAAGCTACCTTGCGACCCTCCACACCTATACAAAGCAGTTACCCAACTGATGATAGGTCGAGGGGTGACACTCAACCACGTAATATTACAACGGTTGAACGCCCGCCCATTCGTAAAGAAGAAGCTACCTTGCGACCCTCCACACCTAAACAAAGCAGTTACCCGACTGATGATAGATCGAGGAGTGACACTCAACCACGTGATAATACAACTGTTGAACGCCCACCCATTCGTAAAGAAGAAGCTACCTTGCGGCCCTCCGCACCTAATATACAAAGCAGTTACCCGAGTGGTGATAGATGGAGGAGTGACACTCAACCACGTAATATTACTACGAGTGAAGGTGCGCCCATACGTCAAGAAGAAGCTACTTTGCGACCTTCTACACCTAAACAAAGCAGTTACCCGACTGATGATAGATCGAGGAGTGACACTCAACCACGTAATATTACAACGGGTGAAGGCTCACCTATACGTCAAGAAGAAGTTACCTTGCGGCCGTCCAGACCTAATATACAAAGTAGATACCCGACTGATGATAGATGGAGGAGTGACACTCAACCACGTAATATTACTACGGGTGAAGGCACGCCCATACGTCAAGAAGCAGCTACTTTGCGACCCTCCACACCTGAACAAAGCAGTTACCCGACTGATGATAGATGGAGGAGTGATACTCAGCTTCGTAATATTACAACGGGTGAAAGCTCGCCCATGCGTCAAGGGGAAACTACCTTGCCGCCCTCCACACCTAATATACAAAGCAGTTACCCGACTGACGATAGATGGAGAAGTAACACTCAACCACGTTACATTACAACGAGTGAAGGCTCGCCCATACGCCAAGAGGAAGCTATCTTGCGGCCCTCTACACCTAATATACAAAGCAGTTACCCGACTGACGATAGATGGAGAAGTGACACTCAACCACGTTACTTTACAACGGGTGAAGGCTCGCCCATACGTCAAGGAGAAGCTACCTTGCGGCCCTCCATACCTGTACAAAGCAGTTACTCGACTGATGATAGATGGAGGAGTGACACTCAACCACGTCATATTACAACGGGTGAAGGCTCCCTCATACGTCGAGAAGAAGCTACCTTGCGGCCCTCCACAGCTATACAAAGAAGTGACCCGACTGGTGATAGATGGCGGAGTGACACTCAACCACGTTATATTACAACGGGTGAAAGCTGGCCCATACGTCAAGAAGAAGCTGCCTTGCGGCCCTCCACACCTATACAAAACAGTTATTCGACTGATGATGGATGGGAAAGTGAAACTCAGCCACGTTATACTGCAACGAGTGAAGGCTCGCCCATACGTCAACAAGAAGCTACCTTTAGGCCCTCCGCACCTGTACAAAGCAGTTACCCGACTGACGATAGATGGAGAGGTGACACTCAACCACGTTATATTACAACGGGTGAAAACTCGCCCATACGTCAAGGAGAAGCTACCTTGAGGTCCTCCACACCTATACAAAGAACTTACCCGACTGATGATGGATGGAGGAGTGACACTCAACCACGTTATATTACAACGGGCGAAGACTCGCCCATACGTCAAGGAGAAGCTACCTTGAGGTCCTCCACACCTATACAAAGAACTTACCCGACTGATGATGGATGGAGGGGTGACACTCAACCTCGTTATATTACAACGGGAGAAGGATTCCCCATACGTCAAGAGGAAGCTACCTTGCGGCCCTCCACACCTATTCAAAGCAGTTACTTGACTGATGATGAATGGTTGAGTGACACTCAACCCCGTTATATTACAACGGGTGATGCCTTTCCCATACGTCAAGAAGAAGCTTCTTTGCGGCCCTCCACTCCCATACAAAGCAGTTACTCAACCGGTGATGGATGGAGAAGCGACACTCAACCTAGTTATATAAGAACGGGTGATGGCTCGCCCATACCCGAAGATGAAGCTTTCTTACGGACCTACACACCTATACAAAGCAGTTACGCAACTGATGATAGATGGAGCGGTGATACTCAACCAAGTTATATTACAACGGGTGAAGGTTCACCCATACCTGAAGATGAAGCTTTCTTGCGGACCTACACACCTATACAAAGCAGTTACTCAACTGATGATAGATGGGGGGGTGACACTCAACCACATATTATTACAAGGGGTGAAGACTCGCCCATGCGTCAAGATCAACCTACATTGCGGACCTACACACCTATACAAAGCAGTTACCCAATTGATGATGGATGGAGGAGTGATACTGAACCACATCATATTACAACAAGTGAAAGTTCACCCATACGTGAAGATGAACCTTCCTTGCGGACCTACACACCTATACAAAGTAGTTACTCGACTGATGATAGATGGAGGGGTAACACTCAACCACGTTATATTGCGAGTGATGAAAGCTTTCCCATGTTTCAAGATGAACCTTCATTGCGGACCTACACACCTATACAAAGCAGTTACTCAACTGATGATATATGGGGAAGTGACACTCAACCACGTTATATTACAGGAGATGAAGGCTTTCCCATGCGTCAAGATGAACCTGCATTGCAGACCTACGCACCTATACAAAGCAGTTACCCGGTTGATGATAGATGGTGGAGCGACACTCAACCTGGTTATACCACATGGGATGAAGGCTCGCCCATACGTGAAGATGAAGCTACTTGGCAGCCCTATACACCTACACAAAGCAGTTACCCGATTGATGATACATGGTGGAGTGACACCCAACCTCGTTATACCACATGGGATGAAGGCTCACCCATACGTGAAGATGAAGCTACTTGGCGGCCCTCTACACCTATACAAAGTAGTTACTCAACTGATGATAGCTGGAGGGGTGACACTGAACCTCGTTATGATATAACGGGTGAAGGCTCGGCTATATATGAAGAAGAAGCTGACTGGCAGACATCCACACCTATAGGAGGTAGGAAATGGAGTGATGGTCAATGGAGGAATGTCTATCTACCACGTATTACAGAAACGGGTGAAGACTCGACGATGCCTCCAGAGGGAGATACTTTGTGGACCTTCACACCTATAAGAGGTAGTAAAGCGACTGATAATTTATCGAGGGATATCTATCTACCACATATTACGGAAACGGGCGAAGACTCGACGATGCGTGAAGGAAAAGCTACCTTGTGGACTGTAGAAAGTAGTAAGTCGACTGATGATGTATCGAAGAATATCTCTCAATCGTGCATTACGGGATCGGGTGATCAAGAAGAAGCTACCTTGCAAACCGCCATACCTATGGAAAGTAGTCAAAGGGGTGATAATAAATGGAAGATTTACCCTCCGCGTATTACGATAACGGGTAAATCGGAAGTATCAGATTTTTATAGTTCAAAGAAACAACTGTCAACTAGTAGTGAAAGTAGTAGTGAAAGTACTTCTAGTGAAAGTGCTACTAGTGTTTCCGGCATTAATGATTTATGAATTACAGGTACAGAAATTTAGAACACCTATGCATGCAAAAATACAGATGTTATTAAAGAAAAAACCCAGTTTCTTTCATTTGATATCTTCATAAAAACTTACCCCGTATTGAACAATTGTCACAAAGAAAAATATCAGAATTTAAAACAGTAACATAGCTATCTGGCCATTCATTGAAACAACTTTATAATAATAGTAATACTAATAATAATAAAGTATTTCATTGTCACAGAAGCAACTTAGAATATGTACATTATGGCACAAAAACGGTAAAGAAATGTGACAAATAGTCAGGAATCTGACTTCTCAAAAAACGCTTCTAAAATGACGGGGTGTGCACTCGAAAATATAGTTTAAAAAAAATTTGCATTATCTGGAATGACCTTGCGGATTTGAATGTGGAGAGCTCCATTCTTTTTGCCTTTGCAAAAAAGCAGAAAAAACTATTTCCGGCATTTTTTTTATTACAAAAAATTGATGAATTTTATATGTATGTACATCGCATTCACAAGCTTAGTTTTGAATATTTCTCAATGATTTTTAAAGCAATGGAAAGCTTATTCTTTCTGGATTCAGATCATGTCAAATTAATCACGAAATTATTTTTAACAAATGCTACAGAAATCGTTTAAGCAAAGCGTATACCGGGAACGCGCGATATATACTTTAGCATAGAGTTATTTTTTAAACTATTGCACAAAAAGGCATACTTCCAGCGTATGAAATGTATAGAAAAGAATGGAGATATTGTTAGTGAAAGAATTATCTTCATGATATGTTTTTCGGACTTTTTCCACTGTCTAGGGTGTAAATCACACAACGTAGAAAAACGTACAATATCAGTCTTTCTCATGACTAACCAGGAACACCTGAAGACGGGAGTAGATCAAAACTCCCGAAAGGTTGTGTGATTTAAACTCTAGACAGTGGAAAAAGTCCGGAAAACATATCATAATAGACCACTGCCAAAATATGACATTCAGAGGACAATTATCTCCATTGCTTTATTTTTCTAAAAGATACGATTTATTTTTTACATCGCTCCGATGTTTTCCGCTGCGTGTTTGGAGTTAGCCCAGGTATAATAGATATCTACCTCAAAAAGAATAATGTAGTCCTGAATTTTGACACAAGTGTTCCTTAGTACCTTAGAAGTAACCCTTTAAAAATCCCCGTCTCTAGGGTGCCGGCGTCATATCAAGGAGGCATTGGCAGTAGTTTAAAGATACCATTTGTTCAGGTAAAGTACCTTTGCTGTTTCGAACATGGTAAAACATCATTAAGAAAAGTTGTTCAGAATCTAGAATAATGGCCTCATGCAAAATTCCAGAAACATAGTTACTTTTATGAATCCTTGTTTATTAGAATTTGCAAGTTCCGTCTCATACACACAGTTTTATAAAATTAGCCCAATATTTCTGAAATTTTGAAGCTGGCTAAAATTTTACATTCTGAAGAACCTTTTATAATAACATTTTTCTGTAATATGAACGGATAAGGTGATTTATAGTAATTATTTCTAATAAACACGCGGTTTCTTTTTTTTCTTCTTGCTGCAAAACATTACGACACCGGCACCCCAGATAGACTTTTAAGGGGTCGCTTTATGCTCAAATGCATATGGCTAATTTATTTTTATGTAGTTGCAGGCCAAGCTTCTTCATGGGGTGTTAGTGCCTCACCATTATTATTATGCTCTCACTGGCTGTGACAGGAATAATGTTCTGCTTGAAAAGGAAAATTCAACGTTGCAAAATAATGTTTAGCGCAAGCAGGAGATAAATAACTACAAACATTACTTGACTATCATTAAAATGATATCAATGATTTGACTCCTTTTCTAAATTCGACACGATATTTTGTCAGAATATTAAATGGTCGCTCATCATTTACAGAGGATTTGAATAAATTACAGGCGCATTTGTTTCACACTTGTCAATTTGGTATTAGAAATTTACCACCTACTGAGAATTCTTTTTATCACAACATTATGAAATCTGAGTATCAAATAATTATTTGGAAAAGTGCGACTTCGATAAATCCAGAAATACCAAATCCAATTAATTTTGGTTGAAACTTAAAGAATAATATGCTTATCCCAAGCATAATAACTATAAGTATTCGTCCCAATATAACTTACGAAAATGTATTTTGTGTAAATATAGAAAATGTTCTGGGAACTATAGTTGTAACAAAGCTGAATTCAAATGTATAATAGGTTGCTATTGCTTTAAAAACGCATATTTGTGTATACAGTGCTTTTCTTGTAGGGCAACATATAACAGTTTACATTGCAAAGACTTTAGCTTATTATATTAATAGTTTTTTTCTATTGAAAATTTTGAAATTATGATTTGTAACCTATTAAATTAGGCCTATATGAAAAATAAAACTTAATAATTATTATTATGAAAATATAAACTATAAAATTTTAAAACTATACCTTCGAGTGCACACCTTATGATCGAATTTATGGTCCCTGATTCCTGACTAAAAGGCGGAGTTCAGATGTAATATAAACACCTGTTCTTCCTCTTCCACTCAACCTAGACTCTATTCACTATGGTCCCGGATTGTCAAAAATGACGTTTTATGGTAGTACTGTTGAATTTCGATTGGTTTTTGTGTTACTACTAGGTTGGTCAAAGCAAAACCGTAATTTTGAAAATTTGGGTTTTTGTTATTTGGCAACTTTTATTTATCTGTGCTTAAGTCAGTTCGGAATATAACCTATAATTTATAGTTTTGACATTAGTAGCTTACTTAATTGTTTCTAGTTACCCATAGCTTGATTTAAAAGTATTAACCATGATATAAAGGATTGTTTTAAATTGGATTTTGACATTGACAATCCGGGACTATAGTGAATAGAGTATAGATAATCATTACAACATCATTACTACAAGCGGCCAGTAGACATTACAACTACTAGATCTGTAAGTGGTTTGTAGGTGACAAAATTGAAATAAGAACTCATCCACAATTTTAATACATTTTTTAAGTAAACAAATACTCTTAGGTACTGCATTGATGTTCATAGAGATAGACAGATAGAAGATTTCGAATCGATAAAAATATAGGAGTTTCAATTTAAAGAGAGTTATTACAAATAGAACAATACAGCTGAAAGTAATTATATACCAAGCTACATATCATGTGCGATGGTAATCTATGCAACCTTTATACAGGGTGTATTAAAAATGGCGCATAATATTAACACCACATGATTCTATGTTAAAATACAAGCAAAAAACTACTACCAATTTTCTGTTAACCCTCTGCTTATGGAGTTATTAAAAGTCAAACTTGGAAATTTATGTGGATTGTAATGGAGAAATTTTATAGTATCAATAACACAATATTTAGAAGTAGAATGAATATTCCAGCACTAATGTTATCCTTTTAATTATTGCGTTAATTGTAATTTTATTTTTAAAAATGCAAAGACTTTGCTGCTCAGAAATTTTGAAGCTATTGCAACATTTCAACTCAGCTAGAGCGATTTATCGAACTTAAGTCAGAAAGTAACAAGGATTGTCATTAATTCATTTTTAAACTTTTAAAAGTCTACGTGTCATCGTCTGCTGTGCTTAAAATGTTTTGCATCGTTGTTGTTGTTCATAGTTTGTGTTTTTAGTTTTATTGTTCCTTAATTTTTCTTTGCATATTTTCTTCAGTTTCGTGCTTTTTTTGTACTTAATAACCATTTTGTGTTAAAAACATGTTATTCACTTTTTCCGAGTATGCAGATATGCATTTGATATTAGACGAATGCCATTGCAATTCTCTTCGGGCTGCTACTCTGTATGCTGAACGTTATGCAGCTAGGAGACATCTTGATGCTAACCTTTTTCGAAGGCTGGATTAGCGCTTAAGGGAAACTGAGCGATTTGTACCTTTTGGAGGTATCATAGTAGTGATGGGAAGTTTCGATACTTTTGCGGACTCGTTCATTTTAATCCCATTCCGCAAGTGGATCGAGTCCATCGGATTCGATCCTTGGATCGACATCTAAATTCAATGTGCATTTCAGACACCCGGGGTCCTCGGTCATTCCGGACCCGGAACGAACAACGCGCGTATCTTTGTTTTGGTGAGTGGTCACGCAGTCGGTAATTCAGTATGTTTATATGTCTCAAACATCAATTGGGCACATACAAAGCCGCCAAAAGCCATAAATTACTGATAACTGATAAAAAAGCATGTAACTTCGGCCGTATCATGTGTCGCCTCTCGAAGTCGAGCCTCTAAAACGAACACCATCATCATTTGCTGTTCCCCATGAACACATTGTATTGTATTCTGTATTGAAATGAATTGAATAACGGAATGCCAAAGGAATGAATGTCTGCGAAAATTGACGCCTCGCGACCTTTTTGTTTCTCGGAACGAATCCGGACCGAAACTTGGACTCGATCCAAATCGATCCTGCCCCGGATTCGATCCTCTGTATCGAATCCGACCGGATCGACACATCGCTATATCATAGGTCGTCCACGCGAAGTAATGGTACCCGAAATGAAAAAAAATGTATTACATGAAGTGGAAAATGAAAGTACCCGCTCCGCTGCTCGAAGACTTAATGTCAGCCTTACTTCAGTTCATCGAGTATTAAGGGAAAATAGCCTACATCCTTACCACCTTAAACGTGCCTATGGGTTGCTTCCTGAAGACTTTCCGCGTCGATGGATCCTTCAGTAACAAGAAGCCAAGCCAGAATTCATGCAAAACATTTTATGGACGGACGAAGCAACATTCACACGCAATGAGAGTTTAATATCCACAGCAAACATCACTGGGCGGACGAAAACCCTCATCGTCTTTATCAAGCTAATCATCAGGTAGGTTTAGTGTTAATGTATGGGATGCAATTGTTGGAGGGAGACTTATAGGACCGTACATTTTGCCGAATCGCTTAAACGCACAAAAATTCGTCGATTTATTGAACAATACCCTGCAAAACCTATTAAAAAACGTTGTTAGAAGAGTGGTTTCAATTAGATGGCGTCCCTGGTTATTTGGGGTAGAGTCCGTGTATATAATAAGATTATGTATAGGGACTCTATTGCGGGTACAGTGGCTATATAATCACAGTGTAGCCATTAAATTGTTGGCTGGTACTTTTTTCTCCAAAAATGCCTGTTTTTTTTTAAATAATATCAACCATACCAACAAACTAATTGTTACAAATGGTAATGTTACAATATGTACAAATTCCTATTAATTAAACAATTGTCTTAATGAGGTCAACTGTAGACCATTTTACAAGAACTATTGATTTATTTTATAATTCTATTCGCTATCATCTGATGAACACATTATGTCCTGAGGCAGTTTTCGCTTAAGTCTAGTGTGTAAGTGTTTTTGACCTGTATTGTAAAATACCGCACTGTCACATCTGTCCATCCTTTTAAGAAACTTTTTAGCCACATGTCTTATATGTTTTTCTATAGTCGGCATATTAAGTTCGGCATGAATCTGCTGGTTTCTCATATACCAGGGAGCGTTCACTATTATCCTTAAAACTTTATTTTGCACTACTTGTAGTTTGTTTATTTGTGATTTTGGGGCACTACACCATACCGCACAGCAATAAGTTATGATAGGTTTAATTATTGCCTTATATATTAAAAGTGAGCAGTTACATTTTAGGGAAGATTTTCTATTAATTATGGGATATAAGAGAGCTAAGCGTGCATGGCACTGGTTGAACTTCGTATTGATATGGTATCCCCATTTCAGTCGTGTATCCAAATGCACTCCTAAGTATCTGACTGCTGAATCTTGAGGGTTCCAATCAATTAGTTTTTCATTTATCGTAAGTCTTGTCGGGTTTCTTATACTTCGAAGGGCAAATATTTTCGTTTCACATTTTGTTGGGTTTAGTACAATTCGCCATTTGCAAAACCATTGTGATAATTCATCGACTGATGCCTGCAGTAATGAAATGGCTACGTTTAAATCGTGGCGTGCCTGTTTATCACCGTAAAAAAGCAGTTAGTCCAATCGTCGACAATAATATTGAATTTGAATTTCTCAATGAGTATTTGTCTTATCCATAGCTTAAAATACAGTTTTACCACTAGCATAACAGTTCCTTTAAGCTCATATTTTGTAAAGGTCAAAATGTACCAGTGTGCTATACCGGAGCTTTCCCAAAAACTAATGGCAGCTTTCATAACGTGATACGTCCACTAAAATTTTTGACAAGTTATAAAATGCCAATGTCTTATTTTGACATTAGTAACTTTTTGTAACTAAACTTTCTGTACACTGTTAAAAATTACAATAACTTGGAAAACCTTTGCCATCAACCAATAGAAAAAATGACCACCGTATCGCCACACTGTGATTGTATAGTCACTGTATTGGAAAAGGAGGGGTTGAAGCCAGAGAGTGGTTGAATCTACACTTTTCTGGATGATGGATAGGTCGTAATGGTCCAGTTCCGTGATCCGCAAGAAGTCCAGACTTAAGTTGTTTAGAGTTTTTCTTTTGGAGTACTTTCAAAGAGCTTGTTTATGCAGTTGAAATTGAATCTCTAGAACAACTTATCCAAAGTCGCTGAAGAAATAACTAATAGAAGTATGTTACAAAATTTGACAACTAACATTGTTAAAAGATGCCAAAGATGTTTAGAAGCAGCATATGCTCATTTTGAACAGCTTTTATAGCAGTAAATAAATTAAACCTAATTGCAGTAAACATTTTTCCGTTTTGAATTGTAAATTATTTCAATAGATGATATCTATGCGAAACGATACATACTTAATTTAAAAAATGAGGATGGCCACTTTGAGCATTCACGCAAATAAAATAAACTCTTGATAGCTTAAATTAATACTTAATTATTGTCGTTACTTAGGTAACAAATGAAGCTGTGTGGCGCAGATGGGTTAGCGCCAGGCTTGCATTAAGCAAGTCCTCGGTTCGAATCCCGCTGGGGTCGGAATTTTTCCGTATTCTTGGCGATTAGAATCGGGCTCAGTGAGACCATTCACACTTGGGCACCAAATTAACTGTGCTCTACTCAGAACCACAGACCTAAGAGATAGAGTAACAAGGTCAACACATCACCAAGACACACACCTCATACAATGGTTGCTGCGAAAGCACCAAAGGCGCGATCCAACTCTGTATCCCGAATCCGGGGCAAGTTGATCATTGTACCGCCAGATGCCAGCGCATATAGCACCAGCCTCGACACCGCAAGGTAAATGAGGTTACAGATAATACATACATACATACATACTTAGGGACATTAATAAGAAATGTAGTCCTAGAAAAGCAGTGCGTTAAGGCCACGTTTCCAAGTTTTATAGACACCACTCAAGAACTAAGCCCCGGAGAACATTTTGTCATTGTTTTTTTAGCGTTAGATTTCACTGAAAAATTATGTTGCGTATTTGCGTACTAGTTAACTGTGTTACACAGGGTGAGCAAAACCCCTTTAAGCTTTGGGAATTAGTCTCATATCCTGGTGTATCAAGAGTTGAGGGCACGGCAGATAGATTTCTAAACGTATGTAATTTGTTTCCTACAAGGTGAGTGAAGCTCTGAGTTTGTATTCCGGGAAATTTTGTGAGTTTTGGGAAGCGGTCGCAAGGGAATCGTTACCTAACAGGCGCTTAAATTCAGCGAGCCACGTTTAAGTTACGATCGGGAACGGCTTCGGGGAGGCAAAAGGTTGGTAATTTAATAGGCGCTTAAATACAGCGAGCCACGTTTAAGTTAAGGTCGGGAACGGCTTCGAGGAGGCAAAAGGTTGGTAACGTTATAGGCGCTTAAATACAGCGAGCCACGTTTAAGTTACGGTCGGGATTCGGATTGCTTCCAAGAAGGGCAGGTCACAGGAAAATAAGTGTTTCGGGCAGGACCAGGGTTTGGGCCCCAGGGGGGCCAAGGCGGGAAGCTGGTTCAGATCGCTGGACGCAAGTCCGTTTCACAACGTACGATACCCCTATTTATACGTTACCAATCGCCGTAACCTGTGCTGGATTTTGGGCAGAAATGCGCCCAAAGACGACTGCTCGATGTCCGCGCAGAACGATAGTTTCTTCGCTTTATCACAATCCACGCGCCTTGGAAATGCTTTCCCTGATTTGTGACGAAGTTTTGGCGGCGACCAAATTCGAACGCATTCCAATGTGTAAAATAATAATTTCGGCTGACGCTAACGTCACAGTGTTAAAGACAGTAAGGTACTATTTTGTAAGGCAAAGTAAATATCATCAATGAGTTAGATATTACGTAACTGTTAATAAAACTATTACAATTAATCTTGTTGCAGCACGGAAAGCTTTACAAGACGCCACTTTGTTATTACATAAAAAACTATATTACGAAGAGGCGTCAAGTCACACAGATCCGTTGCCTCAATCCTATTACGATGGGCTGTAAGGGGTGCCGGTTTCGCTCAGAAGGGGAACGGGTGGTTCTTTAGGACCTTAGATTAGGGCGCCACCACATTTCTAGTAGGAATAATTTATAGGTGAACCCATGAAAAAAGTGGAAGCAAATGGAAGCGTCTTCTAACTTTAACCTTGGCAGTGTCTAAGCGGCGAACGCAACAGCTGAGTCGAACTTATCTTAACTTGCATTCGCTTACAGACGTCTGAATCCCTGTACATCGGAAAAATACACACAAAATACACATACAAACACCATCAATCTATTAATGAAAAACCCAATTAATTAACAATGAACTACATTGACGAAGAAAAATATGTAGGTGACAATGAACATTATTACTCGTTACAGTTCAAAACACTCAAAAAAGGGTAGTGTGGTTAATTGCTCAACGTTTAAACTAAACACAGGCGGTACGATTAATAGCAAACGATATGACTATTTCAAAAAGGCTGACAACTTTAGATTTACACGAAGAAACTACGCTACAACAATTAAAATTGACAACAAAGACAAAAAATTCACTTCAAGGCGGTAATTTTGGTTCAACATCTTTACATTTAAACAAACGACAGACAGCACTGCTTGCCATGGCGACACTTTAAAATCACTTCACTGTACATTTATACGCGTTACAATTACTATCAACTAAAACAATACCTAGGGAGAAGAAATTCAGCTGACGTGGTTACTTTGTCCAACTCAAACTACAGGTCCCGTCTCAGCTATTGCCACGAAATACGGGTAAAACTATTAGAAACAAAGGTCTCGCCGGGAACTAACGACCAACACTTCTTGAAAATCTTAGCGCCGGCCGTTAAATAATGCTTTGGACTAGGATTCCGAAACTAAATGAATACACGTAGGCGCTACATAAAATTCGTGCTCTCTCGAGCTTATGGAAGTATACGGAGTGACGTCGAATTTGATACGCTCATTTTGACATTTTCCTACTTATTAATTGAAGTAATTTGTCAGCTTTGGCAATTTACTTTTATTCTCTAAATATGCAGTACTTCATCTATAGTTAGGCAACCCAAATACCTTCAGCCTCAATTTTGAATTAAAAGGAACACTTTGTTATCAGTTCTGCACATACAATCTGCACCTATAGTTTTTCTTCCTTTTTTCGAATTTGACTTGATAACCTGTAATCGTGAACTGCTCTGGCCAATTTGCATTCCATTCTTTTCCATCGCTTCGATCGTTGAAGTTTGTGCCCTAGGGACCTTTTGCTTCGCTGGCTTTGGTTATAGCCGTCCTCGTCGTTTTGAGGGATTTTTGGAGGCAAGGCGCCCTTTGGAACGTTCTGGAAGCCGTTAGGAGTTGCTGCCAGCGTTCGTTCGCTTTTGTTGCGGCTTTGGAATGGGCTCCTCTCGATCAAATGGAGCGTTAGGCTGTTCGTCACCATTCGCAGGTTTGTTACGATTTCTTTTTGTCAGCGTGGTTGCTTATCTGGAAATTTGTAATTTGTAGCCAACTACTCTATGCCAAGGAAATGCGTTAATTAGTTATACGCCATGGAAATGCGTTTTTAAACGCCATGGAATTGCGTTTTATTACCTGGATTGGTCCTGTTCGTCGTCGTGCATTTGGTTTTGCCTGGATCATGCGGTGCTCCACGAGCTGGCTGGCCGCTTGCCTCTGCAGCCGAGATTTGCAGTCGTTCCCCCTGCGAGAGCTGCCCATTAGCACACTGGGGCAAAGCCGTCCCCTCTGGCCACGCACCTGGACTCTTGCATCTCCTCCAACAGCTCGGCCTCCACGTGCCGTATGCATCTGAGGTTTTGTAATGTTTTAATTTGTATCCTTCGTTTATTTGAATTGCTTTTGAACTGTTTAGTATGACCTTCCGAACTGCCATTTTAGAGTTTTTGTGCATATCGATTTTTGGTGTTAATTTGAGCTACTAGATATGGGATTAATTAGTTTACTTACCTCTGTGCATAGCAGCCATGTGTAATTTTGTTATGATTTGGCTTTGGGGCTGCTTTTGCAATCACTGTATTTTATTTGACGTCGCGTATTGCATTAACCTTGTTGTTTATTTAAGATCACTTGCTATAGCTAAATTTTTGACGGTGGCAAAACTGCTACCAACGGGATTTTTGTTGAGATTATGTAGCCTCCCGTTTTTGAGTTTGTGATAGACTAGTTTTTCGGTTAGAATACCCGCAAGCAGTTCTTAGTACGTCAGGGAATACTTTATGACTTTCCTTTAGGAACTAGCAAACCCCTGTGAGATCTCATAACGTGCTGGAACCACCCCATCTAAATTTTGTGTGTCTTAAAGTTAATTTTTTGGCCAACCTTCGGGGTCAGATGTTGGCATTGCATATTTTGCGTTATTCGCACCCTTGATTTTGTACTCCGCTTCACGGGGATTTATACTTTATTTAAAGCTCTCTTAGTTTATTTTATTGGGTTAATGTAGTCATGCTTTGTGTCGTGTTGCTTCCCGCTTCACGGTGAACGTCATTGGTTATTTATCTAGTCATGTTTTGAGTATATTGCTTCGATATAAGTTTTGAGGTACCTAGTTGTTACTCCCTTCAGGCTAATTTCGCGGTACTGACACCTCGAGTTGGATTCATAGGTCAATTGTTTTATGCACTTGTAACCATTAGTCGTATTATTATTTCTGGTGATGATTGTGATAATTTACTGTGATTTTGGATTTATACTTTTATGTTTGATATGCACTATAGTACCCACCAATATTGAAATAAAGCTGTGATATTCTCATTGGTTGTTGGTTTGTTTATTTTTGATCTGCTGGAAATTGTCTTTACCTTGTGATTGGTCCGGCACAAGGATTGGATCTACGTCGAGGACCTGGCGCCCTCTCCTATTTTGTTTTATTATCTTTTCAGCATAGTTGGAACCCCGACCCTCGCGACTAGTTAGCCCACTAGGCCGATAGTTACCAGTCGGCAAAATAACCAGTACAACTTTCGCCAAAAGGTAAGGCCGACCGTCTATCTTCCCTTACAAGTTGTTCAGAAAATTTTTGCTTATGAAGGGAAAATACTTGTAAGCCAAGCAATCGTCTCTGTGGCGCTGAGAACTAATTAAAAATATGATAAAAGCAAATTGCGTTATTCATACTGAAACAAAGATGACTTTGAACTTAAATATTGACGGACGTAAATAAGCTGAGAGACGCTAATATTTGAAACGAGCGGAATTAAGATTTGGAAATACAACTAATCTTTTAATTTAAGCTTAAATGAAATCTGAGATACTAATGCCGAAAAATGCAGAAAAGCGCTTGATTCAAAAATTGTCCTCACAATCTTTTCCAATATTTTGAGAATACACTTGGCTCCTAAATTAGACCTTCTATTATTTTGAGTTTAGTTTAATTGTAAGGAATTTTACCTACCCCGCTCTCCGAATGAATCTTGAGCTGACCTGGAAAAATTGGTTATCGGGCAATAACCGTTGTGCTGTAGTTGTTCACGCTTGTACACCACCAACTTTTATTACTGGGAATTCTAAATTTGATGTGCTAGGCCGTCGTTACATTTTCCCGTCAATAAAAAGATTGGTGCTTTCCAGCGCGGGGCAAATTAATGAAAGTTTTCATTTTTCCAACGTGGGAAAAGTTTGATTTTGGTCTAGTACAGGGGTCGGCAACCTTTTTTGGCTGCGGGTGAAAATCAACCACAGTGTGAATATTAAACTGAAGTTTGGGTCAGTGATATTTTCATTTTAAAACAGTCTTTTAGTGAATAATAAGATACATTTTATTAAGAAAATAATTACAATACGCTTTTAAACTTTAATTGTTATTATAAAAACTAATAAAATTCTAATTATTATAAAAACAAACATAGTTGAATGAACTTTATTTATAAACATTCTCTTCGATGTTAATGGCTCCCCTGATGTTGAACTTGTGACGTCAATTTAGTCAAGTCAGTCGTTTTAAGACGAATACAAGCATCTGAATTTTCAGTAGTTAACCTGCTCCTGTTCTTGCTTAAAATAAATTTCATTTGTAAAAATATTTGCTCACATTTATAAGTTGAACCGAATGTGGACAAAATGGCAAAGCCAATTTTTGTCAAAGATGAAAACTTCGTAGGAAGTGATGACCAACACGTCGATATCATGAGAAAATGATTATCTTCTGTTTTTTCCAAATCTTTGCGCAATATCCGTCCATAACGTTGAATTTTTAAAATCAATCATTTCTAAACTAAAATGTTAAATTTTTAGATATTGAAAATACTGCAAATTTAAAACATTTTCTTCTATTTCGTCGGGCTTTATTATAAATGTAAACATTTCGCCATGCTTCTTAAAACTTTGAAATCTACTTTCATATTCACTTTTAATGACGAAAATCCAACTTTCGAACATATTTAGATTGCTTTCATCGATATTTTCTTTTTCATGTTCCCTTTTTAACAAAGGAAAGAAAATAAATTTTTTAATTTTTATGTCAGTTTCAAATAATATTAATTTCGATGTAAAACCCTTGCATTCCTCATACATTTTCAAAATTGTATGGTTATTTCCTTGGAGTCGTACGTTGAAATCATTATAATGATTCATTATGTCTGTTAAGAACAAAAGTCTTAAAAGCCATTGTTTATCATTGAGTTCAAGATCATTTTCACCGATTTCGTGAAGAAATATTTGTATATCATCAAAACACTCTACAAATCTATTAAGAACTTTGCCTCGACTTAACCATCGTATTTCAGAATGTAACAGCAAATCTCCATATTTCGATTCAGTTTCCTCCAAAAAAGCTTTGAAGAGCCTGTGTATTAATGCTGATCGTGCTATTATCTTGTTTACGATCTTAACAACCTTTTCCATTATATCCTTAAGTTGTTGCGTAGATGCCTTTGCAAATACATTTTCTTCATGTATGATACAATGAAACGATAAAAGTGAGCGGCCAAGTTCATTTTCCATTAATTTTACAAATCCATCATTAGTCCATTTTCTAAACGCTAAAAACTCGCCAAAGTTCTAACTTCGTTGACTCAAAACCGATTTTAAACTTTTTTTTTTTATTATTTCGGTAAAAGTTTATAGAAAAGTTCCCCATAGGTGAGAAGGTGTGCTTTTTATTTTTTCAATTGTTATTAACAAATAAGTGTTTTCTAATATACTCTTAATTAAAAAATTTATAACTATTTGATTTATTTAAACAATTGCCTGAAATTTAATAACATAATGTTTTTGGGGTGGCAGATTACGAATCTGGCCTCAAAATGGGTCTAAAAACAAAATGGCGTCGAAGGTCTAATTTTTTATTTTTTATTTTTTTTAATTTTTATTAGTAGTCTGGTGGGTTTTGGGGTTGCTGATTACGAATTTGACATTAAAACTTAACTAAAACAAAAAATGACGGATCCAAAATGGCGGAAAGGGGTAATTTTTTTTTATTTCTGATACCTATACCTAGAAGTTTTTTGGGTCGCTCATCCCAAATTTTATGTTAAAATTTATCAAACATGGAAAACGGTGTCTGAAAAATGGTGGACACAAATGATAGAAGAGTTAAATGAGTATTCAAGATACACCGCAGTTCATTTGAAGTGGATCACTTAAATAAACTAGTTTCTACGACTTTTTAATAACAAATTGTAGTTTGTATTATTACTAGGAAGCGAATTAATTATTGTTTTAAAAGCATCAGGTAGCCACACGTCATTTTTAAACAATATCACTTTTAATAAGTAGCCGATAAGTTAACAATGCAAAACTTGCAGTGAAGAAACTTGAAGATTTTGGTGTGTTTTGTGTATTTTTTGATAAAAATGCATGAATTATTAATTAATTATCGATTATTACCGCTTTAAACAATGCCACGACGTCAATTAAACTTTACTACAAGTTATGCATTGTTGGCTTTTCGAGTACTTATTAAAAATGATATGAATTAAAAATTACATGTGGCTACTTAATATTTTTAAAACAATAGTTAACTCAATTACTAGCTACAATATAAACTACATTTTGCTATAAATTGGTTAGAAAAATGTCGTAGAAACTAGTTTCTTTAAGTGATCCACTTCAAATGAACGGCGGTGTATTATAATTTAAGTGATTTATTAAAATTAACCCAAGATACATTTAATAACAAAAAACAGAATTATCTAGCTTTATTTTCTTCTTCCTCTACTTTTTCCATTGACACTGCCGGTCGTGAATTAAGGCAACTATTTCCGCCACATTCACGGCAAGCCGCTGAGCCTAAAAGCCGCTTTTCCTATACCCACAAGCTGGCCCGCAACTAGTTTTGTAGTTGCAAAAAAAAAATTTTTAAGATATTTTGTAGATCTGGTTCTTGTGTCATTAGGATTGGAAAACACTTTCCCGTATCATATTTCCAACCCCAATCTTCCCTTGAAATATCTTGGTTTCCCAGCCACAACTGTGTTTGCAAATACCCGTGTTTTAAATGTTGTTCTGCTGGATCCATCGTAGGGCACAATTATGCTAAATTAACGCTACTTTTTTAGTAGACGTCTTAATAAAAGAATATATGTATTGTATTGTCTTTAACCTCATTTACCTTCCGGTATATGAATAATAAAAAACTTTCAATCACTTAAACATTTCTGTAAGAGTTTAAGCAGTTACCTTTCTTTGCACCATACATTGCAAGCATACATTTTATACCAAAATTTTTTTATATAAATTTTTGCAGTCTCTTGCAAATCACTGCTATTTTCAAATATTTTGACAAATTTATTCTTTCCTGAACATAGCCATTGCTTCATTTACTAGGACTTATCCATGTGGATCTTTAATAAGGTGCCGGTCTTATTCGTCTTGTTCATCCTTATACATCTTCAATATATTAAACTATATTCAAAAGCCATAATCTGCACCTTGACACCAAAACTCGCATGCTAAGATGCTACATTTTCCCCATCTTGCTCTATGGGGTCGAGTCCTGGACACTTAACGAAACAATCACAAAAAAAATCGAAGCCTTTGAAATGTGGTTATACCGGAGAATATTGCGGATATTATGGGAAGACCGTGTAATAAATATTAAAGTCTTAGAGAGAATGAAAAAAAAAGTTAAGGGATCATGGACAACACCAAGATACGCAAACTCCAATACTTCGGACAAATAATGAGGAATGAGAATAAGTGCATCCTACTACAATCTATTATACAAGGCAAGATATATGGCAAACGTGGACCAGGACGCGGAAGAATACCTTGGTTGCAAAACCTAAGGGCGTGGCATGGGAAATTTATTTATTTATTTATTTATACGGAATAAAACAGGCTTTAATGCCCAATTACATTATTCCTACAATCATATAAAAAAAAATTAAATATAATTTTGACGACACAAAATGAAACTTACATTCAACTGAACTTTTAACAATTTCTACTCATAGTCACACAGATCTGGATTCTGCTTAACTGTATCTGTTAATTTCCTCTTAAACATATTTTCATTAATTTCAAATATATCTAGAGATTCATTTTTTGCAACCACTTTATCATAACACAAACACATTCTTATTACAGGCGATCTTTTTCTTACATTTGTTCTATAGTTTACATAAAACAGTATTCGTGTTCGCGACCTATAGGCGGGAACATAATAGTTATTTATGCACTTAGAGCGAAAAATTATGCATTAGGCGTGAGTTCGAAAGTTTCGGGCCGAGCGAAGCGAGGTCCGAAAAAACTCGAACGAACGCCTAATGCATTTTTTCGACGACTGACATCGAAAGTAGATTTTTCTCACTGTCATTTGACAACAGAAAGTTGACATTTGCCGCTGAGCGTGCGTTTTCATCACTTTGCCGCTCGCCGAGCGTTTTGGGTTTCCGCGTAAACAAAATATGTAGCCACGACCGAATGTTTCCTTGACGACGCCCGTCATTTGTGGAAATAATCGCGTCACATGTCATATAGACTGCGCGAGTAATGTTAACTTGATTGTCAATTAATTTTTGCGATAAAATGAAATTTGATATTTTCCTTTAATAATATGCTCAGTCGTCGAAAAAATAGTATGTATATTTCGAGCTAAAAGTGCGCTTGCCGCTTTTGCATGATTGCTGGTTTCGACTTCGTCTCAACCAGCAATATTCATGCGCAAGCGGCAAGAATGCACTTTCAGCTCTTAACATACAATATACTATTTCGCTCGTGTTGCATACAAAATTTTTCCTACGACTGTAAAATTTTCGAAAATAGGTTTAAACTGGTGTTTTTTGCCATTTCTAAAATTTCCAGCCACATGCACATTTTTACATCAGAATTGGATATTTTATCGCCCATTTCTTATTTTTCTTGACACTTAAACACCGACAATACACAAAATAAAGCACAAGTAACTTTAAATCGCAAAAAAAGGTTTAAATCAAATTCACAGTTACAGCTGTCAACTTTGACGTTTTCAAATAGCTGACCACTAGCCGACTTAGGTATATAATCATGAAAGCTTATATAAAATTTATTTTTAGACGACCACGTATGAAAGCAACATTATCGCGACAGCAGCCTACTACAGAAAGTTGACAATTTCATACACTAGCACGATATTATATCGTGCTAGTCATATCGTAACGGCACAAAGTTATTCACATCACGGCCTGCTTAATTGTGTGACAAACGTCACTTTGACATTTGTCACACTGTCACACAATTAAGCAGACCGTGATTCAAATGATACAGACGCTTTTGCTTTATTCGTTGCTCTGCTTCCAACAAGCTCTAATTTTTATAATTGTACGAATAATAATATAACGATCAATTTTGCAAACGAAATAAAAACAATTCTTAAAAATAGAATTTACTTTGAGTGGTCGTCTAAAAAATAGTGTTCATAACTCGCCCGAAAGTGCAAATATCTGTGCTCGTGTTTTAGATCCACTCGGGCTTCGCTTCGCTACGCCCTCGTTTGTCTAATCAACACTCGCACGATATTTGCTACTTTCGACGCTTGTCATGAAAATAACTATTATGTTGCTATGTATTACGATTCACGATTATATACTTACATATGACGGCTGCCGCGATGAACTGATTCAAAACAATCAATTTTTGACGTACGTCAACAAGGCGGAAAGCTTGATTTTAGAAGCAGTCGTAGGAAAAATAATATTTTTGATCTGATGTCAGTGCAATCTATTTTATCATTTAATAGCTTATACAGAAACATGACCGTTGTGATGACCCTTCTTTGGTTCAATTTAAGCATTTTAAATTCAAGTCTAATACCCTGATACGAATCAAAATTCGGATATACACCGTGTTTTTTTAAATATAAATATTTTAAAAATTTATTTTGAACTTTCTCCAATGCTTTGGAATGAATTCTAGCACCTGGATCCCACACAGTAACCGCAAATTCTAGCTTTGACCTGACTAAAGAATAATACAAGCTAATAAGGGTATCGGTGCTGTTAAATTCATTGCAAGTTCTCATAATAAAACCCAAAGTTCGCATACAGCTATTAACTATGTTTTCAATATGAATATCAAATTTCAGATTTTGTGTAAAAAACTCATCCAATGAGTTATCTAGCATTGCAACCAATAAAGTGAAGATAGCCGTGTTAATGGCAAACATACGAAATCTGATAAGCACCTGAACAAGAAGAAGAAGAAGATTCTTTCTTCTGTTAAAACATGCTGAAGTGTTACATCCAGTTAAATCATGTACAAATTGCAGGCTTTTAGAAGAAAATATTTTTTTATTTTCTTTATTTTTGGCAGGTTTTAAAAAATGTATATCTTTATCAGCATGAAACTAAAGCTGTTAATATAAGTAATACGTCTATATTCTCTGATACTACGACTATGTTTTTATTTGATGCATTGAGAGCTGTTGTAACTATTAACCGATCAGCATCACTTTCAGCTTGAGAGCAAGGATATTATTTGCAGCTAAAGTTTCTTTTAAAAAATTAATAAAACGACATGAAAGACATTTGTCAGAATTTCTTCTTGATACAACTTTAAAAACCTGTCTCTTTCAAATCGAATATCTGGTGCAGTTTTCGTTTTTAGACGTCGGTCTCTTTCAGCAGATTTTATTCTATGTTTCTGATAATCGAAAAAAACACTTGTTTTTTCCATAACTACGTACAATAAAATTAATATATCTAAAATTGCACCATACTGTTGAACAAGTTGCCATTTGTTTTGTTTGTTTTTGTTTCTTGTTAATAGTTATTGGTTGGTTATTAAAAGTAATGTATCAGAATTATGACATTATGATGTGCATTTTAATATTTTTTTGTAATACCTACTTGTTAAATAGTTCTTTAAGGACTGTTTACTACTGCGTAAGCAACCTCTTTACGGCCCGGCCGTAAAAAGTGTCCGTAAAGACCACGGCCTGCTAAACTGTGTGCCAAACGTCAAAGTGACGTTTGTCACACAAATCCAACAGCAAGCAAGCCTTCAACTCCACATAGAAGAAGGCGCAAAAAACTGCTATAACTCCTGAACATACGCTAAAATAACTTGCTTATTCAGAATCTTAACGTCTTTAGGAATATCTTCATCATTTTCGACAGATGTCATAAGTTACGAGCTGGTTACAACTTAAAACTGCTTACAACCATACACGAAATTGGAAATAACTGACATTTATAAACAACAGTTGCAACGTTCTACGCACTCTCAATCATTCTAAAATGTCATTACACAAACCTAGCTTTTTGATGAAAATAAATTAGAAAAATATAGATATGACCGAATTGTATGTAGGTATTACAAAAACTATTGTACAATACACGTCCGTTAGGGCCTTTCCTGCCTCGCCAGTATTATTCGACTCGCTCTTCGAGCTCGTCTCACAAATTCTCTGGCTCGGCAGTAAAGGCTATCCTAACGGACTTCTACTGTAAAATACTATAACGGCATGTAAAAAGACCTAACTTACTGTATGAACTTATTTTTACAAAATTATGAGAAATTTAGGTCCGTATCTAAATAATTTTCCGATGATGATCAGAAAAAAGCTCGAAACGTAATTAAACCATAATATGTGGTACATTGTTGAATTTAGAGTAACAAGGACTTTGCAATTTGGCATAAAAAAACCAGGACCGTATTAAAAAAATGAAGTTGATGATGGTTTCTCAAAGACGAAACGTCGGATAAAAAATTGATAACGTAATCATTAAGTCCACTAAAAGTTGCTATAAGAAGTTTAATCAGTTTCGCTCTAACTTTAATATTAACACCAGGAAAAAATAAAAAAGAAAATCCAAAAATTCGGTTTTTTGAGATATCTCAAAAACGAAAAATTATATCAAGGATTTCTAGGAGTAATTTTGTTAGTCCTTTAATTGCGCAACTTTCTTCCATTTAACCAAAGTTGTATCTCTTACCATTACCGAGATCCCCATACTGGCCCTCCTTATCTTGGACACACTGTATACAAGACAGTGTGGCCATACGATTATTGGCCGCCATTTTCAGGCAAATTTGAGCCTAGAGATATACAGTGCCTTTAGAAATAATCGAAGGTTTTTGAATGGTCATTAATTTGGCCCTAGTTATTTTAACTATTTGAAGTTTGCTATTCGTGCAGTGTTATGTTTTGACGTTGACGTTGGCGTTCGTTCGTTGTGCTTTAAGGTGTTGCACGAAGTGTACAGCCGGTTTCAATTATGGTTCTGTGACATAACATCCCACCTCCCTCAGAGGAGGATTAGAATGTGGCAAACCAGGTCGTACAGGGAGAAGCATACCATTAGGAAAAATGGCCACTGTTTTCCAAGCGGAGGTAATTGGAATAATGCATGGTGCAAAAGCAATTCTTGAAAGGAAAATTGAGAATCAATATATTGATATCTTCAGTGACAGTAGAGCCACTTTACTAGCTCCGGGCAGTTGCAAATTACCTCAAGTGTGGTACTACAGCGCCATGAATCTCTTGAGAATATCTCAAAAAATAATGTCGTTTCCTTTGTATGGGTGAAAGAACATGACGGCAACTATGGCAATGAGGGTGTCGATGAGACTGCGAAACTGGCTTCCGAACAACTTCTCTGGGGGCCAGAACCTGTAATCCCTATATCCCTGACAACATTAAGCTCTATGCTATATCATAAAACCTTAAACAGCTTCACAGGAAGATAGGTTAACATGCAAGGCTGTCGTCAAGCAAGGGCTGCTATTACAGCCCCCTTGCCAAATATTGCTTGCAACTGTCCCGAAGGAACCTTCGACTAATCCTGGCTATCCTATCTGGACACTGCACTCTAAAGCAGTGTGCCGCAAAGTGTGTGTCGCGGCATACTTGTGTACCTTGGTCATTTAGTTGGTGTGCCGCGTAAAATGTCAATTGTTGTGAAGATAACGCACTAATGCACCTACACACAGCTGAAGAAAAATTAAGAGATTTATAACCAAGGCTTCTGAAAAAAAAACTAATGTTAAAAATGTACATTGCTGTTTACACAGGGAAGCATTGATAACGAAGTCTCTGCCTGATGAATTGTTGCCTGTCCTACAAGAAGTCGTCAAAATTGTCAATTACATCAAGTCGCAACCGCTGAACTCTCATCTGTTTAATGTAGTGTGTCAGGAAATGGGATCAGATCATCAGTCACTTGCAGTTTACAAAGCCCCGAAGCGCTAAAAAATCACTTTTTTCAAAACGTGTTGATGTAAATTTATGTTTTTGGACCTCAGAAATCTATTTCTAATGTCGGAAGACACGAAAAACTTACCGTTTTTCCACAAATCACTCCTTAACCTCACTTCCATCACTTTTCTACTAATAACAATATCGGAATGCGTCATCTGCAAGTACTACCAACCTATATGTAACTAAATACACTGCTCTTACCCACAGACAACCTATAAAGTAGATAGATACCTACCTTGTTTATTTAAAAATCATTTAAATAGAAACCCGCTTCGTAGATATAATGGTAATCTTGTATTGTACGACGCCACCGATGAACTACTGTTCCTAGAATCAGTAATTTTGGAGGGAAGGACAGCTAACATGTCAAATACCTTACACTGTTGCCAGACCTTTGTTTGTTTACTTCTAGAGCAATTTCGGGCCTAATTCGTTTTAGTTTGCATGTTTATCGTGGTCCTAACATCAATGTCGAATAGAGGTGTTCTAGCTTCAACTGTTTTGTGAATGATGGTAACATTTTGACACTAAACCATATTCGTGATTCTTGCAGGTGTTGCGGTTAGGGTCAAACTAGAATGTATTGAACGGTTGGCGAAGCTGGATTAATACATAATTTCCTTCGGTGTGAAGGCTGTTAGGTAGATATGTCGTGTTTAACGATTGTTCACGATTAAAAGCAAACTAAAAATAATTTGGCGCCAAACGCTGATGAAGCCAAACAATAAAGGTCTGGCAACGTTTTAAGGTACTTTTAATCTAAACGATCAGCTGTTCGCGCCTCCCTCCAAAATTACTGACTCTAGGAACAGTAGTTCATCGGTGGCGTCCTACAATACAAGATTACCCATATAATTATTTATCAAAAAAAGGCAGTGGCTAGTAATACGTCCGACGTGCACAACCTAACCTAACCTAACCTAAC
The DNA here is from genome assembly GCA_940337035.1 of Agriotes lineatus. NCBI lineage: Eukaryota > Metazoa > Arthropoda > Insecta > Coleoptera > Elateridae > Agriotes > Agriotes lineatus. The sequence goes on along the minus strand of OW679203.1, from coordinate 3,609,122 downwards.
CTAACCTAACCTAACCTTTTTTTTTTTGGTTTGGCAGGGGAAAATCTTACTAGACATGAATGCCCGTACATTCATAGTGTCGGATTCTCACCGACTAAAAACCCCTGCCTCTTCGCCTCGTAGGCACTGGTATCGCTTGCGAATTCTTCAGTGCCCAGGGTTGACTTATAATCGTTCTTTTCGGTTTAATCTCCTCTGTCCTGCGTTTCTCTCATTCTTTCTTCCTGTTCTTTCAGAGCCAGAACTTTTTTGATATACCGGTGTATTGCTTTCCAGTGGTCTTTGTCGCGCAACATTGTTTCAACCACGTTGTCGGCATCTACTGCTCTATCAATTGTCGTTTGCAGCTGCTCCATGTATACTATTCAGCGGTCACACACAAAGATTGTGTGTTCCGCCGAGTCCTCCTGACCACAGTATATACATCTGCTGTCTTGTGTCTTTTAATTCTGTTTGTGAAGCTCCTGAATGTTCCATGACCCGACAAGAATTGTGTTAAGAAGTAATCGGTTTTTCTATATTTGCATTGAACCCAGTTTTTTATGTTTTTAATTAACCTTTTAGTCCAGAGGCTTTTTTCTCCTGGCTTATGCCATTCCTCTTGCCATTTTGCAATTGTGTGGTTTCTTTCTATTATCTTAGTTTCTCTCGCGTTTCCATCTTGCCTTCGATGTAGTCTCGTTCTTTCCTCAGCCAACAGTGTTATAGGAGGAATTCCTGTGATTACCTGGATGGCAATTGCTGACACCGTTCTGTAGGCGCTTCCCACTCTAAGTAATGCTCTTCTTTGGACTCTTACCATTGCCTCTTCATGTCTCCTTATTCTAAGGGCGCTAGTCCACACTGGGGCTCCATATAGTAATACTGACTGTGTAACCCCGTAAAGAATTCTGCGCTTCATATTGCTGGGGCCTCCAATATTTGGCATTAGCGTTGATAGTGCCGCTATCCTCTAACCTAACCTAACCTAACCTAACCTTACCTAACCTAACCTAACCTAACCTAACCTTACCTAACCTAACCTAACCTACCCAGAGGATCATGTCACCAGAGGATCGCGTCACCAGAGGATCGCCCCCTCGACAGCCGCCCCTTGACAGCCGCCCCCTTGCCAACCGCTCCCCTTGTTAGCTTAGTATCTACACAAGGATGATATAAACCAATAATAATACGATAAAAAGACGCAGAAGGCAACAGCGTTACTAGCTACGTCTGCTGGAAATTCTTTTTCGTAATGAAATTGTTGGCCCTGAAAAGGGCCGTTTTTATAAAGAAGAAATATTATGGATATTCCGGTGGATAGAGTGAGGCCGCTTCTTTGAAGAAGTGGTGAACCACCTCTTCTTCAAAGGTTCGTTTGAAAAGAAATTCCGCCAGATAACCGACAAAATGAGGAGCAGATCGGCCATAACGGGGGATTCCACCTCGAACATCCCTCCACGTTTGTTCAATGTTCTGGGTGTGAACTGTGCGGTCGTCAGTATTCACGTATTCCAGGGAATGATTCACACGGAAATAAGTAAAACCTTCCTGACCCAACGTGTTATATGCTTTTCAGCAATCAGACACTATAGTAGTGCCAGGCAGGATCCACTCTTTGATAACCTCTAGAAGGGTATCAGCATCTCTCTGTGGAACCGGTAACAGAAATACCCGCTTACTGCCGCGTTCGAATCCCCCAAAGACCCACTGACCCTCAATTCGCCTACCTCTGTTGAATTTTCTTTTCCCAAACTTGGCCTTGTCGACTGTTCCGGGACCACCAATCTTCCGGGAGTTGTTTGTTGCCCAATGAACACAAACATCTCTGCAGAACAAAGACCAATCCACAATGGTTCTTGAAGACCATTGTAGTTCTCGTTTTATGAATTCTTGTCGTGGGTAACGGACCAAACACCAAAGGACGCAGAAATAGCCGATATCTTCTAGCGACAATTTGCTATTCCAAAAGAACGTTCCAGCTCTGGCAGATTTTGTAAACGAGCATTGTAATTTACGCCGTTTTTTCTTCTGGGCAGAACGATCCTCGAAACGTATCTTGCGACAGTTGTAGGTCAAGGAATTTATATTCAGCGATGCAACCCCATCGCACCCGGAGCAGCGTCGTTCTCTCCCGACTAACCCATGATCCACCAGAAAATCCACAAAATTTCTTCTGCTTCCAGAAATTGCCAAAAAACTACGAATAGTGAGATTGCAAGAAGCACACGCAACCATTTTATCGCAATTACACAAATGCAATGGCAATTGAAAGATCTATTTGTTTGTAATCAAACATTATTTACTTCGTTGTCATGGTTACGGCCGCCAAGAATTTACGACTGCGTTCTGCATTTTGACAAGCGGTTCAAAGGTGGGAAATAAAATCTTCTTTGTTTGTGGGAAAACTGTTGGCTTTTTAACCATTTCATCGCCAAAAATGAATTGCCTAGGCCCGAAATAATAAGCAAAACTCTATAAAGCTCTACAAGTAAGTGTTTTTTAATTTTTGTTAACCTCAAAATGCGACTTTTTTTTGTGGTATAACCGTTAGTTTTTCGACCCTTCCGACATTGGAATTGAATTCACGAAGTCCGAAAACATAAGTCACACCCCATAAAACCTCAAAAGCATGCGTTTTTGGCGCTTCGGGGCTTTGTAAACAATTACCTCCTGCCCGCTGCTTGTTATTAGCGGACCCGACAGACGTCCTGCCCGGTGCCTGCTATTAGCGGACCCGACAGACGTCCTGCCCGGTGCCTGCTATTAGCGGACCCGACAGACGTCGTCCTGCCCGCTGCCTGCTATTAGCGGGTTCAGCAAACTTTTTTTCGATTTTCGAATTTTCGATTTTTTTCATTTTAAAACATATTGGGGTGGTGGTGGGGGGGGTGAAATTTTGGGGTTATATGTTCTGATATGCGAGAAATCTTTTAAAAATTAAAACAAACGAATTCGTCAAAAATTACAAAAAAATCCTAGAACCCGATTGCAGCGCCACCTACCAAGTCCAATTGTGAATCTAAACCATCCAGGGACCCACTCAAACACACACAAAAAAATTCATCAAAATCGGTCCAGCCGTTTAGGAGGAGTTCAGTGACATACACACGTACAGAAGAATTATACCAATGGGGCCATAATTATATATAACAGCAATGAGATAACATGAATAACAAAATAGAATGCTTGAGTAAGAAAGAGATGGCCATACGAAAAAATTATTTTAGTAGGCATGTTTAGTTGACAAATGTCATAATTAAATTATGCTTCAAGCCTTCTCGAATATTTGCTACTATGTTTATCTCTTTCTTACTCAAGCAATACGTGTTATCTTCTTGTTCATGTTATCTCATTGCTGTTATATATAATTGTGGCCCCATCGGTATATATAAAGATTTGGCGGACATATTCGCTCATTTAAATAAGCTCAACAATAAAATGCAAGGCAGGAATTCTAATATTTAACGTCATCGGAGAAGATTGAAAGCTTTCGCGCTAAGTTGGTGTTATTGATCAGCCACGCTACCAATGGTAGTAATGAAATGTTCGCAAATGTCATGACTGTCGATTCAGAAAAAAATTGCATAAAATTTCACCCTCTTGCGACGCTAATGAATTATTTGACACTGACTATTTACAATTGTCAGATTTGAAAGATTTTGTTTTGTTCCATAACCAAATGAACAGGCTTTATCAACCTCTTTGGGAACTACCTGGAAATAACTAAATATTTTGCCTGTTAATGGCGGATATGCGCTTCGATCAATACCGGCAAAGACGTCCCAATGGCCACACTGTCTTGTAGATAGCCACTGTACTCTAAAGTACTTTATAGTGAGAAAGGATAGCTATCAAGGTATGGACAGATCGTTGTCCCCTCTTACTCTAAGTTACTTTAGAGTGAAAGGGAACAACTATCTGTCCGTACCCTGTCATAGAACAAACACATCAAATTGACATCAAGGCACCCTAGGTGTCGATAACCGCGTTACTTTGGTTGTCATTAACCGCGTTACTTTCAAACTTTTGGGGTTTTTAAAATGTCATAATTTTAAAATTTTATGAAGGCTATTGTTATTAGTCCACTACTTTCAATATACACTATGACTTTTAGCAATAAGTAACGTACTGTTAGTGTCTCGACCATTATAATGGTATGTTGTGCAAGAGGCAGGCATGAGAGAAGGGCAAACTAGCGTTTGAGGTTATGTGGTTCTGACGTGACTGTTAAAAATGTCCAAAAACGCAAATGCAACTGGAAGTCGTGCAAGCACACACCTAGAAAAACTAGTTTTAGCAGATCCACACTTTACGAAAAAGGAATTCCAGAAGCCCAGACACATTAGGTTGGAACAGGTAAGTTTCGATATTCACCTGTTCTCGATCTAACTGTTCGGTTATAGGCACGACAGCCACCAAAATATATACCAGAAGACGTGCGCAATAAGGTGCGAAAAGAAAAAACCAAACAATTCTGCAGCTTAGAAAAGCGAAGCGAACGGGAACTCAAGAAATGGCAGGACCGAAAACTGGTGGCACCTCAACAGCGGTACCAAAAATACTTAAAAGACTACATACAGGCTACGATAGAGAAACAACCGAATGAGGTCGTGGAATCACAGAAGAAAGGGCACGATCACGTTTCACAACAACGGGGCGAACGAACCAATAGAGGGTTACAAAAACAGAAACAACAGTTGCAAATATCCAAATCAACGTCTTTTTTGAGGAAAAACCATGTTCATGAAGTTGAAAAGGCAAGATCCGCCCATGTAATTAATTTAAATAAGAAAAAAAATAATAGCGCTTTTAAGAAGAAGAAACGAAAAGGAGTTTTAAGTGCTACAGTGTGTCCAAGTAGATTATGTAAGAGATCTGCTTCTGAAAGCGAGATAAAAGAACTGCTAGAGTTCTGCAGTTCTAGTTGTAGTAGTAAAAATGGCACTTTTAAAAGTGCATCAACTGAGAAGGATCTTTCAGAAAAATTAAAATACGTAAGAGGCGATTATAATAGGTTAAGTGAAAATGCAAATGTTGCACCTCCGCCTAAACAAGAGCATGGCCGTGAAGTTTTTATAACGAACTATGTGGATACTCAAACATCTGCTAGAATCAAAAGAAGGACCTTCAAAGGTGATTTTAATGAACCTATTCGAAATATATGTGATAATATTATACGTGATGTAAATACTAAAAAGAAGACGCGAAATGAAGGCCCTCTAAAGTCGTACAATAAAAAACATTCCGAGCCTGACCATCTGAACAAAAAAAGAATTTCCAATTCAGAACAGCCTATGCCAGATTTCATTAAAAATGGTGATGGAAAAAGTCCCACCAAACCACCAGAGTGTTCACGGACATCACCAGCAAGTGCCATCCCAATAAAATGTTCAAAAGGTGTGACGAGTACAACTTCAAACGCCAAGAGAGTGCAATGCTATGACCATAAAAACCGATATTTTAAGGAATATGTGCCGAATAATGCAAATGTTGAAAAGACAAATATAGACAGGAATGATAAGGTACGTGCTTATACTGACGAGTCGAAATTAGCTGAGAGAATGTGGAAACGGGACAGTGCAGAACTACGCGAAAACAAAACTCCGAAAAAAATTAAAGTGCAACGTAATTATGATGAGTTAATGCAACAGTTGCCTATACTTAAAAATAGGATAGCTTCTATTCCGATACATAAAACTACGTACCACATGTCTGAGAACAAGCCGAATGAGTTGCAACAGAAAAGGCAAAAACGCATGGAAAACGTTTATGAATCGCTTTCCCCAAAACGCCAAGTAATTACTACTCCGTCTAAAAGGCAATCTGCAAGCACCTCCAATAATTTGCCGTTCCGAGCCTTCAATATTAGAAGAACCTCTCCGGTATTAGATTTTAAAACAAAAGAAAAGAAAATTCCGAATATTTTACACAAAAATATCGACAGCAACCTTACCAGAGAAGCTGAGGAGAAGGTAGTAGAAATTCCTGCCAATGCAGATGTACCTTCACAGAGAGGAGAGAATTTACAGAAGTTGCTAACTTCCATACCGGTGGACATTCACCATCATCAACTTTTTGACCGGTTTGATAATATCGATGCTTTTATTTACGTGGGCGACACTGCGACAAAAAAATCAAGTACTTCAAACCAACAGCAACGTTCTCGCTTTCGACATGAAACTAATACGACAATTGAGAGCCAAAATGTTAAAGGTAGGTTGAAACAGATTCTAATTTGTTGAGGTATTTTTTTCATTTTAATTTAAATGTTGGAAGCCGGGTATACGTCGTATAGAAAAATAAATAAAGGCGGAGAAAAGCGTAGTTTATAAACTTGAGTTAGCACTGCTTGTCTTTTACAAACAAAACATGATCAACTAGCTTTTCCAAATAAGCGAATTCTTCCATTTTCTCAAGATGTAGGTAGAATCTTACTCTCCTCGTCTAGAAGCCAAAAAAGGCACTGTCGTCGTGAAAAAATAACGTTGCGACATTTCTTCAGACTTTCACCAAAAACATGTTTTCTCATTTCTGTCTGTCTGTTTGTCTATCTGATTTTCCGTCTGTTTGTCTGTCTGTCTGTCCGCCTGTTAGCGGTATACCTCAAAAACTATTTGTTAAAAGAACTCGATATTTTTCGTGCGGATTATGTGTCTACCTACAAGAAACGACTATACTTTCGGTCCAATATATACAGGTTGAGCACCTAGAAAATAAAATTCTGAATATATATGCTTTCACTGAGAAATAAATAATAGTAGTAATTTGCACATAGCTCAGACTTTATCTTTGACGAAAATAGAACCCAACAGATACAGGGTATATGTTGTAAAAAGGCAAAACATGGGCAACAATAAGCGTGTTGTATATAATCCAGTCGCATCGCTCAAATACGCGACATTCCTTTGTGGCAGAACAGGACCAAACGACGGGCTGCGCGGACTGCTGCCACGAGTTGACATTGCTTTCGCAGGCGCTGAAATCGCGATTTCGAATACCACCGCCTGCACTATTTTTTTTATTTCCAACTTGAAGTAATTCTCATTACCAAGTGTTTCAGTTTATTGTTTCAGTATTATTAGAGGTCTTGCCATATCTCAGCGACCACAAATGCGCAGTGGAGCAAGGGAAAAACTGTAGAGCGAGACGCCCAAATGGTGTTTTCAGTACAACCTAAGAACATCAGGCTAGCTTGCAGGCGGGAAATTTAAAATAGGTTGTCAATATTTCGTGTTTATTTGATAAAACTGTTTTTTATAATAGACGGACATATAAGTAGATAAATAACGCAAAAACTAACTTATAAGTACGAAAATAACAAACGATATCAAACGCAGCACAATCGCAATGATATTTTCAGGTCGGTCTGTAGCCTTGCTTATGACGTATTTACAGAATTTCGATCGCTGCGCAGGGTCGCTGAGATATGACAAGCACTCTAGAAACATTAAGACATTTCTTCAGCAGTTTCCTTTAATTTTTCAACAATTTTAGTGTCACAGCTTTTGTTTCCGAGGGAAGTACGGGTAAAGCCCTTTACAGATGTTTTAATTTAATCGAAGAAACATGAAGAGAGAACATTTGAACTAAATTTCTTCAGAAATAAGTTAGCAAAATATATGTAAAAATTTCAAAATTATTTATCTAAATTTTTAAAGTACAAAAGAAATTTATAAAAATAGTTAACCAGCCGTAGATGAAACTAATGATATAATTTAATTTGAAAATTTACTTTTTCCTTTATATGCCTAAGACGTTGAGACAGTTATTCTTTCTTTGATAAAGTTTGCTACTGCGTTACTTAAATTACTATTCAACTGTTAAGGATATTTACAGCTATTTGCTGAAAAATTCCATCTTGAGATTAAACAATTGGTTAAAACAGTAAAATTGTAGAAATATATTTCAGCACTTTGTCAGGTCATTTTGGGGCAGCTTACAGCAATATAACTATAAATTCACGTCCTTAGGGCAGCGTAGTTATATTTCAAACCCGTTCCCACCATTTGATCTTCTCAACGCCAATACTCACAAATACTAGCCCTTTTTGTCTAAATTCGAACACCCTGTAGATGAGCGCAGTCCACCCAAAATATCCATTTTAGACCATCCTTTATATCACACGCGCTGTCTGGGCGCAGGCGAGACCGGTTTGTTCTGCCGAACACGTCGCCTCCCCATTAGTCGACAACTTGCTAGGGCACGCTCTCGGGTTTTGGCCAGCTCGCTTCCTGCAAGAAGAAAGTCTCGAAACGGTCGTGATGGGATAAAAGTGCGTGAGGTGCTTTGGTGTGGTCAGGGTAGCCGAGAGCACTGTTCTTCTTTCGTAAGGCCGGGTGTGTGCAGGCCCATTCTTCCCTAACAGGGGATCTATTTCGCAGAGCTTCCAAACGGTAGGCTTCAACGTTCCGTGGCCATAGGAGGCCGCCATTACAGTCTTCTGGACTTTCCCGCCAATGCAGCTTTGACGCCCACGCTCCCGTTTCCGAATCATTCGCAACAGGCGATGCCGGCTGCCGTCGTCGCAGTGCCCAAGCTTGGTTAGCTCCCATACCCAGGTAGCAATGTGAACATGTAATTTGCGCTTATAGTGACCTCTAGACTCACGCATTCTGACCGCAGTTCATTAATAATTCACTAATTATCGCCAGTATGACCCCCATTTTGCATGCAATGACTGCTTATTTAATATAATCTGGCCGTACTTGTTAATAACGAACTGTTTGTATACGCAAGGCCTCAATTTATGTTCTGTAGCCATATAATTCACGCATACTGACCGCAGTTCATTAATAATTCACTGATTAAAGCCAGTATGGCCCCATTTTGCATGTAGTGACTGCTTATTTAATATAATCTGGCAGTATTTGTTAATAACGAACTGTTTGTATACGCAAGGCCTCCATTTATGTTTTGTAGCCATATAATTCACACATTCTCACCGCAGTTCATTAATAAGTCACTAATTAACGCCAGTATGGCCGCCATTTTGCATGCAGTGACTGCTTATTTAATATAATGTGGCCGTACTTGTTAATAACGAACTGTTTGTATACGCAAGGCCGCCATTTATGTTCGGTAGCCATATAATTCACGCATTTTGATTACAGTTCATTAATAATTCACTACTTAACGCCAGTATTACCCCATTTTGCATGCAGTGACTGCTTATTTAATATAATCTGGCCGTACTTGTTAATAACAAACTGTTTGTATACGCAATGCCTCCTTTTATGTTCTGTAGCCATTTAATTCACGCATTCTGGCTGCATTCCTTAATAATTCACTAATTAACGCCATTATAGCCTCACTTTGCATTTTGTGACCGCCAAATTCATATAATCGGGCTGGTTGAGTTATTAACTAACTATTTGGACATGTAAGGCCTCCATTCGTATTCCGTAGCCACCTAATTAACGAAAGCTGGCCGCAGTCAGTCTAACCTAATAAGTTGCTATATGTATGGCCTAAATCTGCAGTATTACCTCTAATAATTAATGAGTTTGTATTAGTGTTAGCGCGCCACTCCAGCTGGGCCTAGAATTTAACTTAACTTAGCCTAAAATTGTGTAAATCACCCCAATCATTCAGACCAATAGACGACTATTTGAATGAAGGCCTTGTCATTGCGGCGAATATATGCATGCTCTTTCAAGTTAAGCCTATTGTGTACAGATTTGTGTAAAGCGAAGCTTGAGCAATAGAGCTACACAGGTAGGTTTCACAGCGCCCGCTGCAGTGACGACGAGGACTGCGAGGCCGAGCTCTTCTTCTTTCTAGACCCAAAATAGGTATTAAAGTATTTTTCCCAAAATTGTAATTTAGGTTTACAGCTTCTCGAATACCTTCCCGACGTAGTACCTTGTGTAATTCTCGGCCCGTCCAACCGTCCAGGTCCGGTTGTACGAGTATATAAAGACAGATCTGGTGGCGTTTTATTTCGACTTACCCTATATATGTCACGCCACGCTTGCCCTACGACGTACCGTTTGGACCACGCCCATCTCCCTGAGCGTATCAGCCGAGGCCCTTAGCCTGATTTGTCAGATCTTAGGGCGAGCGTGCCACCTTTTTCCGGACTTAACTAGTCGTGCGATACTCACACCGCGTGGGTGTCGTTAAGTCATTCTGGTACCGTAACAACCTTGTGCCTTCTTCAGTCTACATTGTTTCAAAAAGTTAATAACATATTAAAATATGCAAGTAAAATAAACTAGGTTAGTGAACAATCATAACTTTCTCAAATTTCTTTTTACCTTGCAAGTTTAAAAAAGTAGTTACATCAGTAAAATTTGTAATATTTTCCTCCTTTACTTATTGTGAAAATATCTAAGTAAGAATAACGATAAGGTCTCTGGGTATTTTGAAATAAGTAGGTATCTGTAATGTAAATGTATTAAGAACATTTGTTAAAAGTTAATTAAAATTATATAATACACCTGGTGACGTTAAAAGGTTCAAAAGCTAAATAAAACATTTCCAAATGCTGAAAAATGAAAACCATATTTAAAGCTCCATGTTGAAATGTTTCAATTAGAAATGTTGATAAAATTGTGAAGCTGATTTATTTTATATATATATCTGGAAAATTCAAAAAAAGTATGGCTCAACTGGTTATAAAGCATATAGAATCAAATATCATGAACAATCCTTACCTATGCCAACTTATTTAATTAATTTTTTTCTATAGCACATGTTAAAGTGTGCTTTTATCAACTCAAAACAAAAGGTCAAGTTTTACTTTAACAGCAAGGGTAGATAAAGTAGCACTTTAACATCAAGGATAGGTAAAGTAATTTAATTTTCTAACTTTTGTTTAAATTAAATATGACAGCTTCGTATTATCGTAGCAACCCAATCTAGCTGCTGACATTTTGAAATGTGATTGACTGTCATTATTTTCTTTTGAAATTGTTAAAGTTCTTGCTATAGAAAAAAATATTGTATTATACACGACGATAAAGTTATTTCTATCCACTCTTGAATAGTTAACGTCTCGACGTTAAACGATTCACTCGTGGATAAAATTTAACTTTATCGTCTTGTATAATAAATTACTATTATAAGTTTCTTAATCGATAATCATGAGACTCCATTTTGACGTTTACAAAACTGGATAATTAACATTAATTAGCTTTATTCATGGAAAATGTCTGAAATAAAACGATAAAAATTGAAATAGTAAAAAGAAAGCAATTTTAATTGTACTTACAATCAGATAGGTTGCCATCAATAGAAAATTTGTTAGCAAAATGGATTTATTAAAAAAACCATTTTCCTTCTTATAGAAGAACTAGCTGAAACCCGCGGCATATGCCGCATTTAAAATGTACGACGAATCTAATAACTTTTGTTGCACTAAAGAAAGTTTTAAAAGCACGTTAGAGATTGTAACTATTTGGATAGCCTCCAGGCCACTTTACACTGAATTGAATAGTGGCTTCTTTTTTCTGTTCAGTACTAAATTTTAATTATTGTTACAATGCTGTAAATCCAGTTAGTGGAAATGTCACTGGAACAGTTTCCAAAAACTAAATTACTGGAATTTGCTGATCTCTAAAAGCACTATATTTAGACAAACCTACAATTTTCTGAAAATAGGGACAATTAAGTACTTAACTGCTTTTGGAATATTCCATATATAAAGGAAATATTATTTTTTATTGTTATGATGGATAATTTGTATACGTATTTAATTGTCTAATTCCTATTCAAAAAACTCAGGTAATCAACCCCACCTGTAAAACAACCTGATATCAGCAACATTATTGCTTAAAGTTCTTGGTGTTCAGTCGCTTTTGTAATTTTGTCTTGGTATATTGTTCATTTGGCTTGGTGTCTTGTTCTTATACGTGGTGTGTGAATCAACATGGTAAGTAAAATGTCCATCATATTACCTACTTTTTCTACAAAAAAATACGTAATTGGCTTAACTAATGTTAGTACACATTTATATTTGTCAATAAATTTCCTGAACATATTCTACCCACGAGATTTAAAAAAGACTGCTAGTATTATTGCAGTTTTTTTTCAATTGATAACTGTAAATCAGTTGGTTTCTGGCCTGCCCATGAAAGTTGATGTTTTATAAACAGTCATTTAAAATTTGTATTCCGCTAGCGCTTTAAAAATGTCAAATAAATGTCAACCAAAATAAACCAATAATTTATAAAAAAATTATACATAAGTACATTACAACTAAATTAACAAAACTACGTCCACGTCGTCAATTTTCATTTTGAACAGTTCTCCAATGCGACAACCGCCAGCAATACCCATAAGTATAGTCTGCAATGTAATTTTACAATTAAAAGGAAACAAATGGATCAATAATGCTAACCTTTGAAAATAAATACTTCTCGTCCGGTGAAGTAAGAATTAACCTCAAAATTTCGTCGCGGCTAAAAACTTTCGACTTATTGGGCTTAAAGCCCTCTTGCGTTTTGCTTGGAAAATAGTAAGTTACAGGCTCCACACAAATAAAATTCAATTAAAACGATTTTCGTACCATATATGAATGTGGCCAGTAAGTGTATATATACAGTGTGTCCTAGATCGAGTGAGATTGCATAGGTAACTTTTTTATCATTGAAGATGGAGATTTGGTTAAATTGGCAATGTCGAACCAGTCAAAAGTTATTTAAAAAAAACTAAAAACTGTCATTTTCTTGTATGTCAAATATCTTTGTAAGTATAAGAGATACGAAAAAAAGTTTTATATAAAAGTCGCTGTTTTCGATGAGACCAATTTAAAATTCAAGATGGCTGCTTTTGAGGTACTCGTATCAACTTCCCTAAGTTATATGGGAGCCATATTTGATTTTTAGGTTACTAAATTGAATTTTTTATTCTCTTTTCAACGATGTAAGATAACGTATGGTTGAATAAAAAATACCAGTGAAATTAATTGTTTTTACATTTTAATCAAGTAGGCTTACATGGATCCAAACAAAAACAAACAACATTTATTTAAAAATAAAACATAATCCTGATAATCACATGAAATGATCAAAATGCTGGCGATTGTTAGTGAAACATAGTTGACACCATTTGACGACACGACAGGTTACTTTACGCAAACTTTCTTATTGTTTTTCATCATAGCTGGTTACCTACTTGATTATACACTTAAAAAGCAATATCACGATGGTTTTTGTGGTTCAAGTACTTAGTACTAAATTAACATGTTAGTAAGTATTATAGGAATTACATACAAAGGTTTTCTAAAATAAATTTCACCTAATTTTGTTTTGATCCATGTAAGCCTACTTGATTAAAATGTAAAATCAATTAATTTTACTGGTATTTTTTATTCAATCATACGTTATCTTACATCGTTGAAAAGAGAATAAAAATTCTATTCAGTAACCTAAAAATCAAATATTACTTTTTTTCGTATCTCTTATACTTACAAAGATATTTAACATACAAGAAAATTACAGTTTTTAGTTTTTTTCTAATAACTTTTGACTGGTTCAACATTCTGAACTTCTTCAAACAGATATTAAATCAGCATATGAAACTGCAAAACATTGGCCATTTAACCAAATCTTCATCTTCAATGATAAGAAAGTTACCCATGCAATCCCAGTCGATCTGGGACACACTGTATGTAATTGCTTTATATGTGCCATTGGAATTTAAAGTATAAGTAAATCGTAACACAATTTAAATCTTGATATCGAGTCCCAAACTTTCATTTTTATCTGTTAACACACAAAAGATAAGCACACACATAATGAAATTCCACTAAACAACTTACAAACAAAATGTGATGCTTCCCGGATAGTTACATTGGACATGGACCTTAGGCTTTGATTAAATTTTCCAGTTTTTAATAAATATTAGGTAGTTGCTTTCAAAATATCCACTATTAATGCCCAATCAGCTACTGTCGATGCACTCTGAAATAAAATTTAAATAAAACACCATAATACAGTGATTCTAAAATACCAACAAAATACCTTGGCTGTGAACCGTTCTTTTAGCGTTGCTCATTATTCTACACTGTAGCCTTTCTTTTCTTCAACGTTTGGTAAGAATTTTTTTTGTAACCACTTGGAAAAATGCTTGTTATTCATATCGGCATGGTAGTCCCCAGGCCCGATTTAAAAATAAGTAGCCCATTCGGAACAAAATCTATTTTACCGCCAGCATGCATAATTAAGCGGTCTGTTTTCTGAATCAGCACTTGTCGATTATCTTGGCTTTTCTTCCAACGAAACCCTATTTTATGTACTAATCTTCTAAAAATACCTATCTTTCCAGTAAAATTAATGCCATCATCTTTAACTGCATCAAATACATCCTTGGTCTTCTTTTATGAATAGTTGCAAATATATAATAATTGTTCGAACAGTTTCTTCTTCAAACTCATCCATCGAAGACCGTGGGTTGCCTTTCTCAATGCTTTTCTTTGGGGAAGTAAATTTGCCGCCTGCAAAGATCTTAAATAAGAAAGTTGCAAATCTCAGGTACTTACAGCTTATTCTAACCTATAAACAATTTTCAATCTTAAACTTGGACACTTGTACTTACAGTTGCAATAAAATTCTGTAGCTCTGTAGCTTTGAAGAAACTGTGTTTTATAATAAATAGAAATATAAGTAGATAAAGAACGCAAAAACTAACTTATAAGCACGAAAATACAAAAAAGCAATGATATTTTCAGGTTGGTTTGTAGCCTTGCTTCTGACAAGTTGTAACCACCGTTCTTCCTAGAGGTAGTAAAATCCACCTGCATTAAAAAAGTTTATAACCATATTTTTGTACAAAGCTACGAATTTAGGGTATTTGCAGATTTAAGATTTGTGTCTACATAGTACAAACATTTCTGTGTAATGTAAAAAATGTGTGTAGGCCCTAACAAGAGCATTAATTTTTATCTCCTTCTATATTACTGGCTCTTAGAAAATATCAAGACCACGCCCAAAATGGTAACTACACATAGACCACGCGCATAAATGTTTGACCTTGGGAATTTTCTGCTTTATTATAAGGGTATGATCTGGGACCTCGGTAGGCGAGCGGCGATTGCCGTTGCAGCAGAGGTCACAGTAAAAGTCGTGATCGTTCGGGCCGGAGCGGTTGAGAGTTCAACTCCCGGTACGGGCGGTCTAGATTTTCACTTAATTAAGACTTAGGCTTAAGTGACGCCCGCGCCCCCTGAAGTAATGCGCGAGCGGTTCCGGGGGGCAACGGTAGCAGGTAGGAGAAAAAAAAAGGGTATGATCTTATACTAAATTAAAATAGTATATTATGAAACGCGTTTTATAAGACGATGTTTTGTCACACAAGAGCCCTAAAGGAACGAGTACGACAATAAGTCTTATAAAACAAGTGTCATATACTATTTTTTCTACTTTGCCCTTTTTATTAAAAAAAATTTAAATAAATTGAAAAAATGAGATTTAGGGAATTTTACATTTACAATAAAATGGGTGGCAAGTTTTGACACAAACTGAAGCAAAACAACCTGCTAACCTCGAATTTGACATAGACTTACAGTACCACCAATGGCATGTAAACAGAAAGTTGGGGTGATACACCTGCGAGAAACATAAAAACAAAAAATTACGAGGATATAATTCAAAATTTCCCGCTCTTTCCTCGCTCTTTAACACTCACTCTGTACTTAAATTCTTCTTTCTAAAACGGTATTGGTGTTACTCTGCATGTTGACCTGCTATTTCGCATTGCATAAGATGTTTTACACTTCCCATGTTTTATCCCTTTCGTCAATTCACCTACAGTTCTGTTATTGCTTCTGAGTTATTACACAATTGTAGGTAATAATAACCTAATAAGAAAATTGAAAAACACTTCTTTATATCTCTAGTAGGCCTAGCAACATAGAGCTAAAAAAATTAAAATTTAAAATCTGTTGAAAATTGGCAATTTAGCACAGTATACTGAATAACATACTAAATTTGCGACCTTGTTGCGTGTCTGCTCGCTGCGCCATCTTGGATAGATAACGTCCAAAATCTGATTTGTATGTTATCTCATTTGCTGTATCCCTAGACAAAAACTAGTTATTATAAAAATGTGGAGAATCAAATTATCAAGTTTGTTTGTGAAGTAGGTACAATATAATTTGGTTTTAGGACACTTAATCACGCGACACATAGTCATGGACATTTAAGCACGGACAGTTTAACGCGCCGACAGTTAATAGCACGGACATTTAAACACATAGACATTTAAACACTGAGACATATAATCACATGGACATATAAACACATTTTTGAAAAAGAATAAATTTAAAATAAATGTAGATGAGTGGTATGCCACTTAATGAATTAACACATGTTTGAAGTGAATCTTTTCTTACCTTAGAAGGTAATTTGTACTCACTAAATATGATCGTTAACGTTAAGTTAAGGTACCTACTTAACTTAATGTTACCTAAGATTTTCTAAAGAGTAATGATCATTAACCATTAATGTTATTTCAATGCAGTCATCCTACCGTTTGCCGATTTCTCGGTGAACTGCAAAAAGAAATTTCATTGCAACACTCATATTATTTACACCATATAAGTGGTCAACGCATTCCGCAGAAGAAAAAACACAGAAATCTTAACACCAGATTCGAACGAATAGTTACAAGCTACTAATAAAATACAATATTTGAGAACCCTTGCCCGTGTATTTTAATATATATGTATGCATGTATAAATAATATGTATAATACTCAATAATGATCCATATTTTTTTTATACGGATGGGGCCACAATTATATATAACAGCAATGAGATAACATGAATAACAAAATAAAATACTTGAGTAAGAAAGAGATGGCGGCTTTTCTTACTATTGTTTCTCGAAATAAAGCGTCCTGAACGTTACAGTAGGCCTAATCTACATTAGTGGTTTTGATGGATTTTGATACTTTTCTTCATTTCGATAATCTGGGCGAATCAGGTTTGTTGACTTCTGCTTCTGTAGTGCTTAGCTGAATGTCGTCCTTCTCTTCTATACTCTCCTCTTCAGAATCCTCTTTCTTAGCACCTTCGTATACCGACAGTTTTTTAAATGACAGTTTCGATTTGTTCATCTTCCTCGAAGTCGCTTAAAATGTCAGTAACGTTTTCGCATAACTGTCCGCAGTAAATACAAATGATAGAGCACTTCACACCTACCTTTCTAAGCCATTTTTTTGCATTGACAAGAGAGACATTTAAGGATAACAGAAGCAGGATTTTTAATTGTCTAGACTTCACTTCCATCCCTATTTCTCTGAGTTCCTGTAAACACCATACCAAGTCTGAACTTGATTTTAGGTTTGGGGCCAATGCTGTTTGTTACCGTACGAAAACGACTTTAACTAGATAATCTGGTCATAAACCCAGAAAACGCGGCCCTAATTCTGTTACGATGGCGGTAACAAAAGGTTGCTCCGGCTAGAAGAACTTTGAATTAGAGCTGCGCTCCGGTAACGAGGTAAAAGATGTTCACTAATTGATGCGCCATCACATTCGGACTGGATCGGGAAAACAAAAGCAGCAACACAGGTGAACGCACTCTGAATGTGGAAGTAAGTGTTTCACCTTTCTACTTCTACCTTGGCACAGCTTGAGGTAGCGACTGCAACAACTGAATTGAATCTACCTTTCGTTACACTTGCTTACAATCCATCTGATTTCCTGTCATCTATCAAAACAAAACACAAAAAGCATGCAAACACCAATGAAAAACATAAGTAACAAACAATAAACTCTATTTAAATAATAAACATATGTGTTTAGGCCTCCAGGCGTTGCAGTTAGTTTTTTGGTAAGAGCGAGGGTCGCGTTAAAGATAGGAAAGTTGAGCTGCCTGCCCAATATCGAAGGCAGCGTTGAAAGTCGCGCGAAAACAATCGCGAGCTTAGCGTGGTTCTTGAGCTCTCGCGCGTCGCGTGAAGTATTGCCGGCGCTGTCGTGTTCGTAATGTTATTCTTGTGTATGTAAAAACTGTCCTGCTAAATAAAGAATGTATGTGCAAAAGATCTTCGAGAATTCCATCTACAAGTAACGCTTGCCGCGGCTGCAGGCTGGACGCGAGAGAAGCAGCTGTAATTAAAGGTAGGTAGCAATACACTTCCTAATTGTTGCGCGTACCCTCGCCATAAATAATTTGGTAGCTCTCGATTAATCAAAATTACAGTCCACTGCTGCTAACGTAGTTACAATATGTATATGAGAAAGAACATGAAAATATTTACTGGTTACAGTTAAAAATAATAGGCCAAAGGGTTAGTTAGGTTAAATTGCTACATTTAAACTAAACACAGGTGTAAAATGACAATCAGACGATAAGGTTATATTCCGAACAGTAATAGCTTTAAATGCTTTACAAGAGGACTACGTTATATGATCAACATTAGTAACAATTATTCAAATAATGGTACAACAACCTTTACTTGAACTTCAAGCTCAAAAGAACATGTAGGCAATAACATTTTACGGTATTGTTCAACATTTTCCAATTTAAATCACCTAAACGCGCCAAAACAACACTTCGAAAATTACTTCACTATAAAGTTATCGGTGTTACACGTACTAGGAACTATCAAATACCTGATAGGATATGTTCTGAATTAATTTGCTTTTGTCCAGCTGCAGATCGCATCCCAAGCTATTGCCACGAAATGTGAACAGGAACTACTGGGAAACCACATTAAGGAGCGAGAATCGAGCGGAAGAGCTGCGTTACATCCCCATTCGGATAAAAATAAAGCAGCTTTACGATAAGCATGTTCGGTATAACGACTCGGGGCTTCATTACACTAGCAGGCTGAGCAAAACGACAAAGTCTTCCCTTTAAGATCCACATGTGGCTCCTCTATTAAGTTTATTATGCCATTTATATAATATTACGATACATGAAATCAAAATGACCCTCCGACTTGATGACTTTGGTCCGCTCTGCAAGTTGTACTTTTGGTCTCATTTTAATTTATAATAGGTCAAATTGCAGATTTTCTTAAGCTCTACAAAAGTTTTATAATAAATACGTTTTTGCTAAATAGGACAAGAAACGAAATACAAGCGAGGAAGCGCGAAAAATAAATGTCGACCCCTTCACGCTTTCCTTCGCGTTCGATATCTCGACTAATATCACTCGTACGTACTTAGAAAAGTAATAGGACATAAATTGTTTAGTATAGTTAACGGGAATCGAGTTATCTCAAAAAAATCCAAAACACCTTTTTAAAGATTGCGAAAATATCACATAGGAAATCTTGGTCGACAACTTGAAGTTAAGCTTTGCTGCCCCCCCCCCCCCCAACACCCCAAAAAATGAATTTCAAATTTCGGTACACTTTCAAGTATACATGATGTTGTAGGTGGACTATAAATTTCGAAGGAATTCCATGGGCGAATTTTTGCAGCATGCTAAAACTTGCAATACTTTCATTTGTTTTACTAAACTCCTTCCATCGTACCATTTTGTAATATAGCGACAGTTCATAACTATGGAACAGTGGACAAGAAAGCAGCATTTTTTTAAATTGAAACTTATTTTGGTAGTAGTAAGTTTTCCACATTTTTGCATCATAAAACCTCATCAACACTTCTCCACCTACTGAGTCTTTTTTTACCAGTTTTGTTAAGGCTCATATTTGGCATTCATACATACAACCGGTTTATTCACTGTTTTACACACTTTCACTTTAATATTGTATTTGATGGGTTTTTGTTAGCAAGTACTGTTCTCAGACAAATTGCTGTTTTGGATCCCTTCACAAGTCTTCTGTTAACTTCTTGTTCCAGGCTGTTATCTTCCGCGATTTCCGACTCAAGGTGTGTAATAGCTATTTATATATATAGGGAGCAAAGTTATTAATTTTCTCCCCCACACACAAGGGAGGAAATGAACCTTTGCTCCAGTAATACAGGGTGATTCGGGAGGAAGTGGCAATATTTTGAAGACATATCGAGGAAGTCAAAATAAGCAAAATAAACTCATATGTTCAAGTCCGATTTTCATTTGTTTCGGAGATATTTTGATTAATTGTATAATTTAAAAAGCAAACAAAAATTTATTACAAAATGAATTACAAAAATAGACAAAATAGCATTAATTTACGACAAATTTTCGAAAACGCCACCGCCCACTTCGATACACTTATTTGCGCGTTTATAGACTGCACTAGTAGCGAGTTTCAATGAACGATTGTTCGCTCTAATGATAGCTGCTGTATTGAGAATACGATCTAGTAACGCTTCCCTCGTTTCCACTTTAGTAGCAGAAACTAACGACTTCATCCATCCCCAAAGACAAAAATCGAGGGGAGTGAGATCCGGTGATCTCGGTGGCCAAGGATGCGGACCGCCTCTGCCAATCCAACGATCGCCGAAAGTGGTATTCAGAAAATGTTGTACATTATTAGAATAGTGAGGAGGCGCTCCATCATGTTGGAAGATAATTCGTTGTCGAATATTTAAAGGTGCTTCGTCCAATATTTCTTCTAAATGGTCTTCTAAAAAACGTAAATATCCTTGTCCAGTAAGGCGCGCATCTAATACGAAAGGACCGAATAATTGATCATTTAGAATACCGCACCAAACGTTAATGCTAAATCGATGTTGGAAATTGTGTTCTATCGTAGCATGGAGATTTTCGTCCGACCATCGATGATTATTGTGGCAATTGTTAATTCCATCTCGCGTAAATTGAGCTTCATCCGACCACAAAGTGTCTTTACACAATCTTCTGTTTTCCCGAATCCAACGACAAAATTGTAGCCTTAAAGGATAATCGCCTTCGTGGAGATTTTGTACTTTTTGCAAATGATAAGCGTTCAAACCCTGTTGTTTAAGTGTATTCCAAGCCATTGTTTGTCGTATTTCAAATTGGATTGCGATGCGTCTTGTACTTATCTCTGGATTTTCGTCTACCACATCCAGAATATCTTCTTCAAGTCCAACAGCGATTCCGTGTTCTCTTTCAGAAACAATACTTGCACTTGGAAATGTCCCAGTTTCGCCGGCATGTGTAAAAACAGTTTGAAATACTCGCTTGTTAGGAATTCTTCGATTCGGAAAACGACGTCGATACTCCTCCACTGCACGAACATTACTACCATTACAGAACCCATAAACAAATATCACATCGGCATATTCTTTATGACTAAATTTGTGGGGCATTTTTACAACTTCATAAAACTAATGTTGAACAACTGATTTGACATTTTAAGAAAAAGCCAATTATCCCTGAAACAAATGAAAATCGGACTTAAACATATGAACTTATTTTGCTTAGTTTGGCTTCCTCGACATGTCCTCAAAATATTGACACTTCCTCCCGAATCACCCTGTATATATATATATATATATATATATTGATAAAGGGTACGTTGTGGCCTCCAAAGTAGATACTGAAGAAACGTTGTCACCTCATATATGACGTTGTCACCTCCGGTTTCGGAGGCGACAACGTTTTCCCATTTTTTCATCGGTTTTGATATTAGGACATCATCTAGAGACATAAAATAAAAAATTGGTCGGAGGTGTCAACGTAGTCTCCATACTCACAAAAAAAGTTTTTAGTTCCCATATACACCGCTGGCGCTAAAGTCGCACAAAACATATAAGGGGAGCACGTTGTCGCCTCCGATTATATAAATCTTATATTTGTATCACATACGTTACTTTGCCGCCTCCGCTAATTGGCAACCCTGAACGAGAGGTCATAAGGATGTTTTCTTATGATTTCTTTATATTATATTTGCAGCTCGCGAATAATCAATGCTATTAGCTGTCATGACGCTTAGCCTATATAGAATACAAATAAGCTAAGCGTCATGACAGCTAATAGCATTGATTATTGTTGTTAAAAAGCAATTTGGAACTATTAGTAAACGTGCAACGACATCACTTATCTATATATGTATATGTATTTTTTTTGTATTTAATCCATTAGTTGTTGGCAATGTGTCCACGGCATGTATCTACGTTATTCAAGGCGCCACTGGAAGAGCAAGGGTGGGAAACCACTAATTTGAATTGGCGCCTTGTGATTTCTTCAGTCATATTATTTATTTTGTGTTTTATCAATATTGTATTTATATGTTTTATTTGTGGTTGAGGAATAAATATGTTATTATTAAAAAAAAACAAGAAGTGTAGTGATCCAGTGATAGTGTAATGATGTCATCAAGGGCTAAGTTGATGTTAAAAATTTGCAGTAGGTACTACCAAAAAACCTTTAAGTATTACGCCAACAAATTGAACATGTGTATAATATAATACTACACCATTTAAAATATTTCATAATAACTTCATACGGTGTTCTGCATAATCTCTATTCGTTTTAAAATTAAAAGCCACATAAACATTTATACTTGTTAATTTCTAAGGCATTAATTTAAGACTATTTTTGCACCGAGCGGGGGAATCCCCTTGCTCGCTCGCTCAATCCGTGCGCACGATAATTCGAGAACGCTTTAAGCAATCTGGATACAATTTTGTATGCAGATTTTAAAGAAAAATCGCAGATCTAGGTTTGTGAATGGGCCAAATTGGTCCAAGATAGATAAGGCCCTTTGTCATGACTTAGTAATTTATTTATTAACCGATCGGAACTAAATTTAAAACGTACTCATTCCATTTAAAACCATGCTCGAATTCTAACTTTGACAACTATATTTTAAATTAGATAGTATCCTTCTGGCCGTTTTTAGAATCTTAAAAATAAAATTTCTCAAGAAATGTCTATCGCCATAAAATTCTATAGGCGGATTCTAAAGTGCAATCGTAAATGTAATTTCGGGAATCGGCCCTATCGGTCCAAAAATAGATAAGGCCCTTTGTCATTTATCAGTTAATTATAAACCGATTGTGACCATCTTTGCAGCACGTTTATTCAATTTGAAACCATGGCCGAATAACAATTTTAATAGCAATATGTTCATTAGAAGTGCCCTTTCAAAACTTTTCAAAAAGTTAAAATTTCTTGAGAACCCCTTAGACTATTGCCACAAATATTTATAGACAGATATAGATTTGTTGAATTTTGATTGGCTTTACTTTGCACCAACCTCTTAATTTATGCTAATTAATATTTCTGTGACTCTAATTTACGAATTGAGCTCTGCCTTATTGCCATTTATTCTGAAGTAATTCCATTTAATATCGGCAATGCTTTACCAACGTAGTTATGAATTAAAATTTCTGATGTAACTTCTTGCAGTTACCTGATTTACCCCAGCTCTGTGCTTTATTGACTTGCTTTATTTATCTATGCTGCAAGCAGAGTTGAGTAACGGGCTAACTACCATCTCAATATATTGCAATGGTGGCTTGGCTTATTGTATTTTACAAGCCATTCAGTTAATTGCTTTAATATTATGTAAAATATTATAACGTTGAGACAGCTTTTATTTAATTCGAAATTTTATACCATTCTGTTTAATAACTGTAATGAATTTGAGACTCTTAATAGGGTGTGGGCCGCTAATCTAGTTATCTGTTCTTTGATATTCTAATTTTATTTGTTTGACTTTTAACAACTATCAAACAATAATCAAATCAAATTTGACAAATATTCTTTCCATTCACAAATCAATGACTCCAATCACCAAAGTAAGTACTATGTTATTTTTATTTCACTCATGTAATTGTTTTTCTTATTCAATATTCTTTTATAGAACTAATTAAGACCAACCTGCTTTCCTCTTATTTCACTGCTATTCACATTAAACACTACTGCTCTGACGTTCACAGCTAAGCTCATTGACAGCCGAACCTCGATACTCCTCCAACCTCCTGCAC
The DNA here is from genome assembly GCA_940337035.1 of Agriotes lineatus. NCBI lineage: Eukaryota > Metazoa > Arthropoda > Insecta > Coleoptera > Elateridae > Agriotes > Agriotes lineatus. The sequence goes on along the minus strand of OW679203.1, from coordinate 3,585,379 downwards.
GTTACCGTCAATCGAACAGCCTCCTGGTAAAGTTTCCACTAACTGATGGTATCCAAACTAATTTCCCATTGTCGTCAGCTCCTACCTTGTAGTAACCAACCCAAAAAGAACAATCCAAATCAATCAGTCACCTCAGCAATCCCAGCAAAATGATTGATCAGTCCACCGTAGAATCTTCAACTCCAGTAATGAACACCAATTATACCTTGCATGTGCCAAACAATCCAAATCCACTTAAATTATTGTTATCTTCTTCTTAATAGTAACTATTTAAACCGTATTCCATAATCTCTTCACCGATGATATGCTTGCATTATCCGTTAATTATATTTTCACTTATCTTTACTTCGTAGACTTGTTAATATCTTTTATTTTATATAATACCAAATTATTCTCCTTAATAAAGTCAAAATTTCTAGTTTTTATTAATTCTAAATGTAGTTTTCAAAAATGTGTTTACATAATTTCAGTTTGTTATTTCTACTGCCGCTTAAACAGAATTACTCTCTATATAGTTACAATTATTACTGCACACCTTTAAAATTAAATAATCTGATCTATAACTACTACACTTCTTTATTCTCATATTAAGCATATTTGTTCCATAATAACATTATCTTATCTTTCATATTAACTTTCACCACTATTACTGAATACTCAATTGCTATAACTTTCAAAATAAAATCCAATTTGTCTCAAATTTAATTTCTATTACTCAATTCAACTTAACTAATAATCTTATTCAAAATTTTTTAAATTTGATTGTATTAATCTACCAAATTTATTTCTTTTAATTTTTCTTTTATAACTGATCTTTATGTATTATAATAATATATATATATAACAACACTATACTGTGTCATTTGAGATTTTAGTTACCTAGCCTACCAAGGAGACTAAAGTTACTTCAATTATTTTAATTCTTCGATACAATTGCTTACTACGACCGATTAGAATCTTAGAAACTCCCGGTACATATTTATATTGCAAAACATGATATGAGACAACACCGAAATCTAATGGTTTTTGGATAAAAAATGGAGCTGACAAGCGGCAGATAAAGTTATTATCTGCCGCTGACGACTTTATCTGCCGCTCGTCAGCGGCAGATAAAGTTATTATCTGCCGCTGACAACTTTATCTGCCGCTGACAACTTTATCTGCCGCTCGTCAGCGGCAGATAATATTATCTGCCGCTGACATGATCAAGTAATTTTCTTCGGATTTTGTTCACAAAGTTGTAAATAATTTGTTATAAAAACGTTTGAAGAAAAAATACTATATGTTATTTGGAGCAAAAGTATATTTTTTTACTTGCGGGACTAAAGTTGGCACTTTAGTCACTTATTTCAGGGACTAAAGTAGCTCATTTACTCTCTAGGGACAGAAGTAATTACTTTAGCCCCTAGGGACTAAAGTAAAAAATGTTACTGTATCTATGGTAATCTATGGTAAATTCGGGGTTATCAGGTTAGGTTTCGCGTCAGTTTTGACACAAACTGACGCAAAACCTAAGCTACTAACCTCGAATTTGACATAATTGTGAGCTCTTGTCATAATGACTTACAGTGCCACCAACTTTAAAATTTACCAAAGGCTACTAATCTTAAAATAATTGTAACTAAAATGTCAATAAATGACGTTTAAAAAACGGGTTTTCGTTTTAAATCTTCCTGCAACGTGAAAAAAAATAGCATATGCAACTCGGAGAGAATGCTATTTTGCTTCAGTGCAATTTCTGACTCTCGGGCTTCGCCCTCGAGTCAGAAATTGTACCTCAGCAAAATAACGCATTTCTCTCCCTTATTGCATAATCTACTATTATGTGGCTCGGCTGTACTTATCTGCCTCGCAAGCTCGGCAGATAACCCGTCCAGCCTCGCCACATAAAATATAACTTTTGCTCCTAATAACATAATATACTATGATACAGAAGCAAAATATAAATGGAACCGTTATGGTTGTAAAATCTAAACTGCAACATCTAATTAAACTTGCGAATAAAAATTAGTTGCTATACATAAAATATTTCTTGCAGTTATATTTTTTCTATTTTTCGTTTCGTTTTTTAGAAGTGCAAGTCTTATAATTTCAAAGTTTACCTGGTTAACTTACCATTTTGTTTTACATACCTACTTATGTACTTACCTATCCATATGAATAAAACATTCTATAACTGAGTTTATTTTCATATTCCAGATGACCATATCACATTTCGTGGTGCCGAAATCAGAAAATGTGCTCTTTGCCAAAAATATGGTGCAAACTATCAGTCTGTATGTGTATTCATGTTAAAAGTCCAGAACGTGGATAAAGTGGTGTCTATGTGACCTCCGATAATGTGGCAACACTGTTGGAGGCAACCACGACAACAAGGTGTACGCATATATACAGTTATCGGAGGTCACAGCGTACTTTCTGTACTCCCCATATATGACCCCTTAAAAATTAAAAAATCTTTTCCCCTCTCAAGGAATCCGGATTGGTTATCATTTCAACAACCCATATATACATTTTTTGTCGATGTAGCTCCATGGGAAGACCCGGAGGTCAGGTCGCCTTTTCCATGCACCGGAGGCGACAAGTTACCGTGCATCAATATATATATATATATATATGATTTTTTTCTTCGAACGCATGTTCTATAGCTCGAAATTTCAAAAATGTTGCTTTAGAAAATCATTATAGTGACTCTAGATTTCTGTAGTGACATTTTGTCTAATTTCCAAATCAACATAACGTTGTAAAGCTTTGGTGTGATATCCATGGTGACATAAATACAAATGCGAGAGCAAAAAAATATTGGCTCCCGCCGGGAGTCAATAAAAATTGGCTCCCGCTCGTTGGAAATTGACAGTTTTGTTTCCTAAAACTAGGGAGCAAAAGCCGACTTTCTATACAGTGAGTAGAAAAAACTTTATACTTTTGAGCATTTAGCTTTTTTCATTTAAACTTTGTCTCTGTTCTTTTTTTTTGTTGTTGTACCTGATGCCTTGTGTATTAGGCCTTCTCAATTCTTGTTATTAATCCACAGCTTCTTGCAACTAAAAGCGATGTCATCTACTTACATGACATCTACTTCATACTTATGATATGCATTTATTTTTATGAAATAGTAGCACCTCTGTTTATCTCACTGTTTCTCAATTTATTTTCAAGAATCTGGTTAAAAAGCTCAAAATAGCAGGTTTTCTTGATTAATACCATTTTATATTTGAAATTTCTAAGATAAAGAATGATGGTTGTTGTTTCACTACAAGTCATTTTTCTTAAATGTAGGGTGTTTCAAAATTGCACGGCACTATTGTAGAGACGTGGATTTTAGGTAAAAAAAATAGCGTTCTCAAAAAAAGTGTCTAAGGGACCCCCAGCCATGAGAAGGGCAATAGACGAACATGAGTTTTATTTAATTAAAACAATAAGTAACCCCCGTAGTAGCGAATTTGTTACATACGTATTACGTAATAGTATATTATACATCAAGGTAGCGAAGCGCAGTATTATAACCTGAGGGCATATTCTAAAGCGTGAAGGTTATAAGACGATTCGCCACAGTGGTGTATATACTATTTTTTGCATTACCAAACGGCTTAATACCTATAGTCCAGTCACTATGTCATTTTTGCTTGAAAGTGAAGGAAATTTTGAAATTTCTTTTTTGGGGTATTGGTGAGGTCCAGCAAAGCTTAACTTCAAGTTGTCGACCAAAATTTCCTATGTGCTATTTCCGCTATCTTGATAAATGAGTGCGTTTGATTTTTTTGTGATAAATCGGTTCCCGGTAACACTACATAAAAATAATGTAGACATCTTTGTAAGAATTTTGAATGTTCTACAATTTATGTTCTATTACTTTTCGCGTAGGAGCGATATTTGTCGAGATATCGAACGCGAAAGGAGAGCGTGAAAGGGTCGAGACTTTTTTTCGAGCTTCTGGGCTTGTGTCGCATTTCTCTTTCTATTTAGCGAAAAAGTAGCTATTATCAAACTTGTAGAGGTTGAAAATAGCTTCAATTTGACCTATTATAATTTGATATGCAACAAAAACTACGACCTGTAGAGCGGGCCAAAGTTGTCAAGTTGGCGCGTAATTTTTATTTCCTGTATCGTACTATTACGTAGATGACATAAGAAACTTCACTGCATTATTTTTTTTTTATATAGAAATACACTAGCTCGACATACATAACGTCATACATGGTTTTGTTGTCTTGGTAAATTTTAACATAATATTTACAATTATTATTGTTACATAATATTTTATATTATCCTAAGGGGTCATAAGAATATTATCACGTCATCGTCAGTCTAGATCACTGTTGTCAGAATTCATGAAGACGTCTTGTGGTAGTCGCCTTTTTAGTCGCTTGTGGATGTCTTTAATTCCGAGTGAATAAAAGTCACTACTATCACATAGATCGATATTCTGAAAGAACTTTTTTGATGTTTGTTTTATAAATTGCTGAATTGTTGGAATGTCTAGGTCCTTATGTATTTGTGTATTCCTCACAAACCACGGCGCATTAGTAGCTATTCGCAACACTTTGTTCTGTATAACTTGGAGTTTTTTTATATGAGTTTTTGATGCTGACCCCCAAACTGGGCACGCGTAGGTAAGTATCGGTCTCAGGACTGATTTGTATAACAATGTTGCACAATTTATTTTAAGCGCGGATTTTTTATTTAAAATAGGGTATAATTGAGATAATCTCACATAGCACTCATTCACTTTTTTATTAATATGTAAACCCCAGTTTAGCTTCCTATCCAGATGGATACCTAGATATTTAACACTACTATCGTTGGAATTCCATGCAATCCTTTGTTCGTTTATTACTATTTGCGATGGATTTACTATTTTTCGAAGTGTGAAGATCTTAGTTTCACATTTATTTCTATTAATTATGATGCACCACTGCTTACACCTTTTAAGTATTTCGTTTACGGCATTTTGTAGTTTACTAATTGCTTCTTCTATATTTTGGTTTTGAACAATTATGGCAGTGTCATCTGCAAACATACTTATATCTGAGTGTATTGGTTCTGGTATATCATGAACAAATATGTTGAATAGAATAGGTCCGAGGACAGATCCTTGTGGTACTCCCGCTTCAATTGGTCGGATTGTCGATGTTTGTGTATTTATTCTGACCATAAATCTCCGATGCTCTAAGAAAGATGTTATTATTTTCTGTAAATATGATGGTATTTGGATTTGCTGCATTTTGTATAGCAGGCCATTTATCCACACTTTGTCGAATGCTTGCATTATATCCAAGAATGCAACAACAGTATATTTTTTATCTTCAAATCCTTGTTCGATTGTTTGCGTTAGCCTGAGCAATTGATGGTTTGCAGAATATTTAGCTCTAAATCCAAATTGAAATTTAGGAAGGATGTGTAGCCTTTGAATTTCTTCTAATAACCTACACTTAATTATTTTCTCCAATATTTTGGATAATGTTGGTAATAAACTTATAGGTCTGTAGCTTGTAACCTGGTTTGCCTTTTTTCCTGGTTTGTTAAACATTATAATGACAGCTAGTTTCCAATCATTGGGAAAGTATCCTAGTCGTAAACAGCAGTTAAACACTGTTGCTAGGTATGCATACATTTTCCATGTCATGTTTTTTAGAACTATGTTCGGTATCGCATCATAACCAGGTGATTTTTTAATAGGGAGGGCCGTGGTTAATTCGTAGATTTCTTGGGGTGATGTGTGTTTAAACCCATTTGAACTTTGTAGGACTCTTTCTGCAATTGTATCATTTACTTCTTGAACATAATGTTCGTTATCGTGGTGACTGCATTATTGGAATCATTATATTTCATCAAGTAGATAGTATACAGCATTATATGATTGTATATTAATAATAATAATAATAATGAAGGTCTTTATTAAATTATTACAAAATTACACAGAAAAAATATTGACTAAAACGTAATATTGTCTTGGGCGAAGTTCAACTTGATAGAAAAACAGATCTATCCGCTGTTCTTCCACTTAACCCGGTGAAAAACAGAAATAAAAGAAAACAAAAAATCCAACGATCTACGCTTTGGCGCCAGGCGAAATATTACGCACAAAACAGCTATCGCGGTGTTTAGTGATATAGCAATTTACTAAGTGTGTTATTTTGACCCTAATAATTAACTCATTGATGTTTATCCATAAAATTTTGAAAAATAGCTTTTTTAAATTTTGACGTACGATAGCCTTTTACTACATTTGGTAACGAATTATAGCATTTAGTTATTCTGTAAGAAAACGATCGCTTGAAAATTTTTGACATGTTGAGGTGGAGACAGCGTTCCTTTAAATCTTATATTTAAATCATGTACGTCGGTTCTAAACTTTATTTTGTTGTATAAGTAACTCGGTGATTTATTCAAAATGATCTTGTGGAAAAGACATTCAGAATGAAAGAAGGGCCTTTCTTTCATATTAAGCCAGTTTGAATCTTTCAGCTTATAAGGAATTATTTCATATATTCGTATTCCAAATATGAAGTCTAAACATAATTTCTGAATTTTCTGAATTATAGCAATATTAAAGCTACTTAAATGTGAATCATAAACAACGGCACAATAATCAAACCAGGTCAAGATTAATGCATTACACAAAACGGTTTTTACATTTACACTTAAAAATTGTCGATTTTGATAAATAAGTTTCAAGGAGCTATATGATTTTTGCAGACATTTTGAAATATGTTTAGTAAATTTAAAATCATTATCATTATTTTTAAAATCAAGTAAAGGTTCACACTTCCGTTGCTTTTCGGGTTCTTCTGTTCCTGATTGACTTCGTCGAGAAGCGATCGAGGCTAGTCTTTCATTGCAATAGTTCTTGTAGCATGCTCTATGCACACTTACAATATCCACTCGTTCCAACATAGACCGATGTTCATCGTGTCCCCTCTTCAAGCTCGCCGCTAAAAGAGTTATTACAGCTTTCACTTTGGCCACGTAAACGTCTTCGATCAAATGTGTTTTACATATGAAACAATCACCCATTGTAATCTCAAGAAATAACACGTTTACAAAATATTTATTTCTAAACCGATGTTCTATAGCAGAAACGTCAGAAATAACAATTTAAGTAACTGGCTAGTTGAAATATAACGATTCTCATAATGCAATGAAGTTTATTATGCCATTTATGTAGTAGTACGATACATGAAATAAAAATTAAGCGCCGACTTGACAACTTTGGCCCGCTCTACAAGTCGTAATTTTAGTAGCATATCAATTTATAATAAGTCAAATTGAAGCTATTTGCAACCTCTACAAGTTTGATGATGGCTACTTTTTCGTTAAATAGAAAGAGAAATGAGACACAAGCCCAGAAGCTCGAAAAAAAATCTCGACCCTTTCACGCTCTCCTTTCGCGATCGATATCTCGACAAATATCGCTCGTACACGAAAAAGTAATAGAACATAAATTGTAGAGCATTGAGAATTCTAAAAAAGATGCTTAAATTATTTTTACGTAGTGTTAACGGGAACCTATTTATCGCAAAAAAAATCAAACGCATTCATTTATCAAAATGGCGGAAATAGCACATAGGAAATCTTGGTCGACAACTTGAAGTTAAGCTTTGCTAGACCCCCCAAACACCCCAAAAAAGGAATTTCAAGTTTTCCTTCACTTTCCAGCAAAGGCCTTATTTTTGGACATAGTGACTGGACTACTAAATTCCCAACAAATTTTGAAAATATTTTAACTGTCAACCTGACAATACAGCTCTTTAAAACGTCAAAATTAAAATAATGTTTATTTTACTTTCTCTCCCGTGGTGGAGAAAATCAACTTCACGACCTAAAGATAGACCAATAACGGTGCGTTCTGAGACTAGTAGTGCAAAAAATATTAAATTAACGAAAATGCCTCATATCAGTGCCGTAACTATTGGTATTCCAAACAACTAGTTCAAACGGAATGCCGGAGATGAAGGGTACGTAAAAAAATCATCTATGACCATGTGTGCATAAAGGTCTGACCTGAATAGGCGTGTAAAGTACCTATCAAGCTAAGTGATAAAGGTATTGATTGACAAACCCATCAACGGTCAAGAAAAACTAAAAATTGCACTGACTCGTAAATACGATGGTCGAAAAGGACTCTTCGCACATAAAGATGACCACAGTAGTAGATATGGAAGGTACTTCTCATACCTTGTGTATAATAAACGAACAAACAAACTATGTCAAGAATTAAGCATTTTGTTCCTTTCTATAATCGTCAAATAACAAGTATGACTGCATATAATCATATATTATATTCCAAGTGCAAATGTTTTATGGGATAAATGTTTACTTTATACTGTCCACTATGTCATATTTTACGTCATTAATTTGAATCCATAAAATGGTACATTGTAGTACAAGGCCGGTTGCTGTCGAGCAACATTTTCCGGTTCTATTTTTTGACAAAAACAAACATAAAACCCAATTTCGTGAAAACGTATTTAAAGTAATTCAGTTTAAAACTTATGAATGACTAATATTGACCGCAATAGTAGAGTTAAAACTCTTAGTAATTTTAATAGTTGGAATTGCCTACATGCTGACTTCTTGATATGCTGGAGTACCAGTACAAATTTTTTACCACCTGAAATCATTCTGGCCACTTTTCTCTTTCTTACGATGGATTCTTTTATATACTTTTCGGCCACAGAAGAACTGTCGAATTTCGAATGCGCTCACCTTTCGATAAGACGCAGGTCGCCAAATTTTTAGAACACGGACACTATTCCCCGCCTAGTACTTGAAGCGAGAAGTCGTCCTCGGGAAATTCCACTTGTGGCCCACTGGTATATGTTTTCACGCGAACCCCGAATTCGAGTAGACCCTATCGGATACAACCTCTTGTGCGATCCTAAAATTTAAGCCGCACACATAGACTTCGGTCAGTTATCGATCGTTAGGGTTCTGTTCTAATTAAATTGAGAATTACGCTTTTATGCAGCACCTGTATACTGCACATTATTGCTGCACCTTGCATCTTTCACGCTCCTGGACGATGCTGCCAGGAGATGGCCGCGTGAAACATTTTCGCCCCGCTGAATTTCTTGCGCTGCAGGTGCTTTGCTGGCGTTCAATGAGTTGCAGATATTACTCGCCGGCCGTGTTCCACCTAGTGGAGGTTAGTATCGAAATGTTCCAGATAACCACGCAGTAAGTACACGCTGTTTTTGTTAACGTATTAACTCAACAGGCAATTTCTCCTGCGATAAATTATACGATGATTCAAAACAAATGCCTTTGGTTACTCGCGCAAGAAAAATAACCTATTAGCTATCTTATCAGTCGCACTGGCGATTCCCAATAGGAATCTACAGAAATTATGGACAGAGGGTAGCGAAGCGCAGTATTATAACCTGAGCGCATATTAGATACTGAGCGCGCAGGTTATAAGACGATTCGCTACCGTGGTGTATATACTATTTTTTGCACTACCAAACGGCTTAATACCTAAGTTCCCAACAAATTTCGAAAATATTTTAACTGTCAACCTGACAATACAGCTCTTTAAAACGTCAAAATTAAAATAGTCATATTTGGTAACTTAGCAATTTATTAGTTACCACGGTGAAAATTGGTTATTTTACTTTCTCTCCCTTGGTGGAGAAAATCAACTTCACGACCTAAAGATAGACCAATAACGGTGCGTTCTGAGACTAGTAGTGCAAAAAGTTATTTCTCACACATAGACGCTCTCAATCAAAATTTAATATCTAAGTATGAAATAAGTAAAATTAAATTGAAGCATGTTAACCTACATGACTTGCAATCCGTAAACGATTAATTAAAATTAATTCCTAATGACATTTGAAATATTTATAGAACAAATTATTTACCTATGGGATCGATGAGTATTAACTTGCTTATTACAGCCCTGACCTTCCGCCTTGCAGGTCAAGCTCCTCCATGGGGTGTTAGTGCCTCACCATTATATATGTGTAATTATAATAATTATTGTATTTTTATTGATTTGTAAACGTAAACTCCTTTACAAACGATCATATAATAGATTGCCACTTGAATTTTAAAAAAATGTATCTAAAGGTAAATTTACTTCAAAAATTAAAAAATGGGTCCTCGTTGAGTGTTGATTTGCGGGTTAAGTTTAAGTTAAATTAGATTATCTGTATCTCGTTTTTACTCTAATATAACCAAAAGCATGTATCCGTATTGCTGTAAAGACAATACCTAATCAATGCTTCAGAAATAAAGCGTATTGCCAAACACAAGCTTTGCTTAACTGGCAATACAAAAATGGTGTATTCTTAATTTTTAATTATTAATGTTTATTTATTTATTAATAATGTATTATTAGTATTATCTATTCTATTTATTTTTTTTCAAATGTAATTATTAAATTAAAATCAATTAAAATCAATTAAATTAAATCAATTCGCCATATTAACAAAACGAAACATGTTGAATTTAGAATTATCAGCAATCAAGGGCAATTGGCCCAACTTAACGAATATCTGACTTAAGGCTGGCGTTTGGCTTATGTTGAAATAATAGGGACAGATTGATACATAGGAATCACTTACTATCGATTCACACGCGTCGTATGAAGTTAAACAAGGCTTCATTTCAAAGACGAATGTTGGCTGATCGGAATAAGCAATTTTATAAATGGTAACAGATTCGCTTGCGCTGTAAAATTGTGTTTAAAATATCGACGCTTTTGTAGGCATTTTTCATTTGTATTTCTGTCATCCAACAGTAAAATTTACTTGTGAAAATTAGAAAACAGAAACTGTAAAATGGCTTACAGGAAGATACGACTTTGATCTTTCATTTAAGACCCCATTGAACTATTTCTGACGTTTAGTTTTTGATAATAAGTGATTCCTAAAAAATTTGAAGCGGTTGTCATTTAGGGCGAATATTTCATTGGAATCGTCGGAAATTCGTGCCGGTTTTGTAAACACCTGATAAAATTTCTACAAAAATAGCTCACATATAGTTCAGCCATTGTAAGACAGATGTCGCTTCATAATTAAGGTTGTGACATTGCACGAATGCCGGGAAATTTCTACTTGCAGTATACAGGCTAATCCGAAATTTACAATACGGTAAATAACGAATTCAAATGATAGTGGATGGTTATTATTAGAGCGTAGATTTCTAGCTATTTTACTATACGTAATAATTAATAGCTGAACAGACATTCTTAGAATGAAATACGAATTGTAGATACAAAATATGAAAAGGTACTCATAACCCCCAAGGGATTTTTGAAATTATTTCTCCCTCAAACTCGTGGTAACCATGCAACTATAGGCAACGTCTTAGCAACCATACAATGAGGCAATTCTTGATGTTACTTACACATTCTAATTTTAAATGTCATTATGACATTTTGAAATTTCATACTATTTTTACTAATATAAATTAGTAATTTGAAGATGAAATCAGCTATGTTAGTATTGTATTAGCTTAGCTACTTAAAAGTTCTACATGAAAAATAAGGTTCAATCAGAACTCTGTATTGTCAAAAACACATTAAAATTTTATTTAAAAGTTAATTATAACGTTTTGCTGGTTATACCAGCTTCATCAGATAAAATAAATTTAAAATACAAGCCTTTTGCAATAGTTAATCTGAAAGTTTAAACAAGCAAGCAATTAGAGAATAAGTGAAAGAATAAAACCTCACATTTAATACATACCAAGAAAAAACATATCGTATCTTAATGATTAGGATTCATTACATCTTCTTGTTTAAAATTGAAATATAATTTTTCTTTTTCTTTCAAAACTCCAACTTTTGTCAATAAGTATTGAAAAACAAGATAGGGTTGTGATTATTTTCTATTTTTTTCGTATGTTTTCTTAAAAATTATATTTCTAAAAGAGATATTAAAAGTTAATAGAGAACAGTTTTTGTTAAAAGAATAGTAATCACCTTTGTAGTTTTTGTCGTTTTCTTTTAAAGTGTATTCTTTATTATTCTTCTTTATATTTCTTGATTAGTCATTAGTAGCATTTTTTTTAGAATAAAAATAATCTTATTAAACATCCATAATTAATGTTGTATTTTCAATCATTTTTGTTTTTCCTGTAACAGTTTGGGTTTATGTTTGTTTCGTATTTTGTTTATTGAAATTTGGCTGGAAATTAATTAATGTTAATGTTATTAAGAAAGTGTTAGTTTATTGATTAAATCTTTACCTTTAATTTTTAAGAGTATTTGGATTAAGGTAAAATGACTAATGACTAATCAAGAAAAATAAAAAAGAATACACTTTAAAAGAAAACTACAAAAACTACAACGGTGATTTCTATTCTTTTAACAAAAACTGTTTTCTATTAACTATCAATATCTGTCTTTTAGCAAAATAATTTTTAAGAAAACATACGAAAAAACCAGAAAATAATCACAACTCTATCCTGTTTTTCAATACTTATTGGTAAAAGTTGGAGTTTTGAAGGAAAAAGAAAAATTATATTTCAATTTTAAACAAAAGATGTAATGGATCCTAATTATTAAGATACGATATGTTTTTTCTTGGTATGTATTAAATGTGAGGGTTTATTCTTTCACTTATTGCTTGCTTGTTTAAACTTTCAGAATAACTACTGCAAAAGGCTTGTATTTTAAATTTATTTTCTCTGATGAAGCTTGTATAACCAGCGAAACGTTATAATAACCTTTTAAATAAAATTTTAATGTGTTTTTGACAATACAGAGTTCTGATTGAAACTTATTTTTCATGTAGAAATTTCAAGTAGCTGAGCTAATACAATGCCAACATAGCTGATTTCATCTCCAAATTACTAGTTTATATACAAAAACAGCTGTAACCCCAAAATTTAATTTTTACTAATATTGCTAGTAAATAAAATATTGTATGCACCATGGGAGATATTCATGTTCTTTAGCTTCGGTTGACTTACAGACCTCAGACTAGAAGCCCTCGGTCTGTAACACATGTCAACCCAAGGGAAAAACATATTCATATCTCCGTTAATGCATAAGTATTTATTATTATTAGGTTGAAAAAGAATGTTGTTCGGCAACCGTTTTTGAAGTGATTACTACCAAAACTGTCATTGAAGTAGACGTTTCTCTTACTGACACAAAAAGTGTATTTTGCAATGCAACACTTTTAGTTCCTAGAATTAATAGTATATTGTTTTATTAGAATTAAAAGTGGCACTTTGTTTGACGAGCAATTATGTTTGCATTTGCAAGACAAAGCGCACCGTAGCCGAGCAAATGCAAAAATTGCAAGTCAAACAGGGTCACTTTTAATCCAAATAATACATATTATTTTTTCTGCAACCTAGAAAAGTACAAAATATTAAAAATTTTAGATGATTGATTACTTTTGACGTTTCTCATTTAAAAGTCATTATGACAACTACATTCACAGACGAACAAATGGAAGTTGCGTTTAGTTCCATGGAAGTAAAAGTACTTCCTAGGAACTAAAAGTGTTACATAGCAACATACACTTTTTGTGTCAGTAAGAGAAACGTCAACTTCAATGACAGATTTTGGTATTAATAGTTATTTACTATACAAGTGGAATAACAGCATCATTAATATACGTGTGTGTAAGTTACAAACGAGTGCGTAGCACGAGTTATGTAAGCACACAAGTATATTAATGATGCATTATCATACATGTATTGTACAAAATTTTATCTACGACTGCCTAAAATTGAGAAAAGTGCATTAAGAGAAATGTCAGATGTCATTTTCAAAAATATTTTAGTAGGAAAATGTCATTATGTCATTCATTTGACACTATTTCAGTTACGTAATAAAGTCATTACACAACTCAGTTGCGTAATGAAACCATTACATAACTGAGTGGTGTAATGAGCTTCATTACATAACTGAAATAGTGTCAAATGAGTGACGTAATGCGTTACTTATCCCACTGGAGTAGATAAAAGTAATTACTTTTGGTTGCGGAAAATACTATTTTATTTAACAAGCATATAATGTAGGCTATATTACGCGAAGATGAAATCATCCAAGTGTAATACAGCCATTATATGCAAGTCAAGTGCAATAATTTATCTACAACTATATAGTTTTTGATAATAACTAGGTACCTAATTAAGCAACTTGATAATATATTCAAATTTATCAATCGATATTTACCTTCAAAACCTTTCTGCCATTTAACAGCACACCGGAATCACTTTGCAACACCTTACAAGAAAACAGATAGTTACCAAATTTTACTGCGATATATTGGTAAATGTTATACGTTTACAACTCAATTTATACTTCCTATAATGCTGTATTTGCCTAAACAGATATCAAAAACTTTAAATATTGACAAAGAAAAAAGTATTTTTTATTACACTACTTTATTTTCAATACAAGATTAATAGCAGATACACTGTGATTGAGGTCACCGCCCTGGGCCGAGGTGGTTTAGAATTTCGTCTTGATGTCTTGCTTTCGGTCGTACTCGTCCTCTCTATTGAACGAAGATAGTAATTAATAATAAGTACAAAAAATTGCTAAAAATTTTAACATAAGTTATTACTTCTAAAGAAAAAAATGCTCATTGTATTTATGGTACTTTCTGATGATATTGTTTGTATTCGCAGAGTAGCACAATTCAAAGGCTGCTAAATATTGCAGCATAATTCTAATTTGCAGTAATACTCGTTTCGTGTTGTTCTGATCCCGGTCATGGAAAAAATTGTATATAAGCAGGAGAGAACGCCATTTTTTCTTCTATGTATTTGTAGTCCTCGCGTTTCGCACTTCCGCCTCAAACTCACACTTTGGAAAAACGTATGCCTTTCTCTTCCTTGTTAGAAAGTACTATTGATTCATGTTACCATCGATATTCTTCAGTTATTTTATCACCCCGCCCCCCTCAATTTTTTCGTCGGGGATTGGCACAATGTTGGCAACCCTATGCAGGAAAACCATTTTTGCCCATAATGAATGTAGATTTCGTGAAGTTATTAGAATTTTGAATTAAACAACAAAAATATAAACAAGAAAGCTTAATAAACTTTTTTTATACAAGGTACAGTTACTGAAGAAATTGAAATTAAAAATGAAAAAACTTTATTTTTAACCTGACTTGTTCAGCTGCTGTACGTATTAATCTTCCTTACTTTTGGTTGTTTAGTTACAAAATACTATTTTTTTAAGAAATAAAATATTTTATATTACATTTAATAAAAATTACTATTTGTTTCTAACTTTGATACGGTCCTGTCGCTAGACTCGCACCTCTATTTTATAGATGTTTTGTAAGAATTGTCTAAATAGCATAAAAATGTATTAAAACTAGATTGACTTGTTTATAACAAAATGTACACATGTATTTACCAAACATAAACTGAATTGTTAATAAAAAAGTAGAAATTTACAAAAAATAAACCGAATTGTTAATAAAAAAGTGCATACATATTTACCAAAGATTTTTTATTAACAGTTTAGTTTATTTTTTGTAAATACATTTACTTATTTTTTTATAAACAATTTAATATATTTTTTTAAATACATATGCACTTTTGTATTAACAATTTAGTTTATTTTTTTATAAGTACGTGTTGACTTTATAAACAATTTAATTTCTTTTTCGTAGTTCTTTTTATATTCAATTAACTTAAAAATACAGTATATTTCATTTCTTCACTACACACCCCTGCATCTTTCTTACCCATTTTCTGAGAAATTTAATTTTATTTCAATTATACTCGGGGTTATTACTGCAATTTTTAAATAATTTTACTGCACGCCAGTAGTCTACTGCCATCAAAAATAAATGGAGGAAATTGAAAAGTTGTAGTAGGCTTAGTTTTATTAAAGAAATTATTTAAGAAGTTACTCAAAATCAGAAAAATAGTAGAATTTCAATTGCAATGGAAACAGTTTTATTGGTAATAATTGATTTGTAATATAATGTAAATGAATTAAAATTGATTTGCCTTGTTAATTTGCATTTATCTAGTTTTCGCAATTTCTTTTTCAAAATGAGCTGCTTCTAAACGGTAGTACCTAGGTATAATCGACCCACAGCGTTGCAGTCTCCCTCCTATATTAGAGGCTCTAGGAGTGGTAGTTCGAAATGGGAGCCGTAAACAGCAGGATTACCCAAAACTGTTTTATAATAAGAAACCGTTTTGAAAGGCCAGTGTCTATGAGTGTAAATACATATAACAATTTCAAAAATAATTTGTTTGATAGTATCTAGTATCCTGAATTATAGAGGGTCCGGCAGAATGACCGACCCTATTTAAATTATTAATAATTGTTTCAAATTTTAAAATATTTTTATTTTTTTCAAAAATGTAAAATAAAAACTTGCCAATTTTAGTTACAATATAATTTATTTATTAAAAATATTAGGTTTTGAAAATAACATCACTCAAACTCAAACTTCATTTTCACACTAATACAGATTAACCTAATTTTTAATTTGATTAAATTCATCAAGTTGGGCCTATCAGACAGAACTCTTCGCTGTATTTTAGGATTTAAAATTTCATCCTTACAAAGTTCAAGTCGTGCACCAGTTACTAGGTACCACGAGATTTAGAAGTTCGGGTTACGTTTTGTGAACAATTCCTTCAACTACTGAACAATAATAACCAAATTAATTTGGAGCAAGTGCTAATATTTTTAATAAATAAACTATATTGTAACTAAAATTGGAAAGTTTTTACTTTACATTTAAAAAAAAATTAAAAATATTGTAAACTTTGAAACAGTTATTAACAATTTAAATAGGGTCGGTCACTCTGCCGGGCCCTGTACTACTTACTCTTCGTATTCTTGCACAGACCCCAATGTAAAGTCATACTCATTTTCTTCAATGATTTCTGCAGTAATATCGGATGTTTCTTGTTTACTTGAAACTGGAGATTCGCTGCGGTTACAATCTTCGACAATTTTCTCTAAAATACCCCTACAAAATTGGCCTGTTTCTGTGAAAAAAAAAACAGAAGGTTGCACCATTTCATTATTGAATGAAAACATACGTGTCAGCAAAGATATTTTCTCAATGATGCTGTTAAAAAGAATTTCCACGTCTTTTCTTATACAGGGTGTTTCAGAATAACTGTTCCTAATTCTCAGAATTGAGAGAGGGCATGTTATGCAACACTTTTTAATAATAAACTAGTGGTCGGAAATACTTCCGTTTCGAGATAATACGACATTAACGAATTGAGTACTTGAAATAATCTCAATGTGGAAAGTAACGCATGCATGCAAAATAGCTGCAGATAGTGAACCTTATCCATGGCAACATGGCCGGAGTTACTTGAAGATGTGCCACTTAATATTCGTAGAGACTTGGTATTTCAATATGATGGAGCACCAGCGCATTTCGGTTTAAATGTTATAGATTATTTAAATGCACAATTTCGAAACCGATGGATTGGGAGACAAGGTCCTATTCTTTGGCCTGCACGTTCGCCAGATATGACTCCAATTGATTTTTGTATTTGGGGTCATATTAAATCACTCGTCTATGTGACACCTGTGGACACAGCAGAGGAGTTAGTGGCTCGAATTATTCTGGCTTTTGATGACATTCGTGATCGTCCGCAGATATTTCGAAGAATTACCTTGTGTGTCGACAATGGCGGCCATAATTTTGAACAATTCTTATAATTTTTGTGTAATACCATTTTTTAAATATTAATAAAAATTGCAACCGCTGGAAATCAATAAAATCGTTACTTTTCACATTGAGATTATTTCAAGTACTCAATTCGTTAATGTCGTATTATCTCGAAACGGAAGTATTTCCGAACACTAGTTTATCATTAAAAAGTGTTAATAACATGCCCTCTCTCAATTATGAGAATTAGGAACAGTTATTCTGAAACACCCTGTATATCGTATCTGCGTACCCCTCCTTGAAGCAGTTGCCTTATTATTTCTTCTCTTTCGACGTGCGAAATTATGTTTAACCATTGTTATATTTGTATAACTAACGTCAAATTCTTCGTATTTATTGATATCGCACATGCACAAAGTTGCCAGGTCAAAGAAATACAATACACGAGATTGGAGTTACAAATATTACCAGATAGATTTTTATGTCTTGTCATTTTTATAATCTATTTGCACCTGTTGTCTGGGCACGACGTTACAAAACACAAACACCTGACATCTGTTCAGCAGAGAACACCACCTTAGTTAGTCGTATAAGTACCTAAAGTAGAAATGTTTATAACTAGTTTGACTATAAATTTCCAGGTGGTAGCATGCTGCAACACAATAAAGCGAGAGGGAAGATTGGAGCATATTCTTTGTTCCAATCCCCAACCTTAAGAAAATTAAAAACTTTCCAAATTTATATTTTCGATCTCGTCGGAGAGGAGTTACACATGTATAATATTCTATCCGCAGATAAGATAAGCGCTTCTTGCCTAGCTGCCTTATCTTATATTACGTGTCATTCGCAGTTGTATAAAGAAATGAATTGTCTAAAATCAAAGCCGACAAATCCACTGTTCCATGTTTGCCGTAAAACGTGAAAAACGTTTCTGATGCTTATTTTACTATTCATTCCAATAAAATCGGTTCCTAGACGTCGTAATATATGAAGCATATATGGTATTCCCAACATTTTGGCTCCTTTGCCTATACATTAGACTAGGATATTCACTTTTAAATATTGGAGCTGTCGGGTTTTGAAACAAATATTGTGACTTGTCGTTGTTTATAGCTAAATTCTACATGAAAACTGAACTTTTATAAATTCAAAAGTTTATTGAGAACTCAAAACAAAATGATCTTAACTTGAACAAATTCTTAAACTGATATCTAAATAATCAAATCCGGTAGTCGGGTATTACTTCACATAAACACATAGTGCTGAAAGAGAGCGTCACGTGACACTTTAACAGTCACTGATTGATTGTATCTGGATCTGTCGGATTTTAATACTAACATAGAAATGGATTTGTCGGAATTTGAAACTAACCCTGATTTTCAAGCATGTTTTATACTAGGATTCGTTTTATTTTCAACCTCAGAAGTTTTAGGCATTGGTAGAACTTCTGCTTGGGAACATGGTGGTAAACTTAGTTCCATATCTGTGAAAAGTAGATTTGTCGGCTTTTGATACTAGACGATTCAAATGGTTCTACAAATTCAGCTTGTTGTGCCAATTATACATATTAAGCGAAACACAATGGAAAGTATATTTCATAGGTTACTTTACAAATGTATCTTAAACTCATAATTTTTGAGATATCCCTTACTTTTTTCCACCAGTTTATTATTATAGAACTTCAGAGAAATTAAATTTACACTTTAATTTAAACAGGCGATTTTAAGGGTAATAAATGTCATTTTTATACTTAATAGCACATAAAATTGACACAAATGTAAGATAAATATTAAATAAATAAACTTAAACTAAACAAAGTGGGATATGTGACCACCACCTTCGTCTATGCATATTCTGATTAGTTTATTGACGGAATTAATAACATTGTCCAGTTTTGTCGGTTACTCTGCATGCCTAAACCTTGTCCATGGGGTTGTCAAAAAGGGCATATGAAGGTCTACTTGCCTGACATGAGTCGCCCCATAACAACAAATACAAATACCTAGATACTTCTCGTTAACTGGTAAATTCGTTGGCGCCCGAATGAACTTTTGCTAATTAATTGTAGAGTATTTAAAAAATCACACGCCTTCTCCATTTGAGTTTGTCGGACGGCAATTGTATCCAAGTAGTCATTGCAGTTATATTTTGAGAGTTTTAGCTAACAAATATTCTTGTTAACATAACAGTCCTTTGTTGTATGGCAAGTCTTTTGTTGGATTTGACACAGATGTGCCAATGGTCAGTGGTTTCCTGTTAACTGATACATATAAGATTTTGAGAATTTAACGAACTGTAAGCGGGACAGGTTGGCTCTGGGAGCGTGTTGTTTAATAAATGTTTTTATTGAATATACGGTGTTCTTAATTTTCTCACAGATGTTAAATGACGAATCGATTTGTAGTGTGACTTGTGGGGTAGTCACATTGAAGTTATCGGTAGGCGGTGACTTCGGTAAAAGTGATCGTGCCAGAGAGCCGCGAGGCACGTTCCTTCAAGAACAACACGCCATCACCAACACCTTGAGTCAAATAGCCGTAAAAAGACAGCTCTTCAAAAGCTGCAGTCTCACATCAGAGTGGTACATGCCGATAAGCAAGAAAAGTCTCCGTGACGATACCCGGGAATGAGATCCTTCGTATTACATTGAACCGACTTCGTCATCAATTTCGAGAGTTTAGGTGTCCTAAGTTTTTGAAGTTGTAGTTTTTCTCTGCCAGCTGAATCACGCTCAAGACAATATTTCAAAGAGAACATACAGTTACGTATATCCATCCATGGCGCTGCAGCCCGATTCGAACCTTGGCCTCCTTTATACATCTTTCTCTATCTAATGCTAATGTTCTTTGCGTCTCCGGAAACTTCTTCATGCCACCTTTTCCGGGGTCCTTTCACTCGTCTGTGTCCTTTCATAGGTTTATTTGGGCGTCCGGTTTGAGGAGTGTTCTGACATTCTATGTACCTAATTCTAATTCCATGAGTCGTTTCCGTTTTGTCCGACCGGACATCCGAGGCTTGTGCATAGGAGACGCCTTCACGCCGAAGCGCGAAGGCGCCCACCAAAAACACGCTAGTCGACTGTACTCTCTTGTGGGCCGAGACTGAATGCATGCAAAACAGACCCCAAGCGTAGTCTCGCTCGATACGCGCTTGCCAGATGCAGCCAATGAGAACGCAGTATCCTCGCAAAACAACGGCGAGCGAGGCCGCAAGAATGTGAAAGAATGTAATGGAACGAATGCATCTTTGTCGCACTGGCAGGGCCTCGTTTTAAATTTACTGCAGAAAAACACTCCAACAGCCAGCTGCAACTACGACGGCATAGAGCCCCGTGGGGAGCGAAGTTTCGTGCGTGACAACTTTAGAATTTAAGATGCAAAATAGCGAAAATGTTATGCTGTAAAATATGGCTGAAACGGAACCTATATACAGGAGAAATCGTAAAGTTTGTACTGATACTGTTCGAAATGTTACGTAGCTATAGGAATTAAAGAAAAATAAAATAACCTGACACCACTGCCCAACCCCCTTTTCGGAGGACCATTTGCTCGGGTACCTCGGGGTTGGAAAGCCCATACTAACATCTAAGATGTTAGCTCTGAGGGGCATACTGGGACGTACCGTAGAGCGGGGCTAAGTGAGCCATTTTTTTCACAGGTTGATCATTTGATTGTGCTAATTTAAATGTAATTACTTTATAGTTTTACATATATGTTTGTAAAATAGTTTTTTGAAGAAGTTCTATGCAAATGTTTATATATTTTTTTTAAAAAGTGGCCCACTTTATCTGCAGTAGCGGGAAAAGTAAACCAGCCTATTTAAAATCCATAGAACAACTTTTTTGCCTACCAAATGTGCAAACTGAGCCACCAATATGCATTTAAAAAAATATATTTAATAGGTATTCTCTTAACAAGTAACACAAAAGAAATTAAAAAAACCGAATTTTCATTGCAAAAAATTTATGACAGTTGTGAAACATTAGTTTTCATATTAAACTGATATCTACCTCGAATATGTTTCTTTAGTGTAATTTTTTCAACAATTTTATTATTGTCAGTGTCAATGACACATTCATCTCTTACATGAGGGGCCGGCTCGCTTAACCCGCACTTGTTACAATTTTTGATTAACTTTGGAGTTTTATTAAAAATAAATATATTTGAACAAATATGGGGTAGAATATATGATAACACTACATAGAATGACTTGAGTACGATACTGATTAAAACAAACTTACCGGTTTGATAATACAAGGGAGGTTTTCAACACTTTTCCAGACCAGCAAATATTCACATGCACGTTTTTTTATCGTTTCTGGTAACTAACCTAAATGCTCCGTTGGCATATCGCTTCAAAGAGCGTCTCGGTCATCAGAAAGATCGCTCAAACTGCAAAATCGCTGTTACCGTTGTTATAAAAATGTCAGTGTAATTAATTATAAACAACCGTATGTTTGGCCACGGCCAACAAAATTACTATGGCCTGCACATAGGGAACACCTCCTGTAGCCACCTATTGTGAGAATTTAAAAGCATTTACTGTGTTTCTTAGCTCAAATGTCAAAATCTGACGTTTAACTTTAAAAGGTTAGTTGCACCATGAAATCTCAGTTTATTGTTTTTGTTGAAATTTAACACAATTTCTAATAAATTAATACATAAAGTAAGTTTATTTGTGGAAGTTTTAATCCACGGTCTTGCAGATAAATTAATCGTAGCAACGGTCGGAAAAACTGCAGAATCTGGGGCCAGTTCCCCTGCTATTGGTAATATTAATTATTATTAACCGTCTTTCTCTAGTAACCATAACTAAAATTATCAGGAAAGCAATAAAAGGAGAGGAATTGGCCCCGGATTCTGCAGTTTAGTCGATGCAAATGCTATAGATGCTGAATACATGTTGGTTTCAGGCATATCATTGATTTTTAAACTTTGGATTTTCAACCGTAGTTCTACTGGTAATAACAATCCTTCGCTATTGATGGATGCTGTTTGGAGAGATGACAGTCGGGCAATACTACTAATAAAACTAAAATGTTCTGCGCTATTTGAACTGGCAGACGATTCAACTATTTCACAGCGCAAAATTTGCCTTAGTGCATATTCTGCTGTTTGGGCATCTGTACCTTCATTGAGAGAAAGTTGCTGAAACTGCATCAGAACTGAATGCTTGTGTTAATACATAATAGAAGCCAGCTTGCTCAAGAAGAACTTTTATGCATAAATAAGTACTTTCTGAAGCGAATTCTAGAGCGTGTGTGGTTTCCTTTGTCAATCCTGGTAATTATTTATTTTTATTTATTTTAGCAAGTAGCCAACAGATCAACTAATTACAGGCTACTATTAAACAAAATATACATAATTCGTACAATACATGCAGTAAGGTATTAATTAGTTAGTTAGATTGTATAGTAGTGACAAACCAAACAAGTAAGAATGGGTACCAGAGACGAAAATCACCTATAACTATAGTTGACATAAATATTAGATAAATATATTACAAACTCGCAAATTAAAGGAAAAAAAGATCTATATATTAACTAGCTGCTAAAGTACGTGCAAAAAAAAATTAAAAAAATTATTATAATTATAAATAAAATATAAATGGCAGCCGTTTAACGAGCTATTGCTCTATTTACATAAAACTTAAATTGTTTTAAACTGCAGTGATAAATATCTATCTCCGAAAAGTTGTTACAAATCGAATACATACGCAACATTGGCGAATTATAGGCATAATTCGTTCTGTAATTCGGTATTGAAAAAACAAAGGTATTCCTAGAGTTGTGTGAGGGTACATGAAAATGCAGCTCCGATAAAAGGGTATCACAATCTACAGCCGATCTAACTAATTTGAAAATAAATATGCATGACTGCAAAGCTCTTCTTTTTTCTAAACTTAAGAAATTAGACTCTTTAAGCAATTCAGTATAGAGTAGATAGAGAGGATAGACCCCATGCATTTTGAAATACAAGAAGCGTAAAAATTGTTTTTTTGGACCTTTTCTATTAAATTCTTATAATTGTTGTAATATGGTGACTAAATAACACATCCATATTCTAAGTGTGGTCTCACAAACATAATATATAAAAAAATTAGGGAGTGAATTTGACTAAACGATCTGGCCTTCAGTATAACAAATCCAAGTTGTCTATAAGCTGAGTTAACGCAGTGAAGAATATGTAAGTTAAAAGTAAGTTGATTATCAAACTGTATACCCAGATCTTTTATATTGTCTTTCCTACAAACGTTCTGATTATCAAGTGTATAGTTAAAGGTTATTATTGATTGTTTGCGAGTGTAGCTAACTATAGCACATTTATTTATATTAAATGAAAGGCGGTTTACAACCGACCATTGAAAGATTTTCTCAAGGTCAAATTGTAATAATTGACAGTCGTTAATGCAAGATATACTCATATAAATTTTAAAGTCATCAGCAAACAGTAGACATTTAGAATAGGTTATTACATCGGGTAGATCATTAATTAAGATCAGGAACAGTAACGGCCCTAGGTTAGAGCCCTGTGGAACTCCTGATAAAACGTTAAACTCACGTGATACACAAATGTTATATACTACATACTGGCGCCTGTTCTGAAGATATGATGCAAGTAAGCGGAACATTTGTGGAGTGAAGCCAAATGAATACAATTTTTTTTAAAAGTATAGTGTGATTTACCTTGTCGAATGCTTTAGCATAGTCCGTATATATATTACATCCATTTGAGTATTATTATTAAAGCAATTAACAGTATCTCGCGTAAGTACTAGCAAATTAGTACTAGTAGATCGTTTGGGAATAAATCCATGTTGAAAGTCCGAGATATGAGGTTTAACATGACTGTATAAGTATTTGTAAATAATTGATTCGAAAATTTTGCAAGGAACTGAAAGTAGTGCTACCGGTCTGTAGTTCGTTATATCACACTTTTTACCACCCTTGTGTATTGGGCACACTTTTGTTAGTTTCCAGGCTGTAGGAAATATAGAAGTTTCTAGAATTAAATTGAATATGAATTTTAAATGTTCAATTAGAAATTCGAAACATGCTTTGAATACATATGCAGGGATACTGTCAGGGCCAACTGAACGTTTTGGTTTCAATAGTTTTATAGCTTGAACTACATCTTCAGAGGATATGCTAGTTATGTGAAAACTGTTAGAACAAACAGACATGCCGGTAAATTGATCAACATCATATAATTCTCCGTCGTGTAGATAAACGGATTCGAAATAGGTTGCAAAAGCATTGATTATAGTAGTGTTGCTGCTATAAGTTTCATCCGCATACATCATTTCTTCAGTTACCGAGGAGTTATTTTTCTTAGTTTCTTTAACAAATTTCCAGAATACACTGGGATCAGTATTGATAGTATTTTCAATAGAGTTTACATATTCTTCGTATGCACTTTTAATATTAACTTTAATTTTAGCCCTTAAGTAATTAAAAATTTGTTTGTCATTGGGTTTTTTAAATTCTTTGTATCTTTTCCAAACCCGTGCCTTCCTCTTTATCTCCCTAACCATTTGAGCATTGAACCAACTAGGGTACATCTGCTTTTTGAAAGATGTTTTAGGTACTGAGTCGTCTAGTACTCCCGTACTACATGAACGTATGGTGCAATGCTGCTATCCAAGGAACGAATGTATTGACTTTTGTTTGAAACGTGTATTTGGAAAAAATTATAAATATTTCCCATGTATGTTACTGTAGTATTAACGTTAAGAAAATTATTGTCACCGGATTCTTTCAAAAATTTAAATGAACTAGTCGCTGTAGGAGCAAATATTGGGATAGCTCGCAGAACATCCATCTTTTCAAAATTTGAGGGATATAAATGCATTCTTGTTAAATATCGAACAGATTTAACTGGTAATCCCTTCCGTAAATTATATAATAATCTCAAATACATTGAAGTAATTTTCCATTCGAGGAATACATATCACGTTCTAAAAACAAATTTCTGGCAATTTTAAAGCACAATAATCGAATAACAAAAATAGTGATAGTGGCGAAAGAAAAGGATGCCCAATGTAATTTCTAATTGATCCCCCACTTAACATTTTAAAAAGTGCGAAATTAGATGAAAAATTGTCCGTAACCAGTCGTAACACAACAAAACTAACAATCAGTTACAAGTTGCGGAAATTATCACTGTTAACAAGCTGCTGTGGTTCGAAATGGTTTTTACATAAGGCCGTATAGTCTGTAATTTTAGAGATATGTGCAATAAAAATGTAGTTTGCAATAAAAATGTAGTTAACATGCAACATGTAGTTTTTTTACTGTTTATTAATACCACAAAATTCTTGTAAAAATTCAACCCATTGCTGCCGAACACACAATTCACTAGGCAGTTGGCACTAACCATTTTAAAATTTAGTAGAATATTTTCACAACTAAGGATGTACACAGAGCTGGACTGAGTGTGGAGTGAAAGTTAAAAAGTTTTTCGGCGATAACAAGAAGACCTGAACTGTTACGATAGTGATAACCTTATGGGTGCCAATGGTTAACTGCACAGCTTGTTTAACCTTTATCAGCAGAAACCCGCAAGGAGTTTGTTGTGAAGGTTGCAAAAAACAATACCATGCTTCTTATGTGGCAAAAAACTACGATATTATTATACCGTTGCTACTATAGAAATGCTCCATATGTGCAAAGAGTTGTCTGGTGCTTGATATTGCAGGTGTTCAAAGTCTGGTTGAGATAAAACTGTTTTGTAATTGGGTATTTATACTGTAAAACAGGTTAAAATAAAATAAATAATAGTATATTATGGGACAAGTGGTTGAAATAAAATTTCAACGTTGAGAGTGGTTTTTTTCAACGAGCGAAGACGGTTGAAAAAAGTAACTCGAGACGTTGACATTTTATCAGCCAGGAGTTGCATATACTATTTTTTCTACAAATTTTAACAAATTAATGCACTTTATGAAAAATTAAACATAAAGTGATATTTCTCTTGTCAACAATTGCATGTCAAACAGTTTGAAATCGCGGTAGTCGGAACATTTCAATCTCTAGTGGTTGAAATGCGATTTCAACCACCGGAATCAATGTCAAAATGCCTGATTTCAATGTCATGAGTAGAAAAATAAAATTATATTCAATACTTTTAACAAGCAGAGTACTAATAAGTGCTATAACTATTTTGATTGTTAGAATAACATTTAAGTTGTCAATACATTTTCAAAGGTCACTTAATCCATTCATATTTCAATTTTCGACATTGGAAAAATAAGCATTTCTATAGCACCAACATATGCTATTGTATTCCATATGTCAAATATTTAAATTTGCCGCCATAAATAAGATACGTTTCAGTATTAATTACTAGATGTCTCTAGGTGGTGTTCCCTATGTGCAAACCATAGTATTTAATTTAGTCGGCCATGGTTTGGCTCATTTTATCCGCAATGGTTCACTTAGCCCCGCTCTACGGTACTCTTCAAAAATACCTAACACTACTGAAACACGACATGTTGCGTAAATACTCATATTATTCTAACTTCTAACACTTCCCCCTCGTAAATAGAATTACCACAAAATTCTCTTAAGATGCAAGTGCCTATACCGGGTGCTGACTTGCGCGACGCACCATAGGGATTTGCATAGTAATTTCTTTATATTCAATTATTTGCTGACCTAATTATTTTAGAGCTAAATTGTAAATATATTTTTTGTAGAGAAAAAAATACTGCATCCAGTCATACTATTGCTAACAATTTTTCGTTTTCTGGAGCCGAATGAATGCAAAAAATCAAATCAGCATTTTTACAAAAATCAGTGATGCCATGGAATTATTGAAACAAACCAATGCCAACGCAAGTGCGTGCGAGGCGACAATATGTGTTGTTTGTTGATTTGTCATTGATGTTTGACGTTTATAATAATTCATTATTAATTACGTTCTGCTTAATGTCGCTAAGGTACCTGGACCACAGTATAAACAAACCCGAAGTATATATACTGTGCCTGGACCTTGTCCATAATAACAATGGTTTTATAATGGACATTCGTTAAGTAAGCTCCGTGTTTATTGTAAAATATCCGTATCGGCAAATTCCAAACAGTACAGCCATTAATAGACTGATACATTAACTGCCGGTTTTATAAAGGCCACTAATCTGACATTAACTTTAATTCGCTGTTAAAATAAACAAAAGCACATCAAAACGTTGGTGCTTATGACATGTTATTCATTAGTAAACAAATTTTGATGCGCTTTTGTTTATTTTAACAGCGAATTAAAGTTAACGTCAGATTAGTGGCCTTTATAAGACTGGCTGTAAGTTTAAAACTACAGGCACATTATTAAATAATTGTAGGTGGAATAATGAGGATCAGAACTTACACCAAAACGATAAAAACGACACTACGTTTAATCTTTTGACGGCACTGACTGTATGATCGCCCCGCACGCACTCGCGTTGGCATTGGCTTGTTTCAATAATTCCATGGCATCACTGATTTTTTTAAAATGCTAGTTTGATTTTTTGCATTCCTTCGGTTCTGGAAAATGAAAAATTGTTAGCAACATTATGAATGGATGCGGTATTTTTTTCTCTACAAAAAATTTATTTACACTTTAACTCTAAAATAATTAGGGGAGCAAATAATTGAACATAAAGAATTTACTATGCTAATTCTTATGGTGCGTCGCGCAAGTCAGCACCCGATATACACATAACAATAGAGAAGACCAGAAGGGTACTGGAATAAAAAAAATAAGAAAAATCTCGACTACCTAAAACGAATCTAAACCTAACTAAACTTTAAGATATGAAATTCGGGAATATAGATTTTGTCGTCACATCCTGCACACACTTTTGATCAACCTGCCAATCGAACACAGGGAAATAAAAAGGAAAATTATCTTTGTAAATATCAATGCAACAGTGTCAAATTTAATGAACCTCCACTAAATTCAGCTTTAATTTGGGTCGATAAAAAAATCTCGTCAGCAAAAATATCGTCAGCTTCATGACTAGACAAGTCAACGGAAAGGAACCAAAATTGCTCCTAATTATTCGAAAAAGGCTCAGTTCGGTAAGACTATCATTGGCAATAGGCACTACATTCAAATGAACCGGGAAGAAATCTGTGTACTCCACTACTATGTATCACGACAGTACAAATCAGCTACACTTTTTCTTATTCCGGATCCGTTAAAACAAGAAAAACTTTAAAATGACCACGAGCCTAGCCCTTTTGCATATTTGGAAATTGCTTGGAGATTTCTTTTATGGGCTTCTACCAACCACTTGCAAAAGGAAAATCGATGTTGATGGTCTTCCTGCAACAAATTTTGAACTCTTGTTTTGTGATAAGGATACAGTCCATCATCTTTTAAAATTCTATGTACACGAGTTTTAAAAACACCTAAATTTCTATAAATCCTTAGTATTGTGAGGGTCGCGTATGCACAAACGTTTTATTTAGGTTATATTTAGTAAAGACAATAAAAGAATCATTGTAGTAGTAAACAATTATAGATCTTAAACGAAAGATTTCGTTTGATATGAGTAGGATGTAAGCCGATATCTTTTGCAGCTGTTAGGAATGCAGCGATACGTAATAAAATATCCTGGCGCATGACGTAACGAGAGCCGGAAACTATGTTATATTTATGACTAAAAGCGGATTATATGCAAAATGCATATTTTTGAATATTAATTTTATTAATAAATCTCTTCAGCTTCATGACTGGACAACTTAACGATTGGGAACCAAAATTGCTCCTAATATTCGAAGAAGGCTCGGTTCGGTAAGGCTGTCATCGGCAATCGGCACTACATTCAAATGAACCGGGGAGAAATCTGTGTGCTGCAGGAGTATGTATCACGACAGTAGAAATTAGCTACACTTTTTCTTATTCGGGATCCGTTAAGACAAGAAAAACAAATACGACATTGTTCAAATACGGGAAAATTCTGACAAGAATTTTAAAATGACCACAGGAGTATCCCTTATGCATATTAAATTGCAAAGTTTCCATGGCAACGGCGATTATTAATCATCGGAAACTTTTGGAAATTTACCGGACTATTCAACTCACCCCCTTCAGGTTAACTATTCACCAATCATAATTTAGTATTTATGTCATTTGCCACCAATCAGCGTAAAATTGTGCAACAATTCCGCTAGCGGAGTTTTAATGACAATTTTTTTCTCTTCCTGTGACATTTATTTAACTTCCTGTAAAATTAATCAAATATGATATTAGAAATGTCAAATTTGACAAACAATTTATTTTACGTCAACAGATTT
The DNA here is from genome assembly GCA_940337035.1 of Agriotes lineatus. NCBI lineage: Eukaryota > Metazoa > Arthropoda > Insecta > Coleoptera > Elateridae > Agriotes > Agriotes lineatus. The sequence continues at coordinate 3,555,520 of OW679203.1, read as the reverse complement.
TTATTTTCAAAGAGGACGTGATGAAATTGATTAAATACTAGAAAATGTCAATTTTGTTCGTTGAATAGTCCTTCAAATGCCGCTTGCAGCCGACGAATTGCATGAATTTTTGTCAAAGTGTTTATTCGTGTTTATTGCTTCAAAATTTATATCGAAGCAATAAACACTCATACACTTTGACAAAAATGTTCGGCAATTCGTCAACCGCTCGCGGTATTGTATGTGAAAATCGTACGACATGCATTAATGACCAATAGAAAAATTAATTCACGAGCCGTATCCAAGACAACAACAAAATTTCTTGGAAATTCTTTTTAGGTAGACATTACTTATTTTTAGGGTTTGTGTCGTTACGATTTTCTTACCGAATCTCCATTCGAGCATTAATTCATATTCGTAAATTATTTTTCCTGCATTCAACAACGTCCTAATTTGCTCTCGCGTCCCGCTCGGGCAAATTAATACGACGTTGTTGGAACGCACACAAAAAATTTTCCTGAAAGAATTAATGCTCTTATGAGATTATATGTGAAAATTTCGACTTATGTCACTGCCATCAAAATATTTAGAAAAAAACAAAGCTGTGAAAAAAGTTAGTAGTCCGATAAGGATTGTTGCTGTGGGCAATCAAAAGCGACGCCTGAACAAACTTCAACGTTAATTGTAGTTTTGACAAAAAAATCTAATTACTTAGATATTGGTTTTGTTATTGTTTGTATTAAAAATGTTTTCTTTAGTGTGTTTGATTTTCATTCGTTATATTCTCACATATAATCTCATAAGAGCATTAATTCTTTCCGGATATTTTTTTGAGTGCGGTCCAACAACGTCGTATTAATTTGCCCGAGCGGGACGCGAGGGCAAATTAGGACGTTGTTGGAATGCACGAAAACAATTTCCGGATATGAATTAATGCTCGAATGCAGATTCGGTAAGAAAATCGTAACGCCACAAACCCTCACAGTTAGGTTGGTCTACCTACAAAAAATTTCCAAGAAATTTTTGTATTGTCTTGGTTACGGCTCGCGAACTAATTTTTCTATTGGTCATTAATGAGTGTCGTACGATTTACTATCAAAACAGAACGCATGCATAAAAAATTTCTTTGGAAATATTTGCGAAACATATTCCACAGCTATTTTTTTCTAGCAAAAGCATTCGTGAATGCTTCCAAGAAAAAAATCTTCCCCCCCCCCCCCTTCAAAGTCGATTTTTTTTTAATTGGCATGCACTCGTTTTAATTGAAAAAATAGCTGCAGAACATATTAGCAAATATTTTTGGAATTTTTTCAAGCACTTCTTATATTTTTACTGATAATCGAGAACTATAGTGTCTGCGAGAAAATCAAATAATGTGGGGCGATTACTGAATAAATAAAAACAAAAAAAAACAAATTCCTAACACGCAGTTGGACGATAATTCAAATTAAAACAAAAAATGATTTCCAACTTGCGAACCTAAATCAAATTAAGACAACATCAAGCGATAAAACCTTTAATTAATATTTTATTAATATTAGAATATTAGATCTCCGTGACGTTGCTGTATTTCGGTGTGAAAAGTCAAGGCCTTCAGCCTCTATACGACCTGAGTAAGGTTAGCCTCAGTATCACAGTCTAGGGCAATAATCTGTAACTCAACTCAAACATTAGCGGTAGGTCCAAAAATTCAAATAACTAATTTAAAACTCACCGTTACGATTATTTAAAACAAAAAACCAAACAAGAGACGATTAAATTTCTAACAAAATAAAACAGAATTAATAATTGTAAGAGAACAACTTAATTGTTCAAAATCGATTTCAATATCAGCTCCAAACTAACGATTTCTAATACGAGTCAGGCCGAATCCAAGAGATAAAGAATAGTAGTGTGTATACCAAGGCACTGAAGTTTAGCTTTTTATCACGAATGTTGATTTAGCAGCCGAGACCCGTAGGGCCAAGGCAAATAAACCACATGAAGGATAAAAAGAAACTTCAGTGATATATGATGGGGTACATTATGTTTTTTACGAGAAATCGTGAAATTATAACATTCTAATCAACTTTTGTAGGTTATGTTAACGTCGGTTGACGTTTATCTATCGCCCCGTCGGCGCCGCCTACAAGAAGTAGTAAATCAATGGATTGCTTTACTGCCGATTTCTCATATTTTAAAGACGATTTCAATAAAAATCTTAAATTAACTTCAAAATGAAAATACAAATCAATAGTACATAGGTCGACATTGTCTTCGCCATCATAAATATTTTGGAAATTCTAAATATTCGAAGTACGGTCCTGTATCCTCAAAATTATCAGCGGCAATCAATTTCCTCCCAAAAAGGAAAGAAAAAGTTAAGGTCATTTCAATTCCCCCAACTGAGGGCGGGATGCTATAGGGATCATGCGTCCGCAGATTCAGTACAATGACTTATAGTATACAAACTAAGTTTTCGTGGTCCCAAGATCAAGGTATGTGACCGCGCGCAAAGGAGTTGCTCTAAACCAGAACGTGTTGCGTAAAGACTCAAATTATCCTAACAGGCCAGAGAGATATCCCCCATCTCCAAACTGTGCACTGAGAAATTTGTGTGGCCCAAAAAGCCTACCGGCGTTCGAGATTGTCGAATCTGTGGCAAAAGAGGGTGAAAATTTATTAAGCGGGGCCTTCGGATCTGATAAATACAAAATATGCAAATTTTTGCATAAATAAAACCTATTTACGCGACTTTTTATGCTGTACTAGATGACCTTGAAATTTTGATAAAAAGTTTAGAAAGGATAGTTCATTAAAAAGTGGGGGATGTTTTCTATCATACCTTTATAGTCACAATTCTTGTCAATTCTATATGAATATTCGAGAAGCTTACAGTTTTTATACAAAAAGGGCTCGTGTTGGGAATGGCAGTTTCTGAAAATTGTGACCACAAAGACTGAAATTCGCCACTTCAGGAGTGTTTGATTCACACAGATGCGTGCATCAAAACCTTTTTGCTTATAATTATTCATGTAATTCAAGTCATAACTGTTCTATCTCATTCAAAGGTCGTGGTAAAGTCAAATTTGCATCTTGCCGTATTTGTTTGCCTCTGTTAATAACGGAAAGGAATTTGTAAGCTTCCCTTAATGGATTTTAAGCGGATGGATACACTTTCTAATAGGACTTAAGCCGACTTAGCGTATTTGGGACTCATGTGTTTATGGATTTCGTTCAATACAATGCCTCATTGAGAGAGCTTAGCATTAAGATTTCTTAAAATAAGCATTCATTCCTAAACAACGTGCGACGCTCCGATTGGCTACGCAGGATCGCCTCAGCCAATAGTGTTTGAGCCTTCCCCTCCTTGTTGAATTTGCGAGTTCAGATCATTGTCAATTCAGCTTTAGTTAGATTCAGAATTTCGAGTAAGCAAGTTCAGTTATGCTTTGTGCTGGTTTGCGGTCGGTCTAGCTCCCTGGTAAAGACGTTTCCAGGTTGTTTTGTGTGACGGTTACGCGCAATTCGCTATTTTCGCGTGGCCAATCCAAGCGTGTCACAACAGTTGAAGCTATTGTAAAAAACCATCGGTCCATCAGTGACGTTTGTAATCGTTGTTACTCAATATACTCGTGTTTGTTAAGTCTTGTTTTACTCTAACAAATAACTGAACCCAACTCAAGGGTTATTAAGTGGCAGTTTCCGACATTCCCATTGAACCGGAATTCGCAGCGGATTAACTGGGGGCCCCATTCGTGGAAGCCTCTTTTCAAGTTAATCATACAAAAAACATTGGTCCTTCGAGCCGGATGTGGAAGAAGCTAAAAAAACGCGAGTGTACAAGTTTCCAGTAGCTGGTGGATGCAATTCCTCCAACATCATTTCGTCGGAGAGCGTCAAGAAGCTTCGCCAACACCAGGAAATTCAACCATCGAGAGCCTACACCGAGTCCTGGTCCCACATCAAGCGGCAGCGATCGGCAGCGGGTTGGTTTTCTGTTCGTCAAGAAGTTACTACGTTCTCAAATCAAAAGTAAGTCATTTCCATTACACCTTCGTTTAGTGATGTTTTTTGCTTGTGTCAGTCATGGTGGAAACTCGTTTGACATCAGCGGTCATGTCGGAAACTCGCTCTTTAACCACTCGTTGAAAATTCATAAAAGCCCAAGTAGATCGTTTCGAAACTCTATTTCATAGAATTTCTTCGTCCAGCCCCGTGAAGGCTCACGAGGTCGGCAACTTGTCAAAAGAGTTTAATTGTTTCCAAAATTTGTTGGATGAGTATAAGCAGTCAATGGAGGGCCTAATGGAGGCCGACGCTGAACACTTTGATGAACTTTTCAATGAATTCGACTCTTTTATGACTCATTTTAGCGAGATTAGTAGCACAGCCGAGGAATTCTTATCAAAAAATAAGATCAGTCCGGGTATAAAACCGAATCTAGGTCAAAATTATTTGCAAAGTGGCCCTTCAGGAGAGCTCGCTGGATTAAGATTACCACCCTTAGATTTGCCTTCCTTTTCGGGGAAATTCGAGAATTGGGTTCAATTTCATGACTCCTTTACGTCGCTTATTCATAACAACGCTAATTTGACCAACGTTCAGAAATTTTACTATTTGATTTCTTCCCTTAAGGGAGAAGCTGCTAGTTCAATCTCGTCGTTAAAAGTTACCAACGATAACTATACCATTGCTTGGGACATCCTAGTCAAGCGATTTGAAAATAAGAAACTGATAGTAAAATCAAACATAAATGCGTTACTCAGTTTAGAGAGCGTAAAAAAGGATTCACATTCGTCTGTTCAAAGGCTGCTCGATAGTGTAGTTAGAATTTTGGAAATTTTAAAGGCGTACGGGGAACCCACAGTCGACACCATACTAATACATATCATAGTTTCGAAGCTCAGCTCAGCAATGCAGACTGACTGGGAATTATACAAACATACCGGACAATTTCCTACTTTGCGAGAGTTGTTAGATTTTTTAGAGGGCAAAAGTCACTTATTAGGTTCGCTGGAAGCTGCGAAAATAGGTTCGAGTTTGGGAAATCAGGGATCCGAGCAAAAAAGTCATGCACGCGCTCATGTAGCCAGAGAGCAAGGTAATCACTCTTGTGATTTTTGCAAAAATAGTAATCATTCGATTAGCGCTTGCAAATCATTTTCAAAATTGTCGGTAAACGCTCGTATCGAAGAGGCGCGTCGATTGAAATTGTGCAACAATTGTCTCAAGCTCGGACATTTCGTGGTAAAATGCACATCGTCGAGATGCCGCGTATGCAGAAAAAAGCACCATACTTTACTGTGTTTGCGTCCAAAGCGCGACGCGCACGAAAATACTCCGTCGCCGCGTCCTGGACCGCCAGAAACCAGCAGCGACACACGGGAGGTCGGGGCCGTCGCCCCGAGCGAGGCACCCGTCGCATCCGTTTCAGCAGCCTGTAGCCGTCCTGCAATCGCGGTGCCAGCGCAAGCTTTATTGTCCACGGTTAGCGTATTCGTAGAAGGATCCTCCGGGTCATTTCCCCGGGCAAAAGCTCTTTTGGACCTCGGATCCCAACTTAACTTAGTTAGCGCCGACTTGTGTCAAAATTTGAAAATTGAGAAACGAGGTAATATCACCTCACTGTCGGGTGTTGGTGCCAGGGCTCTGAACGCCGAATTCAAAGCAAACGTTCGAATCCCCTCCCGCAACGGGAAATACGAGGACATTTTGAGCTGTGTTGTTTTAGACAAAATTACGGACCCTCTGCCCGTCCTTTCTTTCTCGTTGAGGGATTTGAAGATCCCACCAAATATTGTGCTAGCCTATTCAGATTGTAATACACCGGGAAAGATTGATCTTTTATTGGGTGCGAATGTCTTTTGGCAAGTGCTCTGTCATTCTTAACAAAAACTCCTTTTGGTTGGGTTTTAGGCGGAAACATGAATGTCGAAAATCGAGCGCTCATTCTTTCAAATAGAGTTCATTTAAGTGTAGCCGGCATAGAGCACGGCATTCAGAGTTTTTAGGAAATCGAGGGGGCTTACGGTTCATCAGGCTGACTCTCTGCTGATGACAAATTTTGCGAAGACCATTTTCAATCGACTACGATACTGGCGACGTCGGAGCCGTGTAGGTTCATCGTGAGCATACCTTTCAGGAAAGATGCTCCATCGCTGGGAGACTCGCGCGGTATAGCGTTAAAGCGTTTCTATTCATTAGAAGACAAATTGTCAAAAAATCCCGAGTTGAAAACCGTGTATTCCGCATTTCTCAAAGAATACGAGTCGCTTGGTCACTTGAGCAAGGTGGACGACGAAGCGAGCCTTCCTCATCCTCGGTTTTATTTGCCACATTTGCCAGTCATAAAGGGGGACAGTTCAACGACCAAACATCGCGTTGTTTTTGACGGCAGTTGTGCGTCCTCCTCCGGAGTATCGCTTAACGACCTTCAACATAAGGGCCCAGTGGTCCAGCAGTCGTTGTTTGCAATTCTTTGTCGCTTTAGGCAATTCAAGTACGTGCTGAAAGCAGATTGCGCCAAATGTGCAGGCAAATCTTCGTGGACCCCTCGCAAACGCAATACCAATTAATTTTATGGCGTGACGACAAAACCTCAGCGGTAAAATGCTTCAAATTATTAACGGTCACCTACGGTACTAAATCAGCCTCGTACCTAGCAACTAGGTGCTTGATACAAATCGCCCAGGAAATCGAAGCATCGCTTCCAGAGGCCTCATTAAGAATTAGCCGGGATTTTTATGTAGATGACCTACTGACTGGTTTTGAAAATAGGGCGGCAGCCATAAAAACGCAATTCGAAATTAGTAGCGCTTTGTCGGGGTACGGGTTTGAATTGCGAAAGTGGGCATCCAACGACAGTAAAGTAGCTAGCGCCATTGGTGTGGATCGCGGCAGCGTAGAGCCCATTTCTTTGACGGAAGACGCCACGGAGAAAACTCTCGGCATTTTTTGGGATACTCGGCGGGACGTGCTAAGTTACAGAGTGAACCCTAGCTGTTGCAAATCAGTTACCAAGCGGGCTATACTCTCTAGTATGGCTCAAGTATTCGATCCCTTGGGACTACTCGGTCCAAGCGTTCTAACTTTGAAACTTCTCGTGCAACGGCTTTGGCAGTTGAAGTTGTCATGGGACGAAACGGTGCCCATGGAGATGCGCTCCAGATACGACGAACTCCATTCTTCATTATACGCTTTGAGCTGATTGGCAATGCCGAGACGGGTAATTTGCGATGACTTAAATTCGATAGATCTCCACGGATTTGCGGACGCGAGTTCTGTAGCCTATGGGTGCGCCGTGTATATACGTTGCGTTGACGCGCGCGGTAATGTCACCACCAATTTGCTTTGTGCTAAGTCAAGGGTCGCTCCATTAAAAACAATATTCTTGCCTCGTCTGGAGCTTTGCGCAGCCTTACTGTTGGCTCGTTTGATTAAAACTATACTCGATTCCTCCGCATTTAAATTTGACCGCGTGTACTATTGGTCGGACTCCACCATAACTCTGCACTGGATAAATAAGGATACGAGTAATTGGAAGACGTTCGTCGCGAACCGGGTGTCCGAGATTCACGAACTAAGCAATAGGGAAGAATGGTTTCACGTGCGTACAAATTGCAACCCGTCCGATATAATTAGCAGGGGAATGTTACCCCAGGAGTTACTCAACTCACGCTTGTGGTGGCACGGGCCAGAGTTTTTGTCACAGGCGGACTTAAAACCCCAGCCCGTTAAAATTGATTCGGGTGAGCTAGCAGCCCAAGAGTCGCGCCCAGTAGTGACCACTCTTCACCATCGCGTCCCAGAATTTGAACTTTTCAGGCGCTATTCCAGTTTCACAAAATTACAGCGCGTAGTCGCGTACTGCCTGCGTCTCGCGAGAAACAGAAACACCGAAACACGTTGGTCAGGACCTCCAGCCATTGACGAATTGGAGGACGCTACTCGCCGTCTGATCAAAATTGCCCATACGGAAGTCTTTTCCGGAGAAATAGCAGTTTTGTCTCAGAAAGCGCCATTGCCGAAAAATAGTGCGCTGCTTTCTCTAAACCCATTTCTGGACGATCAGGGCCTACTGCGCGTGGGCGGCCGTCTAGAAAATTCCAATCTAAGCTTTGATCAGAAACATCCCCTTTTGTTACCAGCTAGTCACCCTTTGTCGTTGCTAATCGTGAAGCAAGAGCATTTGCGGCTCTTTCATTGTGGACACTCGGTGTTACTGGCCTCATTGCGGAATAAGTTTTGGATCGTGAGGGCCAAAGACCTGATACGTAAAGTAATACACAATTGCGTGATATGCTTCCGGGCCAAGCCTAGGATGAATGAACACTTGATGGGATCACTACCCGAAGCTCGTGTCACACCCTCTCCTCTTTTCAGCAATTGCGGGATAGACTACGTGGGTCCCGTGTTTATAAAAAACAAATCCGGGCGAGGCGCGAAAGAAGTAAAGGCTTACGTAGCCCTATTTGTGTGTTTGACCACGAAGGCTATTCATCTTAAACTCGTGGAAGACCTCACGACGGAGGCTTTCATCGCATCGTTGAGGAGATTCATCTCCAGACGCGGTTTACCCTCCAACATATTTTCTGACAACGCTACCTGTTTCACCGGTGCCAGAAATCAGCTATCGGAATTAAAAAATATCCTGTCAGGCTCTAGTGAGCAATGCATAAGAGAGGAATTGTCAAAACATAGCATTAAGTGGAATTTTATTCCGGCACGCTCTCCGCACTTTGGCGGCATCTGGGAAGCGAGGGAAAGTCATTAAAATATTATTTAAGGCGAATATCTTGCAATGCAAAGTTAACTTTCGTTGAGTATTACACCATGCTGACTCAAGTGGAGGCGATACTTAATTCCCGCCCACTCTGTGTTCTCCCTACCGACGCCTCATTCCCCGAAGTCCTTACTCCTGCCCACTTCTTGATCGGTCGGAAGCTGACTTCGTTTCCGGAAGCCCAACTCCAGGACATACCGGAAAATTGTCTCAGCCGCTATGGGCTGGTCCAGCGGCTGTCCCAGCAGTTTTGGGATCATTGGTCCAGGGACTACCTCCACCTCCTGCAGCGCCGGCCTAAGTGAAAGTCCTCCAGCACGTCTCTAGCCCCCCAGGTGGGCGACGTGGTACTCGTCCACGACGAGGCATCTCCAAGCTACCGTTGGCCACTGGCAATCATCTCGGCCACATATCCAAAAGCGGATGGTGTTGTGCGTGTGGTGCAGGTGCGCGATTCCCGAGGGAATCTCCTGAAACGCTCGGTGCGTAAAGTGTACATCCTACCCAAAGACGATCATTGCGATCAAGGGCAATAAACATTGACTTTGCTCTTAGTTGTTAGTTTTCGTTGATTGAACATTTTGCTAGGTTTAGTTGCTTCTTTGCTTGTATTCATGCTAGTTGTAGGTTATCTGTAAGGCTCTTGGATTATCATCTGTCATTAGTTCTTGTTATGCATTTGATTATTTGGTAGTTTTAGATTTCAGTTTAATTTGGGATTTAATCACGTCGTGCCATAGTCGGGACTTCGGGGGCGGCATGTTTGATTCACACAGATGAGTGCATCAAAACCTTTTTGCTTATAATTATTCATGTAATTCAAGTCATAACTGTTCTATCTCATTCAAAGGTTGTGGTAAAGTCAAATTTGCATCTTGCCGTATTTGTTTGCCTCTGTTAATAATGGAAAAGAATTTGTAAGCTTCCCTTAATGGATTTTAAGCGGATGGATACACTTTCTAATAGGACTTAAGCCGACTTAGCGTATTTGGGACTCATGTGTTTATGGATTTCGTTCAATACAATGCCTCATTGAGAGAGCTTAGCATTAAGATTTCTTAAAATAAGCATTCATTCCTAAACAACGTGCGACGCTCCGATTGGCTACGCAGGATCGCCTCAGCCAATAGTGTTTGAGCTTTCCCCTCCTTGTTGAATTTGCGAGTTCAGATCATTGTCAATTCAGCTTTAGTTAGATTCAGAATTTCGAGTAAGCAAGTTCAGTTATGCTTTGTGCTGGTTTGCGGTCGGTCTATCTCCCTGGTAAAGACGTTTCCAGGTTGTTTTGTGTGACGGTTACGCGCAATTCGCTATTTTCGCGTGGCCAATCCAAGCGTGTCACAACAGTTGAAGCTATTGTAAAAAACCATCGGTCCATCAGTGACGTTTGTAATCGTTGTTACTCAATATACTCGTGTTTGTTAAGTCTTGTTTCACTCCAACAAATAACTGAACCCAAGTCAAGGGTTATTAAGTGGCAGTTCCCGGCAATCCCATTGAACCGGAATTCCCAGCGGATTAACTGGGGGCCCCATTCGTGGAAACCTCTTTTCAAGTTAATCATACAAAAAACAAAGAGCGTAATCTATTCATAGCAATGTGTTTTGCTAATATATTTTCTATTTATTTTGAACTAAAGAACATGTCCTTTATATAGTGCCTTATTATTTTAAAATACTCTGTATAGTTAGGTTCTGTCTCCAATCTTTTCCTGTGCGATTTTCGTATCCTGTTTGCTATTAATTTCGATAATGCCTTATATACTACATTTACTTACTTAAATATTGTCGTTCTTCTTATACAGGGTGTCCCGCAACTCCCACAAAATCTTCAGGTAGCAGGCTTCGTAACGCTTGAGAACTTTAAAATTATCAACTCTAGTTTCCTCATACAAAACTTTAAAAGAAAATTAAATTTGACAATAATGTCAGGGTAGGTTTGTTTAATAAATGTACTTAACAAGAAGAGCGTTTGGAAGTGAGAAATATAAATGCCCTAATAAGTATTATTAAATTTAGACAGAAAAATAAATTACAAAGTAACATTTTTATTTACAAAAGTAAGTAAAAAGCAAAAATTATTTTCAATCAAATCTTTGGCTAAAAAACATTACATTATGTAATTATTATTATTATTATTACGCTGCAACATTCTAAGGTTAATAGTGGTCGCTGCTTTATGAATTCGATCGCTAAAGTCTTCTCGAGCTTGAGCAGGCGTAACATAAACCAAATCAAGTGCTCCCATAGGAAAAAGTCCAAAGGTGTTAAATCCGGACTTCTCGCTGGCCAAGCTCTTGGACACCACGACCGATACATTTATCAGGGTAATGGTGGTTAAACCATTGCCCAACCACACTTTTGTAATGTGATGATGCACCATCGACTGCACCAACATATCACCCCGGAGTTTAAGAAGAATATCCTCCAGTAGTTCTGGAAGGTTATCATTTAAAAATTCTAAATAATTCTCTGCATTTAGCCTTTCAGGGAGCAGAAAAGGACCAATCAGCTTATCTCCAACTATAACTAACAATACATTTACTGGAAAACGTACCTGGTAGTTTCTTTCGTGAACTGCATTAGGGTTGTCGTGGGCCCAAGCGTGTTCGTTGTGGCAGTTAAAGATGTCATTTCTTGTAATTGTAGATTTGTCCGTCCATAACACGTTGCTTATAAATAAAATATTTCTTTTATGGGCTTCTACCAACCAGTCGCAAAAGGTAAATCGATATGGATGGTCTTCCTGCAATAAATTCTGAACTCTTGTTTTGTGATAAGGATACATTCTATCATCTTTTAAAATCCTATGTTAGATGTATGGCTAAAGAGGGGATTATATGCAAAATGCATATTGTTGAATATTAATATTGTAAAAAAGTCATTCGGGATCTAGGTGAATCACATTAATTGGAGTTATATGACATCAATTCAATTTTGCAAATTTTGCATATATTTGCAGTTATGTTAATATTTTTGTAAAATGTCGATATTATTGCATAATTTGTGCATTTCTAAATAAATCTTACATTTTCCCAAACATTTTTTTCTCCCATCTCCTTAATCGATCACAATAAATAAAAGATTAAAATAAGTAAGAAAGCCTTTAGAAATTCCCATAATTAAGAAATGTAAGTTGCTTAAAATGAGTAGCATACATGGTAAAAGCCAGTTAAAATTTAAAAATATTTTCTAAGAATTTTATTCACAACACTTGCTTAGCACATGGATTAAATAGAGAAGCGTAGGAAATTAGATCTCAGTTCATATTAGTAAATAGTTTGATTAACAATGTAAAAAAAGTATTTATTGAGGCACCCCTTAGAATTCAGGTATACAATGAAAAGCTTCCAATACTCTTCTTTCTCCTCAACCAGTAATAACTAAATAGGTGAGTTACATGGCTACAGGCCTCCCTGTTTTACTGGAAAAATGTTAAAGAAATTAAAGAAATAATTTTAGAATTTTCCGATGAATCTCATTCAATTACGGCAGCAAATGGTATCCGACATAATAATTTTCATTGCTTGCTTGCTTGCTTGCTTGACGTCACTTTGAGAGCGAACCTGTGGGCCCCATTGGCTGATTTTAGTGTCAATCGACTCAGGGCGACGCAAGTAAGCCAGTAGTAGGGTTTTCAAATGTTTATAAGTGACTTTTTTATGTGGATTTTCTAACCTCAAAATTAACTCGACACACAAAATGGATCACTCTTGTACACATTGCATTAAATGAATTATTTTGGGCCCAATTTGAGTGCAGAATGCTAGTTCTAAATAAAATAGACTTACCGCAACAATTAGCATTTATAAGCACCAATCACCACTTTGTGTCCGAAATAATTTTAAAATTAGAGGCCGAAGGCTTTCTGCTTACAAACTCTGTTGAATTAATAATAGTAGTTTATTTATCTAAAACGAAAAGTGACATTTTAAAGGACGAGAAAGTTGCTTACGGCCGAGGCGTCAGCCGAGGTCGGAATTACTTGCGAGAACCTTTAGAAACACTTTTCGTTCGTGGTGAATACAACGGTTTCTTTAATACTGCAAGTTTAATGAATTTTAAATAAAAAGTTGTAAATTATTTCAAATTTCATGTCAACAACTGACGTATAATTTTAAAGTACTTGAACTTGAATATTTTACTTTAAAGTACTAGGACTTTAATGTTCCATTTTTTGTACCATAAATAGTCCGAAAAATGTAATTTTTGACATCAGTATAAAATAAATAAGTTTAGTATATCTTGTAGTGAAGTTCGTGGTCAAATAAGTAAAGCCATTGAAAAAAACTCAATAAAGTTTTAAAGAAAAACAAAGAGTACCAAGTGCTTTTAAATGTATCTAAAATTATTTCTGGAGAATCAGTAGAATTGGAAATCGATCCAAACATTGTATCTGTGTCAAAAAACGCTCCAATTACATCTGTTGATGTCGAACGGAGCTTTTCAACTTATATACAATATATTTTACCTGACAGACGACAAAGATTTAATATAAACAATTTAAAGAAACGCCTTATTATAAGTTGTTATAGGCAGAAAAGCGATGAATCAGAATGAAATGTATTCTATTTAATTTACCAATTGATCGTAAAATTTGTTGTAGTTAATATTAAACTAATACTTTATTACTTAATTTTCTTATTTCATTAAGAATCTTTGTCACATAATAAAAATGTTTGTTTAATACAAGTTGTTTTATTATTTCTTGGTATGCATATTTTGCATATAATGTTGCATATTTTAACAAACTAACTGCATATCTTTTACATTTTGAATGCATATAGTACAAAGTGTTTCACTTTACATGGAATCACCCCTATATTTTCTTTGTTTTTGTATGAATCGATTTGAATTTTTTATCAGTTGTACTACTCACCAAGAGGCATCTATTTATATCCTTGAGCGCAAAAGACGTTATTAGCCTGGCCTACTACGATCAAGAACATGTGCCACACTGTCAATATTTTGCATCGCGTTGCAGTTACAGCAAAAAGTTATTAAGAATAGTTGTTTAGAATCAAAAGAATACCCCAAATACCAATTTTTCTTTAATAATTCAATTTTTAATTTTTATTTATAAATTTGTCCGCTCATATGCTTGATTAACTCGGCGTTCGCCCTCGTTAATCAAACTGCAAATTCCTGAAAAAAGTATGACTTTTAAAACTAGTTGTACAAATAACTATTTGCGTTATTTATGTTTCAGCTTCGAGTTCCAGCTTCAGTCCTTTCTACAAAATTAGCAAGTCAGCCAACAACTTTGCCAACGAGATCCCATCTTTGCAGGGGCCAGAGAGAAGGGGTTCGAACTATCATACCAGCTTTGCCGGCTCCCATTCAACAAAGTTTTGTATGCGCCGTGGTTGTGCTGAGCATCACAAGCATGCATGTGAAATTGTTATTAAAGTCAACGAGAAAGGAGAACCGGAGATTTGTCTTAGTCCCATTAAGCTTAAGGATGTTAGGGAAGCTGTGTCTATACCTAAGTTAAGCCTTAAGATGCCAAACGTGGAAATGTCGAAGAAAAAGAAGAAAGCTACATCAACACTTGCTAACTGGACAAACCAAAATTAGTTGATGAACAGAAAACAAAAGCAATAGAAGTTAGTAAAGTGGAAAAGCCCAAAAAACACACCTCTTCCGAAAGGAGTGCATTGTTGTGGCGGGACCTATTTAGTCAGAACTACTCTAACTCCCGTACTTCGTATTATGGTCCGCCTACTACGGCAAGAGCACAAGGGCATTCTGCGGCATCGATGCAGAAAGTTAAGACAGATTTTGACGGATTTTTTCTGAAAAAACCGCGACAGGGCAACTTGCCCAATGCGCACCTATGCTGTTGTTCTGGTGATGCTACTAAAACTCTTACTTCGTATCTCGATCAGCACAACAAACGATTGCCGATGATGTCACGTAGAAGCTTCGACCAGTTAGTCGTCAGCTCCGACAGCGATGTGCCTGACGACAGCCATATTTACCATAATACTCCTAAAAACAGTAACAGTTTCAAACGAAATGCACAAATCCAATCTCCGGGTGACGCCAGAAAAATGGCCTTGGAGGAGTACACTGAAGAAAACTACCCGGGCATCTTACTGGCATACAATAAACTAGCGGAGAATTTCGCGAAGAAGATAGAAAATCTAGCAATTATCGAGAAAGTTAAGCAAGATAAGCTCAGCATGCTGCAGAGCCATACGATGCTAACTGATAACAAAAAATTGACTAAGTATATGACGCTGCCGACCAAATTTAAGCAGCAGAAGTCATCGGGCGAGCGCAAAACCAGTCATTCAGACACCGAACGACAAGAGCTTGACCGTCAGCTGTTGGAAAACGATTATAGCTTTGCTGAGCAGTTGGAGAAGATAGCGGCTGCTGACGCTGCTGAAGAACGAGAAGATACTATAAATGTTAAACTACTGCAGCGGTACAAGAACTTGCTAGAAAGGCACACGGCCAACGATCAAGTAAACAATAAACAGCAAAAAGAATATGTACGCAGTACAAAACAAGGGCTGCAACCGACTACATTGGAAGTGGTGGGCGATAACTCTGCAAGCGAACTGGAAAACATCGAGTCCGTTCTAAAAAGAATGGGGATGGGATGGGCAGTTGCAACTCTCCGGAAAACGCAGGAATCTCTAGCACTGACTTCAAGTTCAAGCAACTCCGTAAGTGTTGGTACCAAACAGAAAGCAATAAATCAGACAGATTCTAACAGTGTCAGCGTCAGAAATAAGAAGAGAAGAGACATTATAGCCAAACTGTCATCAAGTTCTGCGAAAACGCACGATTCTAGCACTTTCCCCCCATTTTCAAACGAATTTCAGAATACATCGGCAATTCAAAACTCGTCGGTGAGTACCGAAAAAGCTCTATTGCGGGCTTCCACACCTACACAAACCAGTAGATTGACTAATGGTAGATCAAAAAATAATACTCACCCTCGTACTACGATAACTGCTGAACCGGGCACATCCTCCGCAAACTATTCATATGCCAATGATGATGGCACACGATTTTATAGTTTAAAGGAACAATCACCAATTGAAAGAAGACCTACTTCTAGCAATAACGTAGAATTTCAGAATATGTCAGCAATTCGAGGCTCACCGACGAGTCAAAGAAAAGTATCTCTTCAGACCTCCACACCTATACAAAGCGATTACTCGAGTGATGATAGATCGAGAAATGATACTCAACCCCGTTATACTACAACGGGTAAAGACTCACCCATACGCCAAGATGAAGTTACCTTGCGGACCTACACACCTATACAAAGTAATTACTCGACTGATGATAAAAGGACGAGTGACACTCAACCTCGTTATATTACAACACATCAAGGCTCACCCATACGTCAAGATGAAGCTACTTTGCGGACCTACACACCTATACAAAGCAGTTACTCGACTGATCACAGAAGGAGGAGTGACATTCAACCTCGTTATATTGCAAAACATCAAGGCTCACCCGTACGTCAAGATAAAGCTACCTTGCGGACCTACACGCCTATACAAAGCAGTTGCTCGACTGATGACAGAACGAGGAGTGACACTCAACCTCGTTATATTACAACGGGTCAAAGCTCACCCATACATCAAGATGAAACGACCTTGCGGATCTACACACCTACACAAAGCAGTTACCCGACTGATGACAGAAGGGACAGTGACACTCAACCCCGTTATATTACAACGGGTAACAGCTCACCCATACGTCAAGAAGAAGCTACCTTGCGGCCATATACACCAATAAAAAGTAGTTACTCGACTGATGATAGAAGGAAGAATGATACTCAACCTCGTTATATTACAACACGTCAAGGCTCACCCATATATCAAGAGGAAGCTACCTTGCGGACCTACACACCTATACAAAGCAGTTACTCGACTAATGAGAGAATGAACAGTGACACTCAACCTCGTTACAATACAACGGGTAAAATCTTACCCATACGTCAAGAAGAAGCTACCTTGCGGCCATATACACCACTACAAAGCAGTTACTCGACTGATGATAGGAGGAAAAGTGACGTTCAACCTTATTATATTACAACACGTCAAGGCTCACCCATACGTCAAGATAAAGCTACCTTGCGGACCTACACACCTATACAAAGCAGTTACTCGACTGATGACAGAAGGAGCAGTGACACCCACCCCCCTTATATTACAACGGGCAAAAGCTCACCCATACGTCAAGATAAAGCTACCTTGCAGCCCTACACACCAATTAAAAGCACTTACTCTACTGATGATAGAAGGGAGAGTGAAACTCAACCTCGATATATTATGACACGTCAATGCTCACCCATAAGTCAAGATGAAGCTACCTTGCGGACCTACACACCTATACAAAGCACTTACTCGACTGATGATAGAAAGAGCAGTGACAATCAACACCGTTTTATTACAACGGGTAAAAGTTCACCCATACATCAAGATGAAGCTACCTTGCGGCCCTACACACCAATAGAAAGCAGTTACTCGACTGATGATAGAAGGAAGAGTGACACTCCATCCCATTATACTACAATACGTCAAGGCTCACCCATACGTCAAGATGAAACCACATTGCGGACTTACACACCTATACAGAGCAATTACTCGACTGATGATAGAAAGAGTGACGCTCAATCTCGTTATATTACACGTCAAGGTTCACCCTTACGTCAAGATGAAGCTATCTTGCGGCCCTACACACTAACACAAAGCAGTTACTCGACTGATAATAGAAGGAAGAGTGACACTCAACCATATTATAATACAACACGTCAAGGCTCACCTATACGTCAAGATGAAGCTACCTTGCGGGCCTACACACCTATACAAAGCAGTTACTCGACTGATGAGGGAAGGAGCAGTGACACCCAACCCCGTTATATTACAACGAGTAAAAGCTCACCCATACGTCAAGATGAAGCTATCTTGCGGCCCTACACACCAACTCAAAGCAGTTACTTTACTGATGATAGAAGGAAGAGTGACACTCAACCTTGTTATATTACAACACGTCAAGGTTCACCCCTACGTCAAGATGAAGTTACCTTGCAGACCTACACACCTATACAAAGCCGTTATTCGACTAATGATAGAAGGAGAAGTGGCACTCAACCTCGTTATATTACAACGGGTGATGGCTCGGCCATACGTCAAGTAGAAGGTACTTTCCGGTCCTCCACATCTATACAAAACAGTTACTCGATTGATGATAACTCGAGGAATGACACTCAACCTAGTTATATTATAACGGGTGAAGACTCGTCCATACGTCAAGAAGAAACTACCTTGAGCACCTCAACACCTATACAAAACAGTTACTCGATTGATGATAGCTCAAGGAATAACACTCAACCTAGTTATATTATAACGGGTGAAGACTCGTCCATACGTCAAGCAGAAACTGCCTTGAGCACCTCTACACCTATACAAAACAGTTACTCGATTGATGATAACTCGCGGAATGACACTCAACCTAGTTATATTATGACACGTCAATGCTCACCCATAAGTCAACAAGAAGCTACCTTACGGACCTCCAAACCTATACAAAAAACTTACTCGATTGATGATAGATCGAGAAGCGACACTCAACCTCGTTATATTATAACGGGTGAAAGTTCGTCTATACGTCAAGAAGAAGCTACCTTGCGAACCTCCACACCTTTACAAAACACTTATTCGATTGATGATAGATCGAAAAGCGACACTCAACCTCGTTATATTATAACGGGTGAGGACTCGTCTATACGTCAAGAAGAAGATACCTTGCGGACCTCCACACCTATAGAAAGTAGTAAATCGACTGACGATAGTTCGGGAAATATTTCTCAACCACCTATTACGCTAGCGGGTGAAGGTTTGATGATGCTTCAAGAAGACGCTACCTTGTTGACCTCCGCACGTATACAAGACAGTTACTCGACTGAAGATAGATGGGGGAGTGACACTCAAGCTAGCATTATTATAACGGGTGAAGGCTTGGCCATACGTCAAGAGGAAACTACTCTACGGACCTCCACATCCATACAAAGCAGTAACTTGGATGATGATAGATGGAGAAATGACACTGAACCTCGTTATATTAGAACGGGTGAAGACTCGCCCATGCGCGAAGAAGAAGCTACCTTGCGGACCTCCGCACTTATAGGAAGTAGTAAATCGACTCTGCCACGTATTGCAGAAACGGCTGAAAACTCGACGATGCCTGAAGAGGGAGCTACTTTGTCCACCTTCATACCTATAAGAAGTAGCAAAGCGACTGATGATCTATCGAGGGATACCTATCTACCACGTATTGCGGAAACGGCTGAAGACTCGACGATGACTCAAGAGGGAGCTACTTTGTGGACCTTCACACCTATAAGGAGTAGCAAAGCGAGTGATGATCTATCGAGGGATATCTATCTATCACGTATTACGGAAACGGGTGAAGACTCAACGATGCGTCAAGCGGAAGCTACCTTGTGGACGGTTGGAAGTAGTAAATCGACTGATCAGGAATCGAAAAATATCTCTCAACTACGCATTACGGGGACTGGTACAGACTCGTCGATACGTCAAGAAGAAGCTTCCTTGCAAACCTCCACACCTATAAGAAATAGCAAACCGACTGATAATAAATCGAAGATTGACACTGAACCGCGTATTACGATAACGGGTAAATCGGAAGTGTCACCATTTTATAGTTTAAAGAAAGAATCGTCATATACTAGTGTAAGTACTAGTGAAAGTACTACTAGTGAAGATTTGTCGATGGGTCAATTGAAAGCTACTTTGCAAACATTCACACCCATACAAAGTAGTAAATTTCCTGGTGGGAAGTCAAATGATATCTCTCAACCTCGTATTCCGATACTGGGTGATTCGGAAATATCTTCCGAAAAGTATACATACGCCAAAGTTGAAGGTTTGCCATTGTCTAGTTTAAATAAACAATCGCCAATCAAAAGTGGCAGTAGTAGTGGAAGTACTAGTGAAAGTACTAGTAGCACTTCCACCAACGTAGATTTTAAGAATATATTAACAAAGCAAGAATTGTCGGCGTTTAAAGAAAAAGATAATTTGCGAACCTACACTCCTATACAAAGAAGTAAATCGTCTGACAATAAGTCCAAAAACATCTATAAAGGTACCGTAATGGACGAAGACTCGCCGCTGCGACAAGAAGATGCTTTCTTGCCGACTTCCACAGCTATACAAAGTAGTAAATCCAGTAATGATAAATCCAACAATATCTCTCAACCGTCTATTACGATGACGGGTGAACGCAGGTCGATGGTTCAAGAAGAAGCTACTTTGCGAACATCCACACCTATACAAAGTAGTAAGTCTCCTGGTGGCAAGTCGAAAGATATCTCTCAACCTCGTATTCCGATACCGGGTGATTCGGAAATATCTTCCGAAAAATATGCATACGCCAAAGTTGGAGATTCAGCATTGCATAGTTTAAAGAAACAATCGTCAATCAAAAGTGGCAGTAGTAGTGGAAGTGCCAGTGAAAGTATTAGTGGAAGTACTAGTAGTACTTCCAGCAACGTAGACTTTAAGGATATATTAGCAATTCAAGGATTGTCGGCGTGTAAAGAAGTAGATAATTTGCCGACCTACACACCTACACACAGAAGTAAATCGACTGATAATAAGTCTAACAACATCTCTAAAGCGCATATTACGGTAACGGGTGAAGACTCGTCGATGCGACAAGAAGATGCTACCTTTCCGACTTCTACAGCTATACAAAGTAGTATAGCTTGTGATGATAAATCCAACAATATATCTCAGCAGCTTATTAGAATGACGGGTGAAGGCAGGTCGATGGATCAAGAAGAACCTACTTTGGAGACCTCTGCCCCTAAACATAGTAAATTGTCGGAACTGAAATCAGCGCTAGTAAGAATGGGGAAGGGATGCTGCCCATTTGGAAGTATTCGAAGAACGCGGGCGGCTCTAGCACTGACCCCAGGTTTGAGGAGCTACGTAGATGCTGGCGTCGAACAAAAACAAATAAACATGATAGATTCGGACAGTGTCAGCTTCAAGGATGCTTTAGAAAGGGAAATTTTAGACAAACTGTCATCAAGTTCCACGACAACGGATGATTCTAGCACTTTTTCCCCATTTTCAAAGAAATTTCAGAATACATCGGCAATTAAAGGTTCGTCGATTAGTCAAGGAAAAGATAGCTTTTGGACCCCCACACCTATAGAAAATAGTAAATCAAACACTGGTATATCGGAGAATAACTCTCAACCGCGTGTTACGATAACGGGTCAGTCGAAAGTAACTTCCGTTAAATATTCATATGCCAATGTTGATGGCGCACTATTTTATAGAATAATGGAACAACTGTCAATTACAAGCGAAACTTCTAGTGAAACTACTAGTGGAAGTACTACTAGTACTTCCAGCAGTATGTAGAATGGGGTAATTTGGAAGGCTTTTAACAGAAATTTGGTAATGCAAAAAATTTCCATTTTAGGATTATATAAAAAATCTCTGTGGGCTAAAGATACTCAGTAATAAACATTTTCAACACTATTACAAAAAGTAATGTGAAGGTTAGTCACTGCTTGTTGTGCTCACATTGTATTTAGAATTCCATTTAACCCAACCGAATCAAATGGAAATGCACCCAAAGAATCAATTTCATTAAAAGAAACTCTGTATTCTACTTTGGGGTAAGAAGAAGACAGAAGGCAATACTGTGATGAGATTACAGATCAAATAAAGAATACCTATAACCTAAACTAAAACTAATTTGACTGGAAAAAGAAACAAACAATTTATTCTAGCTAAAGTGTTTGATTAACAAATTCCATAAGTCAATATAACAGTCAAATGAGAACCTTTCTCCATTATTTCTGGCCTAAAAGAACTTATATGAGCGAATAAAGAACACCTCATAAGATGATTTCTTTGTATTGATGACTTGGATAACAAACTTTTTGTGGAATACTTCTTTATTGAAAATATCATAAACTAACTCTATCACAAAAGTATCTACATAAATATTGCTAGGAATTATAGGTGTTGCTGCAGGTCCATTGTTTGACAACTGTCGTGGTGTTATTCATCTACTTCAAATTACCCTACAAATGTCTATTTTTTTTATTTGTTAATTATCTTATGCTAAAAATTCAAGGTACTAACCTCAAATTTCACACAAATGTTCAGTTTACCTTACCAGCTTAATAAAAACTTCACAGAATCAATATTGTAACATTACTAAATTTTCTAGGGTAGATGGTAGTTTTTCCTTATTAAAATATTAAGACATTCTTCGCATAATATCTTTCAATTTAACTGCTGAGTGTCCGGTTCTCACAATTGCACGTGGAAAGTGTTCTGTGAAGTGTTACAGTGTGGCCCAAATAATTTTATGTAAGTTCCGTTTACTCCTCTAGGGAGCATAATGCCTCCATAAATTGTTGACATCGAATCCAGTTGGTGGCTAATACTTTTACTTCCACCCATTGCCTTTTCTTCTTATAGTACCGATCGTTTCAAATTACTCTTGGCCTCTTTCGCTCCACTCCCTTGTTAGGTCCCATCGAGTGCTCTTTTTAGGATACTGCCTACAGGTGTCCGCAGTGTGTGTTCCATCCAGTTTCATTTTCATGGCTTAAATAGGATGACATTTTCTCTTCCTTGATTTTGAGTCCATAACACAATTATGCTAGTTGTGTCAGGCCAGTATATATGTAATATTCTTCTCAGACACCTACTAACAAAGGCTTGAATGAGGTAGGATATTTCATTTATTACTTTACAGGTCTCGTAACCATAGAGTAATAAGCCAACATAATTGAAAGTCAAAAAATATTTTCTCAGTTAAATTTATATTGCAATTTTCAAAAATGATGTTTTTTTTTTCATTTAACTCGCCGCGTTCAATATTGTCCCGTTCTACGATACTTAGATTTTGATATCTGGGTAGTATTGTAACTATTGTATTAATTTTTAAATCGTGTATATAAATATGTCTAGATTTAATTATGAAGTATTTTTGTAAGAATAAAAACTATATTTGTGTTATTTTCTTTTTATTTTACGTAATAAATGGTATGACCCTGGCAGTACAAAATTTTGGAACTATATTGTTCCAATCTGTTTCCAATGTTGGAATCTTGGCCAATATTGGCCACGTAAAACCCATCTTGACACAATATTGTTAGCCTATTATTTTTCAATATTACGAATCAATGTGGGGTCTACATTGAATTCATCTGGGAAGACCATAATGGGATACCTAGCTCCAGACAATATTGTTACTATATAAGTTTCCTATATATTTCCAATACTATAAAGCAATATGGGGCCTACATTAGATTCATCTAGCAAGACCAAAATGGGATGCCTAGCTCCAGACAATATTGTTACTATATAAATTTCCTACATATTTCCAATATTATCTTATATTATAAGAGCCGATGCCGCCGGCTGTCCAGACCGTAAGCACTGGCGCGCGCACATGCCGATCGTAAGCACAAGTGGCGAGACCGTCAACAGCAAGCATTCGTATTGTTAACGCTGGCAGGGCCGGACGTAGGCTGGCTACCAGCTTAAGCAAGCATTTTTATTGTTAACCGTTTCTTTACGCTGGCAGGGCCAGAAGGAGGCTGTCCACGCGCGTTCTAGTGAGGCAATATGGGACCTACATTGGATTCATCTAGGAAGACCATAATGGGATGCCTAGCTCCAGATAATATTGTTACCATATAAATTTCCTATATATTTCCAATAAAGCAATGTGGGCTATATATCGGATTTGTCTAGGAAGACCATAATGGAATCCTAGCTTCAGAAAATATTGTAACGATGCAATTTTTTTTATCTATCTCCGATATTGGAATATTCACCCAAATCTCATCTTGATCCAACATTGGCAGGCTACTATTTTACAATATTGTGAAGCAATGTGGGCCCTACGTTGGATTTATCTAGAATGACTATAATGGGGTGCATAAGCATCAGAAAGTATTGTAATAATATAAATTCACTTTCTACCTCCAACAATGGAATATTCACATAAAATGTATCTTCATGCTACTTCAACTTAACATATACACTGCGTTAATTTATATTTGAGACATAGCCATATTTTCAGCTTCTCTAATTACTTACTAATGGCACAGTTTAAATATATATATATATTGCTGTGTTATTTCACTAACTGCACATAGCGCTTTCATTAATGTGGAAAAGAAGGAAATTAGTATGGTAGGGCGAACAATTAGTTGGATGCAGGAAAATCAGAAGATAGGGGATGTCAACACAAATTACATAAAACCGGAACATTGTGAGCAACATGCATGGGGGGATTATAAAAGTATAGAATTAGACCGTCCTGTACAACATAGAAAAAAGGTAGAACGGATGTTGGAAAAGAACATTAGCTTATTTAACGAGGAAAATAGGGTGGCCGTCGGTTATGAACATAGGTTACAGGTAAAGGATGAATCGGTGCTCAACTGTAAAACTTACCCAATCCCATACAAGTACAGGGAAAGAGTAAATAGGGAAATACAGGACATGTTGGAAAAGGGTATAATTGAAAAAGCAGTGACGCATTTCATTAATCCAATTGTCGTGGTAAGGAAAAAGGACGATAGCCTCAGAATTTGCCTTGACCCAAGGAAGATTAATGAAAGGTCATTGCCACAGTTTGAAACACCTCAAAATATAGACTCGTTGATAAAAAGATTAGGGAATAAGTCTGTATTTACCAAGCTGGACTTGAAGAACTCCTTTTGGCTGATTCCGCTGGAGAAAAATTCACTCAAGTACACGGGTTTCAGTGTTGATGGAAACGTCTATCAGTTTAGGACTGTACCGTTTGGACTAAACACATCCTCAGCAGCATTAGTGAGGGCACTCCAGAGTATACTAAACAGTTTCCAAGACTTTTGTATACACTATGTCGATGACATTCTGATATTTAGTCATAATGTTGAAAGGCACTTCGAACATGTCAGTATAATCCTGGGTGAATTGAATCGAAATGGGTTAAAGCTCAATCTGCAGAAGTGCAAATTCCCCAAAACAGAGGTGACATTTTTAGGATATGTCATTAACACCAAGGGGATAGCCATCGACAACGGCAGGTTGGAACTGCTAAAACAGTACCCAAGGCCACATAACCTAAAAACTTTGCGGGGATTCATTGGGATGATAGGATACTATCGGAAGTTCGTATCCAACCTTTCTGCCAAATTGGTCAGTTTATTCGAGCTACTGAAAAAGGGAGTAAAATGGAGTTGAACACAACATCGACAAAAAGTGTTTGAAGAATTAAAGGAAACATTTTACAACAATGCTGTCATTTTCCACCCAGAGTACAGTATTCCATTCACATTAAGAACTGATGCATCAGACAACGCGATTGCCGGGGAATTAATACAGGTACAGGATGGCATAGAAGTCCCAATATGTTTCGTGTCAAGGCTACTACGAGCACACGAACTGAACTACACCATATCGGAGAAGGATATGATGGTAATAGTATTTTCGGCCAACCGGTTGAAATTTTATTTAACAGGCAATTATTTCACCATCAAAACTGACCATTCGGCATTGCAGCACATCATGAACACCAGATTTACTAACAGCAGGATCTACCGATGGTCGCTGCTGCAACAAGAGTACTCCTTTACTATTAAGCATATACCGGGGAAGGCGAATATTACTGCGGATTACTTATCTCGAATGAAGAACGCAGACAAGCGAAAGGCGAATGAAGTGTTAGTAGCCTTAAATGAACTACAACACGAACCAGAAATCTTTTCTAAGGAGTACTTATTAGGGATACAAAATAAGCCAGAATTCGACGAAATAAAAAACCTGATAAACGAAAACGACAACAACTACAGAAATGTTCAACTAAGGGATGGCGTGCTGGTTAAAAAATGAAAAGGAACTCTATTTAACAACAGGTGAACATGCCATCTAGATAGAAGATACTTCCACCAAACGTATGGACACATCGGCATAAGAAAGGTGTTTCAGAGAAAATTATTATGCCAAGAATGATTACAAAATTATTAAATCAGCTTTAGTGACATGCGAGTTATGCTGTTTGGGAAAGTATAAAAATTTCATAAACAAGAACACTGTACAAAGCATCACAACGCAAGAACCATTGGAGATGATCGCCATTGATTTCTTATCGAACTTGGTAACCAGTGCGACATTTAAACACATCCTGTTCATAGTTGACATTTTTTCAAAATACACAAAATTACATCCATGTAGGAAATGTACAACCGAGGTAGCAAATAAATGTTTAGAAACATTTTGCAAGGAGGTAGGGAAACCCAGGAGGATATTAGCCGACAATGCTACCTACTTTAACAACGACAGGTTCAGAAACTATTGGCAGAGTCAAGACGTAAGGGTTGGTTTCTGTTCGATAAGACACCCCCAGGGAAACCCAAGCGAGAGGTATATTCAGGAGGTGATTAAATATTTGCGACTAATTCTACATAACGAACCACATGGTAGGTGGGCAAGGTACGTTCAATCGGTAGAAAATTTTATCAAGGTACCGAATACTGTCACCCTGGAAGCACCAATTCTACTCATGAAAAGGGTATATCCAGAAAAGCCATGGGTAGTTAATCAATGAGAAAGGTTGCCATATGAAGCAATTTTAATCAAGGTCAGGGATAGAATAACAAGGAATGCAGAAAAATATAGAAACAAAGGAAACGCAAAGATTGTTAAGCATGTAGTATTTAACATAGGGGAACAGGTAGTAGTGCGAAGCTTAAGAGTAGCAGACAGGCAGGCAGGTGTTTGTGCAAAGTTCGTTTTACCGTTTATGGGACCGTATGTAATTCAAAGCAAGTTTCGGGACACATATGAATTGCGATTTCCAGATTCAGACAGAATTAGGGGTAAATTTTACTTATCTCAAATTTATCCATATAAAAGCGATAGGGACGAATAAAGTCCAGTGTAAATTGTAATAATAGGTGTAGGTAGATAAACATAGGAAGTAGGTAATCAAAAAATTATAGGAAGTATTTAATAGAAAATTACTACATTTAGAATAAAAATATAACTAGGTGTAGCAAAGTAGGAATAAACTAAATAGGCTACACATATAAGAAGATAAGAATGGTTATATAAAGATAAAATGGAATAGGGGGGATGAGTTTAAAAATTAGCAAAATTATAAGAATAAAAACTAAACTGAAACTACTCTAGGTTAAGAAAGGGAGCATAGAAACAATATTTGCAAAGGTTAAGTTGTAAATGAAGGAAAGTCAATGCAAGTTTGAGAAAAGGTGTGGAAATAAGAATTTAGAAGCACAAAATGGAAGGATTTGTTTATGAAGAAGCAGAATGTTAGTGAATTAGGACAAGTAAGTGCTTAAAACTAAATTGGCATAGTAGCAGGAAAGGTGACATTATGTAAAGCTGTGTTAGAAAGAAAGCAGACATCGGGGAGATGTCTATGTTATATATTGTATTACAGGGGGGGGGGGGGGATAGTTTCTAAGTATAGGCCAAGTATGAGCCAAGATATGAATAATGAATGAAATATAGGAAGTAGCCAAAGAGCACACTATATCGATAGGTTAGATATTATATGGGGGGGGGGGGATATGTTTTATGAGTAGGCCAATTAGGAGCCAAGATATTAATAATGAATAAAATATAGGAGGTAGCCAATGAGCACACTATATGGGGTTATGTATTGTGATACTGGTACGAGAAACCATGAATGATTGGTAGTTATGGAGATGCATTTAACACAGAAAGAAAGTAAAGACGCTACAGTCAATTGAGTAAACAAATTCCTAGTTAGAAAAAAAAGTAAGGATGGGGTTAGAATATTATGATCTCAGCAGATAGAGGAGACGTAGAAGAATTGCAGGAAAAGGTTAAAACATAAGAGTAGGATCAGCATAGGTTACGAATTATGAACGTTATATGTGAAAGTACACGCTAAATAAGTTAGATTAGCTTAAATTAGCTGTAGCATATAAATTTTGCTTACGTCTCAAAATTATACACATGACACAAGGGGGGATATTGCTGTGTTATTTACAGGTCACGAATTATTACAGCCTTTTAAAGTTGAACATTTTAATTTTGTTAACAAATAGTACTAGGTTAAAGCGATATGTTTCAATGTAAATAATGCATACAAATACTGCTGGCATATGTCTCAATGTGAAAGGGTTATAACATTAACTTAAACGTCCGTAGTCATAAACAAATACAATTTAATATTTCATAGCAAGGCCTAAAGGGTTAGAGTTTCATAAATAATACACAATAATGCAAATATAGTCTCACATCAATCCATTTAACGAGCATTCGATCACACTAAATTGTAAATGGGCATAGCGCAGGCAGGATGATTTGCAGCACACCTGTGCATTAGTGCAACAAGTGTGTGTGTGTGTGTGCGGCACAGCAGGCAGCGCAGGAGTTGGACTAAGCGAGAAAACGGCAGGCCATATGAGGACGTTGGGCATTGGATCACATTGCGGCGACATGGAGCGGGTCCAATCAAGGGCAAATAACAAGAGCCACATGTAAAAAGAAACCAGGAACCTTAACAAAAGCTAATCATACCTATATCAACGCCAGAGACGAGCAGGGCCTGGGTGCTGTTGCAGGTAGCGTTCCTCCGAAGCAATGTGGCATGATCACCAGGTGCATGGCTCGTCAGCAATCCAAATGCATTGACAAAGGGGTGTTAGTTAGCGTTCCTCCAAATGAATATGACGGAATCACCAGGTGCAGTGCTCATCAAGGATGCTCCAAACGCAACAGAAAGGGGGCTCGTTAGCGGCCCTTCAACAAGATATGGTCCAAAAGGTGTGCCGTAGGTGTATATTAATTTGGGCGACCTGTACACATAATTAAGTTAGCTAAATGAATAGATTTCAGTTTGTAGTTAATTAATTCCTAGGTTAATTTTTTCCCGCTTTATTTGTGTTGGCGATTAAAAAGAGGGGTGTAAATATATATATATATATATACAGTGTGTCTCACTTTTCAACTTGACACCCCTGTAACGTCGTTATTTATTTTCTGATTGATTTTAAGTTGTTCACAATTATACTACCTCGTAAAAGGGTTATCTTCACAATTTTAAAATAATTGTATTGCATATCGGTAGCCTACTGCGATCAGAAATAAACGCAAAAAATCTAAAAAACATAGTAGGCCTTGTCTAATCGCAAAAGTAGTAGTGACAATCGTTTTAGGACCACCTGAAAACCCTAAAAACAAATTTTGGTTACAAAATTTTGAGTAGCAATTGTTTATACAATATTAAAGTTAAATCAAAATTATTTCGTTTTTACAATTTATTTTATGCATTAGTACAGTGCTTTTGTCTAAAAGCTATTATGGAAGCTGCTCGAACACATGTTTGTTTAATACAATTACAAAGATTAACTTTTTATTTTTAATTTCACTACAGAATTTTAAAAAACTAGACTAATATTGAAATTATTTAGCAGTTTGGCTAATAAAATATTATTAAAGTTAGAATAAAATTGTCTTTTTACTTTTTATTGTAGACCACAATACACTGGTCTTATCTAATAATTATCATCAATTTACAAAACTAGATTTTTCCAATTTCCGCTTTTCCACTTTTCAATCCGCTTTCTGTTATTTGAAACAATATTTTGCAGTTGTCGTGGAGTTATGTCAGCGTATGCTTGTCTAATACTGTTACACAAATCTTCTCTATTTTGGATATTACCTTGATATACTTTTTGTTTTAGGACTCCCCATAAAAAGAAATCTAGGGGAGTTAGAGCCGACGATCTAGGGGCCCATAATATTAAGGGGCTATTAGGACTTATCCATCTCATTGGAAACATTCCATTTAATCAATCGCGAACAATTCTGGCATTATGAATTGGCGCGCCATCTAATTGCAGGTACAAATCTCTTCTTACTGCTAATGGTAATTTATCAAGTAGGTCTTGAAAATCAGTATTAAGAAAATGAAGAAACCGTTGTGATGTAAAATTCTCATTGAAAAAAAATGGACCAATAATTCTGTTATTTAAGATTCCGCACCAAACATTGATCTTCTGGGAATACTGTCTCCTACAATTTATAGTAAAGTTGGGTTTTTCAGATGCCCACCATCTACAATTTTGTGATGAAAAGACTCCATTAGTTGTAGAAGTGGCTCATCAGTAAACATATTCTTAAAAAAAAACTCCTGTTATTTAAAAAATTTCCTTGTTCCCATAGTCAATATTCCATTCTTCTAATTTCATCGTTTTCTTCAAGTGTATGCAGAAATTTCGGTTTATATGGTTTGAGTTTGTGCCGTTTAAGACACCTCCACACTTTTGATCGTGAGATTTGAAGCTGCAGTGCAACCTTACGTATGCTTAGTCTAGGATTAGCACGTATAGCATCCAAGATCACTTCATCTGCAGCAGGATAAATTCTATTTTCATGTTCAGGTCTGGTAGATTTAGAAACACTACCAGAAACATTAAACAGATTATTAATATTTGCAACTGTTTGAAAACTAACATTTTTATGCGGATGTCTAGCATTGAATTCTCTAGCTGCTTCTCTGAATGAACGATGATTATCACCCACTAAACGAACTAATTCTATCTTTTCAGCAACCGATAAAAACCTTTCAGCCATACTTCACAATATAATAAACACGAAACTTAAGTAAAGCACTGAGTAAACAATTTGAGTGGATAATTGACAATACGAGATAAAACAAATTTCCATAGCCGTCCTCGTTATCGCGTTCAAGTAGGTATTGTAGTGAATTTTAAAATAAAAAGTTAATCTTTGGAATGGTATTAAACAAACAAGTGTTCGAGCAACTTCCATAATAGCTTTTAGACAAAACCACTGTACTAATGTGTAAAATAAATAGTAAAAACGAAATAATTTTAATTTAAGTTTAATATTGCATAAAACGATTGCTACTCAAAATTTTGTAACCAAAATTTGTTTTTAAGGTTTTCAGGTGGTCCTAAAACGATTGTCATAACTACTTTTACGATTAAACAAAGCCTACTATGTTTTTTATATTTTTTGCGTTTATTTCTGATCGCAGTAGGCTACCGATATGCAGTACAATTATTTTAAAATTGTAAAGATAACCCTTTTACGAGGTAGTATAATTGTGCAAAATTTAAAATCAATCAGAAAATAAATAACGACGTTACAGGGGTGTCAAGTTGAAAAGTGAGACACACTGTATATTGCTGTGATGGTTATACGCGGCTCTAATATAAGAATTAATAATGAAAATAAAATTAGCGAGAGCCTCCCATCGCTTACATAAATTTCTTTTGGGTTCAGCAAATATAACAGATTTATGAAACGCTCAGGGATACTTATTGTGAGTTACTTTATGTTTGACTTGAATTGATGCTCGTATGCCCCTAGATAGAACGTAGTTCAGATACCCGTTAAAATGCTACATCAGATCTAAATGAAATTACGTTTCTGAAAGTTCAATCAAGTGATTGTCGTTTGGTGGTTTTTAGTTAATTAAATACAACTCAATGAGTAATCTCACAGGTAAATTCATCATTTCCCGCTTTCTAGTAGCGTCAGTAGCTATCTTTTGTTTCTTTCAGGCAACACCCGCACCTTGATTGTTTTTAAGCCCAAGCCAAGGAAGGATCCTAACCTCACTTCTGCACTTGTATTTTTCAATTTCAATTTTTACAAGGAAATAATTTGCCTGGGCTCTGTTATATAGCGACGTTTAAGCAGCTTCTCAGCAGGTACACATTGGTATAATTTATATTGGCTTCACCACTAACCTGCGAAACCTTCTTTGCATGCCCGTCCGAATCTCGGCCGCAGCAAGAATGTGCCCAGATCTTCTCTTGGAGTCGGATGTCGGATGTGCGGTGTTGATGTGGTCTTCGTAGGGCTCGCCTGCTATCGCTGAAACTGCAAAACCGGTCCGGGATGTCCTCAAATGGGTCGAGATGGTGTCTCGGAGCTCTGCCGCAGGATCGGAATCGGTAGCCGATGTTGGAAATTAACTTTAAGTGTTGGATTTTCTTGCCTTCATTTGTGCGTGAACACGATAACGTAAATATCACTCTGGTAAATTTTTAAGGCTGTAACTGTATGTAAAGGTACTAAATTTTAAATTAAGACACCAGCCAATTTCAATGCTGTCACCTGCAATTTTTATTCAATGGTCTCTCCCCAAAGTTATTAAAACAATTGCATATCAATATAAAACTAATCAAATCAAAATCTTCTAACAATTAAACACCTTAAATCTAATCTTTTTACAAACTTTTGCTTATCTACTAAATTTGTCCATTACTTTTGTTAATTTTGTCTTTCACATAACTGTGTCCCGCACTTATTAACCGTCCTTTTTTACAACGTTCTCACTGATCAGTTCTTCCTTTCGTCCATTTCATTTTTACACTCCTGCATCAAATGAATGTTCGGATTTTCAAATAATCTTGCATGTTAATTATTCATTTTCTTCCCTTTATTTGCCTTCAGATTTATTTCTGTGTGCTCTTTGCACTCTGTTTTACCTTCTGCATTTTTATACCTTTCAAGAATATGCTCAAAGAGAAATTTATACAACGATTTCTGACTTGCAATTTACCTCGACAAGCATGTGACCATTCTTTTCATAATCGATTTACCAATACATGGATTGGCTTTTGCATTTTACCATCCCCTTTTAATATTCTAAACTAATTAAATATTGTGGTCCCATTCCTATTAGGTTTACAACTCTGCCTTTCCTTTTATGTTACGAATTTAATACTTATTACAGGCATTATTTTGCCAATTTGATTGCTAATTCAAATTTGATTTTATTTTATTTGTTGCCATTAAATCATATCTCCCATTCTGAGCTTTTATGACCTATTCATTAATTAGCTATGCTCTAGATATGCGATTCAGGCTTAAGACCATCTCAATATATATATATTTCTAGAAAATGCTATTACCTTAATTATGGTTTGCAAAATGTGTTTCGGTGATAGTGACTGACGTGCGACAAAGGATTATCTATCATTTTAGATTTAAAGGCTGGTGACTGAACAAAGAGAATATTTTATGAATTTATTATAGGTCAGTGAAATCATCCGTAACTGAACGTGAAGAAACTTTCGTATCGCTACAAATGTAGATAAAGCGACAACAAACTTTTACAAAACTATTCAGCATGTATTTCTGGTAATTATTCCCTACTTCCTAGTGCACAACAAGTCTAGAAAAGAGAGATTTCACTTTTACCGCTAACATTAAACGATAGCATTACGGATATTCGTGGCATATGTGGCCATAAAAACCGTATCATTACAGAAAAGTAGTGTGATTCTCTATTTACAGTAAATAAAGACTTCGGCATAGTAAAAAGCTTACAAATGAATTCCCAGTGGCGCTACAAATCAAGAAAGTATGAATTACAAAATGGCTGAAATTGCATGTTTTAAATTTGCGCCATATCAGAATACATCAGTGAATATGTACAGCTATTATTGTTTTCACAATATATATTTTTATATTATGTAGGTATATTGTCCGATAGAAATATAGATGGCAAACATTAGTCACGGAAAGTAAAAAAACCTATACTAATTTGTTGGTAATTCCCATATAAATAATAATGTTTATATTACAAAGTTGGTTATTTATATTGTAAATGCCAATAAAACCTCTTAAATAATAATGCCGATTTAATTTTTGTCTTTTTGCAAATGAATTTCGAATTCGCTGTAACACATTATCAAAAATGTATTGAATCAAAAATATTCATCAATACTGCGAGGGTTAAAAATGTTAAGAGAACTGTTTTCATTGCTGCAGCAATTTAAGCCATGACGAATTACAGTTTAAAAGGATGAGAAGTCAAAACTTTTAATTTTATTAAAAGCAGAAGAATTTTGTGGACAATTAGGGCATAATGTCGATGTTTAATTAATAATCTAATTATGATATGTGTTTAGTAAACATGCTCTGTGTTGTATACACAGTACTGTTATTTTTTGTACTAATTTACCCCAACCTATAGTTGCTCCTTCCAAGTGCAAGTTTTTTTCCTGTCCCTTCGAGATTCCACTGTATTAAGCAATTATTGTGGTTAATAAAATAAGAAAATAGATTTCTCTATATGTATTTCTATCCAGTTGAAGTACTCATTATACCTACATTGAAGAGTATTTGGTTGTTCAATTTTTATATATTTAGTGCAATTTTTTAATTTTTTTACGGCAATTTAAGTGCCAATGGCCCCTCTCCCCTCACCCTAGTGATTATTTCCATTATTACACTTAGAAAGATTGTCATCTTAAAGTCGGCAAGTTTAGTGCTCGGCCACATTTCTACCTGCTTCAACGAGAGGGTAATTTTCGGGCTCTTAAAACTTCAAATGTTCGATGTCGATCTCGACCTCACACTTCTTTTTGCGACCTGTGACTGAACGTTTTCCGCAAGTTTTCGCCCTTAGAAATAAATCTTTAAGGTAAGTACTACTTTTATTCTTATTTTGTTATTATATTAATGCTAAAAACTTTTAACGGGTGGTGAAATTGGCACAGGATGAAGAACACATAAGCTACATGTTTCGCAAACTGACGGAAGAATACTCAAAAAACGGGCTAGAAGTGAACTTTAAAAAGACAGAATATTTAGCCACAGGAACAGAAGACGTCGCAGATCTAGAAGTCACAGACGACATTACAATAAAGGGGAATAAAAGATTTAAGTACCTAGGTTTCACTATCTCCAAAGAAGGGACAACCATAGAAGACATGAAGAACAAGATAGGGCAAACTAGATCGTGTATTAGGCAGCTAAATGGAATTCTATGGATTACTCACATTACAAAGAACACAAAAAAGATGATCTTTAACGCAATAATTAAAAGTATTATGACATACGCAGCGGAGAATTGAGTAATTAAAAAGAGTGATTAGAGCAGAATTATAGTCACAGTGATGGAGTACTGGAGACGATGCGCTAGAAGAACAAGACGGGATAGGATTCATCATGAAGAAATAAAGAGAAAGATGTCAGTAAAGGAGGACATACTAACCTACATCGAAGGAAAACGCCTGCAATGGTACGGCCACGTTAGGAGAGCAACACCCCAACGATGGGTAATAAAGATAACGGAATGGAGCCCATTGGGAAGACGTAAGAGGGGACGACCCAGAAGATCCTTTAGAGATGAAGTGGATGGGGCCATGGAAAGGAAAAGTCTCGGAAAAGGAGATTGGATCTTTAAAGAGGAATGGAGAAATCGGTTGAGAGAGGGCAGAAAGCAGCAGCTGTAAACACCTTATATACCTATATATACTTATATATATATATACATCAGCACTACTTAGGTTTAACATAATTTTTAAAAATAGGTAAAACTATATTTAACTTAAAAATTAAATATAATTACCCAGTATGTATTATCAGTATCACTTTCAAATAAGTAATCAATCCAAAATGACAATATTCACCATTTTGTACTGAGTTAGTTACTATATTAGTAGTAGTTTGTAATATAGTTCTACCATCTAAAAGTAATTCGGGATGGCTTCTAGATAGAACTTTTATTAAATTACTTACAGCGGAATGAGGAATTTTAAGTTTTATTACCTAATGCTACTATATTATACGGAAACTATTACCATTATTTAAAGTCAATGTATCAAAAACTATACCGCGTGAACCACAATTCTGAAATGGTGGAACATGATCGTCATCAGTAAGGCCCGGATTTGTAGGTTTTATCCTTTTTCATATTAATTTAGGCACTGATGTGAGACTTACAGATGACAAGAGTTATGAAAAAATACATCTTTTGAACTAGGCTTGTTTTTGCCTAAATGCCTAAATACGCAAAATTTCTTCTTAACGACTTAAATATCCTAAACAAAACCTAAATTGCATTTTTATACAACCGAAATTAGGCTAATTCGAAAATTTACAAATATTAAGGTGTTATTTTACAAATTTAAAACTAAAATTACCGTATCTTGCCGGACGCGGTACATTATACGTATTTATATGATTTATTTGATATCTTGCACATGCCCTTAACTTAATAAGTGAAACACTTCGAAATAATTTTAAGATGTTGACGGATTGATGTCCAATGTAAAGAAAGTGTTTTTAAAAGCCCCTCTTAGAGTACAAGTGTACAAATATCACTTGAATGGTTTAGCTCTTTATCCAGAGCCGGTTCTGACTAGGTGGGGTACTTGAATAGAAAGTGCTATATTTTATGCAAATAATTTTGACGATATAAAATCAGTAAGTTTTTCTTTGTCGGGAATAATTCTTTATTGTTCATTTTTATGTTGTACATCATTCGACAGTGATTCAGCGCAAGCTATTAAAAATCACATCTGTTTCTTAACAAACTTAATATTAAAAATGATCTCTTTTATACTAAAGCTTATTTTAAAATTCTGATTGACAGTATAACAAGGTTGGAAACAGTGGGACTGCTTTTAACTCAATCTGTAGAAATCATATTATTGAAAAACTGATGGAAACATTAGCAAAATCGTCAAGTTTAATTGCTACACAAGCCTATGCTAAACTTGACTGTTTACTTTAAAAAATCCTGGTTTTCAAGAAATCCCCAACTTGAAAAAATTGCTTCTTGGTAAGAGTGAGAAAGACTTAGGTAGATGCCGACTGGAGCAAATGTAAGTTTGCTCCAACAACATCATGTGATGTGGAGAGATCTTTCTCTTGGTTAAAATATGTTTTATCAGCTAAGCGTCTTAGTTTCACGCCAGAAAAGTTGGAACATTATTTGGTTTGCTATGCAAATGCTTAGTTTATATTCAACAATCATTGTAAGACTGTAGTATTTTGTACTGAGTATGTATGTATTATTTAACTTACATTTAAATTTAAGTTTATAGTGTTATTTTGTTGTAGCCTAATTTAGGCTACAAAAATTATAAGTGCTAAATTAAAGTTTTTAAGACCTGAA
Source organism: Agriotes lineatus (assembly GCA_940337035.1). Classification (NCBI taxonomy): domain Eukaryota; kingdom Metazoa; phylum Arthropoda; class Insecta; order Coleoptera; family Elateridae; genus Agriotes; species Agriotes lineatus. Next base: position 3,518,809 of record OW679203.1, on the reverse strand, counting down.
TTACCAGTTTTTAGAACCTATTTATTGACCTTTCTTGGCATTTTAAGGACCTAAAAATCCGAACTTTAGTCATCAGTCATCAGTATTAGTGTCTAACAAATTAACCATGGAATTATCAGGTAAATTTGCATCTATAAAGTAACTGTTTTGGAACTGATTGGGTGTAACAAGACATATATTTTCATTATCAGCAGTTTGTCGTTCAGTATTAATTGTGGAATTGATACACTTTTCTTGTATTTTATTGAAATTCTTACTAACGGTTTTACAACTCGTCATAATATTGCCCTTTTCCCACACAGTCACCTAACTTTCTTTTTTATACATTATAAAATTACTACTAAAACGTTTCAGTCATACTTTAATGCTGTCTTCGATGTCCTCATACGAATTGGGTAAATCAGTTTTTATGGCAAGTAGAGTACCTATAGGCGTTCTGGCGCACTTCCGGTGGTTTGGAACTTGGCTAAGTGTCACGTGGCGGCCTCTGGTTTGAAACTTGGCTAAGTCTAGTCGAAGGTCACGGGTCTAGCCGGGGTCAAGGTCACGGGCCCCGGTCATTGGCCTCTGGTTTGAAACTTGGCTAAGTCTAGTCGAAGGTCACGGGCGAGGTCACGGGCCTCACCTAGGTCACGTGCCACTTCCGGGAATTTTTTGGGTTAAAAGTGTAGTTTTTGAAATTTTCCCACGCTCGAGCGTCTGGGATGCAGACATGTCTATTCATGCAGGATGTTATCAGTAAATCAGAAGCTATCAAATTTTTCTCAGGCTCGACCGGATGTGAGTCATCGTTTGACAGACATGTTTATTCTTGCAGGATGTTGTTGAACAATGACATCCATTGTTTTAAAATCAGCACGATAATTGGACAATGAAGCTATTGTTGTCTGGAGGAATTTTTGCTGACAGCCACTATAATATAGGTAAGAAAGAGGGATTGGGCTGCTATTCAACTACCCTGTTTTAACTACCTGTTTGAGAAAATGTGCAAGGTTGCTAAAAAATAAACCGAATTAATTGTTGTCTAATAGTATATATCGAATTATTTCCAGCTAAAAAGATGCAATATAAAAATCCAAACCATTTTAAATACCTTGTTAGGTTTTTGTTTTATTACGCGTTCAACGAGATGTATGTATGGATATTTAACTCAAATAGGCCGATTGGAAGCATCTTTTAGTAGATAGGTAATGTGTTTGATCCCGCTGGAGGACTGTTTAAGCGGTAGACAGTATATAACATAATACAAAAGTGTTGCGGTCTTAGAGACATTGGGAAATCTGCAACATTGTTTGTAGCAAAGTAAATATTACGTGTTTTTTTCCAGTACTTTATTAAATACACAGTCTCGAAAATTGAGCCGATAGTTATATATTTTACTTTTGCTGTTGGATTTATGTACAGCACCCCCTCGCTTTAGAAATAAGCAAGTTCCTAAAGAAATATTATGATGCTGTAGAGATTTACACGTTACAGGTGTGTATAAAAATTACGTATTTAATAAATATTACTGTTAACAAAGCTGTTAAACGTATGATACAGGCAGTTATTAATTAGAGTGGTGGTTTAATTTTATCATTGGAATTTCGGTTTCTTACAACGGTATTTGTAAATCATTCGTAAGTAGTCCACCGATACACATTTATTTACGTTATGCATGTGCAGACTTGCTTGTTATGCAAGGTCGTTGACTTATCGTATGCAGTGTAGGAAATTTTATCATATGACTTTGTCAGCACGCCATAAAAGTTGGTTTTTGTAGTATAAGACATCCGCAAGCTAATTCGGTAAAGAGGTGGAAAAATACTTAAAGAATATATTAGCAGATAATACATTTGAAAAATCTGCACGACTAATACTCAACATTATTACAATTACATGCTAAAGACTGCAGACAAAAAGTAAGATATCAAAATTTTAAAATAAAACCCAGAGAATAAGAATTAAATAAAGCCAAGTCAAAGCTATTAGATCACGACAATATATTAGTAAAAAACCAAGTTCCTAAAGAAATATTATTATGGTGTAGATATTTACAGGTTACAGTTCGGTGTGTATAAAAATTACGTATTTATTAAATATTACTGTTAACAAAGCTGTTAAACGTATGATACAGGCAGTTATTAATTACTTAATAAAACAATTGTCCTATATCCGGTATTCATGGTTTATGTCTTAATCTGATTTTAATAGTCGATTAGAGTTGAATAACTAAGGTTATTACAATGCTAAAGACTGTGCGCAAAATGTAAGATATCAAAATTTAAAATAAAACCCAGAGAATAAGAATTAAATAAAATAAAGCCATTAGATCACTGCAATCACTACAATAATAAGGATGCTATACTCAATGGTGAGGGACAGTTTCATTTTTGCTGGAGAAAAACATCTAGATTGGTTAAAAATCAGATGTATAAGAGAAAATCTCAAACTTGTTTTAAAACATTTTGTAACTAAACAATCACATTTAAAATTGTGTAAATAAAGCTAAAATTAGAAGGAGGCGCAGACTATAGAAAATACGTGTCAATACTTGTGGATGTGAGCGTCTAGGGAATGTGCAAGGTTGCTAAAAATAAACCGGATGTGAGTCATTGTCTGTAAATGCCAAACTTGTCAGAACCTGCCTGCCTGTCTGCTGCCCAATTAAACAACGAAGCCATTGTTTGAGAAATGTGCAAGGTTGCAAAAATAAACCGGTTGTCTGGAGTTTCTGCACAGGTCAGCGCGGGAGTCTGCGCGATGGTTTGGCGGGAAATTCAAAATTCTGCGTAGGTTTTGGCGGTAAATTTAAATTACACTCAGGTTTTGACGGTAAATTTAAATTATGATCAGGGTTTTGGCGGGAAATTTAAATTCTGCGTGTTGTCTGGGGTTTCTGCACAGGTTAGCGTGAGCGTCTGCGCGAGGGTGTTTATGCGCAGGTCTGCGCGAGGGTTTGGCGGTAAAATCAAATTCTGTGCAGGTTTGGCGGGAAATTCAAATTCTGCGTAGGTTTTGACGGGAAATCTGGGAGTGTACAAGGTTGCTAAAATGTATGGGGTCTTTACACCAGATGTAGTTAATGACCTCCATTATCAGTGTCTATAAATTTGGTAGACAGACAGACAGACAGACAGACAGACAGGCAGACAGACAGACAGACAGACAGACAGACAGACAGACAGACAGATAGACAGACAGACAGACAGGTAGGCAGACAGACAGACAGACAGACAGACAGACAGACAGACAGACAGACAGACAGACAGACAGACAGGCAGACAGACAGACAGACAGACAGACAGACAGACAGACAGACAGACAGACAGACAGACAGACAGACAGACAGACAGACAGACAGATAGGCAGACAGACAGGCAGACAGACAGACAGACAGACAGCTAGACAGGTAGACAGCTGTTCCTGTAACGGCTTTATGGACACGACGGTGTAATAAAACGACAATTGTAAATATAATTGTATTTTATTTGTCTAATGTACATGTATAAAATTATTACAAATATATGTTATACACTAGTTAATTATTGTGGTAGAGGTGTTGTTGTCATCTCTGTCTGGAGGATCTCTTCGTGCTGTTTCCGAACTGGATTTATTCAATTATTCCTGCCTCTTTTAACTCTTCTATTATACTAACAATTTCATTTCTATGATTTGTATGGCCAGATGCTTGAGAGGCATACAGTAACTTTAATCGATCAACTAATTCGTTCGGATCATCCCAGTAAACATAATCCAACGGTTTATTGCTAACTTGTTTATACATTTGCTGCATACCTTTACCAGTAGTCCTTAACGATATCGATGATGGCGTGGGTGATGATGACAGGTTAGATTTTATAAATTTCTTGTATTTCGCTTGGTTGAAACCTACCTTCTGATCATTTTTATCAAAATTTCTATGCGCTGCATTTGTTCTGTTTATGATATCAATATAATTTGCTCTATCAGTCAGCGTTGGAGTTATTTGAGGATCGTTTTTAAATAGTAATTCGTACAAACCAGGCGTACCTTCATAGCGAACATTTTTTACAATTATATCTGATCCCTTTATATCTAACTCATCTCCACCAAAATAAAATTGGTTTTTATCAAAATCATATCTAATTCCATACCTCCCTAGATTTGATCTTTCTATAAGATAAGTGCTTACATATTTCCTAGGAAGTTCGTCATACTGTTCTAAGAAAGAACTTATAGCTTGCGGCTGAAATTTGTTTGCTATAGTTGTATTAGGTTCATCTTCGGTGGATTCACACAATACTTCATCAGCCGGTTTTGGTGTAAATAATTCTAGTTTTGGAGGATTTGATATATTGATATATTCATCATCGTCATCATCCGCGTCATAATCGTATTTAGTTTTTCTTTTAAGATTATATTTATCATCATCATAATTGTATTTAACTTTCTCTACTTCATCAGCCGGTTTTGGTGTAAATAATTTTAGTTTTGGAGGATTTGATATATTGATATATTCATCATCGTTATCATCCGCGTCATAATCGTATTTAGTTTTTCTTTTAAGATTATATTTATTATCATCATAATTGTATTTAACTTTCTCTTTCTTTTTCAATTTGAAAGGCTTAAATTGTGATGGAGGATTCTCTTTTGTATTGATTTCTTTTGCAACACTTTGTATTTGTTCGGTAACAGGTTTAAAAAATTTACCAAGGAGCTGTTGTTGCGCCAACTTACCCTCCTTAAGAGCTCGAACTTTCTGTCTTATAATATTTTTAGTTTTAATAAGTTCTGTCGCTACATTCGTTTTCATTATTGTCACAAGTATGTAAGCGGTGGACAGCCAGACAGGTAGACTGGTAGACTGGTAGACAGGTAGACAGCTAGACAGGTAGACAGCTAGACAGGTAGACAGCTAGACAGGTAGACAGGTAAACAGCCAGTTAGAGAGACTGACAGATTCAAACTAGTTCACACGTCAACAGTTTCTTATCAAATGATAGATATCAGAACTGTTAGATGTATATATAAGAATCAAATTCATGACGATAGCGTCCACCAATCTGAGTTCAGTTATTCGCTAGAATTGTCTGAAATATGATTGAGGATAATGTTTACCACCACTGTTTTCTTTCATATGTTCGTGCAATGTGCAAGCAATACATTTTCGTCCTTCTTGATCGGTTTCCCCTTTACATTTTGGACACTTATACTTAACTGGTACAGGCATCTCTCTCACACCTATTTCTATTACTGCTCACAATCTGTACAATAAATGGTGTTAAGAATGTTTGCTTGTCTGTCTGTCTGTCTGCCCGCCTGTCAGTCTGCCTACCTGTCTGTCTACCAAATTTATAGATACTGATAATGGAGGTCATTAACTACCACACGTCAACAGTTTCTTATCAAATGATAGATATCAGAATTGTTAGATGTATATATAAGAATCAAATTCATGGTGATAGCGTCCACCAAGCTGAGTTCAGTTATTCGCTAGAATTGTCTGAAATATGATTGAGGATAATGTTTACCACCACTGTTTTCTTTCATATGTTCGTGCAATGTGCAAGCAATACATTTTCATCCTTCTTGATCGGTTTCCCCTCTACATTTTGGACACTTATACTTAACTGGTACAGGCATCTCTCTCACTCCTATTTCTATTACTGCTCACAATCTGTACAATAAATGGTGTTAAGAATGCCTGCCTGTCCGTCAGCCTGTCTGTCTGTCTGTCTGCCTGCCTGCCTGCCTGCCTGCCCGCCTGCCTGCCTGCCTGCCTGCCTGCCTGCCTGCCCACCTGCCTGCTTGCCTGTCTGCCTGCCTGACTGCCTGTCTGCCTGCCCGCCTGCCTGCCCGCCTGCCTGTCTGTCTATCTGTCTGTCTATCAGCCTGTCTGTCTGTCTGCCTGTCTGTCTGCCTATCTGTCTGTCTGTCTGTCTGTCTGTCTGTCTGTCTGTCTGTCTGTCTGTCTGTCTGTCTGCCTGTCTGTCTGTCTGTCTGTCTGTCTGTCTGTCTGTCTGTCTGTCTGTCTGTCTGTCTGTCTGTCTGTCTGTCTGTCTGTCTGTCTGTCTGTCTGCCTACCTGTCTGTCTGTCTGTCTATCTGTCTGTCTGTCTGTCTGTCTGTCTGTCTGTCTGTCTGTCTGCCTGTCTGTCTGTCTGTCTGTCTGTCTGTCTACCAAATTTATAGACACTGATAATGGAGGTCATTAACTACCTCTGGTGTAAAGACCCCATACATTTTAGCAACCTTGTACACTCCCAGATTTCCCGTCAAAACCTACGCAGAATTTGAATTTCCCGCCAAACCTGCACAGAATTTGATTTTACCGCCAAACCCTCGCGCAGACCTGCGCATAAACACCCTCGCGCAGACGCTCACGCTGACCTGTGCAGAAACCCCAGACAACACGCAGAATTTAAATTTCCCGCCAAAACCCTGATCATAATTTAAATTTACCGTCAAAACCTGAGTGTAATTTAAATTTACCGCCAAAACCTACGCAGAATTTTGAATTTCCCGCCAAACCATCGCGCAGACTCCCGCGCTGACCTGTGCAGAAACTCCAGACAACCGGTTTATTTTTGCAACCTTGCACATTTCTCAAACAATGGCTTCGTTGTTTAATTGGGCAGCAGACAGGCAGGCAGGTTCTGACAAGTTTGGCATTTACAGACAATGACTCACATCCGGTTTATTTTTAGCAACCTTGCACATTCCCTAGACGCTCACATCCACAAGTATTGACACGTATTTTCTATAGTCTGCGCCTCCTTCTAATTTTAGCTTTATTTACACAATTTTAAATGTGATTGTTTAGTTACAAAATGTTTTAAAACAAGTTTGAGATTTTCTCTTATACATCTGATTTTTAACCAATCTAGATGTTTTTCTCCAGCAAAAATGAAACTGTCCCTCACCATTGAGTATAGCATCCTTATTATTGTAGTGATTGCAGTGATCTAATGGCTTTATTTTATTTAATTCTTATTCTCTGGGTTTTATTTTAAATTTTGATATCTTACATTTTGCGCACAGTCTTTAGCATTGTAATAACCTTAGTTATTCAACTCTAATCGACTATTAAAATCAGATTAAGACATAAACCATGAATACCGGATATAGGACAATTGTTTTATTAAGTAATTAATAACTGCCTGTATCATACGTTTAACAGCTTTGTTAACAGTAATATTTAATAAATACGTAATTTTCATACACACCGAACTGTAACCTGTAAATATCTACACCATAATAATATTTCTTTAGGAACTTGGTTTTTTACTAATATATTGTCGTGATCTAATAGCTTTGACTTGGCTTTATTTAATTCTTATTCTCTGGGTTTTATTTTAAAATTTTGATATCTTACTTTTTGTCTGCAGTCTTTAGCATGTAATTGTAATAATGTTGAGTATTAGGCGTGCAGATTTTTCAAATGTATTATCTGCTAATATATTCTTTAAGTATTTTTCCACCTCTTTACCGAATTAGTTTGCGGATGTCTTATACTACAAAAACCAACTTTTATGGCGTGCTGACAAAGTCATATGATAAAATTTCCTACACTGCATACGATAAGTCAACGACCTTGCATAACAAGCAAGTCTGCACATGCATAACGTAAATAAATGTGTATCGGTGGACTACTTACGAATGATTTACAAATACCGTTGTAAGAAACCGAAATTCCAATGATAAAATTAAACCACCACTCTAATTAATAACTGCCTGTATCATACGTTTAACAGCTTTGTTAACAGTAATATTTATTAAATACGTAATTTTTATACACACCTGTAACGTGTAAATCTCTACAGCATCATAATATTTCTTTAGGAACTTGCTTATTTCTAAAGCGAGGGGGTGCTGTACATAAATCCAACAGCAAAAGTAAAATATATAACTATCGGCTCAATTTTCGAGACTGTGTATTTAATAAAGTACTGGAAAAAAACACGTAATATTTACTTTGCTACAAACAATGTTGCAGATTTCCCAATGTCTCTAAGACCGCAACACTTTTGTATTATGTTATATACTGTCTACCGCTTAAACAGTCCTCCAGCGGGATCGAACACATTACCTATCTACTAAAAGATGCTTCCAATCGGCCTATTTGAGTTAAATATCCATACATACATCTCGTTGAACGAGTAATAAAACAAAAACCTAACAAGGTATTTAAAATGGTTTGGATTTTTATATTGCATCTTTTTAGCTGGAAATAATTCGATATATACTATTAGACAACAATTAATTCGGTTTATTTTTTAGCAACCTTGCACATTTTCTCAAACAGGTAGTTAAAACAGGGTAGTTGAATAGCAGCCCAACCCCTCTTTCTTACCTATATTATAGTGGCTGTCAGCAAAAATTCCTCCAGACAACAATAGCTTCATTGTCCAATTATCGTGCTGATTTTAAAACAATGGATGCCATTGTTCAACAACATCCTGCAAGAATAGACATGTCTGTCAAACGATGACTCACATCCGGTCGAGCCTGAGAAAAATTTGATAGCTTCTGATTTACTGATAACATCCTGCATGAATAGACATGTCTGCATCCCAGACGCTCGAGCGTGGGAAAATTTCAAAAACTACACTTTTAACCCAAAAAAATTCCCGGAAGTGGCCGAGGTCAATGACCCCGACTAGGCCAATGACTCCGACCTTGACCTAGGCTAGATCCGTGACCTAGAAAAAATTCTCGGAAGTGGCCGAGTTCAATGACCCCGACTAGGCCAATGACCTTGACCTCGGCTAGGCCCGTGACCTTGAAAAAAGTTCAAGGTCAAATGTGGTCCAGAACCCGTGTAGGTACTCTACTATGGCATCTATGACAATATTTTTCAAAGGATACTTAACGATAACATCTTAAATTATTTACCAACAATAACCTTTTTTAATATCAATTCGTAGAGAGCTTGTTTATTATGTCTCTTTCCAAGAAAAGGTAAAATTACTAGCAACTGCATCGCTTAAAACAGTTTTAGGGATTCGATTTACTTTTGTCATTAAGTGTCGACCCCCTAGTGTAGACAGATAAAACTGTTTGAAAAGAATCAATTAGCTGCTCTGTTGTTGTAAGGAATAATATCTTACCAAGGCAGAAAAGTTATCTTTGTTCTGAAGATACTCTTCCAAAGTGTTTATTGTTTCGGAAATTACGGGTAATTTTATAGGAAAATTTTCTGGGAAATTATATAGTTTAGTGGTCGAATTTTGTTGTTTTAACAATTCTAATATTTAAGTGTTTTGCTTCTTAACTTGGGAAAAAAGTGAGAAAGCGTTTTCTGAAATGCTAACAATAGTTATTTGTACAACTAGTTTTGAAAGTCATACTTTTTTTATGAATTTGCAGTTTGATTAACGAGGGCAAAGCCCGTGTTTTAAAAAATTATATAGTTTGCAATCTGCGATAAGTCTAAGAATTTTAAGTTTACTTATATTGTCACTATTTAACACTTCACTTAGATTAATTGGCAACTCGTGACGATTTCTCGATTCTGAATATATATGGCATTTGTTACAGGCTAAATCGCCTCTAACGACAAGGCTCTAACTAGTAATAGTTTGTTACAGCATAAAACACTACTTTACGTCAAGGCTTCAGTTTGTTACCACATAAACGGGACTTTACGACATGACACTAAGTAACTAAATGACTAGCGCGTAAAATGACTCATATCGGGAAAGAATTACATAAGCCCGCTGCTCCCCCCGTAACAAAAGGTGTGCCGGCGTCGCTCAGTGGAGCTGGGGTGGTTCAATAAGAGACTATACATGGCAACGGCCTATTATAAAAAAAGCAGATGTTAGATGCCAAAGCGCCAGCACTTTCCTAATAGGATAAATACACAGATGAGCCCACTGAGAAAAGTGGAAGCCAATGGGTACACCTTCTAACTTCAACCTTGGTAGTGCTTGGTTGACGAGCCACAAATAACAGTGTTGAACTTACCTTGCGGTAAAACTCTTGTGCAGGTTTCTAAACTTCTTTTAGGGAAGAAAACACAAAATCGCATGCAAATATCGTTACATCAGACAAGAAAACCACATTTAAATGAAAATGGACTGTATTAACAATAATATGTAAACGGGCAATGGCTTACTAAATAAATTTAACGAAACGGGTTAGTCAAGGTTAGGTTATATTGCGTAAAGTCTTAAACTAGCTAAATGCGGTAAACTTTACAATAACTAAACGAAATGACTCGGAAACGGTAACAATCTTAAATATTCACAATAACTAACATAAACAATAATACTTGACGGTAAACAAATAAACGTGGCTCAAATGCGGTACGTACTTTACTTGCTACAACGTTAGGTTAAGCAAAAACACAAAATCTAAAGGTAATTAATTGTTTCGACGTATTGGCAACTACAATGGTTAAAATCATAAATGCTACATTAACCGCAATGTGACGCACAGAGTCTGTAATCTAGGCACTATAAGACTAGTATATAAAAATGGAGGAGCTTTTGTAGCTGCATTCGATGTTCAATGGATCTGCAAGTGATAGCTTCCAGCATGCCCGAAGACGCTCGCAGAAACTGTGAAATAGTCCAGAGATGAGGCGGACGGAAGAGGTGTGGGTGGCAAGGGTTCTAAACGGTAAACGGAACTTCGTAATGAAAAATGAGCCAACACTGAGAATCCCACATAAATAATCTACCAAACGGCGTAAGTCGAAGTTGCCCACTTTGCGATAACCAGGACTTCTCGGCTTACGACGACATCGACGACACTTAAAAGAATCCCCAAGACCGCCCGTCAACAATCTAGGTGCAATTCAACCACGAATACGGAAAAAAGTCACTTTTACTTTGCGATCTCTAACCGCCGTGACTTCAAGTATTGGAACATTTAAACATTCGGTATGCACACACACGAGTAACAACCGTTAATTAGAACACAAACAACTGCAACAAGCTGGTGTAAGGGTACGTTTATGCTGCAGCCTCACTGCTTGCACATCGCCAAGCTGTACACATGGCTGCCTAGCGATGGTGAAACAAAACTAGCATTCTTTATTGTTATATTTATCCTACAGCAGCGCTGCTTGCCTCGCTGCAGGCTGCTACCCTCGCCACAGCGATTATGTCAAACTAGTTTGATTTTCGAGCCTGGACCATCGCCCGGCATCTCTAAACTTGCGCTGTGATTGATTCCTTCAAAGGTCCTTACTCCACCAGCAGTCAACCGCAATACTTATTCCCCTCTTTTTGCATTACTAACCGTGCGGTGTTAATAAGCAAGCTAGTGTTTATACCGGGTGGCCATAAATATCTGAGATCTCGGTAGCCATGGAATTAGCTACTTATAAATGTTGGTTAGCATTATACATACTTCAATTATAATAAGTACTGGTATGAAATGTAATAAAATGCAAATAAGTGGAGGGGAATGTACCCCAGATTCTGCAGTTTAGCCTACGACTCGATTATAAAAATCTCCTGTTCTAACTTCAATACTTATTGCAATCTGTAATAATTTTTGACAGATAGGAATTTTAGTTGTGATGACATTAATAACATTTAATTTAGTTGGATTCATCACTTCAATAAAGCGGTGTTGATTGCAAAGGTAATGTGATATCAGATATTTATGGCCACCCAGTATAAGTATGAGTGACGATTTTAAGCAGACACTTATATCAGCTGTTTTCGAATGCAAAGCTATTTGGGTCCAACAGCATGCAGAACACCACAACAGATTCAAATTGGATAAACCACATTTTTGTCGAAAATGAATTGTTATTACTGTCAGATTATGAGTAAAACATACTTGCTTAAAGCGAAGGCTTCAACAACCAATAACCGAGCACCACTAGTCCTCTCATGCCAGCATGACACAGACGTGAGCATGCAGGGTAAATTGTCCCGGCGAGCATCACAGCTGTATGCCACCAACGAAGTGCTTTGGCGAGCATCCATGTGTCAGCAGCGAGGCTGCAGCATAAACCTACCCTAGAATCGCCTACAAAAAACCCAAAGCTCGCACATATGTTATCAACGTCTCGCCTGCGCCAGACAGGGCGGGGAAAAATGTTCGCTCTCTCTCATTCTTACACATACAACTGCTCTTTCTATGGTGAAATAATTCTTGACTTAAACCGAGCGATGCAACAAAATTATGCCGCTTCGAAACAACGGCTAAAACACCTGTTCGTCTGTGTCGCTTGCACTCACAGCTATCGATTCCTTCTAGCGCTGTATTTTACGTCCAAAGACGTATCGATAAGACGGAATGTGTGTTACTTAAGCGACCAAAAACAGGCACCTGATTAGAAATGCTACTTTACAGGCGGGATTTTAAATTCGAAATTGCGAAAATACAACAAATTAAGTCTAGGATCATAAAAATGAAAAATGTCTTCACACATTCTAAGATGATGTATATTCATGAGTTAGGACATGTAAGTGATATGAATCAACAATATATGGAGTACCTGATTTTTGCCAATTTGAAATTTTATGCATACTTCGTTCACATTTATTTGTTTACTTATTTATTTATTTATCCAAATTTGGGATACAAAAGATCAGAGACCCATACAAGTATTCACTATTACAGTAAACTCACAATATTAGTATGTACCTATGTTAAATTGTTAACATAACTTAGAGATGTCCTTAAAAGCTATCTTAAAAGAAAACAAAAACAAAGTAAAAATATCAATATTTGAGCAATATTTATTAAACGATTCACTAAACATAGTAACTGGAGAATTCCCGCTTAGATTATTATTGTAACAATTATAACACAATAATTGTTTATTTCGGGCATTACGCCTAGGAACGTGATTTGAAACTAAAACTATTAGATGAGGTAAGTCGTAATGTTGAGCGAGAACTTTGTAAATAAACAGTAAATCAGCTATTAATTTACTTTGCTCTAGAGGTTGAATATTATATTTTACCCGATTAAGATTAATACTATGAGCAATATAAACATTTGTTATTTTTTAGTGTAAAATCTCACAAATCTATTTTGCAGTATTTCGAGGCGAACATTATAAAATGAATTACATATTACACTAGCAAAATTTTACTTGCTATATACAAATGAGTAATATATAGAGATTTACTAGCAGCCTCATTTTGAAAATCTTTACAAGATTTACAAAGTAATCAAAGTGCTTTGCTACACTTCTTGACCAAGTAATCAATATGAATGTTGAAGCTCAACTTGCTGTCGAAGTACACACCAAGATCTTTGAAGTATAAGTAACTGTTTTAACGATGGTGTTTAAGGAATACTTAAAATCAATTGGCGCGTAATTTCTACAGAAAGAAATGCTTGCACATTTATTAATATTAAGATGTATTAGTATTATAGTTATTAAGGTACCAAGGGGCATTATGAGTAAAATAAGAGCCCAAGATTGTTAGTGTACTAACCGAGGGCCTTTGGCCCGAGGTGTGTACAACAATCGCGGGCTCTTAGCTCATAATGCTCGTGGTGCCTTCAAGGTTTTATGTCCTACCAATTTTCTTACCTAATTCATATTTATATTCAATTCATATAATTACTATGATATAGTATTTAAGATTGATCTAGTTAGCTGATCTAAGTTAGATTTGTGACATTAGATGAGCTGTCATTAATTTTCATTGTGACAGTGGTGCATAATTTTTGAAATAAAAGTTTAATCCATGGAAACAAATACTGTTAATTTTTCATAATAACCCTAGTGTTCTTATGAAGAAAATAATTGCCCTGGAGCGTTATTTTGTATCTAAGATACCTTAAAATAGAGTCATTAATTTCAATTAATGTACTGGTAGGACATAAAGATATTAAGATCGGCTTGAATATTTAAACAATCTCCAACTGAAGAAACTTTTCCAAGAATGTTTACGTCATCTTCATACAACAAAATATTTAAGTGGTAAAACACTGTTTTAGGTCATTAATAAAAAACCTGGTTTAATAGTAGATCCAAATGAGAGCCTTGTGGTACTCCCGAGGTTACCACAAAGGAGCGCAAACTTAAATCCATTTATATTGACAATTTGATAATAATTCATGACATAAGAAGACAGCCACCTCACGAGACATCCATGTATCCCGACTTCAGAAGTGATACCGGCCACCAGGTAGCTCAGCAAAGCCAAGATATCAATGCATACTCCCAAGCTTGTTACCCAAGAAAGAAAAACAGAATAACTTTTCTAAACGTATAATAAGTTCTAACTAGATACATAGCAAATTGAATTGTATTGAAAAGACAGGAAATAAAATTATAATAGCATTTGTAACTCAATTCGGTCTCTTCTAATAGTGAATCCTTCTCGCTGGGATTCAGGCCCTGTTAGTTATTTATAGATCAGGTTATGCATATAGTAGTTCTATTGGCTCGTGGGCGGATCGTCTAATCTGATTACTGCAACGACATTTGATTAGCGGGACCCGCAATCGACAGCGGAACGTAAACATGAGATTCAGTTTTGAACTTTTAATCAGGCAAAAGTGCCGGAAAAATAATATTAAATAACGGGTATACCTTGTGCTATTAGTGTTATCGAACCCTGCAGGTGTGCCGGGCTTGGTGATACTACGGGCGGCCCGTGTATTTAGCTGGTTTATCTTCTTCGGGACCTTGGAAATCCAGGTGAGCGGTGTTGTAATTAAAATTAAGTTTGGGCCTTGCAGGCGGTCATTTCAGGGAAAAATGTGAGTTTAGGCCGCGGCTCGCCGCTAACGTGCAGCGCAAAATGGCCCGAAAATTAAAACGTGCGAAATTATTAATGTAGCCTCGTCGGGATGTCTTACTTTCGCTACGGCTACATATAAGCTGGATTTTCTGAGGTAAACCTTAAGCCGCTCTCGTGCTACGTCGTCTAGGTCGTAATTAGTAGTTTTAGAGTCGGATAATTAGGTGTCTTAATTTGTGCGGTTTAGCAGCACGGATCTAAGGCGTCGGCTGGGTGAATGGAACCTGGGGGAATTATTTATAGGTATCTCGCTGATGAGCCTGCGGGTCCCCCGAGCAACAGGGTCTAGATACGGGTTAATAGGTCGGATCTCTAGCTGATGAGCCTAAAGGCGCCCCGAGCAAGAGAGTCCAGGTACGGGTTATCTGGTAAAATTTCTAAATGATGGGCCTGCGGGCCCCCCGAGCCAGACGGTCTAGGTGGCAGGAATTCTACTCGAAGAGCCTACAGGTCTTCCTGAGCAGAATTGGATTGAAAATTCTAGAAAAGCCTGGAAGACTTTCCTGAGCGGAGACCGGTGAGAAAGAGGTTCGGGAAAATTCTCTTTTGCAATGGCTTCAATTTCTCCTTATATAGCCCGGGCCAGCGTACTCAGCGGAGAGAATTCTTGCTTCAGCTGCGCGGAGAAATACCTGCATCTGCCCGCTATGACGTCGCTTATCGTCTTCCGCGCGGACAAAGATACAGCGCTAGTAGGTTAAAATGGACAGTTGTAGAACCTCCCCCCACCACTTTGCCTTGAGTTTAAGGTCAAGATTTACGGCTAGTATCCAATGCCATCAGTTCAGATAGATGGTACGTTCTAACGCATGGTGACATCGAATATACGATTCCCTTCCGATGTCTTACTTTATCCCGAAAATACCCAAATTTATATCAACAAGCAAGGGTTATATAAGTTTCGCGAAATGATCGGCATGGTATTGAAAAAAGGTGATGTGCTAAAATTTTGGGCATCAAGCCAAATATGTTATATGTAGAATTTGAACTCAAGGTCCCCATAATTGTTTAATCCAAAAAAGGTACTACTGTGAGCTTGACTTCAAGGCCGGTTGCTCAAGGTCAAGGATCCACATGTAACCTTGGAAATGTGAGAATAAAAGCGCGTAGAAGAGTCTGCAAGGGTAGTAGCATTCGAACGCTGATATGGAAGCCTTGTTAAAAACCATAGAAGTAATTAAGGGTCGGCAAGTAGCTGCGGTGGCGAGCAGTACTACGAGAGTACATAAAGTGTAGTTATGTCCGGTGCTTCTGAATAGTACAACGTACAAGTTAAACAACTCCAGTTCAAAGTACGTGTGTGTGGTGTTAAGGGCGAACTCAGGATTTTCCCCAGTGATTCAAATAAGAGGAAACAAAAACGATTGGGTGGAGTTTGAGGAGTTGGATTGGGCTACCCTAATTGAAAATCAGGAGATCCTGACGAATTATTTCTATTCCTCCTCCGAAGAACAGTGGTCTCCGCTGGTAGCTGGACGGAAACAGTATACATTCTTGGAAATTCAGAAAAAGAAGATACTAAAAATTGAAGAAGTGGCACAGAGTGAAGTCTACTTATCCAAAGAATCGTTGGAGGAGCTGTGAAACTTGCAGAGGCTGGTGGAATTGCGATTCCCAGTTCTAAAAGCGCAAAACTTTGAGCAATTTTATCACAAAAATATACGGTACCCCCCACCCAAGAAAAGCGCCCTTCCGTGCTTTCCAAGAATACTTCGATACTTAGCATTACTCCGTTTCGCTAATACAATGAATTGCTATAAACTAGTTATTTATCAAAAAACAAAAAAAAACAAAAAAAATTTTTTTTTGCCGACGACCATAGCTCAAAAGTTGATGTTGCCTTCATTTTCGGAGGACCTATCGTATGAAAACGATCCAAGACCTCAGGAAGGTTCCTGGCGACCGGAATCGTGTACACATACGAACATACATCCCCCGCATAGCACGTTTAGGCACCCCCCATGGTGGCCCTAGTGGGCTGGGATCTTCACCAAAAGATCCGCACCGCCGAGACGGAGATTTGATATAGTGGGTTCATTAGTCGGTTGGCTCGAATTTTAGAGATATTTGACGCAGAGTGGTTTTCGATATGAGGGAATTTCAATACTTCGTACACTTCGTGTCGAAGTAATAGTGAAGGGTATTGCAAACCTGCCTGGGGACTGCATTAGCAATATACGGAGTGTGTTGCAAGACCTGGCGGTAACAACCGAGAACACTGTCTCTATGTATGAAATTTTAAAGTATGGTAGTAACATTGTTCGATGCGACGTTCAAATAGAAGAACTTGGTTTGCAGGTATTAGCTTAGTCATGTGGATGGGTATTCTCATTGTCTACTAAATAAATCATTATTTATTAAATACTACTCGACTAGGATTCGAACCCAGATCTCCTGAGGCGCAGTGTCTAGAATTCCCTTTAATGCACCGATTGGCTCCCCAGGCGTCATACCATTAGACCATCGAGTCCTTAAACTATGAAATGAAAAACGGTGATGACCTTCTGCGAATTTTTTTTGTCTCCGGCAAAAAGTTTGGGCTTGAGTATAAGGCTATTGTTGAAAGTTAAAGTAAATTTCAAGGTCACATCAGTTTCAAGGACGACCTTGATTTCAAAATCAAACCCTAGAACCCCCTCCCACCAAAAAGAAAAATGTACAAAAACAGTGCGGCTACAAAATCGTGACAGTGTGGTTGTAACATGAAAGTTGACGATAACACCTACGTATTATCTACCTACCTAGACAAATATTACGAGGAATTTTTGGAGTTATTTCCCTGGTTTGGTCACGATAGTATACATATTACCGTTACGCTGGATAGACATCCGAACTTTACTACAACTAGTACAGAGCTACGACTCCCAGACCCGTATGATTTTTTTCAGTACAATGTGATGGAGCCCATAGAGGAGTATCTAAAAAATTGGCGATTAGAACGTGAATGTGTGAAGAAAATCGTATACGAGTTATGGTGATGCCCACCTGCCCATCTGTTGAATTTGCACTCAACATCGCATTTAAGCACTAGAAACTTAGTCATGTGGATGTGTTATAGAGAAGCCGCTCTACCAGCTGCAAGATACGTACCTAGTGCGGTTAAACGATTAGTGAGTTTGTTGGACGATTTGGCGTTTGACGCGTCTCACGAAGCCATACACGGTTTTTGTTGGTTTACTGACAAGGAACTGAAAAAAAAGAAAAAATGTACAAAAATGGTGTTGCTGTTGGTCGACTATTTTTAAACGGAGCCATAAATGAAGACCTCCTTGTAGATTTAATGGCTGGTGTCGGTCTGGACGAACACATGTGTGAGGTGAAAGACTTTATAGAGAGGAAGAAAAATTAAGAAGAGCGTGCAGTTTGACGACTTGAAGAATCAGATGTACAATTTGCATACGTGGGGGTATGCGTATCGAGAAACTCGGAGAGGACTGTGGGAACGAGAAGCTATGGATAGGTTGCGGTTCCAACGCAGGATACTTACTGTGGCTGAAGTACTGCGAGACGTCTTGTGCGCAGAACATAGGCACACAATGTATGTAGAACGCTTTTTCACTAGTACGTAGGTGTTTAACCCATGTAGTAGCACTGTATATATTGTATGCAAATAAAAACCCAATAAAAATTAAAAAGTTGCTTTATTCCATTATATAGTGATTATGGATATGGTAAACGTTAGACAAAGCACAATAACAAACTGGAGCAGAATGATATAAACAAGCGGGTTGTGATGGGGTGAGGGTCGGTTGTTCTTCAACTTCGATGATGGAGATATTGGTATAGCGGCGTAGAAAAACGGCTTTTTCTCGTCATTTCACATATACTTTGGTGGCACCCTGCAGAAGACGTCGCAAGATTGCAGGAAACATGTATGCTGGAGTAAATCCCGTATTCCAATCGATGCAATGGTGATTAGTCATTACCCAGTGGGCTTGTTGTTGTAAATGAGATGGTAAGGCGGTGAACGACAAGGGTGATTTTAAGATGTAGTAAGATACTGAGGTACCGTCGTAGGCGGCCAATTCTTTTGGGCTGAAGTGTTTATCCGACGTCTTGAAGCCTTGAATGTCGATAATGAACTTAATCGTATTAAGTGGTGGGAGCACGATTCAGTTACGTTAAAAGGCGAGGTGCAACTGAAGAGGTTTTGAGAAATTACAGTCGTTGAACTGCTTTTGACAAAGCGTTATAAGTAAAAACCCAATCGTAAAGAATGAGACAATACGCGGTTGTGTTGGCTAGCACGTTAGCGGAAGTTTCAAATTCAACTCGAAAAATGACAGCGTTTGCATGGAGGTAGTATTTTTTATGGGAACAATCGATCACAACAATGGGTGATTTGTTAGCAAACTCATTGGGCATGAACCAAGGGTCGTCGGTCTTGTTATAATAGGATGATTGAAACTTGGAGCACATATCGTATAACGTGGCTTAATGATTGAGGCCATAATTGTTATGTAAATTATCGTAGGGGAAAAGTTCGGTGTTGAGATAAACTCGGAAATTCGTAAGATTAATTTTGTCGAAATGGCTATCGTCCTTAGAGATGATCCCCGAACGTTCCGTCTGAAAACCTACGATGACGTATCTGAGGGTTTGCAATTTGGTGGTTGTTGCAATAGCATGAGAAAGTTGAGTCACGGCATTAACGCCTGGTATGATATAAAGTTGCCAGCTGCGAAACGCTACTTGCGTGTCGATATTTTTGTCAATGTATTTGGTTAGAGATAATTCTTGAGGAAGACCTGGAGTGACATGTGAAACTTTCCAATACAGCTTGTCAATCGCAACTTTAGCCGTCTCTCCTACGGTACCACTAAATACGGAGTCGGCATCGGTATTGCTTCGAATCAGGACAAGTTCTTGTCGGATGTTAAGTATAACTTTTCCATAATCTTCGGCAAAACCTAGCAGCATTCTCAAAGGTATGCAGGCACTGAATTTGCCCTGTGCATCGGTAATGTGAGTATTGGGGGCGTACAACCAGCCAGCATTTTGAAGCTTTTTAACATCATCAAAAGTATATGTAATACCAGGTTTGGTAACGGAATCGACGACACCATTGATTTCGTATCGGATTTCGCTAAATAAGTGTGCCAACCTATTGTTAAGAAATTTAGCCGTCGTAACTTTACCGGTTGCTTTCCGCAATTTTCCCTCTATGTATAGATATCTCAAACCTGGTAGACTTGACATATTTTCAGGAATTGGAATTGGAATTTCATCGTTATAGTCAAAACGGAGCACAAACATGGACCCTCACTAAACAGATAAGATCAAAATTACAGATTACACAAAGAGCTATGGAGAGGTCCATTTTGGGCATAACACTAAGAGACAAAAGGCGGAACGAATGGATACGACAAACAACCGGAACAACCGATGTAATTGAGAGAGCGGCACATCTAAAGTGGAACTATGCAGGACACATAGCCAGAACCAAAGATAACAGATGGAACGCCAGAATAATACAATGGAGACCGTGGTCAGGGAGAAGAAAAGGGGGAAGACCACAAACAAGGTGGTACGACGACATCAAGAAAATTGCAGGACTACCGTGGTTAAGAATCGCACAAAACAGAGAACGAATTCGACAGTTAAGGGAGGCCTATACCCAATACTGGGTGCAAGAAGGCTAGAGAGAGAGAGAGAGAGTCAAAACGGTTTGTATACGGTTGATGGGTGTGCAACTAATTGCTAACGATGGAGTTGTCGGCGAGGACACGTTCCCCAGTATTTAGAATACGCATGGCAGCACTTTAAAACCCAAGGATTGCAAGAAGTCTTTGTTTGCCTTTGTTAACTGCGCGGCGGACGAAGCTGAACTGATTTTACGAGGCTGTGAACAACGTCTTTTATACGAACTGAGCTGGACATAGTAGGGTGAAGGGTTGAATCGAAAACCCATTATAACTTTTTTAAATGCAATGTTACCGTGACGGTTTCCTTACTAAAACTGACGGGGGTATCAGCCTGGTCCAGTATTTTAACAGCTAGGTTAGTGATCTGTTTTGTGCTGATCGGTAGGTAAATGACAGGGTTAGGTGTTTCCACTAACTTGTACCCAGGCGGGACTATGGGGACGAATTGATGAACGATGTAGCCAGGCTTACCATTTTTATAGGAACCGACAGAGATGTTGCAGTGGATAACAGTGGAGTTAATGTTCAAAATTTATGTAACATGTTCACCGGAATCATAAATTTTGCTGTCAAATCCTAACATGTCTTGGATAGTATTGTCACTCCTAAAGTCGATTGGAACGTTCGATTTCATTTCGGTTTTTAAGGCGCTGTTGTTTCCGCTCAGCAGCACCTGCTCATTACCTCCGCTAGACTCAAGTTGGTTATGGAGAAAATCGGCAATGTCCGTAATTTCGTATGCACCCTCGGGTATAGTAATATGAGGTAGTCCGACAAGATGAAATTCATTGTTGGGAGGTCTAATGTTAGCAATAGTATTGTAGGTTGCGAAACTTAACAATCCCGAAAAATAGGGGGGTCAAAATTCGCAGTAAAGACTGATAAATCACCTGTCAGAGTGAATATACTAGACATGATGAAGCGCAACACTTAAACTGCCGACAAAAGCGGTTTTGCAAAGTTATATAGGAATTTCAGACACAGGTGACCGCATGTGTATGACATGAGTCGTTGATATCTATTAGAATTATACGTGATCGTGTTGTTGCCACCGTCGCTGCGAAAGTATTTCATTAATTCGGTTGGAGGTTGTAAGCGACCGATGCTATCGAAATACAGAACAAAGGTATCCACTTTTACGTAAGCCGTCCAATGCGTGCCACGACCAATATCATCGTCCAAGTTAGTGACACCACATTCTCGTTTACGAATCTTGACAGGCAGGGCATCCCGCATAAATATTCCCCTAAAGTGTGGAATTTCTAGGCGTTTAACGTAGTGTGCAATATCGATGTTCGTTAACGCGCGGCGCGGCAGCTTCAACAGGAGTTTTTTGACTGATACGGTCGTAGATATAACCCTTTTCCATGAACAATGGATTCCACCGCTTTGTTATGTTGCTGCTTTTCCTGGAGATTCTTTTTTGCAGCCTTTGGGTCTCCCATTGCTTTAGCGACTGCTGCAGCACCACCTCCGAGGGATCCCAATGGTCCTAATGCAGCAAGTATGGGTACAAGCGGCAATATGCCTCCTCGCTTCGGAAAAGGTAGTACTCTTGACCGCTTCCGCTTCCTCCTCCTCCTTGTTTTCAGAGCTCCTCCTGAATGTGAGCGGATTGTGATACCGCCCCGTTTGGAATGCGTTCGCCGTGTACGCTTCCGTTTCACACCCATTCCGACTTTCGTCTTCCCTTTCATAATTCCAGTCACAGCAACGGCTGCAGCTCTTTCTCCAAGAGTAGTCTTTTGCTTTAACACGTTTCCAAGCTTTCTCTGCTAGAACTTTATCTGCCGCGTGACGTGTCGAAAGATCGCTAGATTGTGAGTATGCGATGTCTTGTTGCTTGCAGGCCTCGTCCAGAGGATTCCTTCCTCGATCACCTCGAGAAAGACGTTTTTTAAGTCGGGTACCAGGTCCGCAAAACTTGTACCCTGGTATGTGTAGTTCGAAGGGTAATTTGTCAATAAGAGTATTCAGAAAACCGCGACCTTTCCGCTTGGCGGTTCGGCGATACTGGTTTTTTTGCACTTAGTAGCTTTCATCTTAAAGACTTATACACGACTGATGTTCTTTAAACGGAATTAACAAATATAACGAGAACGCACGGCGAGTAGAGCGCAGTTTCCTTCCGAGCGAAAACGATAGAAAACGTTAAAATTGTGAAGCAAGGGTGTTCCTTGCGGGTAGTAAATCACACAGTAAATTCATTCGCAAACCTTTATATATATTCGAAAACACTCGATCAACCCAAATATAATTATCTGAGAGCAGTCTTCCAAACATTGAGAGACATTGGATTCTTTGAATATAGTAACGACTGTGACGTGATCAAACCCCAGGAAGCAAAAGAACATTCCCTGATAGTTTTTAACGACGTAGCGTGCGAAACGCAAAGCATAGTTCGAGATTATTTTTGTTTTGGGCGTCACCGAAACATAGATTGTTTTTATCTATGTCAGACGTATTCATCTATTCCTAAGCAGCTCATAAGAGATAATGCAAATCTCATCATCATATTCCAACAAGACAACATCAATCTGAAGCACATTAACGACGATCATGTCAACACGGACATGTCATTCGACAAGCTTAAAGCATTGAGCTCTTATTGTTGGAATGAGGATCACGGATTTTTAGTGATCGATAAAGAAAGCGAAACCAACGCGGGACGATATAAAAAAGGTTTCGACAATTACTTTAATATATAGACAGCAGCCAAAGAAAGAAAGGTAGTAGTTTACCAACAACTGAAGGAGTTGCAACATGGATAAGCGTTTGGCCAGAGAACTTATCAAAACCCGACAATCCGTTAGACGGAAATACGCAGCTTTAAAAGCAGACATCGCCCAATCCCAATCGATTTTAGCTGAGCAATTCAAACCTCTTTCCAAACCGCTCACCGAATTGCTAACAACTATAAAGCAAGGTGTGCCAGTGGGCGAACCAAAAGTGGATTATTTGCCAATAACAATTAAACGTAGAGTATCCACTCCTTCTACCTTGCCCCGTCCGCGAGCGATAACCAATCCAGGCCGAGTTTCTGCGACAAACTTTCCGGGATCGTCACACACTTTCACACCGAGGACATCACACACCTCCACACCGGGGCCATCACACACCTCGATTTTTGCAGTCGCATGTGTTATTCGAGAGTGAACCAGTAGAGGAATACGATGAGCAATTGCAAACGGAGGCTGCTGAGGCGGCAGCAGAAGAAAGTGCTGTACAAGCGGCCAGAGAAACCATCCAACAAATGCTGGCACCGCAAGTTCTTGGTCAATATTTAGAACAATTTCAAGGGTTAGCTCGCACATACGTGGAAGGAATAATACGAGATACTGAAGACAAGTACGATTTGCACTACGGAGTCCGATTCGACATAAAGGGAGATAAGTTTGCTATAGGAAATAAAGAAATCAAGTTCGAAATTAAAAATATCGTTATTACAGACCACGGCAACAGAATAGTCTACAAAAGCACTCCAGGATTGTACGAATTGATGTTTAAAAAGAAACCAAACATAACAAAAACGCAGATTTAGAGCAATATTTAGATATGGTGGATCGTTCCGCCTCAAATCGTGTAAACCACGGCCCCACACAAAGAGTTAGTGGTAACGCAGGGTCTAAATACATGAAAATAGTACGACCTCTAACTGCCTCCTCAACCATAAAAGCTCCCGGCAGACCACCGACGAAGGTACCACGGCGTGGCAAGGGATTACTAACAGTGACGGACAAAAAAGTAGAATATGTTCCTTGGAAGGATCCCAACTCATTAGTGAATCGGTTGCGTATATTAATAGCTTCTCAGACAGCTGGACACACGGGTCATTCCAATGAGATAGTCCGCATCACCGAAGCCTTACGAGACGCGAAAATAATCTTCTAAGGGATACAAAACCTTAGGGTCGACGCAATGTCGATCAAAACGCATTTAACGACGAAGCAGTAATGCCGATAGACAAATTTGGAAGACACTACCATAGCGCGCGCTATTGTTCTCATCCCAAACGTATCTTTATAAAATTGAAAAATGTAAACCAACTCCATATAGAAGTACCACTGCTGCTAGTGGGGCGTGGGTACGATGAAAGCGGATATTCCAACATTTTCGGTAATAAGGAGTACATTTTTCCGTTAACGACCGGCGAGATCATAAGTGTTCAAGTCAGGGGATTTTTGGTAGAATCATACATCAACGGCATCCGGCACACCACGCTTGTCGGTAAGACATTGCGGCGAAGAGATAAACTGCAATTCGAATCCATAAACCAAAAGTTATACTTGCAACTACTACTTAAATGTCCCGTAGGAGTGTAGAAAGCAACAGTTGACAATGAGTCTTAAAGAAGTCATAGTTGGCGAACTCCACAAACCAGCACGAACAGATTTCAAAAGAAGGCTCGTTATCCTAAAAGACTTGAACGATTTATATCAAGCTGATTTGGTGGAAATGATCCCTTATGCAAAAGTCAATAAAGGCTTTTGTTATATTCTGGTAGCCATTAATGCCTTCTCGAAGTATGTGTGGGCCTATCCCGTAAAACGTAAAACAGGAAAGGACGTAACAGTTGCCATGGGTAAAGTGCTGAAGAGTGTAAAGATGCCACCTCAAAACTTGCAGACGGATTTGGGGAAAGAGTCTTACAACACCGATTTTCAACTATTAATGCAACAGCACAACATCAATCACTACAGCACGTATTCTGGTATGAAGAGCAGCATAGTGGAGAGGTGCAACCGCACCCTGAAGAACATGATGTGGAAGCAGATCGTAGCAGAGTATAACACAACCAACCATTGCACAATAAGAATGAAACCTGCCGAAGTAAACTTAAAGAATGCGAAACTTCTTTTAAACACAGCGTACAGTCACACAAAGACCGTGGATTCGAGACCTCAAAAGTTTCGTACAGGGGACTCGGTACGCATCAGCAAGTATCGTTCGGCATTTAGCAAGGGTGCACGCCAAGCTGGAGCAACGAAGTATTCACAATATCCACTGTTCGACTTACAAACCCAACAACATATCGACTCACGGACCAAGAAGGTCAGGAAATGAAAGGAGGGTTCTACGAGCATAAACTGCAGAAAACAAAACATTCGGAAGTATATCTGGTCGAAAAGGTTCTGAAGAAAAAAGGTGGTTGGGATTCGACAATCGACACAATTCTTGGATATCTAAAAGCAATGTCGTATAACCTAAAGAACTACTGTAGCACTCTCAAAATAAAAAACTGTTTTTTGTAAATTAGTGTTTTATTTATGCCACTAAACACAAACATAATTTATTTGAAACACTTTGATCTTTCTCCCAACAAAAGCGACAACAGCAAAAGAACGAAATCATTAACATTTTAACGAAGCTGCTATTGTTAAAATATATAAACTTATCGTTAACATTCAAAACAGGTAAGCGTATTTGTTTTCCCACCAATACCTACAGTAAGAATATATAATCACTAACATATTAACAAAGCTATTATTTACAAACTAGGAACTATTCGTAATCTACATATATAGTATACACTACTAAGCGCAAGAAAGGGTTCGTTTGGTGAGACGTCTGCTATAAATAATAACCAATACCTTCCCGCAAACATACTTTAATTTACATTTGGTTTGCGGTTGCCCGCAGCAGTTCGTCAAGCCTGTAATCAGCAATACTGCAGTGACCCCACGCTAGTGTCTTCGTAGTGTTGGGAATAACGTAGCGCTTGTCATCATGCGACGAAAGCGCAACCTTATTTATTAAGTCGGTGTACATAGTGTGCAAACGGGATTTAAAGACGTACATTTCACACAAGACAGTCTGCAGCTTGTTCTCGGCAACGGCCTGATAAAGTTCGCTGGTCAGATACTTCCGAACAGCGCTCTTTTTACTCCTTTGGCTTTTTTGTCCACTTTAGATACGCTGTTTACACAGTATGATCTTGCACCGACCCCATAAAAGCTACGTACGACTACGCCAGCATATTCGTCCTTGAATTTGCCAACAACAAACTCGGTTCACGGAATACCGTGCAGATTATCCACATAATTTGCAGTATCGAACCAATGAAGGTTGCGTTTCATGTCATCATAAAAATTGTTTGTTTTAATTTCTATAATGAAAGAGTCAGTGTCTGTGTAGAGTAAAGAGACATTATTGTTATAACGTTTTTTCAGAAATCTATAAAAGTCGTACATGACAGTTTTCGAAATATCCAAGACGGAGAAACCAATATAACTAGGTTTGGCATACCAAACCCACATTCTGTTTATTTCTACGGCTATTAAATTTTCATTAAAGCAAATTCTATCTTTAAAGTTAGGTCGCGCTATCAACGTTTCAGCCCCCAGTCTATTACCAATTTTCTCCCAATGACTTACTAACTTTACATCAACCCTTTTGTCCACGTTCTCCAATGTTTTGCCAAATACGCAGTTAGCCAATTTAAAAGAATTTCTCTGAGTATTAAAATCAATGTAGGTTCTGAGCCAAGGAGATTGGGTAAATTTCAGTATTCTATGTACTTTAATCAAAGTCAGACCCGCATTCAAGGCCTGCTGTAATGCTCTGTAGTGAATGACATATTTCCGTTTGCCATATAAATTTGGAATCAATTTGGGTTGTTTAAATTTTCCCTCAAGAGGAATGAGAAGCTCCGGATAAAAGGAAAAGCCATTGTGAGCGTCGTGCAAATGCTGTGAATAGTCCACATCTACCTCCAACACGTACCCGGTATTGGACTAGGCAGACACTTGAAAAATGTCAAAATTTGAAATTTCCTCGTCAGTCATCCAAACAAAATCAAGTTGTGTTAGAAACTGTCTCATTGCGTAACCATAAAGGTTGGTTGCGTCTAGAAACATGATAAACGACGTAGGTTTAGAAGCATCGTAGTTACCGACAAACTCATTGGCAATAGCTTGTCTCCCCACACAAGTGCTGACTCCTCCGCGAATACTGTTTCTAAAAAAGTCTAACATATCTAAATCAGTAAGCAGCTCAAGTTCAACCTCCGTAAACTTCAACATAGCGTCCCAACTTAATCCTGGGGCCGTGTAGTACTGAGCTGGATCCAACTTGTAATGTTTTAAATAAACATTTCTACAATTTTCGAACACGTCTGCCAAAAATGAATACGTTATATTTGAGATAGACATCGGAGTAGTCGCCCAACGGTTGACAACCAAAAGTTTCCCAAAACTTCAGGGCTCGTTCGTAATCAGTCTGAGAAATATGGGTTTCGGTTAGACGATCATAAAAGTCTTCGATCGAGGGTAAAGCAGACTCATCTAATTTTTGGAAAGAATCTATATAGGAATATAGAAACACACCTTTCTGTCTCATCAACTCAAATTTGATGCCATTTCCGAATTGATTTTGAATTTCAACGCACTGGCCATCCGACAAGGTGTCGGCCAGCGATGCCAAAGACGAGCCCATGAAGCAAAAGCTATCCAAAAATCTGATGTTGAGATAAATATTTTTACGCTTTCCCTCCACAAAAATTTCATCAACCCAAAGACGTTTGCCAAAACAAATGTACTTTTCTTTAGTTATCGGAATGACATCAATGTCTTCGTTATTTTGAGCCATTTGTTTAACAAACAGGTGCGAATCGTAATTTAGAATGTGAAAAAATACCGGAATAAAATTTTTAAGTTTATAATTTAAATTACAATTAGAGTGGGCGGCTCCCCGATAGTCTCCAGTCAAATGATCGTGATCGCGAACTTTTACATCCTCCCCACCAAACGGTCGATCACAAATGTAACATGAAACGGCTTCGTTAGAGTTGTGAATTTTTGCAGCAGACATAGCTTTCATAGGTACAACATTTTTCAAATGATGCGAATAGATGTTTTGCGCATCTCTATCTAAACGTTCTATAAACATGTCCACCGCATCCTCCCCCCGATAAATTTTGAATTTTGACAAGCTGTCGTCATACGAACATTTCAAATAGTACGCGAAAGAGTAGGGTATGTGTTTACAGGTTGTAATCGTATACGGTTTTGTGGGATCCGGTTGTTGGTCTCCTGCATCGGCGGGTGCCAAAATTGTTTCAAAATCCGCGTACACTACGAACCGACCTTCAACTGCTTCTGATAATTTTCAAATTTGAGAATATTCTGCGGTCTTACCTGACCACACTTGTCGGTGATCAACTCTGTCGTTGGCAATTTAGTATACACATGATTACAGTCATAATTTTGATGCATAGTCAAGGGCGCTTCAGTTCTAAAGTAATTAAGGCAGCCGTCGCAAAAATGCTTTGCACCGTCTCTAGCCGTTATTTGTCGCGACACTAATTTAGACAAATCTTTGATCCAACAGTAGTGACTATTACCTTCATCGTTAGTTACAAGCAATAAATTTACATGCTACCTTTTCTTTATAAGCGGTGTAGTACAGAGGTCCCACAACTTCATATTTCGTTACATTGTCTTTAAAAAATTTCTTCAAACCGTATACGTTTATAGAAAGCTGCGGATTAATTGGTTCAAATTTAGAAATATCGCGCAACCGAACCGTAAATTTAATACCGGTCCATTGCAAAAATTCACGACAATCTGGATACGAAGAATTTCGATTAGGCAATCCATCTGGTTTCTAGAGGGCCGAGGTTACTGCCCAACCGAAACAACGTTCGTCATTGTTTTGAACGTTCACGATCGCTTTCTTGCGCTGAATCTGCTTTGAAAGCGGGATGTACGAGGATGCCCGAAATGGATTGTATTTGTTGATGTTGACTTCAATGTACAACAACTGCTTCAAGATCCATCCTGACAATACAGAAAATCACCAAGGTTAGAATTGTTACAAAAAGCTACAGATCTCTTGCACACACCTGATTCCCGCTCCTGAAATTCCGACACCTTCTCGTCTAGTCTTTCAGTCAAATTATCATATAAGTGGCTCAAGTCTGTACCGCCAGTGACTACCTCGTTAGCCGTATAAAAAGTTTTTACGTCTTGTAGATCTTGAACTTCGAAAATAAAATACCCGAAGAGTTCGAAATTGATTTTGATGCTAGTTAATTTGGTTAGCTGCCCTTCTATCAAATTTAATTTTTTTTCCTTCAATTCGGTCATATATTACACAACAGTTATGTGATAATTTTCCGTGGAAATCCTATAACTGGCCACACGGGATTTGAAGGCGTTTTGAAGGGCCACCACACCTTTTCCCAAGTGAAAGACGCCGCACCGCCTCATGTGACGATTGCTCCTCAGATGACCAACGAAGCACGTTCGAGGAATGTTTTCATCGCACACGTCACAGTATTGCTTCCTTGGAAAACCACCTATCAAAACAAACTATTAACACACTGTATAAACACACCAAGCACGCCTACCATCACTACTTGAGTTGTTTAGTTTTGGGCGTTTACTCGGCCCCTCACCACCCACCACCGAAGTCTCCATAGCGTCGTCTGTAATTAATACAACTACACTGAAGGTGCTGCTCTACATCAACACAATTTAAACTCACCACTCGTAGATGGATGGCCCAGCTGTTGACGACAACTTTCTCTTCGGTGGCGGAACAAATTGTCGGCTCTGGTGAAGGACTGTCCACATTCGCTGCATTGAAACATTATAAACAATTAATTGCAATTCTACACTGGGTAGGCACTTCGCTAGAACTTTAGAGGTATTACTCTCGCCAAGTATCGCTTCCCTAGCTAAACATGTAAATACAAGGAGCACACTCTAACACACTCCCCAGGTACCACGAACGTGGACGTTAAGCCTTGATACCCTGGAGGGGATGGGGAACTAGGTTACGTCGTCTTGGAATTTAAGGGAACTTACATTTGTTTGTCTTAGTGAATTGCTGCCGCTAGTTGACAAATTCGCTTCGCTGTGTTTATTCGTGTTTGTGAGACCTCAGGTTGCCGCTGCGTCAGCTGGCAGCGCCGTTGTACATATTTATCGTTTTAGCCTTACGACTGTGCCCACTGGCAATTTTGGGTCTCACCCTTACTATTTTTTTGGTGACGGCTGCCAGTTGTAATTCAATATCATCCAACTGTACATCCATACCGCCCCTCAACCTTTCCAAAGATTTAATATCTGCTATTCGTACAACATGAGCGGCAACTCTGTCCTGGTATGATTTTACATTGTTTTTTGTCAGTGGCATGTTTTCGTCGTCGTCATCGTCGTCGTCGTCGTTTACCGCAGAGATGGGCGATATCGCACCATCACCCTGTGGAATGGATGATGGTGCAACATCAACCGCCTCCCTGTCAGTGTCCTCGGACGCAACAGAGGAATCGAATGTTGCTACTGTGCCCATTGCAACTTCCGCCGCCGGAGAGGCCCGTCCGCTTTCGGATGCTACACTGCGCACAGTATTGTTTTTCTGTGACAGTGGTTGTGGGGTTGCCAGTTGTGAGTTGCGGCTGGTCGGTCGCCTAGAGCCTGAAGCGATTTGGATACCCAATCCGAGGTTTTGGGTCTCTGCAGGAACATCGAAAGCGTCTTCCGCATAAAATGTATCCCCGAAATCAATAGCAACAAAAGTTTGTTCCGGGCGTGTGAGATTGGGAGACTGAGACCTCACCTTTTTCTGCGGTGGTAGTAAATTCTCGCGTATCCCGTCGTTAAAATCAAGACTTAGCATATCCATAAATTTTTGCGTGTTAAATGTTGATGTGTCTTGCACACCCTCGATGCGAGCGGCCCCATGTCCAGTCTCAATCGCACAATCCCTTACAGTCTCCTCAATCAATAAATCTACATCCAAATTTGGCTCAATTTTGCGCTTCTGCCCTCTAATCAAACATTCTTTTAGAATTTTACCACTCGCCGGAACCCCGGAACTGCATCAAGTTGGGTTAAAATTTTGCCCTTATTGTGCTTTTTTGAGATGCTTTTCCTGCTACTCACCAGTTTTTTTGATGGTCTCAAATCGGCCTTAGATTTTGAGGACACCACTACAACCGGTGGCTGCAGCTGGAGATTTTGATGTATTGTTACCTTGTCGGCGGACGCTTTAGATATAGAAGGTTGAGCCAGTGCGGATTTGGGGTAAGATCCGCTAGCTCTCGGACAGATGCAAAGTACCACATCCTGAGGTTTTCGCAAACTCAACTTACTATACCCAGGCGCCCGCGTAACACCACCACAAACCGTACAAATCACAACACCTAAACGATGCATCACGAACGAGAACAAACTTAAGAGTGACGCTCCTTACCGCCACCACATGTATTTATACTAACAATATGGTGGCGGCTTGTCCTTGCCTTGAGACATTACATTCCGAGCGTTTCCAATAACCAGAAGGAGCACTGAGCTTGTCCTTGAGACTTTACAATTCTAGCACTTCCAATAACAACAAGGAGCACCGAACTTGGCCTTGAGACTTTAAACTTCGGGTGTTTACAATAACAACAAGGAATGCTGATCTTGGCCTTAGTCTGGGAATGCAGTGGATGTCGGTATTGCGAACTTGAATTTTACGGTCACGACGTTCCTTACCGTCAGCGTCCTACATAAACATGTAGTCTACAGTGAAATAGCGGCGTCTAGAAACAAATGTCACAAAGCATCGGAAATCGGACGCTCAGATAAAAATAATTCAAGAAACACCACACTGATTGCCCACTTAACAACGGAGATATGAGCGTTTTAAAATTTACAAGGTGAAAAGGTTGGAAAAATCAGAAAGCAAAAGCTAATATATACATAATTTTAAAAACCACTCCGATATCTTAATAAACAACGGAGATATGCTATTTCTAATATTTAACCCCAAGTGGTTTAGGTAGGTGGTAGTTTGAATTTAAAATCGCAAAGTACAAGGCAATAGAAACAAAATGAAAAAAACTCCGATCAAATATCTAAATAAACAACGGAGATATGCAATTTTTAATTTTTACCTTAAGTGGTGGGGGGGGGGGGAAAGGTCGTAGTTTAATAAATAAATGAAATACTTCATCTTTGGTTTTTTGTTTTTTTTTCGCCATGTCGGGTAATTCTTGCGTTGGATTAAATGAACCACGATACTCGTTAGGGATACATCGTTGAGTTCAATAATATTGGCTGCTTTACCTTAACACACATTTCTTCTGTCTTCATCAACACTTGCTGTTTAATACTTTCAACCGACTGTTGTAACTTATCCATTCTTAGCCACCAAACTTGATACTACCCATCGACATCACACCCCGGTTATATACACATCTTTCAAGATTATTTGCCCGCATTTATATATACATCTTTCAAGGTTATTTGCTTTAACGGTGGAAGATTTGTATGACCTTGTATTTCGTAATAATATAATATCGCTTTCTACCGCAGCCGCCAGTTTACCATCATGAGTTTCAATGACGACAAGATTGCATTCTACGAGGAGTTTGTGGACTTTCTTAGTTCGCAACCACTACATCCATCACCTCATCGACTTCAGGCTGTCGTAACGATCGACTATTCGATGAACCTTGGCAGTGAGCGCCTATAGCAGACGACCGTCCTGAGAACGGTGCCTACCACATACGAGGGCGACCCATTCCTGTGGTGGAGGCAACATATAGAGGTCCCCATCCAGCGCTTTCTCGCTCAACTACCAGATGGGGATGTAATGTACATTAGTTATTGTTGGACTGATTAAATAAATCTATAAACGTGTCTGCTTTTTTTGTGGTTGTGGTATATATAGGACCCTAATACCTAACTCGCTGTTAGTCAGTTGCTCCACTTTCTACAGTGTACGTCGACGATCGTGAAATGCATTTCCAAAGCTTTTTGGAACGATTAGACTTCTTCAATACTTGGACTGAAGTTCAAAGTCCAGAATCGCTGTCCAGAGTTGGTTTCTTTCATATAAAAAACAGTAAAGATGATGTGCAATGTTTTTACTGCGGAATTAGAATTCATAACTGGGAGCCTCATGACGAACCCCTCTCTGAACAGTCTGAACATCTCCGCTGGTCTAAGAATTGCAAATATGCAAATTACATTCGAGCCTTACGAACTGCGCAAGACCTATTACTAAACACCATGACACTTTTCGAAGAATTAACTACTTTCGGAGATGGCGGTGGTATCGACGTTATTGGTGTCTCCACCAACCAAGGTTGCTGTTGTTGTCGCAAAAGATCGCCAGTGCATTAGTTTCATTCGTACGCTCTACATGGTGCCCCTCAAATTTTTTGTCGCTCTCGCGGCCGTTTATGATGGTGTCGTTTACGTGCTTCAACCACCACATTGCAGGTCATCTTTTGCTTACAACTATGGTGTGCACAACGTTACGTGGCGTAAAATGGATACCAGTTCGTTGGCAACTCTTCCCGTTTTTAAATTGCCTGTGAAAAACTTTACGAAAGATGGTGTTTTTACGTCCAAGATCAAATACAATTGTTCTACCAATACAGTAGACACTAATTGGCAAACCATTTTAGTGAAGACCAAGTCTGATGTTTTGAAGATGCTGCTTCAACCCCCCCCCCCCCCCCCCCGACAGCTCCTGTTGTGTTTCCACCGTCGTTTTAAGCGTTATTTTATTCTGAATTTTGTGTATGTGTGTTACATATTTCGTTATCTGTTGGTACTACAATAAATTAGTCTAATGTATATGTAAGACAAATAAATATTACTCTTTTTTATGCGTTCATTTAATTCTTTAAAGTTATGGCGCTGACGATTCCTTTACGTTAACTTAACATAACTACATACACACTCAAAAAAAAAAGAACACACACATATATTTGTAAATATTTATTGAATCCAAAAATAATTAATGGCGACCACGTCACCATCTAACAATCTCGATAAGAATTTTATTGTGGGTAGCTTCACGTGCCGGCTCCACCACTCTTCTGTCTGGAGACCTTGGAATGGTTCTGGCAGCGTCCTCAGGACGGTGGTTTCAGCTAACTGCTCGCTGAGGACCTTCATCGTGTAGTTGACTGTGATGACAGCCTGGAGGTGACGAGGTGGTGGAGGTAGCGGTTGCGTCATGACCTTCAGCAAACGAACTTGCAAAATAGTCCTGACCTTGAACGTTGCCTTAGCCTTCTAAGTAGCCTCGACCTTAAAGTTTAGTTTTGACCTTGAAGTTCAGCCTTTCAAAATAGCCTTGACCTTGAACTCAAGTCCAAGTGGTGAGGGGAGGTGCTACAACTGTCCATTCCAACCTACTAGCGCTCCGATACCTAACGTGAAATATGCCATGGGGGAACGCCCAGATTAATTTTTAATTTCCAAATCGCGTTGGCGCTAAGCGAAACGTTGCAGCCCATTTCTTATGAAATATTAAGAAGTTTGTTGAGGCAAATCATTAAAATAATTGTAAATATATATTTAGAAATAAATTTAGAATAATTAATTTGCTAAATTTGATAGTGATTCGAGTACTCCACGGTTTTCGATCATTGTCATTTGAAATTTACATTTTTGGATTAGGTTATTTTTAGAATATTTATTTAAAATCAAGTTTGGATATTTAAACATTTGATTAAACTATTTTTAACAATTACTATTTAATTTTTAAATGTCAGATCAAACTTCGAAGATATGCTAACAAGCTGAAGTATGAATAACATTTTGTGAAGTACCTGAAAAGTGTATTTGATTCACGGACTCAAATAATTATTATATTTTAAAAGTAATTCAGTCTTTAACTACAATAGAAAGTTGTTAGTTGAAAATTTACTCATTCAGCTGGGAGACAGGAATTCCATTGCTTGAACTGACTAGCCGACGTTTTAAAAAACTATAATCACATGACATAATTCAAGATGTCAAATTCATTTATGAGACACGTCAATTTCTTTAATTTCATTAAGAAGTAAGGTAAGTACTTAATGAACTATACCTGATAGTGCTTCTTGTTAATAATTAGAAAAAGAGTATATTTAATTTAATATTAATTGTAATACAGCTAGAGAGTGTTATAAAGGCCTGATTTGCGTTTTCTCTTTAGCGAATTAATGATTTTTTCCTTTAAGATACATGGAGTTCAGTTTTACTACAATATTTCACGGAAGTTGAGAGTTACGATTGAAACTTGACTCTATGGGCAACCTCGATTTTTCTTTCATCCTTACCAAGATAACCGCGATCTTCTTCTCAATCTCGTCCACCTTTTCATCGTTATTCTCGGGTACTCCTTGGATTTCTACATGTTTTTAGTTCTAACAATCTGTTACAAATCATGCATGACTGATTTGAGATTATATACTTCTTTTTTCCATTTTTAGTAAGTCAAATCTTTTGACTACCTTATTCATGTGTTCAACTGATTGTTGAAAATCTGATATTTTATCAGAGCAAAATTGAACAAAAGCAATTAGAACTTCTTGCTTTTGATTCATTTGGAAAAATTTACATTTCAGTTGACTAATAGCTTTCAATATGCTCTTTGAGCTTTCTTCTGCATCATCTTCATCGACATTACATTCTTTTCCTGCTTGCGATGCTACATTCCCGGAGAGGGCACCGATTCTGTTGTATTTCTGATCATCCATTTGATGACGACAGGTAGAACATGTCCATACGAATCCTGGCGTAGAATTAAATAGACGGTGCTGTTCGTTACTGATACTAACACACTTGCTGCAAGAACTGGAGCAATCAAAGCCGGGAGACTTTTTAGTAATGTGTTGAACACACATTGGACAAATATGCTGTATTTTAGCCAATCCAACGGGCATTAATTATTTTTACTTGAAGTAGCACTGTTAAATACGTACAACTTATATTCCTAACTATTTAAATTAAACGAAATCGAAGACTTGGCCTCTGTAATAGAGCTTGAAGACACAAAGCAGAAAAGAACACGACCGGGCTGATAGATGATACGCACAACAAATTAATTATAGTTTTACTGAATCACATGGGCCATGATTTGTGGATCTAATGGCTCATTTCTTAGTACATATAAGATCTCTAATGTGTACTAGAGTTCCTGTATATAGAAGAGTTGAGGCATGTAGGCGATTTGTGTTGCATCCACAAACCATAGAGTACTTGATTTTTACCGATGTTAAACTTTGTGCGCAAGCTTGTTTCCAATAGGAAGGTACAGCATCCTTTTACATTCCTTCGCCCCAGTAAATTATTCTGTAACTATCTAAACCACCCAAAAATAAAACATACAGTCCACCCTGAAGACTGTTCATTGACTGAGCTACCCAACCAAAGTACTTCTGGCGGTAGTGTAAAAAATACTGAACTTGCCACAAATTAAAAAATGTAAAAAGCATGTCAGTATGTCAAAAAATAGCCAGCTGTATGTCTGAAATTGGTACAAAACATTTTAGAGTTGGGTTTAAAATACTGAAACAGTTCAATGCAAACGAAAAGATCTTATAATTGTTAAAGTTTCATAATGCGAAACGAAGAATGAGGAGTTGGAATTGCCAATATCAATGAGTTAGCTTCCTGTTTGTATTTTTTCCATTGTAATTTACAAGTGAGTTACAATGTCAAGATTATTTTGCATTTTTTGATTGACATAATACAATTCTTGAAAAGTATGAAGATGCCTCAAACAAAAATTCCTAATTAAAATTACGCAAAATAATTATTTTACAAATGTCACAAATAAGAATTTTGGTAGTGTTATACATACTGCTTGAGTTATACTATAATAGGTGTCCCCTTGTATTAACTGCACACCCTGTAACCTTGATGCATCTCGTGCCTTCCTGTCATGTGCATCCGTAGAGATCAGTGTTTATCTTAATAGATCAGAATGTTATATAGGTTAGTGGTTTAGCGATTTATGTTTAGTTCCTAGTTCAGCGCTTAACACGCTTGATTGAGAAATTGTCCTGCCACGCCTGTGCTAAGACTGTTGAATTGCATTGTAAAATAAAAATAAAGTGATTTTCAAGTTGTTTCGACGGCCTTTTAATTTAACTCTTGTAAAGTAACTACCTAGTCAATTTTTATTGTAGCAAGAGTAAAAAACCTGAAAAGGTTTATTTAAACATATGTAGTTGCGACACATTTCAAACGTTAATAAAAAAAGAAGTCCTTCCTGTTACAAATGCGCAATTTTATTCAATCCATCGTCTCATGTTATATAACCCTCATTATTTATGTAACTCTTGCATACAATTTGTCTGGCAATTAAATCCTCTGCGTAGATATTCTACTCATTGCCTTTATGAAGACCAATGTAGGTGGCGTTAAAATAAATAGAATAAAATGATATTAATTCAACTCTGCACTTCCGTTACGAAATTACCATGCTCTCTGAAGCTTTTGTATTCACTGGTCTATAAAAAAAGGGACGAGGTAAAGCCGATCCAGTTGGGAATTGCAGCATGCAGTACTACATTTGCATCATCGGCCTTGTCCTCCTTGCTGGTTCCTTGGTACATACGGTTTGCTCCATTTTTCTATAATTTTAGTATTACGCTCTTAATTTTTAGTTGTAACTGAGTGAAGTTTCTATTTCAAAATTAAAAATGTGGCCTAGACACTGAACATATTGAAATTTTCCAGAGCATTTCCGAGGCTCAAGGTCCAGAAAATGCTCCTCGGCAAGCACCAGCACCTGGCGGACCTCCTAAGCTGTTTGGAGGAAAATTGGGTGCAGCATGTCACGGTGAGTAGATTTGTTCGTAAATAAGCTTTTTTGTGTGGATGAAAAAGTTTAAGTTTATTTTAAGTAGAAATTATGGTAATCATGATTGTTTTCGAACTCGACAGTTTTCTTGTGTATTCTGATTCAGAAAAAGTGATTTCCGAAGTGATGTCAGTCTGTGAGGCTGTCGGTCTTGTCAATCCGCGAGTCGCTCTGTGTCCTCTCTACAGCTCAGGCCGATCGACTTGAAAATGTATATTTTTGTTTTCAATGAAAATTTGGAAACCCCTGTGATTTTTTGTTAAAGTCGGGCAACCGGAAGTGGTACACTTTACTCTTGTTTTTTCCGTATTCCGGGAAGATTTTATAATTGTTTGATAAAAATTAAATTTCATAAAACAAAATTATATATATTTTTCTCAATTATCTACAACTTTTGTTTAAGAATATTTTTATAGTAAGCATTGTTTTTGAAAAAAATCTTAAAATAAAATGTTTACAAAAATTTCCGCAAAATCAAAACACCTAACTAGAATATGTTTTTAAACTTTATTATACATATACTAAGTAACTGTCTATAACCTGTGTCAAAAAGTGTGTTTGTAAGAAGTAGTTTTTGAAAAAATTATATTTTTACACTCAGGAAAAACACGTCGCGTCGGCGTCGTAGTGACCACACCTCATTTTTTTTCATTTTTTTTAGGTGCAACTGCTGCCACTACTGCTGTTACCACAGCTGCTGGTTGATATATAAAACTGCTGATATAAAACTTCCCTTTGCACCGAACGCACCTTGGATTGTTGGAACTAAAATAAACTAAATGCATCTTTAGCAGTTTTAATTTAGAATTTTTTCAGGGAAAATCAGTTCTACTTCCTAATCACGAAAATATGCAATAACAACCAGTCATGTGCAGTGCTAATTATCGCTAATAGCATATAATTACTCCATTCAACTAAATTCTAAAGCTAAATATTTACGCCATAAAATTACTTTTAGATAGATTTTAATCCAACACTTAACTTTAGTGGGTACATAGTTTTAGAATAAATTTAAATTATTAATGACTCACAACTGCTTTAAATTGATTGAATGTGAAAAACAGCACCTTAAAAAACAATCAGCCGACTACTATGTCACAAAAATAAAGTAAATAATTGAAAAAAAGTAGCTCATTACATTTCTGGATTGCGCCACATTAAAAATTATTGAACATCGAAGCTAGTTTTCAGACATTCGCTAGCTTTTCAGTCTGGAAAAAAAATACTTAAACTGTTGCAAACGTGAGACACCTATTATGGATGGAGCAAACATGTGCTAATTTACCAAGTCCGTATCTCTTGTGAACCCATACACCTACCGCTTATACAGATCTGTTATGAGTTATGACATACGAGTATTTTGAAAATCTCCATACTCAAAAACTCGTATTTTCGCAAAAATTATGACAGGTAATTTCTCTTGAACCTTAATCTAGACGTTTAACAAATACTGGCGCTATTGCTCATTGTTGGAAGATGAAGATATTAGTAAACACCAAATAGCAACAATGGCGTACAGCCCTAATTATCGTTCTAATAAGCATGATTCACAAAATATTAATTGTTTGGATTTTACTATTTGTCTACATCTAAAACCCATTATCGTCAAATATGTTGCTTTCTTGAATGAGCAAATACTTCTTGTCAGAACATGTTGGGGTTAAATTCAGTTGCAACTGCATGGTCGTGCTAATGCCAGCAATATCTTGTGTGCGTTAGTGTTCTTAACCGATAGCAATGGCCAAGCAGCTGACCATCGAAGAAATCAACAACTTAGATTGCGCCGAATTCACACATATGTTTAAGAATGTCATAGAAAACTACGGCTTCGTGGCTTTTCAATTGAGTAGAGACACCTTCCACAATGTAATGGATATTTATGCGGCTTTGTGCAACTTATTGGATCGTATGGACATCTACCGTAAGTTACTCCAGTAATCATAGATAACCACAAAATATAATAAATTACTCTGATCAAGGAGTTTTTCCAGATATTTCCATTAAGTTGATATGATACGTGACTTTTACAGGGAAAGAAAGAATACTCCGAGATTATCCAGGGTTAATGACAAAGCTGGGAGAATTGATCGGATTGACTGCTGAAGACAAGAGAAAGCTGTTGAACTATACTGAGGAGTAAGCATTGCATGCAATTTACCTTAAACCATCTATAGTGTTTTATGATAATTATATTAATCAACATCATACCTACTTAAATATTTCTGAAAATTGGCTGGCTAAAGGTTTGGGATTTAGTTATTGTGTATTTTCACCAGGATGGCTGCCTTGCACATTATAATCGTACTGTCTTCATGTACTAATTTAGTTTTAAGTATAGAGATGTTTACAAAAAATTTAAAGTGAAATGTTTCCAATAATGTTAGAATATTTAAAAACCCCATAGAAGACGCCATAGTTTCATAAATAATCAAAATATCAGAACAGCTTTAAGGCTAGAGTAGAATAGAGTTGCCAGGCAGAAATAGGTTCAGGATTAATAAGATAGTTCATAATTATTGTCTAGTTAGTGTGCTAAAAAGGTTTTTACATTACGTTCGCTCTATACTAATATTGAAACATTTTAAAATTCACCCATGAGAAACCTTTGAATAATAAAATACAGTTAATTTTTTCTGAAGTCTTAAAAACAAAGCTGTTACGATTTTTTTAAATAGGCCCAACAGTTCTATTCTTTTCTCAAAAACTTCATAGCTTCTAAACTATTTATGAGAATGTTAAAATCATAAAATATCCACGTGTAGGTAAGGTTATAACCGATAATATTGTAAAAAAAATAGATGCCCCATTTAGAAACAATTGAGTTGGTATTGCCCCTTCCAAACGAGTCGACCATGACGGTTCAAAATATTTTTAAAACGTAGATTATACATTCGCCACCGTAATTTTGTACATCTTTAGTACTAAATGTTAACTTTTCCATGAGGTTGGGACACCCTATACAGGGTGTTTCGTATCATTATGTTCAAA
The DNA here is from genome assembly GCA_940337035.1 of Agriotes lineatus. NCBI lineage: Eukaryota > Metazoa > Arthropoda > Insecta > Coleoptera > Elateridae > Agriotes > Agriotes lineatus. The sequence goes on along the minus strand of OW679203.1, from coordinate 3,477,898 downwards.
TTTTGGGAGCATAAAACAGACTTAATTCTAAGACTAAAAAACACAAAAGTGGTAGGTCGATCTTTATTCGTTCTGAAGTTACAGACTTTTGAAATTATAAACCACGGATTTCAGTTCATAAATTAAACAAAAATTTAATTTTTTAATTAATGATATTTTCAAAATGCCCCCCACCTTGCTGAATACAAGCTTGTGCTCTCATGAAGTGCATATCAGCATATTCTTCATTAGAAAACCTGTAAGGCTTTTTAAACAAACGTTTACAAACAATAACACAGTAACTCACTTCAAACTAAAGTTAAAATTAATATTCAGACTTGCTATTCTTAAAGACTTTTATCTGAACAACGTTTTGGTGGTGTAGTTGATTGTTCCACAGCAACCTGGATTTTATGATTTTAATGATAAGGTTTTAGTTTGGTTTGTGAAGTTAAATCTGATTGTTTGTGGTTTATAATTTCAAAAGTCTGTAACTTTAGAACAAATAAAGATGGACCTACCACTTTTGTGTTTTTAGCCTTAGAATTAAGTCTATTTTATGCTCCCAAAATTTTAATATAACGATACGAAACACCCTGTTTAGGGTAGTTGGTGCGTACAACTCATTAGTGCTACCCTAGAGTATAGGCATACACACTTCTAAATAATACGTTTGCTAGTTTTTATAGTAGTGAGATCTAACATTTACTCAAAACTTGAAAACATGAATGAAGCTGTATGTTCTCAGCATCAAATCATTTTTGGAAGGAGGGTGTTTTAGTGGATCTGCTAGGTTTGCACTTCTAGGAGACAAATTGCTTTATTAATAAAATACAACCCACCACATTTCTTTAAAGAAAGCCTAAGACACTAATTCTACTTTGCAAAAATGGATTTTTCAAAATAAATGCAAACATTTTTAAGAAGTCGTTCCTTGTTGAAAATTAAGGGTGTTTTTTATATAGGATTTTTCTTTTAATTCTCTTGCCACTCAGTTACACTTTTCCGAAGAGGGGGGTTAAATATATTTCTTTTTATTTTACTGAAAACTGGAAATAGTTATTTATGTATCTAGTGGGCGAAATATTTGGCTGCACAAGAATAAAGATTTCTTGATGAAAAGGAACCAAGTCAAAACATTATTTGAGATCAGGAGAAACTTTTGCTCAGGCGTTGCACACAGCGTCTTTTCTGCAGCTTCGCCAAAATCTAGAAAAATATTTATGAACAATATAGAAAATATCAGCGTGTGAAAAGTATTTTACGCCCTTAGAAAAAAAAAAGCTTATATAAAAACCCTTACTTCTCAACAAAAAATCGCTTCTTCAAATGCTTCGCACTTATTTTGTAAAGCTGAATCGAGATTAGGTATATTGAGAAATGCCGCTCTAGCGTTGACGAAATTTAATAACAAAACAAATTTACAACAAAATTTCTAACAGTTTAATTCTGCAGGTCTGTTGAGCTTTTCATAAAACGCTTAACGATTTTTGAATTATTAATTTTGTTGAACACAAGCTACATAATACCTACAGTAAGCCTCGAAACGTACTTAACTTAAAGCGCCAGTGTAGCTAGCTCCTCGCTTTTACATAGAAATGGGCATCCAATAGTAGGTACTTTTTTTCTTATTATCAGCTGACGTATACGCTGATAGAAACTGAAATCGACAGAATAGCATGGTCTTTATAATCCTATCCAAGTAATGTTCTTAGAGATTGATCATACTTTCTCTTTTAAACTATGAACCTTCAACTTTGAATGGAAAATTTAAATATAATTATAATTGCATTGAAAGTAATTTAGTTCACTATCAACTAAATAGTAAAGTATGTTGTGCTTTCGAAACTGCAAGGGACTGCATTTTGTCTCTATAAAGTTAGCGATTTATACGATACCACTAATCACGTATTCATAATCATAACATTAGAATATTCATTTACTGAAGGAAAACGTACTTCGTCGCAGTTTAAAGTATTTTTAAGTTTTCGAATTATTCTTATTAATACATTTTAATTATACATATACACTGTGTCCCAATTTCGATGCTCACCATTGGTATCTCGGTTATTAGAAGACATAGAGCAGCGGTTAAATGGGGAAAGTTTTGCAGAATTCAATACTTACAACAAATATCATTTCAAATGTAACCTAACTTGTTTAATTTTTAAAATATTTAGAAATAATCATAATTTGCCGATTTCGTTATTCCTCCATAACTCTTTAACGCTTAATCTGACCTCTTTAAAGTTTTACATTGTTGATACACATTTTTAAGACAAATTATTTGATCTAACAGAAATTCCCGATTGTCTTTGGTTTTAAGTTATTAGCGCTATCTTTTGTTTTTCATATAGCGGCCATATTCGATTTTTGGTTAGTTAGATAGTCCCTAAAAAGTGCTTTTCAACGATGTATAACATGCCTGAAAAATATTTAGTTAATATGGAAATTAGTAGGCTGAAAAATTAAACAGCAATGTCAACTGAAATTGAAAGATATTCTAAGTTATACTGTAAACTACCGAAACGATACTGACGTTTAATTTCATTATTAACCAAAAAACGTGCTGTCCAATAAAATTAGTAAGCCATGAAATTAAAAATCAGTGCGAAACAATGAAACAAATCGATTAACCTGTCAAAGTACAATTAGTGCTGCTGAGATAAGTTAATTAAAACTACTTGTAGTTAGTGATTAATAATTATTGTCAAGTAATTAAGATTTATACGTATTGATAATGGCATATACATATTCAACGAAGAAAAAGTTGATCTGTTGGAAGTGTATTTCAAAGCAAACCGAAACACTGAAATGCGTGCAAGAGTTATGCAGAGCGTTTTCCCAGAAATACCACAACCACACAGGACAATTTTTAGAAGACTAGTTAGCAATTTACTGAACTTTGGAAGCTTCGACAAAAACGAGCTAACTATGAAGTTAATGATGCTGATGCACGTCGAAATAATATTTTGCATAACGTTAGGAACAATCCCAGCACATCAGTTCGTCGTGTGGCACGAGAAACAGGTATCTGAAAATCTACTGTTCACAGAACCTTGAAGGAAAACAACTATCACCCTTACAAACCAACAATTGTACAAGGTTTAAGTGATAATGACAATCACCGAAGATTACAGTTTAGCAGGTGGTACCTTCAAAAATGTGAATATGACTCTAATTTTCCTAGAAAATACTATGGACAGATGAAACACGATTTACCAATTGTAGAATGTTCAATAGGCATAACTAACATCATTGGTCTACTGAAAATCCACATTTGGTATAGATTTCAAGTTCGATTAGTTTTAATTTTTGATGCGGATTAATTGATATGAAATTTTGTTTACTTTTTTTGTTTTTAAGCTTTTTTTTAGTTTAGATAATCAGTTAATAGGTCCTTTCATCTTTGATTACAATTTAACTGGTACAGATATTTGGAGCTACTAACAAACGAGATAATGCCTGCTTTGAGGCAAATTATTAATTCCGGAGAACATGCAAAAACATCTGGTTCCAGCAAGATGGTTGCCCAGCCCCATAACACTCGTAACGTGCAACATTTTTTGAGAGAAAACTTCAATGAGAGAGCGATTTCAAATAATGAACCCGTGCAATCGCCTGCGAGATCACGCGACCTTACCCCTCTTGACTTTAATTTATGGGGTACCACTAAAAACGAAGTATTTGATTTTGAACCGCCAGAAACTCGGGAAATTTTAGAATAGAGTACCTACTAGATGTGCTACTATCTGTAAACGGAAACACGCTACGTAGAGTTCGTAACTCTACTAAACCAAGGTGTCAAAAGTGTATGGAACAGAATGGTCGTCATATTGAACAATTTCTTTAAGCTTTAAGAACTGTTTCTTTACTTTTTATTTATTATGATTTTTGTATCGTTTCGTTAGTTTACAGTATAACTTAGAATGTCTTTTCACTTTCATTTGACATTGCGTTTAATTTTTCAGCCTACTAATTTCATATTAAAGATTAATTTACGTTTTTATTAATATTTTCCTTGTGCATGTTATACATCGTTGAAAATCACTTTTTAAGGACTATCCAACTAACCAAAAATTGAATATGGCCGCCATATGAAAAACAAAAGATAGCGCTAATAACTTAAAAACAATTGACAATCGAGGGTTTCTGTTTATATCAAATAATTTGTCTTAAAAAAGTTTTCTGAACAATGTAAAACTTTAAAAGAGGTCAGATTTAAGCCTTAAAGAGTTATTGAGGAATACCGAAATCGGCAAAATTATGGTTTTTTCTATATATTTTAAAAACTAAACAAGTTAGGTCAAATTTAAAATGATTTTAGTCGTGAGTATTAAATTCTGCAAAAATGTTCCCATTTAACCGTTGGTCTGTGTCTTCTAGTAACCGAGATACAGATGGTGAGCATCGAAATTGAAACACAGTGTATACAGAGTGATTCACAAAGTTTTCCAAAGGATTTGGGGACGGGTTCTGTGGCTCAGGGCAAGAGAGAACGTTCTAATGACGCATGTCCTAATCAACTTAGTTACAAAAATACGGGTTTTTTTTTTAATACGGTTCTGTAGAACATAGTAAATTGATAAATTGTTTTAAACAACTGCTGGCCTTTAAAAACAATGACTACTGAATTACACCGCCAAAAAGTCGACATCATATGGAAAGCATTTTTTATTTTTTATTTTCCAAAAACAGTTTTTACGACAATAATTTGTGCTTGTCTAAAAACCGAGTGGTTTTTACTTATTTAGAAAATAGCGTTTTTCGAAATTGTCAAAATCCAAAACTTACTATTTTGCTGAAATTAAGTAAGATTTCATTGAGATTTTTCTAGGGTGTGTTAGTTTTTACTAACTTAACTGAAGGCCAAAAAATGCACATATTTTTTTAAAGTTTAGCTAAAATTTAATTTCTCAATTTTTCAAAATTTCACTTATCAAGACTTAATTTTAAAAATATTTTTTTAGGTAAAGACTAAAAGATTTATAATTGTAAAAATAATAGAAAATGCTAATTATTCCTTTAGATTTTTTTATTATTTACCGAAAAGTAATGTGTTCGCATAATTTTCACGTTTTTGATGCAAGACGTTTTTAGGAGACATATTTTTCAATTATAATCAATGTCTATTTAAATGGCTTCTAAAATTACTGTTACAAACATCCTGTAAATGTTCTTTTACAGTTAAATAGATATTAAGTATCATTAAAACATATTTTTCCAAAAAAGCAACTTGCATCAAAAACGTAAAAATTATGGGAACACATTACTTTTAGGCATAATAAAAAATCTAAGGAATAATTAACATTTTCTATTTTTTTTCAATTATACATCTTTCAAGTCTTCACCTAAAAAAATTAATTTTAAAATTAAATCTTGGTACATTAAAGTTTGAGAAATGTTTTCTGGCCTTGAGATTGTCCAGTTAGCTAAAACTAACACACACTAAAAACATCTAATTGAAATCTTACTTAATTTCCGAAAAATAGGATTTTGACAACTTCGAAAAAAAAACATTTTCAAAATAAGTAAAAACTAGGTTTTTAGACAAGCACAACCAAAATAAAATACTAAATGCCGATTTTTTGGAGGTCACTGTATATTTATCGTCTAACTGAACAACACGCAAGTGAATACTCACATAGAATAAAAAATAATAAATAATTCGATCATTGGGTGTGCACTCGAAGATACAGTTTAAAAAAATACACTATCTGGAATGATCTTGCGGATCTAAATGTCGAGGGCTTCATTTTTTTACGATTGTAAAAAAAACAGAAAAAAATATGTTTCGACCTTTTTTATTACTAAAAAATTATGAATTTTTTGCCTACATCGCATTTACAAGTTTATTTTTGAATATTTCTCATTGAATTTTAAACCAGTTGCAAGCTTACTCTTTCTGGATTCAGATGATATAAAATTAAACACAAAATTATTTTTAACTAATGCTACAGCAATTGTTTAAACAGAGCGTAGTGGGAATAAGCGGTATAAACTTCAGCATCGAAGTATTTTGAAAATTATTGCACATAAAGGCATATTTCCAGCGTATGAAATGTGTACAAAAAAATTGAGACATTTTTAGTGAAAGAATTCTCTTTATTGCTTTATTGTTATAAAAATACGAATAATTTTCCGCTGAGTGTTTTCAGTTTCACGCGCGACACGCTTTGCCAATCACTGATTTGCGCCGCGATACGATTATACATACTGTGCTTGCAAATCATTTGTATGTATTCTACATACTCATAATTATATTACCCTGATTGGTTATAAGTGAATAATGCCATTTGTAATCACTAAAAATCAGAAATTTAAAGATTAATATAAATAATAATAATAATGATAATAATAATAGTCTTTATCTACTCCAATTAAATAATATTCACATTATAAAGACATTTTTGAATAATAATAACAGTCATAATTTGCAGTAGTAAATTATTAATTCATAATTCACGGTTTGCGGCCAATCATAATACGTATTCTATTTTCATTATTCAATAGGTTGTAGCAATTACAAAATTCATTAAAATTCTATTTTCATTATTCAATAAGTTGTAGCCAATCACAAAATTCATTCTTATTTATCAAATGACTTTTGCAGTTGACAGTTGTCACAAATGTCATAATTCCGAAATATGTACACAAAGCTCCTATTGCATAGGAGTAGATAAAGTATCGTATTATATTCGCGATTATGGCCATTATTCACTCAGATGCCTTGCGCCACGCGCCTTCGGCTTGTGGCTCAAATATTATCTTCGTGAATAATGGCTGTCGTAATCGCTTATATAATAATATACTATTAATCATCTCACGTTCGGGCAAGAGCTTCCCCCATTTTTGTCCATCTCGGTTTGTCTTGGGCTGTCTTCATCCATTGTGTTCCTACCATTTCCTTGATATTATCCTCCCACCTGGTTTTAGGTCTTCCTCTTTTTCTTCTCGCTATTCCGTCGTTGATCTTATCTATCTTTTCGCCATCTTTGCAACATGACCATCCCAGTTCTATTTTTAAAATTTTTACACCACCTTAGCACATCCCGGCATCCTACACGTCTATTTTCTTCGACTTGTACACGATCGCTTAATTTTAACTTTAGAATACACCTCAGCATTTTATTTTGCATCACTAATAGCCCCTTTCTTTTGCCCGTTTAGTTAATGACCATGTCTGTGCAAATATGTCAAAGCCTGTATTACACATTTATTGAACACTTGTTTTTTGAAATTCACTGCTACACACCCTTGGAAAACTTAATTCAGCGACCAGAATTTTTTCCAAGCTTTACTTATCCTGTGCTGGAGTTCTTGCTGTTCTGCTTTTCTAAATATAATCCGACCTAGATATGTTGCTTCCGTTGCATATTCAAGTTTTTTTTACCATTAATTGTTATTGCTGCTTCTGTGCTGTTTAGTGGTATCAAGCTAACGCTACCTACTTGCATAATAATAATTACTGAGTTCTATTTTCCATATAGTCCTAGCCTAATAGGTTAGAAAATATGGATTCAAAAGAAAAGTTATTTAGAACTTTTCTTATTACTATTTTGCAATATTCGAAACCGAAAAGGTACTTTTTCTACTGATATATGTGAAAATTGTTAATTTTCCACGGCTTACCCTACATGAAAGTGACAATTTTTCATTCTAGAGATGAAAATATTTTCAGCCCTAAAGATGAAAATGAGAATTTCAAATTTATTATTTTCTTGATTAAAACACTAAACCGACTAAATTTGCGTGAACTTTCTTATCATTCAATTAAATTTCAATGAAATATTTTATGTACAAACCTAAAGTGAGCCTAAAACTGTTGTAAAAAATTTAAATAAAATGATGACATAGTGACCCATTTCACTTGAAAAGTATCATCTTCTATGAGAACACAATACGTTACTATGGAAACCACTAAACTTACAATTAAATTTGACTTGACACTTCACTTCGAATTGAATTTAAAGTCGATGCAAATCGAATAATATGGATTCTGAAACCGACATAAGTGTACTAGGAACACCGCCGGGCATTATTGAAGAGGCCAAGTCCGCTTCTAATAATATCTTACCCGAAAAATTCAGAGCAAAAAAGTTCATGAATTGGAGAAATGACAACCAAATAAACTCATTTTCAGAAAACGTTCTTCTGGCTTATATTGGAAAAATATCTAACGATGTAAAGCCATCTACCGTTTAGGTTTAGAGTATGTATTCCATGCTACGCAATACCACTAACATCAAGCATAATGTGGATATTTCAAAATACGCTAAACTCAAAGCATATTTAAAGCGAAACTCGACGAGGTTCAGAAGCAAAAAAGCTAACGTGTTAACATCACAACAAGTTCAAGCATTTATCCATGATGCACCTGACGATAAATTCTTGTTTAGGAAGGTAATTTGTTATTACATTTAATGTTCCCTATGTGGAAATACATTATTATTTATTATAGGCAGCATTAATTTTAGGCATTGCTAGCGCTTGTTGTTCCCATGAATTACGAGATTTAGCAGTTAATAATGTTCAGGATTTGGAAAAATCCTTAGCTGTGACTATCCCTAACACGAAAACCCACACCCCACGTTCCTTCATAATTGTTGGTACTTACTACAATATTTGTAATAAGTATATTAATCTACGCCCGTCAGGAGTAAACAATACAACACTCCGTCTTTCTCAATTATTAAAATGGCAGATGCACAAGACAAGTAATAGGAATCAATAAATTTGGAAATGTTTTCTGCCACTGTTCTTGCGGATACTGGAGCCAATCTGACAGAAGTAAAACAACATGGAGGTTGGAAGTCGAGCGCAGTGGCAGAACAATATATTAAAGACTAAATAAATAATAAAATAAAACGAGGACAGAAACTATTCCAATCTATTCAAAATACGTCAGAAATACTTGACTATTCAACACTATAACATATAAGCCAATCATATTGCAGAAATTTTCTTTTTTCAACCAATAACAGCAGTATATCACTGAATATTGGACACCATGCAAAATATTCACAAAACAATGTACGTACTCAAAAACTAAATAACATTGTTGCGAAATATCGCTTAGGAATGATGTTCTGTCCTTAGCGATATCGCTAAGTTACGTAAAACTAAACACCAACAAACTGTGTGAACAAAGTTTTGCTTGCGTTAAAAATTTTAAAATGTTGTGTTTTGAAAGTATTCAAGGGTAATACCACAAGTAGTGGATATATTTTTAAAAAATATATCTACTTCTAGTGGTATTTGGGACGACTATTTAACAATATTAATACATATACACATATACAACTGTGAGGTGAGGCCCGGACGCAGATGAAAAACATTCCAGGTAGGTAGTCGCGTCTGGTGCTGCACCGTGGCTCCCAAGATAGCAATTAGAGTATTTTCATGAAATAGTTATTTGAGTATTTTCCCGGCATAGTTATTTGAGTAATTTCCCGAAGCAGTACTTTGAGTACTTCTCGCCCCGTTTGACTCTCCAGGTCCGGTTGAATGTGGGAATCCCGATATTGGATCTGGTGGCGCCCTCTCTTTAACAGTAACCTACATATATCACGTCACGTCTGCTCTGTGGTGTACCGTTGTAAACCACGCCCATCTCCCTGAGCGCATTCGGGCCGAGGCCTTTAGCATTTGATACTCGCCTATCAGCGGGTGTCGTAAGGACAATTTAATACCATAACAATCTTTCCACTGGTTTAAAAATCATTGAGAAATATTCAAACCTAAGCTTGTAAGCATAAAATTCATAAATTTTTAGAAATAAAAATATGTCGGAAATTTTTTTGCTTTTTTGCAATCGCAAAAAGAATGAATCCCTCGACAATCAGATCTGCAAGGTCATTCCAGATAGTGTACATTTTTTTAACTATATCTTCGAGCGCACACCCCATCATTTTAAAAGCTGTTTTGGAAGAACCTGATTCCCGACTAGGAAAGAAATATTTACGGAACTTTTCGCGGCCAAATTAGTTACATTAACTTGCAAAACACAAAATATTGCCGTCGCTGGTATTCGAACTCCGGGCTCCCAGGCGGAATAAGATTAATATTGGTAGTCCTTCGCTTTAATCACTATAGGCCAGGGAAAATAGACTTTTTTAAGCAAAGTATGAAAAAAGCGGTGTAAAGCTCACTTTTGGTGTAGTTGTTAAAAACAACATCTAAAAGTAGTGATGAATTCCTGCGAAGCGTTTCCCACGGGAGGGAAAGGGGGTGTTAAAACTCAAATAGAACTGTTTTTTTAGTTTTTCTTCGCAAGTATGGCTTCCACGAAAAAAATAGTTATATGAGCTATTATTCCTCATTCCTCAAAAGGTTCCATTCATTTTTCATATTCGATTACTAGAAAAGCCATAAAATAGCATTTAAGATGCTATACGATATCTCTAGAGAAATGATAACTACGTGTTTATGTGTGAATCAGTTATTTAATTTCTCTTCTGTAAGTTTGGCAGTTCAGTATAGCTTAATTACCCAGAAATAAATATTCGGAATACTTTAAGGAAACAAATATCTAAGCCTATGTTTAATCTAATAATTATAAACGAATTAATGCAAACGTACAGATTATAATAGATCCATAAATGACATGTTAGGGCATTTAGGCAAAAAGTAATAAACAAATACGTAAACAACAATAGTAAATTGAACGATTTTTCTACATATGTATACTAATTTCGGTGTTTTCCAGCTGAAGAACCTCTTGATTTTCGACATTCCAATCTATTGCCAATTTTAATTATATTAGTAAACCAAATATAAGCAAGCATATGCAGTAGTATTCAAGACAAATAACAGATGATGTCGAGGAATAGTCTACCTTCTCATCGCTTTCTTCAAATGTATTAATATGATTTGCATGGAAGCATGATCCGTGATCCATGAGGAGTAGGTCGACCTCATCTGAAGATGAAATTTCAGCAAAATGTAATTTTTAGTAAAGTTGCAAGGTGAGTTCAAAGCTTCTTTAGACCCAACAAAGCAATTAACCTAATACACCTTAGTACCAAAATGCTCCCTTAGAGAGAACTACATTCTTACCATTATACGGGTGTTCAAGCTCTTCATTCTGGGGATGCCGAGCAGCGTGTAGTTTCTTATCGGTGGTTTCGTGAAAGGATAAATAACGACCCCAATTTTATTCCAGCTATTATATGGACCGATGAAGCCATTTTTACCAGGTACGGAATTACAAACTTTAGAAACCTGCACCATTATTCGTTAGAGAATCCCCATGTAACAAAAAGAATGTTTCAGCAATGATTTTCTGTCAATGTATGGGAAGGAATCTGCAATGGTTCTTTACTAGAACTGAAAAACTCGATAATCGCATCAATGCGAATGGTTGTTAGGACTTTCTTGATATACTTTAAGGCATCCCTTTAAACATTAGACAATAGATGTTCTTCCAACAAGATGGTGTACCTCCTCATAATGGCAGAATCGTTACACGATGATTAAATGACTATTTCAATAGTAGATGAATTGGCCGGTTTGTTTCTGTGAAATGGCCGCTAAGGAGTCTCGATTTCAATCAGCTGAATTTCTTTTTATGGGTTTTTTAAACAGCTGGTTTACCGTGAGATAATTTATTAACACAAGGGAATAGTTGCAGCATAATTTTTAAGGCTGCTAATGAAATTTGTGAAAACTACGTATAATATTCAGCAAAATGCATGAATCGCTAGGACGACGATGCCATGCTTATATTGCGGCTGCAGGGGAGCATTTTGAACATTTGCTGTAGTTTCTTGTTTTTTAGTCAATGTTTTCTTAATTTTGTGTTTATTAGAATGTATTTTCAAATTAATCGGATAATTACTTTCCAAATTATAGTAACAAATAGGAATTTAAAAAAATCGTTAACAACCTATATCTTTTTAAGAGAGCATTTTAGTACTACTAACGTGTTTTAGGTTAATTACTTTGTTTTGGCCTAAAAAAGCTTTGGTTAAATGTTTTACTCCTAATTATGACTCACTCTGTATATTATATAAAAACGTCTTGTATCACATACATATGTAACTAGATAGGGGCTGGAAGCGCTAAGGCCTCGAATGTCAAATAATCGCCCACATTTAGTCAACTCTTATTTAATCATTAGTTTTTCCTTTGCTCGATTTCTGTCACGCCCCCCTCTAAATCTTGAAAGCTAGTTCCGCATACGCTTATTTATATCTGGTTCACTAATATTACATTTTTTATTAAATTATACTATTAATACCTTGGAAGCTCTTAGCCGGGGTCGGTAGCTCAGTGGTAAGCATCCTTACTACTGATCTAAGGGTCGCGAGTTCGATTCCAGGTCCCGGTAAGGTTTTCAAAAATAAAAAAATGCAGATGAAAGCTTCTACAGAGTGCCATCATTCGGAAGTGATGTAAAGCCGTGGGTCTTATGTTACTACGATGTCTAGCATGTAAAAGATCCCTTGCTAGGGTTGGAACTCCTTAGTCTCGGCAAAATTCTAAGTAGGACTTTGACCATATAACCAAAGCAGTCGGTGTCTAAGGTACCTGGTACTCTGCATGCCTAGACCTTGTCCATTAACAAACAAACAAACAAACCTTGGAAGCTCGTTTTATTTACTATTATTATTTTACATAATGTACACATTTACTTATTACTTTCCGCCTAAATACCCGAACAGGATAATCCCCTATTTATTATAGTCTGTACGTACGGATTAATTGGTTTCTAATTATCAAATTAAACATAGGCTTAGACAGTTTTGTTGAAGGTAAGCCACCTAGGGCAGTTAATCCTTCGTTTCTTCAAAGCATTTCAAACTTGATTATAATTAATTTATATTACTTACTTACTTCTTCGGCGTTGCAACCCTTTGTGGGTTTTAGCTCCTTCTACAATCCTTCTCCAGTGTTTTCTAGTCCTTATCACCACTCTCCAGTTTTGGATTTTCATCGCTAGCATGTCTATTTGAACTGAATCTCCCCATTCGTAAATTGGTTAAATGGCTCGCCTTGCCCTTTAAAACTCGAGAAAGAATTTTTCTATTATGGGTTAACGACTACCACTAGTGTTTGCGTGGTAGCCGAAACGCGTACGATTTTTTAAATCTTTCTTTAGAGTCACCGTGAAGCGAACCCGAACCGACCACTTAAGAGTCGAGCATTTACTCACGGTGCCATTCGCCATCATTTTTAAATTAATGTAATTTATATAATACACATTTCAAAGGTGAAATAATTAAAGTATTCGTCCAATTTTGCTTTATAATGTCATCTTTCATTACTTGAATGCAGGCGGTATAGTAAAACTGCAAAAGAAAATTTTTATTCTTTTAGCGGTTTAAAAACTTTAATTTATAAACTTCTCTCACTGTTGTGTTGCCAAGAGTAAAACAGAATCATGGCGATGCGATTGTCGTGAAAACTGTACAGAATCTCGACCTATGTCTTAATGTTACACCAAAAACTGAATATTTTATATGACAAAGTAAGACAAAACGCATTACGCCTTCGGTTAACAAAAGTTTAACTCGCAGTAATACGCTCATCAAATCTTTATTTTAACCGCTTGTATAATAAATCACTATTATAGATATATAAAGACGACAATATTCATATGCCTGTATTGTTATCTATTTACAAATTTACAAGAAGTTTGAAGGGAAAAAATGCTGTTGCCTCCATGTCGATCATTTAACTCATTAAAAATCATTGTAAAACATCTCTGTTTGTAAAGTACCCAAAAATAATCAAAATCTAATAAAAAGATATGTTAAAATCTAATTTAGTCTATAGGCGTGAATAATATTTAAACTTTATAAATTTTTAAATCTCAATAACAACAGAATTTAATGAATTTATGGTCTCAATTCAAAGTAAAAATATTTACCAAGGGGTTAATTTCTTACCTATATTAATCCCTAGGTACTTCGGATGCAAGAGAAACTAAATGAGCAGTTAGGTCGCCCTTGTCTAACAATTAGCTTTCCTTGTCGGCGTCTCCCGAATCAGCTTTAGATTTGGTTTTTACCTGATTTCTCCGGCTTTATTTAAATTATTACGATTTTCCTTTAATAGATTTGCAGCAAAATAAATTACGCAGGAAATGATCAAATATGAACTTATTAAAACCACTACAACAAAAGTTATATCAGGGAATACTACAAAATATATAAAATTTATTGAAAAAGAACATATTGTTACGATTTATCTTCTGGGCTATTAAAAATTATACGCCGCTTCTTGTTTTAAGCATTTATTTACAGCAATTTAACTTACCGATTTAACAAAGACACAAGAACTATTAATACGAAACAATTATTATTTATACACTAACAGAAACTATTTATAACAACAAATACACTTTATTTATTTACCCATGACTTCAACATGAATGATTTATATGGCTAGATTTATTTACACACGAGTTATTTATATGGCAGCTTCGCGCACTTCAAGCTAACTTCGGACTGCCTGCCTTTCCGCTGTGCTGGCTTATATATTCCCAGTGTAAGTCATTACTGAAGCGTCGAGATATTCTTGACCATTCTGGCAAATGCTGACGCATCACCCGCATTAATCCCGCGGTCGTTCTCGAACGCTGACTCATCCGTTTGCCCGCGACCCGTCTCAAGGTCGTTCCACTGCCTTCGCGTTAAATCTTTTTGTCCCAGAACGAGTTGCAAGGGGTGCCTGTCCTCTCGCTCTTGTGGGGGTTTGATGGCGGTATTTGCAGGGGGTGCCCTTCTTGCATACGGACTGGCTGAAGAAGTAGCAGTCCACCGTAGGCTCAATGCTTTGCAACGGACTGTACTGCCGATCGCTAGGCCATCAGGAACAGGCGAATGCACTGGTCCCAGTCACGCTGATGCTCGGAAACCACCTTGGACGGATGCTTCCCCATGGTTAGGTTTATCCCTTCCACCATGCCGTCCGATTGAGGATGGAGGGCAGTGGTCCGGGTCTTGTGTATCCCCAGTAGCTTCCAAACGTTCTGGAACAGTTCAGACTCGAAATTCCGGCCCTGGTCGGAATGTAACTCCAGGGGCATTCCAAAACGGCTGAAGCACTTCTTCACCAAAACATCAGCGACAGTACCGGCCACTTGGTGAAGTATTCCAATCACACCAGGATGTATTTATTTCCCGATTCGGTTTCGGGAAATGGTCCAGCGATGTCAATGGCTATCCTCTCGAACGGACTACCGACGTTGTACTGCCGCATCGGAACTCTACGTCTTCCAACCGGTCCGTTTCCTGTAGCGCAGACTTCGCACCTCCGGCACCACTCTCGGACGTCATCTTTGCAGCTCGCCCAGTAAAACCTTTCTCGGACCTTCTGCAACGTCTTCTTCAATCCACAGTGTCCCCCAGAAGAGCCATCATGCAGGTGGCGCAGAACCTCGGCCACTCTACTCCTTGGAACCATCAATTGTGATCTCGTTGCCCTACCGTCCTCATCTCCCAAGATTCTGGTCAGGACGTTGTTGTCCAGCTGCAAGGAGTCCCATTGCGCCCAATAGGTCTTCACCGTTGGGTTGGTGGCGGAGACCTCCTGCCAGGTAGGTCGACGGCCATATCGCTTCCAGGCTATAACCGTGCCTAAGTCGGGATCGTTCTCCGGGCTGTTCTGCAACTCGTCTGGCTTCCACGAGTCGTCGACTACAGTGATACAATTAATGGGTACCGCACGACTCTCCAGCTT
>OW679203.1:3178927-3462132 GCA_940337035.1 Agriotes lineatus | reverse complement strand
AATTTTCCAGAGCATTTCCGAGGCTCAAGGTCCAGAAAATGCTCCTCGGCAAGCACCAGCACCTGGCGGACCTCCTAAGCTGTTTGGAGGAAAATTGGGTGCAGCATGTCACGGTGAGTAGATTTGTTCGTAAATAAGCTTTTTTATGTGGATGAAAAAGTTTAAGTTTATTTTAAGTAGAAATTATGGTAATCATGATTGTTTTCGAACTCGACAGTTTTCTTGTGTATTCTGATTCAGAAAAAGTGATTTCCGAAGTGATGTCAGTCTGTGAGGCTGTCGGTCTTGTCAATCCGCGAGTCGCTCTGTGTCCTCTCTACAGCTCAGGCCGATCGACTTGAAAATGTATATTTTTGTTTTCAATGAAAATTTGGAAACCCCTGTGATTTTTTGTTAAAGTCGGGCAACCGGAAGTGGTACACTTTACTCTTGTTTTTTCCGTATTCCGGGAAGATTTTATAATTGTTTGATAAAAATTAAATTTCATAAAACAAAATTATATATATTTTTCTCAATTATCTACAACTTTTCTTTAAGAATATTTTTATAGTAAGCATTGTTTTTGAAAAAAATCTTAAAATAAAATGTTTACAAAAATTTCCGCAAAATCAAAACACCTAACTAGAATATGTTTTTAAACTTTATTATACATATACTAAGTAACTGTCTATAACCTGTGTCAAAAAGTGTGTTTGTAAGAAGTAGTTTTTGAAAAAATTATATTTTTACACTCAGGAAAAACACGTCGCGTCGGCGTCGTAGTGACCACACCTCATTTTTTTTCATTTTTTTTAGGTGCAACTGCTGCCACTACTGCTGTTACCACAGCTGCTGGTTGATATATAAAACTGCTGATATAAAACTTCCCTTTGCACCGAACGCACCTTGGATTGTTGGAACTAAAATAAACTAAATGCATCTTTAGCAGTTTTAATTTAGAATTTTTTCAGGGAAAATCAGTTCTACTTCCTAATCACGAAAATATGCAATAACAACCAGTCATGTGCAGTGCTAATTATCGCTAATAGCATATAATTACTCCATTCAACTAAATTCTAAAGCTAAATATTTACGCCATAAAATTACATTTAGATAGATTTTAATCCAACACTTAACTTTAGTGGGTACATAGTTTTAGAATAAATTTAAATTATTAATGACTCACAACTGCTTTAAATTGATTGAATGTGAAAAACAGCACCTTAAAAAACAATCAGCCGACTACTATGTCACAAAAATAAAGTAAATAATTGAAAAAAAGTAGCTCATTACATTTCTGGATTGCGCCACATTAAAAATTATTGAACATCGAAGCTAGTTTTCAGACATTCGCTAGCTTTTCAGTCTGGAAAAAAAATACTTAAACTGTTGCAAACGTGAGACACCTATTATGGATGGAGCAAACATGTGCTAATTTACCAAGTCCGTATCTCTTGTGAACCCATACACCTACCGCTTATACAGATCTGTTATGAGTTATGACATACGAGTATTTTGAAAATCTCCATACTCAAAAACTCGTATTTTCGCAAAAATTATGACAGGTAATTTCTCTTGAACCTTAATCTAGACGTTTAACAAATACTGGCGCTATTGCTCATTGTTGGAAGATGAAGATATTAGTAAACACCAAATAGCAACAATGGCGTACAGCCCTAATTATCGTTCTAATAAGCATGATTCACAAAATATTAATTGTTTGGATTTTACTATTTGTCTACATCTAAAACCCATTATCGTCAAATATGTTGCTTTCTTGAATGAGCAAATACTTCTTGTCAGAACATGTTGGGGTTAAATTCAGTTGCAACTGCATGGTCGTGCTAATGCCAGCAATATCTTGTGTGCGTTAGTGTTCTTAACCGATAGCAATGGCCAAGCAGCTGACCATCGAAGAAATCAACAACTTAGATTGCGCCGAATTCACACATATGTTTAAGAATGTCATAGAAAACTACGGCTTCGTGGCTTTTCAATTGAGTAGAGACACCTTCCACAATGTAATGGATATTTATGCGGCTTTGTGCAACTTATTGGATCGTATGGACATCTACCGTAAGTTACTCCAGTAATCATAGATAACCACAAAATATAATAAATTACTCTGATCAAGGAGTTTTTCCAGATATTTCCATTAAGTTGATATGATACGTGACTTTTACAGGGAAAGAAAGAATACTCCGAGATTATCCAGGGTTAATGACAAAGCTGGGAGAATTGATCGGATTGACTGCTGAAGACAAGAGAAAGCTGTTGAACTATACTGAGGAGTAAGCATTGCATGCAATTTACCTTAAACCATCTATAGTGTTTTATGATAATTATATTAATCAACATCATACCTACTTAAATATTTCTGAAAATTGGCTGGCTAAAGGTTTGGGATTTAGTTATTGTGTATTTTCACCAGGATGGCTGCCTTGCACATTATAATCGTACTGTCTTCATGTACTAATTTAGTTTTAAGTATAGAGATGTTTACAAAAAATTTAAAGTGAAATGTTTCCAATAATGTTAGAATATTTAAAAACCCCATAGAAGACGCCATAGTTTCATAAATAATCAAAATATCAGAACAGCTTTAAGGCTAGAGTAGAATAGAGTTGCCAGGCAGAAATAGGTTCAGGATTAATAAGATAGTTCATAATTATTGTCTAGTTAGTGTGCTAAAAAGGTTTTTACATTACGTTCGCTCTATACTAATATTGAAACATTTTAAAATTCACCCATGAGAAACCTTTGAATAATAAAATACAGTTAATTTTTTCTGAAGTCTTAAAAACAAAGCTGTTACGATTTTTTTAAATAGGCCCAACAGTTCTATTCTTTTCTCAAAAACTTCATAGCTTCTAAACTATTTATGAGAATGTTAAAATCATAAAATATCCACGTGTAGGTAAGGTTATAACCGATAATATTTTAAAAAAAATAGATGCCCCATTTAGAAACAATTGAGTTGGTATTGCCCCTTCCAAACGAGTCGACCATGACGGTTCAAAATATTTTTAAAACGTAGATTATACATTCGCCACCGTAATTTTGTACATCTTTAGTACTAAATGTTAACTTTTCCATGAGGTTGGGACACCCTATACAGGGTGTTTCGTATCATTATGTTCAAATTTTGGGAGCATAAAACAGACTTAATTCTAAGACTAAAAAACACAAAAGTGGTAGGTCGATCTTTATTCGTTCTGAAGTTACAGACTTTTGAAATTATAAACCACGGATTTCAGTTCATAAATTAAACAAAAATTTAATTTTTTAATTAATGATATTTTCAAAATGCCCCCCACCTTGCTGAATACAAGCTTGTGCTCTCATGAAGTGCATATCAGCATATTCTTCATTAGAAAACCTGTAAGGCTTTTTAAACAAACGTTTACAAACAATAACACAGTAACTCACTTCAAACTAAAGTTAAAATTAATATTCAGACTTGCTATTCTTAAAGACTTTTATCTGAACAACGTTTTGGTGGTGTAGTTGATTGTTCCACAGCAACCTGGATTTTATGATTTTAATGATAAGGTTTTAGTTTGGTTTGTGAAGTTAAATCTGATTGTTTGTGGTTTATAATTTCAAAAGTCTGTAACTTTAGAACAAATAAAGATGGACCTACCACTTTTGTGTTTTTAGCCTTAGAATTAAGTCTATTTTATGCTCCCAAAATTTTAATATAACGATACGAAACACCCTGTTTAGGGTAGTTGGTGCGTACAACTCATTAGTGCTACCCTAGAGTATAGGCATACACACTTCTAAATAATACGTTTGCTAGTTTTTATAGTAGTGAGATCTAACATTTACTCAAAACTTGAAAACATGAATGAAGCTGTATGTTCTCAGCATCAAATCATTTTTGGAAGGAGGGTGTTTTAGTGGATCTGCTAGGTTTGCACTTCTAGGAGACAAATTGCTTTATTAATAAAATACAACCCACCACATTTCTTTAAAGAAAGCCTAAGACACTAATTCTACTTTGCAAAAATGGGTTTTTCAAAATAAATGCAAACATTTTTAAGAAGTCGTTCCTTGTTGAAAATTAAGGGTGTTTTTTATATAGGATTTTTCTTTTAATTCTCTTGCCACTCAGTTACACCTTTCCGAAGAGGGGGGTAAAATATATTTCTTTTTATTTTACTGAAAACTGGAAATAGTTATTTATGTATTTAGTGGGCGAAATATTTGGCTGCACAAGAATAAAGATTTCTTGATGAAAAGGAACCGAGTCAAAACAGTATTTGAGATCAGGAGAAACATTTTGCTCAGACGTTGCACACAGCGTCTTTTGTGCAGCTTCGCCAAAATCTAGAAAAATATTTATGAACAATATAGAAAATATCAGCGTGTCAAAAGTATTTTACGCCCTTAGAAGAAAAAAGTTTATATAAAAACCCTTACTTACTAACAAAAAATCGCTTCTTCAAATGCTTCGCACTTATTTTGTAAAGCTGATTCGAGATTAGGTATATTGAGAAATGCCGCTCTAGCGTTGACGAAATTTAATAACAAAACAAATTTACAACAAAATTTCTAAAAGTTTAATTCTGCAGGTCTGTTGAGCTTTTCATAAAACGCTTAACGATTTTGAATTATTAATTTTGTTGAACACAAGCTACATAATACCTACAGTAAGCCTCGAAACGTACTTAACTTAAAGCGCCAGTGTAGCTAGCTCCTCGCTTTTACATAGAAATGGGCATCCAATAGTAGGTACTTTTTTTCTTATTATCAGCTGACGTATACGCTGATAGAAACTGAAATCGACAGAATAGCATGGTCTTTATAATCCTATCCAAGTAATGTTCTTAGAGATTGATCATACTTTCTCTTTTAAACTATGAACCTTCAACTTTGAATGGAAAATTTAAATATAATTATAATTGCATTGAAAGTAATTTAGTTCACTATCAACTAAATAGTAAAGTATGTTGTGCTTTCGAAACTGCAAAGACTGCATTTTGTCTCTATAAAGTTAGCGATGGATACGATACCACTAATCACGTATTCATAATCATAACATTAGAATATTCATTTACTGAAGGAAAACGTACTTCGTCGCAGTTTAAAGTATTTTTAAGTTTTCGAATTATTCTTATTAATACATTTTAATTATACATATACACTGTGTCCCAATTTCGATGCTCACCATTGGTATCTCGGTTATTAGAAGACATAGAGCAGCGGTTAAATGGGGAAAGTTTTGCAGAATTCAATACTTACAACAAATATCATTTCAAATTTGACCTAACTTGTTTAATTTTTAAAATATTTAGAAATAATCATAATTTGCCGATTTCGTTATTCCTCCATAACTCTTTAACGCTTAATCTGACCTCTTTTAAAGTTTTACATTGTTGAGACACATTTTTAAGACAAATTATTTGATCTAAACAGAAATTCCCGATTGTCATTTGGTTTTAAGTTATTAGCGCTATCTTTTGTTTTTCATATAGCGGCCATATTCGATTTTTGGTTAGTTAGATAGTCCCTAAAAAGTGCTTTTCAACGATGTATAACATGCCTGAAAAATATTTAGTTATATGGAAAATATTAATAAAACGTAAATTAATCGTTAATATGAAATTAGTAGGCTGAAAAATTAAACAGCAATGTCAAATGAAATTCAAAAGATATTCTAAGTTATACTGTAAACTAACGAAACGATACTGACGTTTAATTTCATTATTAACCAAAAAACGTGCTGTCCAATAAAATTAGTAAGCCATGAAATTAAAAATCAGTGCGAAACAATGAAACAAATCAATAACCTGTCAAAGTACAATTAGTGCTGCTGAGATAAGTTAATTAAAACTACTTGTAGTTAGTGATTAATAATTATTGTCAAGTATTAAGATTTATACGTATTGATAATGGCATATACATATTCAAACGAAGAAAAAGTTGATATGTTGGAAGTGTATTTCAAAGCAAACAGAAACACTGAAAATGCGTGCAAGAGTTATGCAGAGCGTTTTCCAGAAAGACCACAACCACACAGGACAATTTTTAGAAGACTAGTTAGCAATTTACTGAACTTTGGAAGCTTCGAACAAAAACGAGCTAACTATGAAGTTAATGATGCTGATGCACGTCGAAATAATATTTTGCATAACGTTAGGAACAATCCCAGCACATCAGTTCGTCGTGTGGCACGAGAAACAGGTATCTGAAAATCTACTGTTCACAGAACCTTGAAGGAAAACAACTATCACCCTTACAAACCAACAATTGTACAAGGTTTAAGTGATAATGACAATCACCGAAGATTACAGTTTAGCAGGTGGTACCTTCAAAAATGTGAATATGACTCTAATTTTCCTAGAAAAATACTATGGACAGATGAAACACGATTTACCAATTGTAGAATGTTCAATAGGCATAACTAACATCATTGGTCTACTGAAAATCCACATTTGGTATAGATTTCAAGTTCGATTTAGTTTTAATTTTTGATGCGGATTAATTGATATGAAATTTTGTTTACTTTTTTTTGTTTTTAAGCTTTTTTTTAGTTTTAGATAATCAGTTAATAGGTCCTTTCATCTTTGATTACAATTTAACTGGTAACAGATATTTGGAGCTACTAACAAACGAGATAATGCCTGCTTTGAGGCAAATTATTAATTCCGAGAACATGCAAAACATCTGGTTCCAGCAAGATGGTTGCCCAGCCCATAACACTCGTAACGTGCAACATTTTTTGAGAGAAAACTTCAATGAGAGAGCGATTTCAAATAATGAACCCGTGCAATCGCCTGCGAGATCACGCGACCTTACCCCTCTTGACTTTAATTTATGGGGTACCACTAAAAACGAAGTATTTGATTTTGAACCGCCAGAAACTCGGGAAATTTTAGAATAGAGTACTAGATGTGCTACTATCTGTAAACGGAAACACGCTACGTAGAGTTCGTAACTCTACTAAAACAAGGTGTCAAAAGTGTATGGAACAGAATGGTCGTCATATTGAACAATTTCTTTAAGCTTTAAGAACTGTTTCTTTACTTTTTATTTATTATGATTTTTGTATCGTTTCGTTAGTTTACAATATAACTTAGAATGTCTTTTCACTTTCATTTGACATTGCCGTTTAATTTTTCAGCCTACTAATTTCATATTAAAGATTAATTTACGTTTTTATTAATATTTTCCTTGTGCATGTTATACATCGTTGAAAATCACTTTTTAAGGACTATCTAACTAACCAAAAATCGAATATGGCCGCCATATGAAAAACAAAAGATAGCGCTAATAACTTAAAAACAAATGACAATCGAGGGTTTCTGTTTATATCAAATAATTTGTCTTAAAAAAGTTTCTGAACAATGTAAAACCTTAAAAGAGGTCAGATTAAGCCTTAAAGAGTTATTGAGGAATAACGAAATCGGCAAATTATGGTTTTTTCTATATATTTTAAAAATTAAACAAGTTAGGTCAAATTTAAAATGATTTTAGTCGTAAGTATTAAATTCTGCAAAAATGTTCCCATTTAACCGTTGGTCTGTGTCTTCTAGTAACCGAGATACCGATGGTGAGCATCGAAATTGAAACACAGTGTACACAAAGTGATTCACGTTTTCCAAAGGATTTGGGGACGGGTTCTGTGGCTCAGGGCAAGAGAGAACGTTCTAATGGCGCATATCCTTATCAACTTAGTTACCAAAATACGGGTTTTTTTGTTAATACGGTTCTGTAAAACGTAGTAAATTGATAAATTGTATTAACAACTGCTGGCCTTTAAAAACAATGACTACTGAATTATACAGTAACCGCCAAAAAGTCGGCATCATATGGAAAGCATTTTTTATTTTTTATCTTCCAAAAACAGTTTTTACGACAATAATTTGTGCTTGTCTAAAAACCGAGTGGTTTTTATTTATTTAGAAAATAGCGTTTTTCGAAATTGTCAAAATCCAAAACTTGCTATTTTTCTGAAATTAAGTAAGATTTCATTGAGATTTTTCTAGGGTGTGTTAGTTTTTGCTAACTTAACTGAATGCCAAAAAATGCACATATTTACCGAAAAGTAATGTGTTCGCATAATTTTCACGTTTTTGATGCAAGACGTTTTTAGAAGACATATTTTTCAATTATAATTAATGTCTATTTAAATGGCTTCTAAAATTACTGTTACAAACATTCTGTAAATGTTCTTTTACAGTTAAATAGATATTAAGTATCATTAAAACATATTTTTCCAAAAAAGCAACTTGCATCAAAAACGTAAAAATTATGGGAACACATTACTTTTAGGCATAATAAAAAATCTAAGGAATAATTAACATTTTCTATTTTCTTTCAAGTCTTCACCTAAAAAAATTTAATTTTAAAATTAAATCTTGGTACGTCAAAGTTTGAAAAATGTTTTCTGGCCTTGAGATTGTCCAGTTAGCTAAAACTAACACACACCAAAAACATCTAATTGAAATCTTACTTAATTTCCGAAAAATAGGATTTTGACAGTTTCGAAAAAGAACATTTTCAAAATAAGTAAAAACTAGGTTTTTAGACAAGCACAACCAAAATAAATACTTTCTCATATAATGCCGATTTTTTGGCGGTCACTGTATATTTATCGTCTAACTGAACAACACGCAACTGAATACTCACATAGAATAATAAATTTAAAAAAATAATAAATAATTCGATCATTGGATGTGCACTCGAAGATACAGTTTAAAAAAATACACCATCTGGAATGATCTTGTGGATCTAAATGTTGAGGGCTTCATTTTTTTACGATTGTAAAAAAACAGAAAAAAATATGTTTCGACCTTTTTTTATTACTAAAAAATTATGAATTTTATGCCTACATTGCATTTACAAGTTTACTTTTGAATATTTTTTACAATGAATTTTAAACCAGTTGAAAGCTTACTCTTTCTGGATTCAGATGATATAAAATTAAACACAAAATTATTTTTAACTAATGCTACCGCAATTGTACCGGGAATAAGCGGTATAAACTTGCATCGAAGTATTTTGAAAATTATTGCACATAAAGGCATACTTCCAGCGTATGAAATGTGTACAATAAAATTGAGACATTTTTAGTGAAAGAATTATCTTTCTTGCTTTATTGTTATAAAAATACGAATAATTTTCCGCTGAGTGTTTTGAGTTTCACGCGCGACACGCTTTGCCAATCACTGATTTGCGCCGCAATACGATTATACATACTGTGCTTGCAAATCATTTGTATGTATTCTACATACTCATAATTATATTACCCTGATTGGTTATACGTGAATAATGCCATTTGTAATCACTAAAAATCAGAAATTTAAAGATTAATATAAATAATAATAATAGTCTTTTCCCGCTGCTGATCATGTAGGTCAGTGATACAGCCTTAGTAACAAAACGTGTAAGTCGGTGATTATATTTGTTTGCTGCTTTTTCTTGACAACGGAACTTGATATTATTATTAAGTTCCTAGGATAATAAAATTAGCAAAGTAAGATGCAGATTTAGACGTTTTGTTTATAAATTGCAAGTGTTTATGTGACATGTGACACTCACAGGTAACACGACTCACGAAAACTAATCCTGGTGACAGGTGACAAACCAAACCATTTTTTCAAAATTCTAGGAAAATTTCGATAAACAACGGGAAAAATATAATAAGATAACTCGGAATGTATCGTCTATTAACATTTTCGGCAGGCAACAAGCCGCGACTTCGTCTTGGCTTGTACTTGCCTACCTCAAATGTTAATAGGTCCTTACATTCCTTGTGACTTAAATAGCTATTATCTACTCTTATTAAATAATATTCACATTATAAGGACATTTTTGAATAATAATAACAGTCATAATTTGCAGTAGTAAATTATGAATTCATAATTCACGGTTTGCGGCCAATCATAATACGTATTCTATTTTCATTATTCAATAATTTTTACTTTAGAATACACCTCAGCATTTTATTTTGCGTCACTAATAGCCCCTTTCTTTTGCCCGTTTAGTTAATGACCATGTCTGT
Source organism: Agriotes lineatus (assembly GCA_940337035.1). Lineage (NCBI taxonomy): Eukaryota > Metazoa > Arthropoda > Insecta > Coleoptera > Elateridae > Agriotes > Agriotes lineatus. The sequence continues at coordinate 3,452,141 of OW679203.1, read as the reverse complement.
GCAAATATATCAAAGCCTGTGTTTAGGAACCAAAACATAATTTTAACTTTAAAAATTAAATATGCATACATTTCGTAAGCAAACTGTTGCATGCGGAAATTACAAACAAAGCATCAGCGTTTATTATCAGCACTGGTCGAATGACCCCGGTCAACAAACTGCAATCCTGCAAACTGGCTGTTTGTTTGTTATGAAATTGAATACGCAAGTGCATATGCGAGCTGAAACTAGGGCAAATATTAAACTTTGTAAGCTAAGTCAGTATTTTTAAATGTATAAATAGGAAAGAACTAGCCATTAAAATAATACAGTTTTGTTTCACTGTGTTCACGCTGACCAACGGCCCCAGGTCTTTTTTGCTACATCATCTCGTGTGAGACCGCACGAGACCGTTGGTTTGCACCCCTTTTTAATTCCTGCACCCCTAAGATATTTATGCAACTGTCCAAATTAAATTCATACAGTCCTCTACATGCTCCACCCTGAACAGCCTGTATTACACATTTATTGAACACTTGTCTTTTGAAATTCGCTGCTACACACCCTTGGAAAACTTAATTCAGCGACCAGAATTTTTTCCAAGCTTTACTTATCCTGTGCTGGAGTTCTTGCTGTTCTGCTTTTCTAAATATAATCCGACCTAGATATGTTGCTTCCGTTGCATATTCAAGTTTCTTTTACCTACTTGCATAATAATAATTACTGAGTTCTATTTTCCATATAGTCCTAACCTAATAGGTTAGAAAATATGGATTCAAAAGAAAAGTTATTTAGAACTTTTCTTATTGCTATTTTGCAATATTCGAAACCGAAAAGGTACTTTTTCCACGGCTTACCCTACATGAAAGTGACAATTTTTCATTCTAGAGATGAAAATATTTTCAGCCCTAGAGATGAAAATGAGAATTTCAAATTTATGATTTTCTTGATTAAAACACTAAACCGACTAAATGAAATATTTTATGTACAAACCTAAAGTGAGCCTAAAACTGTTTAAAAAATTTAAATAAAATGATGACATAGTGACCCATTTCACTTGAAAAGTATCATCTTCTATGAGAACACAATACGTTACTATGGAAACCACTAAACTTACAATTAAATTTGACTTGACACTTCACTTCGAATTGAATTTAAAGTCGATGCAAATCGAATAATATGGATTCTGAAACCGACATAAGTGTACTAGGAACACCGCCGGGCATTATTGAAGAGGCCAAGTCCGCTTCTAATAATATCTTACCCGAAAAATTCAGAGCAAAAAAGTTCATGAATTGGAGAAAGACAACCAGATAAACTCATTTTCAGAAAACGTTCTTCTGGCTTATATTGGAAAAATATCTAACGATGTAAAGCCATCTACCGTTTAGGTTTAGAGTATGTATTCCATGCTACGCAATACCACTAACATCAAGCATAATGTGGATATTTCGAAATACGCTAAACTCAAAGCATATTTAAAGCGAAACTCGACGAGGTTCAGAAGCAAAAACGCTAACGTGTTAACATCACAACAAATTCAAGCATTTATCCATGATGCACCTGACGATAAATTCTTGTTTAGGAAGGTAATTTGTTATTACATTTAATGTTCCCTATGTGGAAATACATTATTATTTATTATAGGCAGTATTAATTTTAGGCATTGCTAGCGCTTGTCGTTCCCATGAATTACGAGGTTTAGCAGTTAATAATGTTCAGGATTTGGAAAAAACCTTACCTGTGACTATCCCTAACACGAAAACCCATAATTGTTGGTACTTACTACAATATTTGTAATAAGTATATTAATCTACGCCCGTCAGGAGTAAACAATACAACACTCCGTCTTTCTCAATTATTAAAATGGCAAATGCACAAGACAAGTAATAGGAATCAATAAATTTGGAAATGTCTTCTGCCACTGTTCTTGCGGATACTGGAGCCAATCTGACAGAAGTAAAACAACATGGAGGTTGGAAGTCGAGCGCAGTGGCAGAACAATATATTAAAGACTCAATAAATAATAAAATAAAACGAGGACAGAAAATATTCCAATCTATTGAAAATACGTCAGAAATACTTGACTATTCAACACTATAACATATAAGCCAATCATATTGCAGACATTTGCTTTTTTCAACCAATAACAGCAGTATATCACTGAATATTGGACATCATGCAAAATATTCACAAAACAATGTACGTACTCAAAAACTAAATAACATTGTTGCAAAATATCGCTTAGGAATGATGTTCTGTCCTTAGCGATATCGCTAAGTTACGTAAAACTAAACACCAACAAACTGTGTGAACAAAGTTTTGCTTGCGTTAAAAATTTTAAAATGTTGTGTTTTGGAAGTATTCAAGGGTAATACCACAAGTAGTGGATATATTTTTAAAAAATATATCTACTTCGAGTGGTATTTGGGACGACTATTTAACAATATTAATACATATACACATATACAACTGTGAGGTGAGGCCCGGGCGCAGAGGAAAAGCATTCCAGGTAGGTAGTCGCGTCTGGTGCTGCACCGTGGCTCCCAAGATAGCAATTAGAGTATTTTCACGAAATAGTTATTTGAGTATTTTCCCGGCATAGTTGAGTAATTTCCCGAAGCAGTACTTTGAGTACTTCTCGCCCCGTTTGACTCTTCAGGTCCGGTTGAACGTGGGAATCTCGATATTGGATCTGGTGGCGCCCTCTCTTTAACAGTAACCTACATATATCACGGCACGTCTGCTCTGTGGTGTACCGTTGTGAACCACGCCCATCTCCCTGAGAGCATTAGGGGCCGAAGCCTTTAGCCCGTTTTATCGAAATCCCAGGGTGAGCGTGGCCCCATTTCCCGGACTTGTTTAGCATTTGATACTCGCCTATCAGCGGGTGTCGTAAGGACAATTTAATACCATAACAATCTTTCCACTGGTTTAAAAATCATTGAGAAATATTCAAACCTAAGCTTGTAAGCATAAAATTCATAAATTTTTAGAAATAAAAATATGTCGGAAATCTTTTTTGCTTTTTTGCAATCGCAAAAAGAATGAATCCCTCGACAATCAGATCTGCAAGGTCATTCCAGATAGTGTACATTTTTTTAACTATATCTTCGAGGGCACACCCCATCATTTTAAAAGATGTTTTGGAAGAACCTGATTCCCGACTAGGAAAGAAATATTCACGGAACTTTTATAATAATAATAATAATAATAAATGTCTTTATTATCAATTTCATATATGAAAAAAGAAATACAAAGTTAAATACATGTGCCAGGCGAAGTTCAGCACGGCGGCATCGGCAGGGCGTTGCCTCCCGCTGCTCTTCCACTTAACCTGCACTGAGAGAAAACAAAAACAATAATTAATAATTACATAAAATCGGTGCATAGATCTCAAACAAATCCCCTGAATCAGTAACCACAACTCAATAATTATCCAACACAACCTAGTTAACAATAATATATCATTCAGCTACTCCCGAACGTTCTGCCTCTGCAATAAATGTATTTTTAATTGCGTTTTAAAATGACTTATAGTCGTAGAAGATGCAAATATATCATAGAAACTATTGAAACACTTTGCGATACAGAAACTAAATGATCTCTGGAACAGTTGAGTTTTATGTGAAGTTAATGTAAGTTGGCCTCTATGCCGTAAATTTAAATTATGTACATCTGTACGAAACGTCAATTTTTTGAATAAATATGGAGGACATTTGCTCATACAAATTTTATAATAGAGACAGGCTGCATGTAGGTATCGTCTGTTCTCCATGGTAAGCCATCCGACTTCTTTCAGTTTGTGAGATATTCTGTCAAACTTTCGTATACCAAAAATCAAGCGCAGACAAGAATTTTGCAATTTCTGGATGCGCCTTTTATCTATAGAGTCTAGACATGGACCATACACCACGTTACAGTAACTTAACTTAGACAACACTAAAGATTCACATAAGATCGATTTAATTCTTACATTTAAAATACCTCTGTTGTGAAAAATAGTTCGCGGCCAAATTATTTACATCAACTTGCAAAACACAAAATATTGCCGTCGCTGGTATTCGAACTTCGGGCTCCCAGGCGGAATAAGATTAATATTGGTAGTCCTTCGCTTTAATCACTATAGGCCAGGGAAAATAGACTTTTTTGAGCAAAGTATGAAAAAAGCGGTGTAAAGCTCATTTTTGGTGTAGTTGTTAAAAACAACATCTAAAAGTAGTGATGAATTGCTGCGAAGCGTTTCTCACGGGAGGAGAGGGGGGTGTTAAAACTCAAATAGAACTGTTTTTTAGTTTTTCTTCGCAAGTATGGCTTCCACGAAAAAAATTATTATATGAGCTATTATTCCTCATTCCACAAAAGGTTCCATTCATTTTTCATATTCGATTGCTAGAAAAGCCATAAAATAGCATTTAAGATGCTATATCTCTAGAGAAATGATAACTACGTGTTTATGTGTGAATCAGTTATTTAATTTCTCTTCTGTAAGTTTGGCAGTTCAGTATAGCTTAATTACCCAGAAATAAATATTCGGAATACTTTAAGGAAACAAATATCTAAGCCTATGTTTAATCTAATAATTATAAACGAATTAATGCAAACGTACAGATTATAATAGATCCATAAATGACATGTTAGGGCATTTAGGCAAAAAGTAATAAACAAATACGTAAACAACAATAGTAAATTGAGCGATTTTTCTACATATGTATACTAATTTCGGTGTTTTCCAGTTGAAGAACCTCTTGCGTTTCGACATTCCAATCTATTACCAATTTTAATTATATTAGTAAACCAAATATAAGCAAGCATGTGCAGTAGTATTCAAGACAAATAACAGATGATGTCGAGGAATAGTCTACCTTCTCATCGCTTTCTTCAAATGTATTAATATGATTTGCATGGAAGCATGATCCGTGATCCATGAGGAGTAGGTCGACCTCATCTGAAGATGAAATTTCAGCAAAATGTAATTTTTAGTAATGTTGCAAGGTGAGTTCAAAGCTTCTTTAGACCCAACAAAGCAATTAACCTAATACACCTTAGTACCAAAATGCTCCCTTAGAGAGAACTACATTCTTGCCATTATACGGGTGTTCAAGCTCTTCATCCTGGGGATGCCGAGCAGTTTCTTATCGGTGGTTTCGTGAAAGGATAAATAACGACCCCAATTTTATTCCAGCTATTATATGGACCGATAAAGCCATTTTTACCAGGTACGGAATTACAAACTTTAGAAACCTGCACCATTATTCGTTAGAGAATCCCCATGTAACAAAAAGAATGTTTCAGCAATGATTTTCTGTCAATGTATGGGAAGGAATCTGCAATGGTTCTTTACTAGAACTGAAAAACTCGATAATCGCATCAATGCGAATGGTTGTTAGGACTTTCTTGATATACTTTAAGGCATCCCTTTAAACATTAGACAATAGATGTTCTTCCAACAAGATGGTGTACCTCCTCATAATGGCAGAATCGTTACACGATGATTAAATGACTATTTCAATAGTAGATGAATTGGCCGGTTTCTTTCTGTGAAATGGCCGCTAAGGAGTCTCGATTTCAATCAGCTGAATTTCTTTTTATGGGTTTTTTAAACAGCTGGTTTACCGTGAGATAATTTATTAACACAAGGGAATAGTTGCAGCATAATTTTTAAGGCTGCTAATGAAATTTGTGAAAACTACGTATAATATTCAGCAAAATGCATGAATCGCTAGGACGACGATGCCATGCTTATATTGCGGCTGCAGGGGAGCATTTTGAACATTTGCTGTAGTTTCTTGTTTTTTAGTCAATGTTTTCTTAATGTTGTGTTTATTAGAATGTATTTTCAAATTAATCGGATAATTACTTTCCAAATTATAGTAACAAATAGGAATTTAAAAAAATCGTTAACAACCTATATCTTTTTAAGAGAGCATTTTAGTACTACTAACGTGTTTTAAGTTAATTACTTTGTTTTGGCCTAAAAAAGCTTTGGTTAAATGTTTTATTCCTAATTATGACTCACTCTGTATATTATATAAAAACGTCTTGTATCACATATATATGTAACTAGATAGGGGCTGGAAGCGCTAAGGTCTCGAATGTCAAATAATCGCCCACATTTAGTCAACTCTTATTTAATCATTAGTTTTTCCTTTGCTCGATTTTTGTCACGCCCCCCTCTAAATCTTGAAAGCTAGTTCCGCATACGCTTATTTATATCTGGTTCACTAATATTACATTTTTTATTAAATTATACTAGTAATACCTTGGAAGCTCTTAGCCGGGGTCGGTAGCTCAGTGGAAGCATCCTGACTACTGATCTAAGGGTCGCGAGTTCGATTCCAGGTCCCGGTAAGGTTTTCAAAAATTAAAAAAATGCAGATGAAAGCTTCTACAGAGTGCCATCATTCGGAAGTGATGTAAAGCCAGCCGTGGGTCTTATGTTACTACGATGTGTAGCATGTAAAAGATACCTTGCTAGGGTTGGAACTCCTTAGTCTCGGCAAAATTCTAAGTAGGACTTTGACCATATAACCAAAGCAGTCGGTGTCTAAGGTACCTGGTACTCTGCATGCCTAGACCTTGTCCATTAACAAACAAACAAACAAACCTTGGAAGCTCGTTTTATTTACTATTATTATTTTACATAATGTACACATTTACTTATTACTTTCCGCCTAAATACCCGAACAGGATAATCCCCTATTTATTATAGTCTGTACGTACGGATTAATTTGTTCCTAATTATCAAATTAAACATAGGCTTAGACAGTTTTGTTGAGGGTAAGCCACCTAGGGCAGTTAATCCTTCGTTTCTTCAAAGCATTTCAAACCTGATTATAATTAATTTATATTACTTACTTACTTCTTCGGCGTTGCAACCCTTTGTGGGTTTTAGCTTCTTCTACAATCCTTCTCCAATGTTTTCTAGTCCTTATCACCACTCTCCAGTTTTGGATTTTCATCGCTAGCATGTCTATTTGAACTGAATCTCCCCATTCGTAAATTGGTTAAATGGCTCGCCTTGCCCTTTAAAACTCGAGAAAGAATTTTTCTATTATGGGTTAACGACTACCACTGGTGTTTGCGTGGTAGCCGAAACGCGTACGATTTTTTAAATCTTTCTTTAGAGTCACCGTGAAGCGAACCCGAACCGACCACTTAAGAGTCGAGCATTTACTCACGGTGCCATTCGCCATCATTTTTAAATTTATGTAATTTATATAATACACATTTCAAAGGTGAAATAATTAAAGTATTCGTCCAATTTTGCTTTATAATGTTATCTTTCATTACTTGAATGCAGGCGGTATAGTAAAACTGCAAAATAAAAATTTTATTCTTTTAGCGGTTTAAAAACTTTAATTTATAAACTTATCTCACTGTTGTGTTGCCAAGAGTAAAACAGAATCATGGCGATGGGATTGTCGTGAAAACTGTACAGAATCTCGACCTATGTCTTAATGTTACACCAAAAACTAACACCCGTATTCATAGTCGTTCGCCAGCGGATCGCCGGCGACTCGCCGGAGTTTCGTTATGAATAGTATGTTGGCGGCACTGTACGTCTATGTCAAATTCGAGGTGATCAGGTTAGGTTTTCAGTCAGTTTTGACAGAAACTGACCCAAATTCTAACCTGCTAACCTCGAATTTGACATAGACGTACAGTGCCGCCAACATACTATTCATAACGAAACTCTGGCGAGTCGCCGGCGATCCGCTGGCGAACGACTATGAATACGGGCGTGAATATTTTATATGACAAAGTAAGACAAAACGAATTACGCATTCGGTTAACAAAAGTTTAACTCGCAGTAATACGCTCATCAAATCTTTATTTTAACCGCTTGTATAATAAATCACTATTATAGATATATAAAGACGACAATATTCATATGCCTGTATTGTTATCTATTTACAAATTTACAAGAAGTTTGAAGGGAAAAAATGCTGTTACCTCCATGTCGATCATTTAACTCATTAAAAATCATTGTAAAACATCTCTGTTTGTAAAGTACCCAAAAATAATCAAAATCTAATAAAAATATATGCTAAAATCTAATTTAGTCTATAGGCGTGAATAATATTTAAACTTTATAAATTTTTAAATCTCAATAACAACAGAATTTAATGAATTTATGGTCTCAATTCAAAGTAAAAATATTTACCAAGGGGTTAATTCCTTACCTATATTAATCCCTAGGTACTTCGGACGCAAGAGAAACTAAATAAGCAGTTAGGTCGTCCTTGTCGAACAATTAGCTTTCCTTGTCGGCGTCTCCCGAATCAGCTTTAGATTTGGGTTTTACCTGATTTCTCCGGTTTTATTTAAATTATTACGATTTTCCTTTAATAGATTTCCAGCAAAATAAATTACGCAGGAAATGATCAAATATGAACTTATTAAAACCACTACAACAAAAGTTATATCAGGGAATACTACAAAATATATAAAATTTATTGAAAAAGAACATATTGTTACGATTTATCTTCTGGGCTATTAAAAATTATACGCCGCTTCTTGTTTTAAACATTTATTTACAGCAATTTTACTTAACGATTTAACAAAAACACAAGGACTATTAATACGGAACAATTATTATTTATACACTAACAGGAACTATTTCTAACAACAAATACACTTTATTTATTTACCCATGACTTCAACATGAATGATTTATATGGCTAGATTTATTTACACACGAGTTATTTATATGGCAGTTTCGCGCACTTCAAGCTAGCTTTGGACTGCCAGCCTTCCCGCTGTGCTGGCCTATATATTCCCCGGGTGAGTCATTCAGGAAGCGTCGAGATATTCTCGACCATTCTGGCAAATGCTGACGCATTACCCGCATTAATCCCGCGGTCGTTCTCGAACGCTTACTCATCCGTTTGCCCGCGACCCGGCTCAAGGTCGTTACAATATTAAAAGCAAACTAGAATGATTGAAATTATAATTTCGTTAGTTCCTAGATTACGTAGTGGGTTTACTAGAAATATAGAGAAAACTTAAAAACAAAATTTAAAACGAGAGTAATCTGGTCAAAACCTACCTTTTTTTTATTAAGAGAAATACTTTTTTTAAATCAAATACTTTTATAGTTATTAACGTTAGTAAGCATCTAACAAACGAAGATACATTTGTAGCCGCGGCCGTTAGGCCGAGGCTAATGAATTTATCCTAGTTAGTTATATGCGATAACGGCCGTATGTCGTTGAAAATTTTTCATAACACCTACAAAAATTGAAATTTTAGAGCAATTTAAATGAAAAAGTTAATAGTCGTTTGTATAACTAGTTTTGAAAGTCATACTTTTTTTCATGAATTTGCAGTTAGATAACGAGGGCGAATCCTGAGTTAATCAAGCAAATGAATGAAAAAAACTTCTTTCAAAACGTGTTGTACACGTAGGTTTTTTTTATAGTAATCTCTTGGTCGAAATTTAGTCGAAAACAACTTCGGAATTGACAACTGTCAAATTGACATTTCAATAAAATAGTTAAAAAAGAGTACTTTTTTCTACGACTTTTGAGTTAAGAAAAGTGGAACTTTCAATACGATTTCTCGTTAAAAAAGACGACTTTCACGATCACTATGCAAAAATAGTATTAGTAACGGGTGTAAGAAAACTCATCTTATCAGGGTCACCTATGGAAAAAAAATACGTTTGACAATACTGAAATGCATTGTGGGCGACACTGTAAGTCTATGTCAAATTCAAGGTTAGTAGGTTAGGTTTTGTGTCAGTTTTGGCACAGACTGACGCAAAACCTCGAATTTGACATAAACTTACAGTGCCACCAACTATACATTTCAGTATTGCCAATGTTAAAATGTTACTGTTCTGTTATTTCTTAACTACCTAGGCTGTTACAGATATTAAAGATACACGTTTGATTATGAGCATCGAAATGAAACGAGTTTGATTGCCAAAACGAGGTGGTGAGCCGAGTTTTGCGACAATCCATCGAGTCTCGTTAAGTGCCATAAGCAAACGTGTATTATTTAATATTTTATGTTCATCAATAAATTCTGATTCAATGTATTTTTTTATATAAAAAGAGTGCGGTAATGAAGCTCTTAACGGTACTAAAATTAATTTGGTTAATAGCCTATAACAACACGTATGAAAATAAAATGTATAACAGCCATGGCTGTTATGGGGAACTTTTCAGTCAGGTTGATAGTTCTGTTATTGACAAGTAACAAGTAGGTGTTATGAAAAATATTTAACACCCTCAAACATCAAGATCTTTTTTGAAAAGCTCAACGTATGTTCTCAATTTTTAGCACTACTCTACCATAAGGTAAATGAGTAGAGGCGGTGCAAATATGAAATCCGTCACGGTGGCACCTTCGTATTAGGCAAACCCTTGCAGGAGATTGTAAAGACGCTCTTTTATCTTACTTTAACACGTTATGCCACAATTATTCGCGTTCTATACCACTCATTGTGTAATATTTTTTACAAATGTGTGGATTTAGGTTAGCTGCAGTGCAATATTTCTGTGTGCTTAGTACAAAAATGCCTGTGTAACGTAAAAAATGTGGGTAGACCGTAAAAAAGTTAATTTGCTTGTGTGGGTAGCGGCGCTACAGTCACAGCCGTTCTTCGCTGCACCGCTTTGTACAAATACAACACAAATTACACACATTTCGAACACCAAACTGAAGCGCGACGTTTCTGCGCTCTTTTATTATTTTAATTTTGATTGCTCTAAAGTTTTTAGCTCAGACAAGGCCTCCTATAGTGTAACAGGCCGTCTCATTGCCGAGCGCCTACAAAATAGTGGTCATACGACAGCATTGCGCGCCCATTGGAAGCAGCGTATTTTCGCACAATAAATGTAATAAACCTTCTTCAAATATTCTAAATATGAGTTTTAGTGATTGAAAATCATTTCTATAACTATCATATACCATTACAATGGAAAATTAGAAGCAGGCGATGTTTTATTAAATATTTATCAGATCGAAAAAATTTACAAAATAAGTAACAATTATATTTAAATTAGAATTAAAATTACAATACATGTATACAGTTTCAGTAACTATTAATCATTTATTAACTTTATTTATTATAAGTGTAACCTATCATTATATATAATAAGAATAATTTAATCATAATACATAATATACCTTATATCTATGTAAACACTAACAAATTGCCGTTCTCGATCTGAGGATTTAGATTATTTACGGCCGGTCTTATAAAGACCACTAATCTGAGGTTAACTTTAATTTGTTGTTAAAATAAACAAAAGCGCATCAAACTGTAGGTGCTTATGACATTTTATCCATTAGTTAAATACATTTTGATGCGCTTTTGTTTATTTTAACAACGAATTAATGTTAACCTCAGATTAGTGGTTTTTATAAGACTGGCTGTTAGATGCTATTTTTTGTTTTTCTTTGAATTGCATCATTAATCATTTTATCATTTTAATTTTAGAATAATTGTTTATAATATCCTGCTGTCTTCCTTCGTCGTCGATTTTTTTCGATCGCGCCGCTACCACCTTTATTCTTCTAGTTGGACTACTTCTTTGAGTAGGTAAACGTTTCGTTAAATATGAAGGTTGATTTTTAAAAATAGTAGGATATGCGTCTTTTGTTAACCTAGGGCGATTTTTTAACCTTCAGGTTGATATAAATTATTAATTTTAATAAACCGCCTATCAAAATGGTTAATGCAAATTACACTTGATTTTGGGGGTTTAAATTTATCTCGGCATATGCAACGGGTCTACATCCATACCAAATCTGCGTTTTTTTGTAATAGTATATTACATACCGAGGTGGGAAGTGTTTCATTACTGTCGAGAGATTAGGTAGTTTACCGAGACGCGTAGCGTCGAGGTTAACTTTATCTCGAGACAGGGATGAAACTTTCCACCGTGTTATGTATACTATTTTATTTGCAATCATCTAATTTTAAAAAATAACTACAATTGAATTCTGAATAATCGATATCTTGATGTAGCTAATATGTTTGTTACCATGAAAACAACCCACTCAATGTTTTGTTACCATGGAAACACCCCACTCTTCAGGTATGTAATAGTTTTCGGGGTATGTAATAATTTCCTGGCTAGTTTCAAGTAATCATCTAGTTCCCAGCTGTTGTCATGTCACGAAATTGACACATTACAATGTGATTGCGAATAAAAGAGAATACTGTTACGTAGTGTTCTTTATTATTAATGTAGTTTGATGTGCAACCGGGTACGCAACATCGATATGGCATCTGTAATAAATCATAAAAATATTTCCATTAGTTTTTTATAATATATTATTATTGTGATTATGTTACATTTATTTTAATATCATCATACAACATTTTGAACGTAACAAAATGCTAAACCAATATCTATTTGAAGGTATTTTAAAGAATCGTTAGGTAATGTTAGTAAATCAGGTAATACATACCTTGAAGCTTGAAATTACACTTACATTTTATGAAGTACTGCAAATATAGGAAGGGAACAAAACGTTTTTACTCTGCACTTAACTGGTTAGTTCCGTGCATTGAAGAAAATTTTAAGCAGTTATCCTTTTTATATTGAAAAATGGGTCATAATAATAGTTATTTAAGTCACAAGGAATGTAAGGACCTATTAACATTTGAGGTAGGCAAGTACAAGCCAAGACGAAGTCGCGGCTTGTTGCCTGCCGAAAATGTTAATAGGCGTTGCATTCCGAGTTATCTTATTATATTTTTCCCGCTGCTTATCGAAATTTTCCTAGATTTTTGAAAAAATCGTTTGGTTTGTCACCTGTCACCAGGATTAATTTTCGTCAGTCGTGTTACCTATGAGTGTCACATGTCACATCAACACTTGCGATTTATAAACAAAACGTCTCAATCTGCATCTTGCTTTGCTAATTTTATTATCCTAGGAACTTAATAATAGTATTAAGTTCCGTTGTCAAGAAAAAGCAGCAAACAAATATAATCACCGACTTACAAGTTTTTTTACTAAGGCTGTATCATTGACTTACATGATCAGCAGCGAGAAAATATGTTTTTCCCGCTGCTGATGATGTAAGTCGGCGATACAGCCTTAGTAACAAAACGTGTAAGTTGGTGATTTTATTTGTTTGCTGCTTTCCGTTGACAACGGAACTTAATATTATTATTAAGTTCCTAGGATAATAAAATTAGCAACGCAAGATGCAGACTTAGACGTTTTGTTTATAATTGTAAGTGTTTATGTGACATGTGACATTAGTAGGTAACACGGCTCACGAAAATTAATCCTGGTGACAAGTGAAAATTCAAAATGTTTTTTTCAAAAATCTAGGAAAATTTCGATAAGCGAAAATTTCGATAAGCAGCGAGAAATTATAACAAGATAACTCGGAAAGCATCGCCTATTAACATTTTCGGTAGGCAACAAGCCACTGCTTTGCCTTGGCTTCAATATTTTTTCTACAGCCGAGAAGTTTGTTAGCTTAAATGCCCTCGGGGCTCCACCCCTCTCCAAGGATGCCCTCGGGACTCAGCTCCTCTCCAAGGGGGCCCTCGGGGCTCGGCCCCTCTCCAAGGGGGCCCTCAGGGCTCGGCCCCTCTCCAAGGGGGCCCTCAGGGCTCGGCCCCTCTCCAAGGGGGCTCTTGGAGCTCCACCCCTCTCCGAGGGTGCCCTCGCGGCTCTGCCCCTCTCCAAAGGGGCCATCGGTCTCCGCCTCTCTCTAAGAGGGCCCTTGGGGCTCCGCCCCTCTCCAAGGGGGCCCTCAGGGCTCAGCCCATCTCCAAGGGGGCTCTTGGAGCTCCACCCCTCTCCAAGGGTGCCCTCGGGGCTCCGCCCCTCTCCAAGGGGGCCATCGGGCTCCGCCCCTCTCCAATCGGGCACTCGGGGCTCCGCATACAAATCGGTTCGATATAATAACTGTACTTTTAATCTTTACAAATAAGGTTTTATAAACTCTTAAAGTACTCCGTGCTTTAAATGGAATGGCGTGTTTTATAGACAACATAAAGCACGCCGCATATGACCCTTGGAAACAGTTTAAAATCACGGCTGTAGAAAAATACCTTTTTTCGCTGCTGATCGTGTAAGTCAGTGATACAGCCTTAGTAACAAAACGTGTAAGTAGGTGATTATATTTGTTTGCCGCTTTTTCTTGACAGGAAGAGATATTTTGCATACACATGAATTATATATATACCTAGCATAAAACCGTGAATATTTCAGACAGGTATATACAGGGTGAGCACCTTAAAATAATAAAATTTTGTTTATTTTTTATTTAACTTTGTAATAGATACAATTAATAATTTGTACATAGTGCAGGCTTTATTCTCACCAAAAATGGAAGTCAATAGATATAGAATAAATGTTTTACGATACAAAAAGGAGGCACAAATTAGCGCGTTACTAAATATAGCTGCGACGCATAAATTCGAAAGGTCGGTGCTTCGTGGGGCAGGTAGAAATTGCCCAGTGCCTTACAGCATCCCACAAAACTTTAGGGCTGCATACGCGGTCCGCCTGCCTTTCGAATTCGACCACCGGTAACGTTTTTATTTATTTGAAAATTTATTTAATTTATTAGAAACGTGAAGATATTCTTACTCCTAACTTAATTTGATTTTTAAGATTTTTAAAATTATTTTGTATCACAATGTCGACGAGGAAAGTTCTGGATAAAGCCTTTTACATATTTTTTAGTTATTGTGTTCTGGGTTGCTTCTATCTAATCTAATCTACCACTCTTTTTTGGTGATTGGATGGAGCTTTAGATCGTAGATTCTTAAAAATAAATTACTTACACGAAAGATACCAGTACGCCCCTGAATTGTTAGTTTTTTCCTTAAGAACTTACTATTACAAAAAATGTTACGAAAAAAACTAGGGTCTCTTGTAGCGTAAGGATGAATAAATAAGATCTCCGCTTACTCTAACTTGGTTGTTTCAGATACGAACTCAAATTTGGATTCTCCTTCGTTATCTGCCACAAGGAATACAAGATAGAGGACATATTACACAGCCTTAAACATCGACTAACGCATGACAGGACGTTCGAAATAGAAGTAGCCGTAACGCAAATCAAGAAAATTAGCAAATATCACATCCTTTCCCTCATTAAACACGAATACGCTTGAGAGTTAGATTCTTCAGAATTTAATTACTATTAGCTTCAATTACATTCATTGTACCTTCTGTATATAGATATTCGTATTAAGCAATCATAAAATTACAGCTTTTTTCTGTTTTATTTATATTCTATAAATATTATTTATTTCTTTTTGCACAGCTTTTGTAGAGATCCGACAAACTGCAGCAGATAGAGAAGGAATTAAATGGAAAAATAAGTACACCAGCTTCTTGCAAATAACTAAATTTTGTCTCGTTCTTTAACTTCATTTAATTTCTTTATTATAACGACGGAATGTTGCTGACCAGAAATACCGGAAAGTGTAAACCTTGAACATTTTCCCCGAAAATCGTCAGCACTCAGTTTCAAGTTCATCAAATCCAGGGACGCGCATAGTTTGACCGGAGATTTAAAATAATGTTTCATTATTTCCCGAATAATGGGAACAGTTATGATCGGATATTGCATGTGCCACAGCACAGATGTAGATAAGGACTAACCTTGTCGGAAATTACAAAAAACGGCCATCATCATCATCGACATCCTTTGGTGCCGTGTTCGCTGTGCTCTTTGGGAACAACAAAGCCATTGTGCTGAGGTGAATAGACAAAGGTTGCTCGCTCTGCCAATATTTCTGTTTCTGCAGTGATGAATTTGTGCTTTTTGATTTTGGGTGTGGCCGTCTTAGTTGTAGGTATTGCTAAGGACGAATAACGTTCGAATCTATGTAGCTGATTTTCCCTAGGAAGCTGCGCCCGTTAGCGAATCGGAAACGGATCCAAGAGCGGACTGCATTTGGGTGATCCGGAAACGCAAGCATCGGAGGACAACTTCTAGTAAGTGGTTTTTCTTTTACGTAAAGGGAATTTATGCGGGGTGCGCGTTTTTCAAGTACATGTATTATATCTGTTAAATTAGAGAAAAGTTGCGTAATTTAGTACTACTCACTATCCAAAGCGGATAATTTTTCAGGATTCTGAAAATTTTATTTCGAAACAAAGGAACGGGACAAATGGATACCAGTACTTGTATTTTATTCATAATTGTTTAAAATGTAGTATCACCTGAAAGTCTGTCATAAGATTCAAAAGAATTGATTTCTTTGTTCGGTTGTACTGGCAACTTTGTTATTTGGAAATATACGGGATTGATTAAATTAAGTTGGGCAGAATTTCTACAAAAACCTGATAAAGTGACCTAAGGCTCTATCTTCTTTAGGTATCTTAAAAAAGCTAAAACTGAACAAACTTTTAATGTCAAATAATTCCATAACCACAACGATCGACAAAAATTAAAATGTAGAACTGTAGATTTTCTCACATATTTAGTAAAATTAACAGCAATTTCATAGCACTCGTAAATTTCGAACTATAACACAACTTGTTTTCTTAGTATAAGTCACAGCTGGTATGGACTTATTCAGAAGGTATTTTTTCTGATTTTATTAATATAATGTTTCATGTACTTTCAATTCGGGTTAATAATTTTCTGTTATATCGCATCGTTTACAGATAAAAATCAAAATTCCATAAAATTTATATATTTACTTTGCTTTAATTTTCATGCAGTTGTACGCTACATTATAACTTTTACTGTACTAATGTGGCCTTGATTTAGTTTAACCGACGTAAAATTCGCTTCAATGGAGATTTAACGAAATCAAAAATCTTTTGAACAAGAATTAAGCTGAATTAGTAACATCAATCCATTTAAATGAGGTCTAATCTTCCCGCTAAATCACACGTCTTACACAAAATCGCATTTCCTAACGTGTTTTATGCAAGATTTTTTTTTAATTTTAAGAGAAAATATGGTTATGTAAACTTTAAGCTGATGAAATTATAAATTTGTATATATACAGGGTGAATCGTAAATGGCGGACAATATTTACATCACCCGATTCTGCATCAAAAACTGAACAAAAAATTCTACAAACGTTTGCTCGGAAACATTTAGTTTTTAAAGAATTCATTTTTGAAAGTTTTGTAAACTTAGCAACAGTGTGTAGTCAGTCGTACTAAGCTGTATATTAAGTCCCCTGCAATTCGCGTAACAAAGTACTTGATTTAATTAGTAACCTAAGGAGACTGTATACAGGCATACTAGACCTCTTTCATAGTAAAATTCTAATTTGAATATGCTGTTTGCATTTTTCAATTAACAGCACTTAACTAGTAAGGAAATATCGACTACGTTTTAAGTGTCTTTATTTTGTGAACATTCTAAATTACAGTAAGCGCTCAAAGTGGCTACCCCCAACTTCTATGTATGTCATACACCTACCTATTATTCTTCTAGATTTTTAAGCATATTGTGTTGTTGAATCCTTATAACTGCTTCATTTATTCGTTGTTGAAGTTGCCTCTGAGTATCAATTTCCACTTCATACACAAATGCTTTTAATGTACCCCACAAGAAAAAATATAGACAGCTTAAATCTGAGCTTCTTGGTGGCCAAGGTAGTACTAGACTGCCACGACCAATTCATCGTTCTGGAAATTTCTGATTTAACCATTCTCGGGTTTGAACTCCCCAGTGTGCTGGTGCTCCGTCTCTTTGAAAAAATATATTTCTTCTTAAATCTAATGGTATATCATGTAATAGATCCGTAAAATCAATGTCTAAGAATTCAACAAAATTATTCCCATTTAGTCGATCAGGAAAAATGCACGGTCCTATAAGCATATTACCAATAATACCACCCCACACATTAACGCTAAACCAAACTTGATGATTCGTTTGGTACAGTGCATGTGGGTTTTCATCGCTCCATTGGTACATATTATGGATATTAAATGTTCCATTTCTGGTGAACGTAGTTTCATCAGTCCACAAGATACGTCCAATCAAACCAGGATTCTTTTCTTACGCACCAAGTAACCATCTGCAGAATCTGACTCTTTGCTGGTAGTCTTATGATAATAATCCCTGGACGCGTTGGTAGTGATACGGGTGCAAGCCATTTTGCTGTAATAAACGATGAACGGTTCTTTGGATAACATCCAACATTCGCTCAATGGACCGGTTCTAGTTCATTTTCGACTACATTTAAAATGCTTTCTTCAACCCCTGATAAGATTCGATAACGACGGCCTTTGTCAGCTACTGGAGTGAGTGCAGTTCTCCTAGTTGCATTCGTTGATGCAGTCGTCGAATAACATTAGCATTTGGATGCCTTCTGTTTGAATACCGTTCGGCATACATATTAGCAGCAGCATAAAAACTACCATGACATTCCCCTAAAATGAAATACATGTCTTCATACTCCAGAAAACTGTACTACATATCTCTAATTTGGGAAATCAACAATCAAAAAAAAATTATATCGAAACTCAAGAAGTGCATATACAAAAAAGCAGGAATAACCACAAATAAACCTAAACTGCAGGTAACACTAAGATTATGAGGATAATGAACACGAACACAATTAAACACGGCGTTTTGTACAGCAAATTGTCGCAGAAATGTCATTAAAAGTCAAATTACTTTAAATACTATAGTACATTACGCAACAAGTTTAGAAAAGTAATGTTTTACTGAACAAGTATGACTGGTTTGAGTATGAGCATTAGCATTAACTCGTAAAATACACGCTCTAATCTATTGGCCTCATTTGTAACTATGGAAATGACCTGTCTGATTAAATGGTGGGAAACTAAACATTTATGTTAACTATTAAAATAAATTCCCTGTATAAGCTGTTTGTTGTCAATAAAACTTTTGTATAATACGAATATCTTTGTCATCTATCTTAGATTTTCTTGAATAACTTAGTAAAAAGTTTTCGTGTGTTTCATCACCTGGTGCTTTCCCATCTTTGATGAAGAATACCGCTTTTTTAACCTCGTCCGTAATGGTTGGGCCAGTTACACATTCTGGTATAAGAGTGGGCTTTTATTTTTGAACAATTTTTCAATATATTTCCGTCATCCTTTAGTTGTTTGTTACGATTTACTTTAGCGTTAGTTGAAGTACATATTAATATTTCTGATTTCCGAACGCATGCCGATTGCATTTTTGTTAACGGAACGCACTTCGTTTGAGCGAGCAGCCGTGCTTTACAGTCCGATTCCTTCTTCTGTTCCGAGAAAGCAACCCAAGCGGTCGTGTTTAGGCCCAAGTAGTACCCAAATTTGTAATTCCTGCATGTGGTAGGATATTCTTCGTAAATGTGATTTACGGATTTTTCGGTTAGACTATGTTAATTATTTTGTTGAGTACAACTGGCCGCACACCTATAATGTCATTTTAAATGGATTTTATGGGTCAGAAAACCGCATGAAGCAAGATATTGTAATCTGTGGCGCTTCCATTTAAGAAGGTATGCAACATTTTTCTAATTTATTGAGTTCTTAGGTTTGCTCTAGATTTTTCGCTAATGCGTTATGTATTTATCATTTATTAGCGCTCCTCGCCAGGCCGCCAATTTTGGGCTGTTTATAAAGAAATTCGGAATGCACTCTATCGATGGCGCACACGTGTTAATTCGCTGAGCCTTATCTGTCAACGCGAACAGGAACCACATTCCCATGATAGCGGCACAACATCAGTCAAAGATGCTTCATCTGGCAGTGATTTTATGGGGAAACTTTGGGCCATTCAACAGTTCAAGCTGGAGGACGCAAACTAGCGTTTTATTTATTTCCGCATTTTAGCAATTTCTGCAATACAAGCGAGAAGGTACTCGTTTCTTTTTCAAATAGTAAATTTATATAATAATTGATCTCACACGCCAGAGGCAGAGTTTATGCCATAGGGGCATATGGGTAAGCATTATTATGACTATCGTATGTTTGAATGTTTGAAAGTCGTATGAACTGTTAGTCGTATATGGTTGCAATCTACGCCATATAAGAATTTTAATGTGTATTATTTGTTGATCGCACATATTTACTATTTGAGTAGGCGATACTACTAACTGTGTAATGTTTGAATAGTTGTATTAATCGATTTTATCTTTGCTGTAATTTCAAATTGTATCGCTGCTCGCAACTTCAAAGTTCGGACCGGTGTCCTTCGTTTTGTACTCTTTGGAGTTATATTACTACAGATTATTGCATGCGAATTGAATATTTTTAATATGTGGGTATTGCTCATGTTACAATGTTAATTCATGTCTATATTTATTAATTCAAATATACCAAGTATTTTGATTGTTTTCAAAGCAATGTTTTATTAGTTATTCTTTTGAAGAAACATTACAGGTGTTAATAATTCAGGTTCTCTACAGCAAAAATAGCGACAATTAGGTTTTATTGCAACGCATCCCGTGCGATTCTAGATATTAGGTTTGAAATACTGAATCCTAGTAATTTTTATTTCTTTGGGGCTTTGTCAAACCTGGCGCCTAAAATTTGACCTTATACATATTGGGATTTGGTTAATTGTAATAAATTGTATCCACCCACTCACCTATTGAAACTGAGTTAGCCATTGAAATTCAGTTAGGGATAGTTTGGTTACTGGACAATAACCGTCGTGCTGTTGTGCATTCTAGATGTTTATCCGCCGCTTTTATTACCGGGTGTTCAAAATTTAATGTGCTATGCCGAATCTGAATATTTGGTAATATGTGTGGGACCACTCTCATTCAAATCTCGCCTACACAGTTGGCAGCAGTTCGGTTGGGAGCAGTTTAATTGAAATCAGTTCCGTTCCATCTTAAATTATATATGCAAAATATAAGTGTAAATAGTAATAGACAAATAAACGATGTATTACGCACATGTATTTTAGTTAGGGGACGTAGCCCCTACATTTGGTGGCCCGCGACGAGTAAAAACAGTGCAGTGAACGAACACGTGTTCAACGAACTCGCCGAGTGCTTAAGTGTTTAAAGCTTCAACGTAGATCCTTGTCCTAAAAATGCCTTCTATCCAGCAACCGTTCTCTGCAGTAAGATTACTGAGTGATCGTAATCGAAGTATGCTGCTTCCTTCATCTTCCTGTATAAATTACAGTTATGGTGTATTCTTTCCGATTCTTCTCTTCATTTAACCATTTTTCTTTTGAATGTCTTACTTCCTTCCTTATTTCTCTTTGAATGTTCTTGTATTCTGTTTTATTTATATCTGTTTTGCTTTTTTCTAATCACCATCAAAAATAATAGAAATAATAATGTTCAGTCATCCAAGTTTTCGCAGACTACCAGATACTCTAACCGCTTTATGGGCCTGTGCACGCACATCTTGATAAGTAGGGAAAGTTGGGGTTAACCCGACCGCATTTTTTATTTATTTAATTTTATTTTCAATTTTGAATATATCTAAGTGTATTTTTCTAGAAGTGAATCTTATCATGTAAGGAATCGGCAGAAATTTTACTGTTACAATATATTTTACCAAATTACACGAAATAAAAAAAAGTATGTAAAGAAAGTTTTGGTCCAGATAGCCCCACTGGTAGGATTAACTGGACCTAGTGGTTGGGTTAACTGGACCATTTTACAAATTTTTCAAATATCTTGAGGACCAAATTTGAACTTTCTTTTGACATTGCCCAAGTTCTTATAAAATGCTTCAACATTAGTCTTGTTGAAACTCGTGGCTCGGTTTAATGATATCTGCACTGGAGTATGTAAAGGTAAGTTATGGCGTTTTCTGAACTGGATTAGACAGTACTCTCTTGCCATTTTATTGTGTTCCCAATTGAGCCTGATCACCTTATTATTTGCAACTGAAAATTCATATGCCAGACGTATTGTTGACATTTTGCTTAAAATATTGGATGACGTTGTTATATATTTCACAAGAAAAAGCTCTTCTTTGATGGTAAAAACTTACAAATGTTCATTTTAAGGACGAAAATTAACTTTGTTTGGATCATCTGCGGTTTTAACTGTATCTACATATCGTTTTAATGTACTTCGTGGTATCCCAGTACTTGTTGATGCCTGTCTATCCGTGAAATCGCCATAAACAATTAGTTTTACTGCATTTTGTAATTCCTCTTTTGAATAGGAACGACTTGCAGTGGTGCGTTTGCGATTTCACTGAATTTTCTACAAATAAAAATTAAAATGGGATTAACCGCACCGGTTCACTTAACCCCAACCATTAAAGGTTTAGTTAACCCCAAAACACATAGCAGTTCTACATGCATGTTTCTCAGGAATCCCCTACATTCTTGCACTTTCGTTTTGTAGTAGCTTTTTGGCAATGAAATACTAATATCAACATATAGTGCGATGTATAGCTCTAAATTAAATATTAAATTGTTAGAGCCTCCACACAATATCATCCCAAAATGAGTTTATCAGATCCAATTTCGTTAACACTTTCTTATCCCATATTTGACTTAATAAGGCATCAATTGTCTGCAGACTCTCATACTGGGGTTTAGTAATTTGATTTATCCTACGTGCGTCTACACATTACCTAAGACTACCATCGCTCTTTTTTACCACCATCATCGGATTAACAAAGTTCACTTTTGAATCTTCTATTACATCATCATCAAGCATTTTCTGTAACTCATGTTTTACTTTTTCGAGCTGTGCAAACGGTATTGGATAAGTTTTAGCTTTGAAGCACAACGTTTCGTCCACAATAAGTTTATGGCAATATTTCGTTGCTTGTTCTGTTTTCTGATTTATTATCTCCTTATTCTTCTCTATTATTTCCATAATTCTGCCTTTATATTGTAAGTAATCATTCCCTATCTGTTCATCATCCAGCATTCCTTCTATGATGGCACAATTATTTATTATTATTTCGTCTCCTGCACTCAAATCTTATCGTTTCCTGCACTTTTGGCTAGGCAACAATTTATATCGTCCCCTGCTTTCATTTCAGCTAGGCAACAATTTTCATGCTTTTGATCCCCATATTTGGAAACAGACCAAGGCCTTCTGATTTCATTTATTTGGATGCCAATTTTAATTCCAACTTGCTGAATAATATCGACACCTATCACAAATTGTACATTTAAGGCAGATACTATGTAAAATCGTACTACATATTCTTTTTCATTTATACTGATCTTGATTGCCAATACTTTACTTGTAGTTGAGATCTTCTTCCTTGTTGCAGATAATAAATCGATTTTATTGACTTTTATTATATTACTTTGTAAAACATTCAGATGATTATTTAGGACTTCTCCTTGTACTAATGAAACCATTGCTCCGCTATCAATTAGCGCATTATATTCTTGGTCTAAAAATGGCAATTTAATAAATGGTAAACATGAGCTTGTAATTTTATCTTCATTTTCTTCTAATAAAAATTTTCCCGTTTTGTCGTAGGCTATGGCAAAGTTGGCGATTTGTTTATTTCTACTATTTACAAAAAATGAGATTTTTTTGTCTATCGAGGGCTCCTCATGCACCTCTGCTATCTCAATTCGGTTTAGGTCATCTGCTTCTTCTTCTCTTCTCTTCATCAACATTGTATTTATAAATTTTCGATCCGATTGCTTGTTCACCTCCGATTGCTGGCATCTCCTCTTGTTTCTTTCTTCTATAAGGTCGTTGTAACTTCGTTGCTGGTAATCCCCTCTATTAAACTGTGTTCTGTATTGAGCCCAATTATTATTATTATTATTTATTTTCTGATAATTGTTGTAGTTATCCCTCTTGCCTATCGTTATTATAGTTGTAATTATTGTTAAAATTATTTCTATTAGACCTAAAGTTATTTCCAAAGTTTTCGTCCAATTTACGTTTACTAGAATTTTGGTACTCTGTTATCTGGTTTTGCCCTCTTTCATTATGTACGGCCAGGTCGTAATTTCAAACAATTTCTAAGAAATCTCTGAGCGTTTTAACATTTTGGACTGCTACTGTCCTTGTTACTTCGGCCTCCAAGTGTCTAGATAGGTGTTGAATAATTTCTTCTTCCGTAAGTTTTGGCGTTAGATATTGGGCCTTGTTATAGCGATGCATAACATAAATTTCTCTAAATCCTCCCTTGTCTACATATTTACCGGATGTTAGCTCTGTTCTTACTTGCGCCTGATGTGTTGTAGCAGTACATATCTTAGCTTCTACAATGATACCGTTCGGTATTAGTTAAACTTAATAGATAGGCAACTTAAAGTGCACTAACAGTATAAGGGGTTGCCTACCCTTTTTATAAATCTAAAGCAGACGTAATAGAAGGCTCATGGTTAAATTATTAAAAACAATAAATAACAAAATTTGCTACTTCCTTTTTGGTTGAAAAAGCAAAAGGACGCTTCTCTGTGTAGAAGCGAAGCAAATTAAAAATCCTAGCTTAAAAAGGATACACGCAGACAATAGTAAGGCTTTATTTACTCAATCCAGCATATTATTAAAACATAATAATTTTTCAGGCAGATAGGATAAATCACACAAACATTTTCTTTCTGAAAAGGGCAGTTATTACTTAACTGGTAGGTAACTAACAAGCTAATACATACAAATCATAATAGAGGGTTTTCCTTTATTCAGCTCTTAGAGACTCCTCGATAGCTACCAGCTCTTAGGCTTTTTCACTAGTTCGCATCTCCTTGTTGATTATATCTTCACCATGGAAGAGGGTATTGATGTGCTCCAAGTTGATAAGAAGAGAAAGGAGAACTTAGTTAGAAACTGCTAACAAGTTAGGAAATCACTCACCAGTCAAAGACCATTTCTTTGGTTAGATGAGGGGTTCTTCTCTGTTGATATTGGAAGATGAAGAGGTCCGAATTCAATGGTTCTCTGCATTAACCGTATGTTAATCCTGAAAGAATTAGATATTGTTAATTAGAATTAGACCAACGTCATAGCTTGAATATAGTTAAATAAGGGCATAAGCCTTAATGATAATCGATAACAGATTAGTTTCAAAGTAAAAGAATTGTTACTTACCTAGTGTTGATCCTGAATGGGACTTGAATTGGTTTGCAGCTGTCAAGTTAGTATTTCAATCACTTGTCAAATAACAAGCTTTTGATCATACGGGATTTTTCTTATACTCCCTGGAATGATATCAGCTAAACTAAACACCGATCATTAATTGTGATTAAGGAATTCGAATGAGAAATACGAGGGTATAGAGAGCTCTTTATATTTTCATCTTACTACTCAGAGGTTATTAGTTAACCCTAGAAAGCATAGGTGGCGTCATATGAGACACCACCTATTTAACTATCTAGCTTTTAGTGATTTGCTGTTATGTTATCATATTCATATTTTCAGTACCTCTCCAGAAGATTATTGTTAATATATCCCTTTCATTTTTAATTTCCAAAAATTGTTACAAGCTTTATAATACATTTTTTAGTTACTTGGTGTCGCATATGACGCCATCTATGCAATCACGTAACAAGTTTTCTCGGTAGGTGTTGGTTGGTAACAACTTGCCATCTATCAGTTCACGTACATAATTTTCATAGTAACGTAATGCGAAGTGGAATTTGTTAAAATAGCTATCACTACTGTCTTTATAGGATTACCAGTTAGCTATTATACTTGAGCCGCCGAACAGATAGAGTGGAGGAGACAACCAAAATAACATATTACAAAGGTCATTCGACAATATTTTAACTATAATTACTAAAAAGAACAGAGTTGGTGACCCTTGTAATTAGAACTAATTTCAACTGACATTAAATAACTTTTTGAGGTTATGATGCAAATATCAAGAGATCCAAAAAAGATCCTCTGCAGGCCGTGAAAATTCAAACGTATGAATGATATGTTGGTGGCACCGTAAGTCTATGTCAAATTCGAGGTTAGCAGGTTAGATTTTGCGTCAGTCTGTGATAAAACTGAGGCAAAACCTAACCTGATAACCTGCAGCGTAATTTATGTGCTCAGCAGAGACTACCGGGTGGTTTTTTAAAAACTCAATAGCAGAAGGCCCTGGATAACCTGAATCAGTTGACAATACTGAAATTTATTGTTGGTGACACTGTAAGTCTATGTCAAATTCGAGGTTAGCAGGTTAGGTTTTGCGTCAGTTTTGACACAGACAGTGTCACCAACAATACACTTCAGTACTGCCAACTGATTCAGGCTATCCAGAGCCTGCTGCAATTGAGTTTTTAAAAATCACAGTGTAGTTATTTGTCACTGTTTAACGTAGAAATTAGTACCTGGTCAGTTCCTTAGATTTAACAATTAATTTATTCATACTCATAAATAAATATTTTAACAATTTTAACTTTCGTTTTGCGCTTTAATATGCGTCTATGCAGTCAAAATTAACTTCCAGAAATTAAAAAAGGCGTATAGTAAATTTAAAGTGCCTCATTAAACAAAAAAGGTGTGGTGTCGTATACGACACCACATATGCTTTAATGTAACTTTCTTAGATGTATGCGTTCTAGGGTTAAATATGTATAAGAAATCTCCTGGATACTTATGGATTAATTAATGTAGACGTTTAATTAGAACAAATTCTAACTTGTCAGGGTAAATTAGAATTAGTAAGGAATTGCATAACATTTGTCAAAATTAAAAAGGCATAAACCTTAACAAATAACATATAATCAGTGAATTGTAAAAAGAATACCCAATTATTGTAAACATCTTAAAATTAACACTTTATAATAAAGTTATGGCGCCCATTTCTGTTGATTAATGAACTATTATCTTTATGTGAAAGTGAATCGAACTAAAAAGCCCACATTGGTTAAACCCTAATAAAAACCGTACATTGAGCTAGTCGGAGACGTGTGAGCCATCCAAGGTAAGTTATAAAAAAGGGGCACAGTGTATTGCTCCAGTATTGGTATTTTGGATGAACAACTCCTTAAATTCTTGGTACGTAGTGTACTTGCATTTAATTATGCTATGCCATATCTCGGCATTGTTTCGCATAGCCATGTTTATAATTTGTAGCTTTCTACATTCGGTCGGTATGGTCCTCATTAAGTCATCCAACTTTGCTATAAAGATCATTGGCAACTCGCCGTACCTTACTTCGAATTTAGGGATCATTTCCGTACTTAAGCTTGGAGTCGCCGCGCTTGCCAGGTATTGTTGCACTTGTTCGAGCCTTTCATGTACTTCTTGTATCTCCCTCGTAATTCGATTGTCAACAAGAGCGATATGGTGCGCGTTTCGGCTTTGTCCTTCTTGTACCTTGACCCACTGTTCATCTGTCTTCTTTCCTAGACTACTTAATTCCAATTAGATCCTTTCGTGGTGTTGTGCCAGCCGTTCTTTTGTTTTATTTTCTACACCCTTAATTCTGTCCTCTATTTCCTCTCCATTCTTTTCTATCTTTTTATCTATCAACTGTGACACTTCTTGTTGCGGTTCCTGTTTTATATCATTTTTGGTTGTGTCATTAAATGCCTCCAATTTTTCCTGTAGGCCGTTGATCTTTACTTGCAACTCTTGCTTGCTATCCAGTTGCATCTTTTCCAACTCTGCTTCAATTTTTAATTTATTGCTGCTTTCTTCTGCTTCTTTTCGGTTTGCTTTCAGTAATCTTTTCTTCCGTTCTTCAGCTTCAATTCGGTTTGCTTCATGTAACCTTCTTTCTTGCTTGTCTGCCTTTATTTTCAATTTTTGAAGCATCATTTCCATCATTACACTCAATTCGGTTGCTTGGTTTGAGGCTTGGGACTGTTGTTCTTCCGCCTGATTCCCTTGCTGTTGTTCTTCCGCCGGTTGTTCTAGTATTTCTATTATATCTTCCTCTTGGTGCTCTTCTTCCTTTCCTTCTTCCATTTTCTTCAGCCTTCTTAAACGCTTATCCGCCATTTTACTTGGTTTATTATTAATCGGACAAAAAACAGAGCGCCTGCACTCACGGACAATACTACCCACCCAAACAATAGTTCTAATATAAATTTAACAATCTTTAAGTATCCTGTGGATCAATGTTAAATACTTAAGGCTATTCTATAGTGTGGGCTTCAAGCACTTAAAAGACTGATTTTTTAGAACGTTCTTGTAGCTTCAAGTTTACTTTTGAAGCGAAGAGCGACACATCAAATAACTCAAAATTTATATTTCTAGTGCACCTTGAAACCAGTTTATTTTTAAATTGTATATTTTTTGTAAAAAACAGCAAAACGTGAAAAACTTTGCATCCCTTTTTCTCGTTTGATATACATTATTTTCGAACAAATTTGGCGCCAACAAATAGAGGAAGTGAAACTACAGTGCGCCTTGTGACTACCTTTTCTACAAGAATTATCTTTCTTTGTTTATTCTAACCGAAAGAAAATAAAAACTATCATAATTTTTGTCAGGTATACAACTTATTATACAGCAACCATTAACAGAAAATAATTATTATCGGCTTAGCATTAAGCTTTGGCATAATAATTCTATTTATGAAGATGCGTCACCGCAGGTAGCTGCCAAGACAGGAAAGGAATTTGAACGACCTGGATTAGAAAGTTGCATATTAGGGACGCTCTAATGATGATACCTACAATTCTCAACTTAAAAAATATTTCAGTCCTATTTAGACAATTCATAATTTATCCGAATGAATGGTAAATTTCAACAGTTTAGGTTTCTAAACCGTTTTTATCTCGCATTTACGATTCAATTTAAGTTGATCAAATTTAGTTGGTCATCCAAATTCTTGAAAATTTGACAGGAGTTGATCAAATAAAAGTAGCCGGACATTAATATTAATTAATTTTAATACATATTCGTATTGCAAGATGTAGATACCTTGTAAATCAATAATTGTGGGGTGTATCAATTGTGGACATCCCAATATTTTAATTATAGCATTAATGACCATTACTCAGAAACTATTAACAGATGTTATTGTTACTAAATATTGTCAATAGCACTAACTATTGTCAATATATCTCCCTAAATTGGTCAATATTGATTGTGAATAGACTTCTTTTGATTGTATTTTACATAATTCATTCTCAGAAGAGGTATATGTAACGTACTGGAGAAGTGGTTTTTCAACTTTCCATGATCAATTTTTTTTTTTTTGGTTTCATGACCAGGTAAAATGTTTAAAAGAAACAATGAAAATGATTATCTAAAACAAATTGTATTGATAGACAGCAACTAGTTGACTTTTTTTAGCGACAAAGTGTTAAAACAACAACAAATTCTAGATTTATCTGTGCAGAACTATTCTTAGTCGCTAATCATTCCGCGAAATGTCGTATTTCAAAATTTGTTGTGTAATATAGATTCTTTGATAATCTGACTATCCTGTGAACAAATTTACTCCCCTTCCAACACTGTTTTCATTAAAAAAAACTAAGTAGCCGTTTACAAAACGTTAACCTAAATATTTAATTGCGATTAACTTTTTAACATCGAATGAACTTGATTTTCTGACATTTTATTGGTCAGAGATTTTCACTTGTCTAGTGTTATTTTTATTTCCATATTTACACGTTGGCCGCGTATGTAAACCAATGTATGTATGCTAATATGTAAAACATCATTTAAAAAACATAAAATAGTGACTAAAAATTGTAGTTGGTAAATAAATTTATTTAAAATGATATATGTATCTATATCTACGTAAGTACGTCTTCTCATTAGGTGAGTTTTAAAGTGGGGAAGTGGGGGGGTTAGAAATATCTTCACTTGCACCTATAAAGGTCATAATTGGTGACTGTTTCTACAATTACCCAAATAATTTTGTGGTGTGTATTAGTGTCCTTTATTGTGTTTTGTGTTGCCTCGACATTGCTTTTTCGACTTTTGCAATGGGCCTACGTAGCAAAAAACATTTGACCTGTGGTAATCGTCGCCGAAGTATAAAAAAACGGAAGAATAATCCTCAAAAGAAGTAAGTATCTAATAAAATAAGATATATTCATAAATCACAAAAAAAAAAGAAATAGATAGCTTTTTTTAAAGTTTCATAGACACAGAGTACAGAGTAACAAATAAAATGTACCCCATTTCATTAGGAATTTTTTTGATTAAAAAAGAAGTTTTATTCTGAGGTTTTTTTCTACTGAGTTTGGAAATAGCTCACTTTTCCATATCAATATGCTTTGGCTCATTTACTTTCAAGTTAGTAAATAATGAGGTATCCCGTAGCTATTTTACAGAAACAAAACAAAATTCCATATTAAAAAATTCTTGTTCGTAGCTTAGTTTTCTTAGCTTAATTTAATTAGAATTAATTTCTTACCTAGGTCAAACCAGTTGCGAGAAGAACCTCATCTCACAGAAGATGTAGCGGAGAATATTTTTCCAGACTTGCCTGGAGGAGAGGAGACATCCAGAATTAAATATAGAGAGAGGAAGCGATTCCGTTGAAAAGCTCAAGAACATTTGTGGCCGAAGAATTGTGGACATAGGACATTTATTTGGCACTCTAAAAAGTTTGAAACATGCAGGGTTTGACTGTAGTTTTTTCTACATTGACATAGTGTCGGAAAAAAAATACGGATTAAAAATTGTGTTTGCAACCAAGTGTCGTGTGTGTGGTTTTAAAGGCACTTTCTCAACAGAAGGCTCAGGAACTGTTGAGGTGAACCAGGCTGTAATTTGTGGAACAATTGCTGTTGGAATAGGTTACTCGCAACTGAAAGAATTTTGTTCGGCACTGGACATCCCGAGTATGTCTTTCAACACCTATTCGCAAAAAAGATATAGTTCGGAAAGTTGTGGAAGAAAATGCTTTGCAACAAATGGTGGACGCTGGAAAAGAAGAAGCTGCCCTTGCTTGTGAATTGGGTGAGGTTGATGTGGATGGTACTCCCATGATACCAGTAATTGTTGATGGCGCTTGGAGCAAACGCTCTTACAAATCAAATTACAACGCTTCATCAGGGGTCGCATGCATCATTGGGGCAAGAACAAAAAAAATTTTGTACGCGGATGTAAAAAATAAATATTGTTACTTTTGTGAAAAGCATAGAGGTTCCAATCCCGTTCCAAATTATCTTTGCTTTAAAAATTGGAATGGAACGTCGACCTCTATGGAATCACAAGTTATTGTAGATGGTTTCAAAAAATCTGTAAAATTGCACGGACTAAAATTCAACAAAATAATAGGAGACGGAGACAGTACTGTTTCAAAGAAAATTAAAGAATGTAAACCATATGGACCAGCATTCCCCATAGAAAAAATAGAGTGCCGAAATCACATTTTGCGCAATTACTGTAACAAACTACGCGAGTTGTCAAAGAGGTCCAAAATTGAAGGAAAGATAAGATTTTTTTGCGTAATAATATTCTGCGTTTTCGAACCGCCATAGTAAGTGCAGTTAAGTATAGAAAAAGCCAAAACATACCAATTTATTTAAAAATTCAATACTTGAAAGAAGATATTTTGAACGGTCCAAAGCATATAATGGGATGCCACGATAACTGCAAAACGGCAGATAATACGAGCAAATATTTTTGTAAAGGTCAAAAAGCGAATGTGTAACACCTGGACCCTTCTCATAAGGGTTGTTAAACTTTACGCTCGTCGGGTAGCTTTTAAACAGTCGGAGATAATTTTGGTTCCTCAGATATATGATAATTTAGCATACAAAAACACCATCGGAATACATTTAAACAGTTTAATATATTTACCTACGATACATTTCAAATAGATATTTCCAAAGTTCATTTACACAAGAAATAACAATAACCCGTGTGGACTGCTGGAGCTGATAGCCGGCGTCCTTATCTGCACGGAGCACCAGGCGTTGCACGTGCGGTTGATAATAGTCCTTGCGCAGTAGCTGGAATCAAAACAGAGTTAAACGGTCTGCTAATTATACAGTAAATCATATCACGGCTCTAGAGATTTTACTGATAGTGCAGGGGGTGAAGCCCGTCTCTAAATTCATTTAGAGATGTCCGGAGACGATTAAACTAGAGAGGCCGCATTGCGTTAACAAATATGATTTTTATCCGAGTCCGAGCGCCGACCAAATATTGCCGCTTTTCCTCCAAAGCGGGCCGGGGAAATCTCGCGCTCTCGGACTATATTACGACTGGCAAATTTAAATTACAACGACTGCTAACTTTGAGCACGGACGGTTTCAAATATGAATTGAAATACAAGTTTAAAGCTTGAGTGCGGGCTATTTTGATTACGTCTGGAGATTACAATGAATGCTAGTTTAAAGTACAGATGCGGATTATTTCAATGCTGAATTGAAATTAACAGGAATACAAATTTACAGGTCGGATGCGGGTTACTTTAATTATGAATTAAAATCGAATGTATTGAAATCAAAAATAGACAGCTTCGGGTCGAAACTCAAATGTTTCGGCAGTTGTCTGCAGGGCAAGAATTGAATCTCGGGGCTTCTAATGCCAAAATGATTAATGGAATTATTGGACCTAATTAATAACGGGATTATTTACAGGGAAACCCTTTGGGCTAACGTAGTGGGTCTCCTAGCGGAGCCTTCCACTTCAAGCGAGCTCTGGGTTGATTAATCAGGAAATGTCTGGCACGCAAAGTGGGTTTTCTAGTGAAATCTTCCACTTCGAACGAGCCCCGGGATTGTTAATCAACTATGTTTTAAATACGCAAAGTAGGTTTTCTAGCAGAAATCGTCCACTTCAAACGTACTCTGGGAGAATTAACAGGAAGTTCGCAAAGTGGGTTTTCTTATGGAAATCTTCCACTTCGAACGAACTCTAGGTCTGGTCTACCAGCGGATATCGGAAGGAAATCAGGATCGGGAACTGGAGTCGGACTGGGGAAGTCGGTCTGGGGAATCTCTGGGAACGTCTGCTGGAATCTCGTGGAATCTCGTGGCGATTGAACGGTGCGGCTCCTTTTATGGACCCTAGAAAAGTTCTCAAGTGGGGATAGCGAGTGGGGATAGCGGCGCACGACTCGACTCGGTACTACCTTGTTATCTCTGGCCGTGACGTCGGTCCCTGCGCGCTTGTCATCACGGGCAAAATGTAACTTGAGATAACGCGAGACTGGGCGATGCGTAAATTAAACACATTTTTATTGTGTAATAATAATTTACGCGGAGGCTAGCGTTACAAATGAAGAGAATTTATATAATTCATTTGCCAAAAGTTGCATTTTTGAAGATTTTTTGGGTTATATAAACAGGGTGGCAAACCATGCCTCCAGTTTGTTGCACGACGTCGATACAAACTATGCTGAATGTTTCAATAGTATTGTGAACAAACTTGTTGGAGGTAAAAGAATCCATTTTTCAAAGCGTGGTTCCTATAAAACAAGATGTTTAGCGGCAGTATCCAACTTCAATACCAAACATTATTTTTTTACGAAGTGCAAAAAAAATGTGCAACGGAAATATTGGGGTTTTTACTAATATTTATTGCTCTTTGCCCAAACCATTTGTTAGCAAAAAAAAGAGGACGTAAATTTTACAAATCTTTAGAAGCCGACGAAGATTATGGGTTAAGCTCAGAATGTGAGTTCCCTGACAAAACCCCACAAGAATTTTCAATGTTGGTTGAAAAATTTATGGAAAAAATCGGCAGCGTAGATAAAATTAGTATAGAAATAAACACTCGGGGTCAAAGTTTGAACCCTAAATGGTTTGATGAAAAATATTGTAGATTAACGGCGAGCAACTTTGGAAGGATTTGCAAAATGAGAGAGACAACATCTACCATAAATATTGTAAAATCTTTATTATATTCATTACCATTTGAAAGCAAGGCTAAATCTTTAAAATATGGAAGTGTAAATGAAATCCACGCAAAAGAATTGTTTGAACAAGAATTTTGTCTGAATGTTGCTCCATGCGGTCTTTTCATCCATAAGAATGTTCATTTCATTGGTGCCTCTCCAGACGGCTTAATTGATCACGATGCGATCATTGAAATTAAATGCCCGTACGGAAAACATTTAAAAAACACGAAAAATAAGGATAAATCGAAAAATATCATATAAAAAATACAATGTCAACCTATTTCATTAATACAAATCGAAAAATCGGATTAATGCCGATAAAACTGAATGGACACGCGAAATTCGGTTGCGATAATCGCGACTTTCAAATGCTGCTGCCGCCATTTTCTTTACTTTTTGTAAAATGCAGCAGGGTTTTTCTTACGCAAAAATTGATGATCTTTCAGATAACGTTTGAATTTTTATGAAGTTCGATGATACTAGAAAATAGGATCCGAGGGATCACTTATCTCCCTGCTTTTGCTGATAAGAGTTCTCATGGGGGCTGGCAGCATTGTTTTTTCTTATAGCCCTACCCCTCCCCTGTCTCAAGGAACAATCAGAATCCTGAAGTTTTATGATACTATATTGAAAAAAAAAATTATAGCGCCGTTCGGTACACACGTGGCAGCAGTGTCATTTTGTGTTCCTCGATCAATGATGTAAAGAATTAGATATATGACCTTGAAAAGTTTTATCAGACTAGACTTAGTGTCACCGCCGCTCGTACTATAACAATGTAATATTTAATTTAATTAGGCAGAGAGCTATCCACTGCAATTATATGGCGCCGCAACGTGGGGCAAAAGCAAATTAATAAACAAATAAGGGGCCATTGCAAATTTTATGGCTCCCAACGTGTCGGCGAATTTTAATTAAAAATAATAATTGCCATCAACAGCAAATAGACACAAATTGCTTAAGGCCATTTTTCACTCATTCCTGAAATCGTTTCTCGCTGCGAAAATGCAGTGGCAATAAGCAACCCATCATACGTCTAAGAGTCCAAGAGAAAGTCACTAATGAGAGGTTGACAGCGGGGGGTAAAGAGATTAAGATAAGCGGCAATAAAATCAACCATACTCTGGAATAGCAAGTTCTGGACGTACTCAGAGATTTTTGTTACCAGATCAGAGAAAATTAACATAAAACAAGTAGCAGCAAAACATTTATTTTTCCACATGGTTAAATAATTTTTTTACAATTCCTAACTGTACCTTTACGGATATAGGTCTTTTTTTACAAATTTTTACAATAATCACAGTAAAAACATTATTTTATTATTATAATAGGTACCGTAAAATAATAATTATCAGAACATACCTAAATAAAAATCATTTTAACAGCATTGTATAGAAACTAAAATAAAATAACATAATATATAATAGGCACAAAACCTTATTCTATAGTAAGATACAAATACAAAAATTACAACAATTAAAAATTAATTTGGTAGCTAAAATTACTACTTTACCCTGATAGGATAAGTTAGTTTCCTATCCATCTATTGGTTATTTCCATTGATTAAAATTGTTTCATACATACAGGGTGTTTTTAATAGTTATACATATATTTTCAGAGAATGTAGTTCTCATTAAAAGAATAGCTTCGGAGAAAAAGTAGTTTAATGTTTTAAGAAAAGTTTGAGATCCACTCAAATTATTCAAAAATAATAATATAATACTATACATAATAACAATTAATTAATTACTAATATAAGAAAAACACAAAACGTGATAAAATAAATCTTTTTTATATTATCTAATTATTTAAATCGGAAAATGTTATATCTCTAATTGACAAATTGCGTTTAATTTTTGAATCCAGAAATTCTGGCAAAAATATGGAAAAATAAAATTTTGTTAATTTGTCAATCATATTATTATTCCAAAAGTTTTTACTTCTTATAAGTTCGCAGTTATAATCTTTTTGGGTATATATGAAAAAATAACAATATTCTCGATTGGTGACTTCAAGTTGACCTTGTATTTGATACATATATTTTTTTATAGCGCCGTTCGGTCCACACGTGGCAGCAGTGTCATTTTGTGTTCCCCCATCGATGACGTAACGAATTAGATATATGACCTTGAAAAATTTTATCACACTAGACTTAGTGTCACCGCCGCCCAGACTATTAGAGCCTCCACACAATATTTTTTAATTAAAAGTAATTAAAAGTAAGGCTGTATTAATTTAAATGCCTAAATGAATGGTTATATGCCCGTTTTTGTATTTTATCTACCTGCAAATAATGATAAATAAACGCTAGCTCATAAGTATAGCAAACACTCTAACTCAGTTGGGTTCCTGGTTGTTTGTGTAATTTTACAAATTATTTGAGTACGGTTCTGTTTATCGCTTAGTTTCACTACGCAGAAGCAAAATATTTGAAAGTAGGTCAAATATTACACAAAATGGATTCCGTATGCAAGATTGCGTGTTTGACGTTTTAAAATCGTGAAATTATCAAAGTTCGTACAGGTATTTATTTGAATTTTCGCGCTTTGGCAGCATTAATTATCTTTTGTTTTTAGGCAATTCCTTGTCGATGACGTCAAAGGAATGCTGCTAACAAAAATTAACAATTGTTTCTGACGCGTCCGGTTTCACCCTCGCATAACCTCAAATAATGAATCTTCTTGTTTTGCGAGCTGCACCTCCTCTATAGCCGCGGAAATGCTTGAATCTTCTTAAGTAATATCTCCTTTACCAGGCACGTAATTTTCACGGGCCTAACGTTTATACTTTTAGGTGAAATCTGTATCTTATTTTATCCGAACTGCCTCGGGAACTCTGGGGTGACGCCGTTGAGACTCTGAAACTGCTACGGGCCCCCTTAATGTGAAACCTCTTGGAGACGTTGTTACAGAGCTGCTCTACGTCCTGGAATCATCCCCTCTAGGCTGCGATGGTTTTCTTGGCTACACGTAGTGATCGAAAATTTGAGCTGAATCGGCTGCTAGCTTCTCGGAAAGGGCCCCCTCGTGAACTTTCTAATTTTTGGTTGCGGAAACACTCACAAACGATATCACACCAACTGGGATGTGCACTAATTAAAATGGTATAATTTTTAAGTTAAAAAATGCTCATTTATTATAGAAAAATGTGATTTAAAGTCGAGCACAATTTACAACGCTATTTCTTATAATTTATTCATTTGTTCTCTCTAAAATCGGTTATAAACAAAAGCTAATTTAATATTAATATAAACGGAAATTATCCAAGTTCAAATCAATTACATTTTGAAATAAATCTGCTTATAAACTATTATATTTACAAATTTCTTATATCTAAAATATTTTCTACATTTTTTTATTGAAACTTTGCACCACCACACGTTTTATTAATTGCTTTTCTCTGTTCACACGCGTAATTGCACTGATAAATTTTTTAGAGTTTACTTCCTGCACAATTCCTTTTCCTGTCTCTGTTTGCTTTTCACTCGTTTTCCCATGTCATGTGTACTTTTCACCATTGCTACTATTTCCTGTTTATTATGCCTGCCTTCTGATTGCTCTTTGCAACGTATAATTAGTTTATTCTGGCTTATACCTTTTCTAGAACCCTCACAAAATTTCACTGTCTAAATTAATTGAATTCTACGCTTGATTTTCTTGCACATACCAAACCCTTTTGTAATTAATAATTTCTTTTGGTTCGTGTGATGTATCGTATTAAGTTAATTTGTTTGCGTCTATGACCACGTGCCAATCTGGTTGCCGGGGAAACGGCGCGCATGGTTTTGGGGGGACCGAATGATAAAATTTAAGTTCCATGTTTGTTACCAAAAATGTATGTTGAAAAACACAGAAATAGAGGTGTTGGTTGAACGAGTAAAAGTTTTCCTTCGCATCTGCCGTGTATGGTTTACATCCTTACGCAAATTGGTAAGAGATGTATCAGTGGCGACGAGGATCTACAGAACCCAGTTGTTGCACTGTGAAAAGAATTTCAAAGTTTTGTAAATCGCACAGGTGCTACTAAAATGGCTGAGTACGTAGGACACCTACGTGAATTCGATCCCGCAAATTCGGAATGGTCAATTTTTAAAAAGCGCATCGACAATTATTTTCTTCCCAACAAAATAGAAGAAGCAAAGCGTAAATCAGCAGTGCTACTTAACAGTTGAAACGAAGAAGCCTAAAAATTAGTTTCCAATATGTGTTTACCTTCGGAACCGGAGGCGAAAACGTACCAGGAGCTAAGCGATCTACTGACGGGACATTTTAAACCTAGCGGTAGTGTGTTCGCGGCACGTTTTAAATTTTATACGGCAGGAAAATCTGTTAATACGATTGCAAAAGAATGAGCCGCGCGACTACGTGATTTGGCGGCAACACGTCAATTTGAAAGTACCCAGTTACGAGCAGTTAGTAGCAGGCCATGGACGCAGGCAAAAACAAAAACATTTGCATTAATTGAAAGCCCATTCTTTTGACAGTCTCGAGCTGCAATTTTGCCAGATTGGAGTTAAAGGTTATAGAGATATAAATTTTTGATTGTTATAATTCGTTTGATTTCCACTAAGCAGTATGGAAGTGCCGCGAAGTGCTTTTCGGGCTATGATGTTCTACGATTATAAACGAAGTTTAACGTATGACCAAAGTCATCAAAATTTAGTGGCAGATTTTGGCGACGATAGTCCTTCATTATCCTCAATTAGTTACTGGTTCCGTGAATTTAAACGTAGAAGGTGTACAGTGTGTCCCAAATTGGACACTTTTGATAGGAAACATTCATTTCTAGAGGATAGTAAAAAACTAACTTACATGTTACGGGCTCGTTTTTTGTGTAAAAATGAATGGCGAAAACTGCACATCGATATCTTGATCTCTTTAAAAGATACAGGATGATTTTCAATTTGGTGCATTTTCGACTCACCCCCGTAACTTGCTTATTTGTGAATATTTTGTGTTTCTGCAAAAACATTCTTAAGGCACTTTTTTAAAAGGAATCGAATGGTATGCTTAGTGTTTTTGTAAAACAAATGGCGGGGAAGCTATGACATAAACTTTTATTTTTACTTATGGTAAATTTTCGACTCACCCTTGTAACTTGCTTATTTGTGAATATTTCGTGTTTCTGAAAAAACATTCTTAAGGCAATTTTTTAAAAGGAATCGAATGGTATGCTTAATGTTTTTGTAAAACAAATGACAGGGAAGCTATGACATAAACTTTTGTTTTTACTTATGGTAAATAAAAATAGAAGTTTATGTCACAGCTTCCCCGCCATTTGTTTTACAAAATCACTAAGGATACCATTCGATTCCTTTTAAAAAAGTGCCTTAAGAATGTATTTTCAGAAACACAAAATATTCACAAATAAGCAAGTTACGGGGGTGAGTCGAAAATTTACCATAAGTAAAAATGAAAGTTTATGTCACAGCGTCCCCGCCATTTGTTTTACAAAAACACTAAACATACCATTCGATTCCTTTTAAAAAAGTGCCTTAAGAATGTTTTTGCAGAAACACAAAATATTCACAAATAAGTAAGTTACGGGGGTAAGTCAAAAATGCACCAAATTGAAAATCACCCTGTATCTTTTAAAGCGATCAAGATATCGATGTGCGGTTTTCGCCATTCATTTTTACACAAAAAACGAGCCCGTAACATGTAAGTTAGTTTTTTACTATCTTCTCTAGAAATGAATGTTTCCTATCAAAAGTGTCCAATTTGGGAC
The DNA here is from genome assembly GCA_940337035.1 of Agriotes lineatus. Lineage (NCBI taxonomy): Eukaryota > Metazoa > Arthropoda > Insecta > Coleoptera > Elateridae > Agriotes > Agriotes lineatus. Next base: position 3,412,860 of record OW679203.1, on the reverse strand, counting down.
ACACTGTACGTTAGAAGATGAACCAATACCTGGACGACCAACAGTCGCTGTTTGTGCTGAAAACGTTATTGCTGCCGAAAAGCTGATTAAGGAAAATCGGAATATCACCCATAGAGACCTTCAAGAAGAACTAGGGATTAGATCATCTGCAGTAGATACCATCTTACATAAACATCTGGGCCTAAGAAAGCTGGCAAGTCGGTGGATTCCGCATTTGCTAACCGAAAAACAAAAACAAGCACGGGTAAACTGGTGCAGGTTTATGTTAGAAAAGTTCGATGGAAAATCTTCAAAGCAGGTATTTAATATCGTTACGGCCGATGAATCGTGGATATATAGTTATGATCCTGAAACGAAACAACAGTCGACTATTTGGGTGTTTGAAAATGAGGATACGCCAACAAAAGTTAGTCGCAGTAAAAGTGTAAACAAAAAGATGATTGCAGCTTTCTTCAGATACAGTGGCCCAATCGCAGTAATTCCTCTTGAAGATCGTAAAACTGTAACTGCTAATTTGTATATAGAAGTTTGCCTTCTACAAGTCTTCCAAAAATTGTGTAGTGATCCGGCACGATCTGGTTTGCGTGGAATTTTATTGCACCATGACAACGCAACTCCCCATACGGCTGCAAAAACTTTAAATTTTTACACGAATCCGGAGTCCAGCTAGTCACTCACCCACCATATAGTCCAGACCTTGCCCCGAACGATTTTTTTTTGTTTCCGTTGATTAAAAAAACAATGTGTGGTAAGAGATTTTCTAACGCCGATGCGGCAGTTACTGAATTTCAGCGAATTTTTGACGACCTTCCAAAAAAGGAGTTTTCAACCTGTTTTGAGCAGTGGTTTCAAAGAATGAAGAAGTGTATTATGGCTAAGGGGGAATACTTTGAAAAACAATAAAATTATTTTTTTCGTACACTAGCATTGAAAGAGCTACTTTGCCGTACAATTTATTAATCAGAAAGCTGCACTTTGCGGTATTTCGTACGGCAAAGTAGCACTTTCCCGTACGTTTCCTTAGTTACAACACATATTAAACGTTACGTACATAATATTATTACTCTACTTATCAGCTATATACGAGGATCAATTTAGTATTCCATTTTGTATGCTAGTGTACGAAAAAATATTGTACGAAACTCGTATGAAAGTGGCTTTTCCATACTCGTCTCGAAATTCCGGACTCTTCCGGAAACATCTCACTCGTACTGAAAAGCTCCACTTTCTATACTTGTTACGTAAATTACTATTTTTTAAATTTCGTAGTTTTCTTGCATCTAACAATTTATAGAACAGCCCTCGTAAATATGGTGCTTCGTGACATTTTTATTATTGGCTACGACAGGGGTCCCGTGCAAGACTGACTTGGATACGTATAGAAAATACATATATCGCTCTGAGACCTTCGCATGTACAACATCGCAGGCTATTCTTGAAATAAAAAAATCGTAAATGTGTAAATCAGGTGGTAGGCAAAAATACACTCGGTTTTTTACCCCGAAAAGTTGCTGAATTTTTGAAGTTGGAAAATCTTGCTAATTATACGGGCCATTGTTGTCGACGCTCATCTGCTACACTTGTAGCTAATAGTGGAACGGATATGACGAATTTAAAGAGATTAGGAGGGTGAAAGAGTTCAACAACGGCTGAATCGTACATCGAAAACGATCGGAAAACAAAATTAAACATTTCCAAAAATGTTCTAGTGGGAGAATCTTTTGCTTCGGCATCTGGTGCTTCTGAATCTTCTCCGCCAACAAGTGCCTCTGTGTCTACGAGTTCATACACATCAAAAAAAGCAAAATTAGAAGAAACTTTACCTACCAATCCTGCTGTTATTAATGTCCCTGCTACTGACTGAAATATACAGCAAAGTCAATTGTTGACTTTGAAGATAGACATAAATGTGAATGTAAACCAGTGATTTTGTTCATTTTTTAATTTTTTTTAAGTTTTCATTATTAGGTATTAGCTAATTGTTTGTAACTACATATTTCAATAATAGTTATTTACGTGGCAAGCTTAGTAAATTAGCCTTTATAGACTAGCCGAATAATTTGCAGGGAGAGCGACGTAGGAGCGAGCCCTGTAATCCGGTGAGCCCCAATAAAGGCTAATTGCAAGGGAGCCGCGTTACAACGTTTTATTTCATCTTGGGGAACATCCTAAAAATTAATATTAATGATTAATGAAGGATGTGATTATTAGAAAACAAGGTGCCTGTAAAGTCGCGATGGCAGCATTTTACAGGCACCTGGCTTGTAAAGACTCATTTTCAGGTCGGTTCAGACGACAGTAAAAAGAGCCATTTACACGAACAAGAATTTCTGGTACAGAGACGTTACCAGTCCAGTTAAAAGTAAATTGTAAGACCGTTTACACGAACAAGTTTTTCTTGTAAATTCACTTGCAGCTGGCTGTCATGCAGTCATACCAATCTATTTAAAATTAAATAGAAACATAACCTCAAAAAATAGGTCTCTCCTGTAGGCTAGCATAGTTGCTTTTCGTAGTTTTCATACAATTGTATCAGTAATTGAATTTATTCTCTTTTCCACTGCCGCATTTTTAACGTAAATATGTCTTTGAGACAAGAACAAAACATAAAATTATGTAACAAAATTGTGTTTACTGACACAACGAAGAGGTTATGTTTACGAATTGACACAGGTTGGTATTACGGGTTTGCGAAAAATGCGCTTGCGCGAAGGCGGAACTTTTAACAAAAACTTGTAGAAAGTAGCGCATGTTCCAGTTTGCCGGTAAAAGTTTTCTTGTAGGAACGGACTTGTAAGACATTGTTTGTCTCTTTCTAATACGCGTGAATGTTAGACAGAGAAAACTTGTAACGTCACTGTACCAGAAATTCTTGTTCGTGTAAATGGCTCTTAACACTTTACAGGCACCTGGCCTGCAATGACTCATTTACCGAGTCAGTTCAGACGACAGTAATGACCGTTTAACAAGTCAAGAGAATATAATAGTTATTTACTATACAAGTGGGATAACAGCATCATTAATATACGTGTGTGTAAGTTACAAACGAGTGCGTAGCACGAGTTATGTAAGCACACAAGCATATTAATGATGCATTATCACACATGTATTGTACAAAATTTTATCTACGACTGCCTAAAATTGAAAAAAATGCATTAAGAGAAATGTCAGATGTCATTTTCAAAAATATTTTAGTAGGCAAATGTCATTATGTCATTCATTTGACACTATTTCAGCTACGCAATGAAGGCATTACACAACTCAGTTGCGTAATGAAACCATTACATAACTGAGTGGTGTAATGAGCTTCATTACCTAACTGAAATAGTGTCAAATGAGTAACGTAATGCGTTACTTATCCCGCTGGAGTAGATAAAAGATATTTACAATTGCTGGTTTTTAGGCCTTAGGGCGCAAAAGGCACTATTTACGCCTGCAAATTAATGCATAAATAACCTAATTTTAATACGATTTTACAAAATAGCTATTTATGCAACAAGTGCTAAAAGTTGATGTTTATGCAAGAGACATGAAAATTATGAAACGAAGCCGAAGGCTGAGTTTCATAAATTGTCGAGTACAATAACACTTTTAGCACGAGTATGCATACAATATTTTTTTACGACCTTAAATTTTCTGTTATTAATCCATAAATGTCGATTTAACAAAGGTTTGCATTTATGACAGTTATAATTTATGTCATAATAAAGAGATGGCCTTGACGCACAGGTGAATGTTTGTGGAGCCAGTACTGTCAAAGTCAGTTATCAAAGGTAATTAAAATAGTACACGTCTGACTTTATTCATTACATAAGGCTTTAATTATTTGAAAAACACTTTAGCTCTAACGCAAGAAGTAACTAGAATAACTTTACAACCTCACTTCCAGTTCTAAATTGTAGTTTTATAACCTCACTTCACTTTATAACACATGTGCTAAAAGTAAACAGCTGATCTCATTTTAAAAACGCTAAATTATAAAACGTCACTTTTAGTGAAAAAAGCTAGCGCTAAAAGACCTACTTTTAGTGGTGGTCGTAAAAAAAATACAGCAAGATAGACTTTTTCATTCGGGGTGTTGGTTGAGGTGTCACGTGGTAAAGTTATTCACATAGGTATTAAAAAAATATATTCTAACTATTGTATTAAATCCATAGCTAATACAAACTAAGAAGAATTGCCGAATCTAAATTCACAGATGACCACCATTACCAAGGTACACAAATGGTCGCCTGGCGCCTTCCAAGCGCCACATTTCACAGTGTCCGATATAATTATTGATAAGTTGTAACAAATTAAGTTAATACCTAAAATGATATATGCATTAGATTCTCAAAACTAGGAATGTAGAAATACATAATTAGAGCAGTAGATACACAACAATTCAAAAGTTACAAAAAGTTAAATTAATATTTTATTTTCACACAAGTATAATTTCGGCCCACACGCTTATGAACTCTACCCGTGACGTGCATACCTATCAGAAGGCTGATGTTAGCGATCTTTTTCGCGCTTTTTTGTTTGCATGTATTTGGTTTCCCGACCTATTTAGCGCAAAAGTAGTTATTATAAAAATTGTAGAGCTTGCAAATACCTGCAATTTGACCTATTATAAATTAAAATGCGACAAAAATTACGACTATAGAGCGGACCAAAGTCGTCAAGTCGGCTCGTAATTTTAATTTCATGTATCGTACTATTTCAGAAATGACATAATAAACTTCATTACCTTATTAGAATCATTATATTTCATAGACTATTACATACATCTGTCAAACGATGTCATTTAACCAATGATCGAACTCGCTTTTTTAATTTTCAACCAATCAAAAACGACTTGCGTCGATAAGGTGTTACATAACAACTTATCGGTAAGTTGTTATATAACTGCTTATCGGTAATACTCCACCTTACTCAATAAACTGATGATTCGTTAGTTTTTTTAATCGATTCAAGCAATAGTCACGCAAAATATATTGCGTACATAGTTCCTTGCTTCGATAATACTGACCAGATTGCACTCACGCTGGATTGTTTAGAAAATACGCCCGACAGCAAAGCGTCGTGCAATCTGACCAGCATTATCGGCAAGCCACTATGCACTTATAGTCGCGTCAATAAAGCCTTTTTCTCGGAAGTCCTCAGAATCAGCTCCGATTTTGACGATTTTTTTTTTAATTTTGTTTTTGTATATTATTTGAAATCAGAAACCTTTTGGAGCGGGGACGAAATGATTTATATTGTTTAAACAATATGTATGCTAATTATGTAGACAAAATTTTTTTTTATACCATATCCATTGAAAATGAGGAAAAAAGAGATATTTATGATATGTTTTCATATTACTATTGAAAACAATTGTTATACAGTGTGTCCCAAAAAGTTTTATACAAATTCAGAAAAAGTTTATCTTACATTTCATAAAAAAAAAATCTTGATAAAAAACTCTGCATGACTTGTAGATCCATAATCAAGCACAATATTTTTAAAACATTGGCTGATATACAGAGAAAATCAATATTACGATTTGGAATGAGAGTAAAATACGTTCAAACTGTAGTGGAGAGCAAAATGTTCATTGAAATTGTTTTTAAGTAGCATTTGACATTTGTTGACAGTTATTAGATATTCCAAAGCACTCTATCCAGAACGTGTTTAATAAGGACGAGTAACACAAAATCAGGCGCTTATTATGAACGGGATCTTATGATGTTTCGTACTGCGCATTAATCTAACAATTGCTGACGTATTTATTGAAATAATCTTATAATTTTTATCTGGGAAGATCACTAATCTAATAAGTTTTTGCTTCTTCTTCTTCTTCTTCAGCCTTTATTCAACCCACTGCTGGGTGTAGGCCTCCCCATACTCTTTCCATTTTTGTCTGTTCCGTGCTTCTCTCATCCAGTTGCGTCCCACTATCCTGACAATGTCGTCTTTCCACCTCATTTGTGGTCTTCCTGTATTTCTCTTTGTTAATCTCGGCCTCCATTCTAGAACTGTTTTCGTCCATCTGTTGTCCGTTATCCTGGCTATGTGTCCGGCCCATCTCCATTTTGCGCTTGCTACTGATTCTACTACATCTCTAACTTTTGTTCGTTGCCTTATCCATTCGTTTCTCATTCTATCTTTCAGTGTTATCCCTAGTAGAGAGCGCTCCATGCCCCTTTGCGCTATTTGTAGCTTGTGTATCGCTCTTGCTGTTAATGTCCACGTCTCAGCTCCGTATATTAAAACAGGCAGGATACATGTGTCAAATGCTTTCTTTTTGAGAATGATTGGAACGTCACTTTTAAACACAAAGTGTAGTTTTCCGAACGCCGACCAAGCTAGTTTTATTCGTCGTTCTATTTCTTTTATTTGATTTTCGCTTCTCATTCCTATTGTATGTCCCAAATAAATATAGCTATTTGTTTCTTCAATTATTTGGCCGTCTATCTCTATTTGTATTTTATCCTGAATTTTTTCGTTTGTCATTATCTTTGTCTTCTGGAAGTTCATCTCTAGTCCAATTTCTTTTGATTTCTCGTTTAGATCATTTAGCATTTGTTCTAACTCATTCATTGTTTGTGCTATTAAAACAACGTCGTCGGCAAATCTCAAATTGTTTATGAACTCCCCGTCAATATTTAAGCCCCGGTTTTGCCATTCTAATTTCTTAAACACGTCCTCTAACGCAAGTGTAAATAGTTTAGGAGACACGATGTCGCCTTGTCTCACTCCTCTTTCTATGGTTATAGGGTTTGTATCCTCGTGCATTTTAACCGTCATTGTTGCGTTTTTATATATTTTCTTTATTAATGAGGTATAACGATGATCAATTCTACAATGTCTCAACCCTTGAAATACTGCCCATTGTTCAATCGTATCGAATGCCTTCCTGTAGTCGATGAATGCTAAACACAGAGGCATATTGTATTCGTTTGTTTTTTCTATTATCGTTTTCAGAGTTTGTAGATGGTCTTGGGTGCTAAATCCTTTCCTGAATCCCGCTTGCTCCTTTGTTTGATAATCGTCTAGCTTTCTTGTTAAACGATTTGTAAGTATCTTCGACAATAGTTTGTACATTTGGGATAACAGTGTTATGGGTCTGTAATTTTCAGGGTTGGCTCTATCTCCTTTTTTATAGAGCAGCACCGTTTGTGCGTTTTTCCACTTTTCTGGTATATCCTCCTTTTCTAAGCACTCATTTAACAAGTTTAGTAATACTTCTTGTATTTCGTTTCCTCCCAGTTTAAGCATTTCTGTAAGAACACCATCGTTGCCTGGCGTCTTATTATTTTTCATCTGAGCTAGAGCATATTCCATCTCTTCCATGTTTATGCCTGGAATATCCTCCGAGTTTACATTCATAACTTTGCGTGCTTTTTGCAATTCACGTTGTTCTGGTATTTTAGATGTATATAATTTTTTGTAGAATTGCTCTATTTCTCTTACGATTTCAGTTCGATTTGTAATTACTTTGCTTCCAATTTTAATTTTAGATATCTGTGTTTTACCGTGTATTAGGTTTTTACGAAGCAGTTTCATGTTACAGTTATCTTCTATTATTTTTTCTACTAGTTGGTAATTGTACTTCCTTTTGTCTTTCCTAATCATTCTTCTGATACTCTTATTCATTTCTCTGTATTCTATTGTATTTACTTTACCGTTTCCTACTAATTCTCTTCTTTTCTCAAACATTTCCTTTGTTTCTTTTGTTAGAATGTCTTTCTTTTGACTGGTTTGTTTTGCTACTTCTCTAGCTGAGTCTACCAGTATGTTTGTTATTTTATTTTGTTTTTCATCTATAGTATCGGTGTCTATGATAGGGGTTGTACGGAGTCGTTGGTTTACTGCTAATGAGTACTCGTTTCTGTTTTCCTTTAATTTTTTGGTATCTATCTGATTTTTTGGTTTTTGTAATAACTTTCGTCTTTCGTACTTCACGTTTATGCACACATTAGCGCGGACCATTCTATGGTCGCTTCCGGTGTGGAACTTATTTAGGACAGAAACATCTTTTATAATATGTCTATGTTTGGATAGTATATAGTCTATTTGGTTTTTAGTTGTTCCATTTGGGCTCACCCATGTCCATTTTCTGTTTTCTTTCTTTTCATAAAACGTGTTCATGGCGTAGTACTCGTTCTGTTGTAGGAAGTTCATTAGCATCGTTCCTCTATTATTTCTTTTTCCTAGGCCGTGTTCTCCTATATACTTCTCCATCTTTTCTTCTTTTTGCCCAAGTTTGGCGTTAAAGTCTCCTACAATTATATTATATTGTGTTTTTTCATTTTCCAGGGCTTGTGTCACTTCTTCATAGAATTCTTCTACTGCTTGGTCTTCATAACTGGTTGTCGGCGCATATGCTTGTATGACTTTCATTTTGTATTTATTGGTGATTCTAAGTATTACGTATATAACTCTTTCTGATATAGCCTTCAATTCTATTATATCTTGCGTGTTTCTTTTATGTATTAGTAGTCCTACACCTCCTACCGTTGCGTTTTCTTTTCCTTTGGTGAATAGTATGTGACCTTCTGGTAATGTTATGCATTCCTCTCCTCTTCTTCTAGTTTCACTGATGCCGAGGATGTTCCACCTTATTGATTTCAACTCTTCTTGCAGTTCTTCCATTCTGTCCTGGGTTGAGAGAGATCTTGTATTGTACGTTGCTACCATCATCTTATAGTGGCAGCCTACTTGTTTCCGTTGAGTCGATTTCTTGCTCCCCCCATATTCCATGGAGCAGACTGACGTTTTTTCGTCAGTGTGGGATTCCGAACGTCTCGCTCGACCCACCTGGGGACATTTTTCAGGAATCGACAGTTTCATTTTGTATGCTGGGGGTTGTTGGCCGATACTCTACCACGCTGGCCATTGCGGGTTGGTAGAGGGGTTGGAATAGGAGGAAGGATATATTCAGATGTGGACGGGATTTAGGTTGGGACGTGATTTTCTCTTAGGTAAAGGAGGCAGAAGAAAACCACGGCTCGCGTGGGCAGGGTCGCATCCCTGAAGTAGACCCATTCTCCACTGGGTCCGTAGAGGTGTGTCTACCCGCTACCCGCAAGTTTTTGAAGTTTTTGCTACTTAATAACAATTTTAATGAACATTTTGCTCTCCACTACAGTTTGAACGTATTTTACTTTCATTCCAAATCATAATTTTGATTTTCCCTGTATATCAGCCAATGTTTTAAAAATGTTGTGCTTGATTATGGATCTACAAGTCATGCAGAGCTTTTCATCAAGATTTTTTTTTTTGTGAAATGTAAGATAAACTTTTTCTGAATTTGTATAAAACTTTTTGGGACACACTGTATATTAATATATAACAATTATTTTCAATAGTAATATGAAAACATATCATAAATATCTCTTTTTTCCTTTTTCAATGGATATGGTATAAAAAAAATTTTTGTCTACATAATTAGCATACATATTGTTTAAACAATATAAATCATTTCGTCCCCGCTCCAAAAGGTTTCTGATTTCAAATAATATAAAAAAACAAAATTTCAAAAAAAAAATCATCAAAATCGAAGCTGTTCCTGAGAACTTCCGAAGATTGCCTGTTTTATGTATTCATTGACGCGACTATTAATACATTACTGTTGATAAGTTCTTACATATATTGCAGACCAATCCAATTTGATTATTTTTAATCACGTGAGTCAGTTTGACAAATCAGACTACACTTGAAGTGGAAACGACACTATAGTGATTTTCAATCACCATACAAACTACCTAATTAAAATTCAGTAGTATCCTATTAGGCCAGTCAAATTAGATATTTACTTGACAAAAATACTACCTGAAAAGTGAGCATGTAGTTTTATAGAACAAATCACGTAGAATTGAATGAACTAAAAAGTAACAGCTAAATCAGTGGAGAAGTGAATCAAAATTGCGCTCAAAGTAATGAAAAAACGGTTTTTTGCATATAAAAGAGCAAAAAAGCGATGAATTTTTTCCAAAAAAAAATAGGCTTATGTAGTTTAAAAAGGCAAATAAATTAAGCTGTCGATGGTCAAAATCGATTAATTAGAAAAGAAGTTATCGCTAAAAAGCCGCTAAAAATGACCGATTTTTCAATTGTTCTTAACTTTTTAAAAAAACCCTATATAACGTTGAAATTTTCAGAAAGCATAGTACTCGGTGAGCAGAAAACGCACGATTTTAAAATTTGCAAAAATGTTGATTACTTTTTGCATAAATCATTTTTTTAGGAAAAAATACGTTTTCGCAGAAATTGATTTACTCAGCTTGCAGAAGTCGTATAGCAATTAGCATATGCTTATTTTGTTCCTTAAGAGTTATACTACCACACACAATATGAACGCAATTTTTTTATACTTGCAAATATGTGCAAATTTAATTTGAAAGGTGATCTTTTTTTAGGCGCACAAAATGTTGAATATTTTTGTCAATTTTAATTGTACCGAAATTACATAAGCACCATTCGATAGCTATCAACTTTCTACGAATTTAAATGCGCTTTTGTTTATTTTAACAACAGTGTACGCATAAACTTCAGATTAGTGATCTTTATAAGACTGGCTGTTAGTGTAATTATATATCACAGTCCCAGTGTATCAAAGAATACTTGGTTGATATTTTGTCAATATATGTCTGGGTGGGCAATAAACTGCAGTAATAGTTATCTCATATGCAAGCGTTTGTACTTTGATGTTGATGTTTATATTATGTAACAATTACTTGTAAATAATTTGTTTAAATATATCTTATAATCCTATTTTTAATAAAAATATTTTTCACGTTTAATGACAGTTTAGAAATGAAATAATCAGTTGCTATAATTATTCTTCTAATTAATATTATGATTCTTATAATAATTATTAGAATCATTATAATAATTTAAAAAAGGAAGGATATTCTGAGTACATTGTGCAGGGCGAGTAAACGTCCAGTGGAGCGGCCTACTACGAGTTTCTCCCCACAACGAACGCTACTCGCCACGGCACCGCTCTGAACGGAACATACATTTTGCGACGCTTAATGTAAACCGGTTCGCAATAAATAATACACGGTCAATAATTGCGAAATAATTTTTATATTACACTAGAAGTCTTCTACTAAAGTGTGTGCAAATTTCAGCCGCTAATATTAATAATTGAATGTGCAGCAATTTAAAATAAAAAAAATCCTCGGCTTCTATGAGTCGTACCTTAATCTTTTTTTAATTACGGAGAAAATTGGCAGCTATCGAATGGTGCTTATGTAATTTAGGTACAATTAAAATTGACAAAAATATTCAACATTTTGTGCTCGTAAAAAAAGATCACTTTTCACATTAAATTTGCACATATTTTCAAGTGCAAAAGAATTTGCGCTCATATTGTGTGTGGTAGTATAACTCTTAAGAAACAAAATAAGCATACGCTAATTGCTATACGACTTCTGCAAGCTGAGTAAATCAATTTCTGCGAAAACGTATTTTTTTCTAAAAAAATGATTTATGCAAAAAGTAATCAACATTTTTGCAAATTTTAAAATCGTGCGTTTTCTGATCACCGAGTACTATGCTTTCTGAAAATTTCAACGTTATATAGGGTTTTTTTTTAAAGTTAAGAACAATTGAAAAATCGGTTATTTTTAGCGGCTTTTTAGCGATAACTTTTTTTCTAATTAATCGATTTTGACCATCGACAGCTTAATTTATTTGTTTTTTTAAACTACATAAACCTATTTTTTTTGGAAAAAATTCATCGCTTTTTTGCTCTTTTATATGCAAAAAACCGTTTTTTCATTACTTTGAGCGCAATTTTGAATCACTTCTCCACTGATTCAGCTGTTACTTTTTAGTTCATTCAATTCTACGTGATTTGTTCTACAAAACTACATGCTCACTTTTCAGGTAGTATTTTTGTCAAAAAAACGAGGTATTTTCGACAATTTGACTGGCCTATATGACAAGTTGGTGGCACAGCAAATCTAAGTCAAATTCGAGGTTAGCAGGTTAGGTTTTGCGTCAGTTTTGACACAGATTGACACAAAACCTAACCTGCTAACCTCAAATTTAACATAGACTTACAGTGCCATCAACATATTATTATAATGAAGTGTCAAATTAGTTTGTCAGAAAAATGGCTTCTCGCTTCGGTAAAAATTATTAATTTATTTAAGAACGAACTTCCCAAATTCACGGCGGCCGGCGATAAATCTTTATAATTTTGACAAATAATATCCCTCAAGTGCGTTACCTTTAAGAAATAACCATCGACTTCGTCTCGGGTTATTTCTAGACAACGCACTTTCAGGTTGTTATCTGTCAAAATTATTGCGGGTGATTATCACTGCCCTTGGTAATTTATAGCTGAAAATCCTCGTGAACAACTTGAAATTCAACTTTCCTGGACCCCCAACATCCAAAAAATAAAGTTTAAAATTTCAGTTCTTAAGAATGTTTACTACTAAACGTTGTTCAAAGTACTACGTACACTTACAATATAAGCCTCAGGTTCATACGCGGCTTTTGCAGGATATGGCTTGTTGTTTTATGTATTCTGAAATGTAAAAATGTTACTACATTATTAGAATAATTCTACTTCGTATGCGGTACATTATATGATTGCATATTACTAAAAATTGTGTAATTACTTCAACTATTTGAAATGATAATATTGTGTTGAGCAATACATAAACTATCTTTTTCTCTCATCATTTCATCATGATTGATGTGCTGTGGTCGATTACGCATTCAGCATTTCAACCCATGGAAACTGAAGGTGGTTCGTCTAATAATACCCGCGTGATATCAAGTCATCGTTTAGAAGATCTGCATCTCCATATTTTGCCATGTGGTTGGTTATCTTTGAACAATAGTTTTCTCCAGGTTGTCAGTCCTACTGGCAATATAGCCATAAACACAATGAAGAAATTAAACTAGAATTAGGTATCTTCAATCTAAATAAAACAATACAGAACCAATTGGCACGAACATCTCTATAGGATGGATGACTCCCGTATACCGAAACAACTGCTTTATTGCCAGCCTACAGGCGGATGAAGAAACGTCGGATGGCCAAAAAGACGCTGGAAAGACCGCAGCTTTTATATGTGAGATGGGAACAAAGCAAAAGATGTAATCTCTGACGCTGATAATGATCATGAACGATCAACTTTATCGGTTTTGTGTACCGGGTGGCCAATTAAGAAGGGCACTCGGCCCTATCTCAAAAAATAATTGTCGTAAAGACTTGGCGTAAAAAAATTTATAACTAAAGCGGCCAAGAGAAAATGCTGGAAATTATTTCTAAGTTTCTAGAATGGCCGCCAGGGGGCGTAATCGCATTCTTGAATTTTAAATCCCGTTTTTTGAGAAATATTCTTATATTACAGATAGCTAAAATGGACAGCGTTTTAAAGCTGAGATAAATTCGATTTTTCTCCTTAAATGCTTTTTGCTCTATCTCTTAAGGGAAAGTGGTGGGGGGTGTCCGAACATTTTCGGAAATAAATGTCATTAATTTCAAAATGACTGAACGGATTTTGTCAAACTTGGAGTCGTTGAAAAAGGCTTTTCTTATGCTACCAATGCTGCCTTGAGCGGCTTGATTTACATTGCTTGTGTCGCCGTTAGAGGGCGTTTTGCGACAACACTACAAATGAAATGGATTTTCTCAAAAAAATTAAATGCAACGATATCACTTTTATTGCAACAAAAGATAGCCAAATAGGGGTCTAACACGCTAGTGAAAACCGCATTTCGATATTTCATTCCTAACCTAAAATATCAGTAAAAGAAATTAAATCTCGAAATAATGTCGCATCTTTGGAAATATTTTCAGTATACCTGCCAATAAATCCTAATTATCATTCTTTTAGCAATATATATATATATATACAGGGTGTCTCAAAAAGAATGGGACACCGATTAGTCAGAGATTCCTTAGGTTATAATAAATCGATTAAACCTAATATACCTTAGTACAAAGTCCCTCCAGTAAAAAGTTACAGGGCCTTGAAGTTCAATTTTTTATTTTTTATTTTTTTGTTAATTTCCGCAAATGTAGAGATATCAATTTAAATTTTGGTATACATGCTTACTATTATTTAATGCACTAATACAAAAATTTTCATCAACTAGGCTTAACTGTAAGAGAAACTTTACCTATCTTTGAAAACTTTTTTTAGCTTTAACTTCGTTATCTGTAACATTTTTTGAAATTTTAGGTTATTACCTAAAAGAGAATTAAAATACACAAAAATAATGTACTTTTAGTTCATAAGCGTAAAAGCAACCGTTTGCCTTAAAATGCTCATCAAAAGTTTTTGGTTGTCATTAAGACGTGCAATTATCAAGTAGCCATGATCACAAAAACAATGGTCATCTATTAAAAACCAGTTATAAATCAAAAAATCACATTAGTGACATAAGAATTCTTTTATGTTTAAGAAAATGTTCTTACATAACGAATTCTCCAATGCTGCGAGTGTAATAAAGTAAAAGACATGCTCTTCTGTTGAGTGTCAGATAGTAACTGTTTTATTAAATACGAGTACATTATCAATCATAGTCGTGTATGTTTGGTTGCATATACAACATCCTCCTTCTTAAAGAATCGTCTTATTCTAAGAACAAATTTCTAACAATAGTTTGTACATACCCATAGCACATTAATTACAATTACATTACTAGTTACAATTATTATATTACAAGTTACAGTAAACATTAGTCACAATTACATTACAAGTTACAATGACAGTTCAACACTGCTAGTGCAATACAGAAATCTAATTGCTATCATATTTCAAAATCTTTTAATTTTGTTGGTCTGTGACTTACCCTACCAGAACGTGTAATATTTTTTCCATTATTTAACATTTTGCTACCTACAGTTGTTTCATGTAATTTATTTGAAATGGTGTTTTCCAAACTAGTAGCAATGGGACATTCTTCATGGTTAATTTGTATGTTTTGGTAGATTTGTGAATTTAGATCATTTGCAGGTGTGTTAGCAGCTACTGCATTACTGGAAGATGTTTCGACTTTACAATAATTTTTATTTGTGATTGGTTTTATGAATTCATTATATAGATGAAATATGTCGCAAGCCACTTTGTAAAATGGTAATTTAACAATTTCGTGAGGTATCATCGGTTCGGAGCTTTGAGATTTCTCATAATTTTGACAGATGTGACAAGACAAGATCATATCCTGTATGCATTTAGTCATTCCAGGCCAGTAGAATGATAAATTAGCTTTTGAAACTGTCTTATTGATCCCTGAATGGCTATAATGAAGTTTTTCTAAAATTTCTTTCCTGCCACTTTTGGGTACTATTAGCTTTTGGTTCTTGTACACGAGTTCATCCATTATTGTTAACTCATGTTTAAATTTATAGTAAAATTTTATATTTTCTGCAAGGTCTTTCATTCGTGGTGGCCAACCGTTTACGATGTAATCTTTTAATTTCACTAGGTCTAAATCTAAATTAGTTTGCTTTTTATAATCATTTCGTTTAGCATCTGAAATATTTAGGTACTCAGAAATTAAACATACTTGTGCATTTAATTCTAGGTCTAAATTTTCATCAAAATTTTTGTCCTTTATAAAGGCTCTCGATAAAGCGTCTGCCAGGATTAATTGTTTTCCTGGTTTATATACTAAATTGAAATCATATTTATGCAATTGTATTAGAATTTTCTGAAGTCTGGCTGGACAAGAGTTTAGGGGTTTCCTAATAATTTGTAGCAAGGGTTTGTGGTCGGTTTCGACCGTGAATTGTCTACCAAATACATATTGTTTAAACCTTTCTATCCCGAACCAGATCGCCAGTAATTCTTTTTCAATTTGCGCGTATCTCATTTGCGCATCCGTAAGAGCACGAGACGAATGAGCACACGGACGTCCTTCCTGCAGAAGAACTGCACCCATCCCATTTTTTGACGCGTCTACTGAAATTGTGGTTGCTTTGTTTATATCAAAAAACTGTAAGCACGGACTTCTACTTATTATAAGTTTTAAAGTGTCAAATGCTTCATCATGTTTTTTCTCCCAATTGAACATAATATCTTTTTTTAATAGTTCCCTTAGAGGTGCTGTTTTATGAGATAGGTTTTCTACAAATTTGCCTATATAAGTTACTAACCCCAGAAACCTTTGTACGTCTCCCACATTCTGCGGTTTCTGCATTTTTACAATTGCTTCTATTTTTGAATCGTCTGCATTCAATCCCTCTTTTGATATTCTGTGTCCCATGTATTGGACTTCGTTTGCAAGAAATTTGCATTTTTCTTTATTAAGCCTAAGGTTGTGTTTAGCTGCCATTTTTAATACTAGTTCTAAACGTTGGTTATGTTCAGCCTTAGTTTTTCCTGATACTATTATGTCATCGATATATACACTAACACCTTCTATGTTTCCAAATATCTCTTGCATTCTCTCTTGGAATACTTCAGAGGCACTAACTAGACCATAAGGTAATCGTAAAAACCTGTACCTCCCAAAAGGAGTTCCAAAAGTGCATAATTTTGTGCTATCCCTGTCTAACTTGATTTGTAAAAATCCCTGAGTAGCATCTAGAGTAGTAAAATATTGTGCACCCGCTAATTTGACTGTTAGTTCGTCTAATGTTGGTATTTGGAAATAATGTCGTTTTATTGACTTGTTCAGATCAGAAGGATCTAGACAAATCCTAAACTGTCCATTTACTTTTTTCACTACCACAATAGCATTAACCCAGTCTGCACTTTTATCAGACTTTTCTATGATTTTTTGCTTTTCTAGCTTGTCTAAAGTTTGTTTAAGCTGATCTAATTGCAAAGGGTATTTTCCTAACAGGATGAACAACTGGTTCAGCATTTGTTTTTAACTCTATTTTGTACGGCTTTTCTAAACAACCTATTCCTTTAAACACAAAATCAAACCTATTTATTAATTGTTCTATTTCTATCTCGGGTGAGGTGCAATTTTCTATTTCCCTACTTGACTTCATTTTTTCGCCTTTATTTGTATCTTTCTCACTAATTATAGCTTCTGAACTAGAAGTGGGTTCGCTTTTTTCTATAGCTTCAGTTTTTATAACTAACCCTAAATCTACACATGTCTTAAGACCTAGTAAAGGTGTATTATTAACATCGACCACATAGAATGAGAGATCTTTAATCATTGCTTTATGTGAGCATTTTAACACACATTTTCCTAAAACAGGTATAGAATCTCGTGTATACGAACAAAGCTTCATGTTTGTATTCTGAATTTTTGTCAGATTAAAGTTTATCAGTTTCAAAACACTTACAGCAATGATATTTGCCATAGCCCCCGTGTCGAGTTTGAAATTGATTGAGTGACCATTGATCTGCAAGGCTTCTAACCACGATTCCTCCGACAGTGTATTTACTGATGCTTCTATGGACCCTACATAGAGAAAATCATCATTATTATCTATAACATGTACATTTCTTATACTACTACTGTGTTTTATACGACAAACAGCTGCAAAATGATTTATGTTACCACACTTTGCACACTTCTTCCCATACGCAGGACACTTTCCAAAACTGTGATTATACGAACACTTTTGACATCTTCTTGCTTCTCCGGTAGGTTTCCCTGGATTCGATTGTTTTGAATATCCCGCTTCTTTGGCACTGCCTGAATGTGAACGTCCAGCTGACTGATTTTGTTTACGATGATACTGCATGCTTGCGTGATTCATCGTTCCATGTTTGCTGACTTCGTTCATGCTGGTACCTTCCATGCCCTTTGTTATTTGTTGATTACGGTACCTGGCATTTTCTGAGCTGAGGCAGATCTTGATTGCATCTTCCAGTTTTTCTTTGTCTTCTTGTAGTAGAAGTTTCTCTCTTAATGCTTCCGATTGTAACCCACAAATTAGGATGTCCTTGGTTAGACTATCACGTAAATCACCCAGTTCACATGATAAGGATAAGTTTTTCAGTTCAGTAATGTATTTCTCGATTGATTGTCCTTCTTTCTGTTTACACATCAAAAATTTATGCCGTTCATAAGCTAGGTTACGTTTTGGATTGAAGTGGTCCCCAAACTTTTTTAGTAGAGGTTCTAATTTATCTTGGTCTTGTCTTTCAAATGTAAAAGTATTAAAAATACGCATACCTTCTTCTCCGATTAAGGTTAGGCATTGAGCACACTTCGTCTTTTCTTCTTTTTTCGCGATTTCTGTAGCATCCAGATACGTTGTGAATCGTTGCTTCCAGAATCTCCAATTTTCACCAAAATTTCCAGACATGATCATCGGCGGTATTCCACGAAAATCCATATTTTTGTGTTTTATACACACTTAAGATTATTATAATCGTAATATCTTCACCGTTTTCGCTCCTGTAACGAATTTTATATAAACGTGGTTCTTTTCTCGAGGTTCATTTAGCCTCCAACTGCGACTGCGCCATGTAATAAAGTAAAAGACGTGCTCTTCTGTTGAGTGTCAGATAGTAACTGTTTTATTAAATACGAGTACATTATCAATCATAGTCGTGTATGTTTGGTTGCATATACAACAGCGAGGTTCGTTATGTGGCAGCATTTTCGTAAGCACAAAAGACAAAAACATGATAACACCAACGTCATTAATTGCTTTCTTGATGTTGTTTGCTAGATTACAATCATTATCTATTGTTTTTGTGATCATGGCATCTTGATAATTCCACTTCTTAATGACAACCAAAAACTGTTGATGGGCATTTTAAGGCAAACGGTTGCTTTTAGGCTTAAGAACTGAGTGTATATTATTTTTGTTATTTTTTATTTTCTTTCAGAAAATAACCTAAAATTTCAAAAAAAGGTACAGATAACGAAGTTAGAGCAAAAAAAAGTTTTGAAAAGTAGGTAAAGTGCCTCTTACAGTCAAGTCTAGTTGATTAAAATTTTTGTATTAGTGCATTACATAATAGTAAGCATGTATACCAAAATTTAAATTGATATCTCTGCATTTGCGAAAATTAACAAAAAAATAAGAAATAAAAAATTGAACTTCAAGGCCCTGTAACTTTTTACTGGAGGGACTTTGTACTAAGGTATATTAGGTTTAATCGATTTATTATAACCTAAGGAATCTCTGACTAATCGGTGTCCCATTCTTTTTGAGACACCCTGTATATAAATTTACTCTTAAAATACCAACATTACATTTAAAATGTTAATAATCATTAATACTCGTTCAATATGATTGAATATTGCCCTTCTGTCCACACGCGCCTATCAGGATACTCCATCGCATCATAGATTCTAACAGAAACAGTTGGGTTTTCATTGTTTTGAAAATAAACACGAAACATATCAAACACTTCTACAGGTGGAAAACACATTTTTTACAAATAAGGGCACCAAAATACACTATAAATAGCTTCAATCTTAATACATAATTTTATTTTCCAATTTTCGAATTTCGTGTGGACAGAAGGGCAATATTCAATCATATTGAATGAGTATTAATTATTATTGACATTTTAAATGTAATGTTGGTATTTTAAGAGTAAATTTATATATATTCTGCTAAAAGAACAATAATTAGGATTTAATAAGGGCAGATATACTGAAAATATTCTCAAAGATGCAACATTATTTCGAGTTATAATTTCTTTTACTGATATTTTAGGTTAGAAATGAAATATCGACATTTGGTTTTCACTAGCGTGTTAGACCCTTATTTGGCTATCGTTTGTTGCAATAAAAGTGATATCGTTGCATTAAATTTTTTTGAGAAAACCCATTTCATTTGTAGTGTCGTCGCAAAACGCCCTCTACCGGCGAGACAAGTAATCTAAATCAATCCGCTCAAGACAGCGTTGATAGCCTAAGAAAAGCCCTTTTCAACGACTCCAAGTTTCACAAAATCCGTTCAGCCATTTTGAATTTATTGACATTTATTTCCGAAGATGTTCGGACATCCCCCATCACTTTCCCTTAAGAGATAGAGCAAAAAGCATTTGACGAAAAAGAATAAAATTTATCTCAGCTTTAAAACGGTGTCCATTTTATCTATCTGTAATATAAGAATATTTCTCAAAAAACGGGATTTAAAATTCAAGAATGCGATTACGCCCCCTGGCGGCAATTCTAAAAATTTAAAAATAATTTCCAGCATTTTCTCTTGGCCGCTTTAGTCATAATTTTTTTACGACAATTACTTTTCGAGATAGGGCCGAGTGCCCTTCTTAATTGGCCACCCGGTACAGAAGTGAAGCTAGTTTTCTCAATTGTAAATAACTATTTTTTTGTAAATCGTAGTTTTCGACATTTTTACAATTCAGAAAACATAAAATAACATGTTATATCCAGCAAAAGTCACATATGAATTTAAGTCTCGTATTGTAAGTGTACGTAGTATTTTGAACAATGTTTAATAGTAAAAATTCTTAAGAAGCCAAATTTTACACTCTTTTTCTGGGATGTTGGGAGTCCAGGAAAGTTGAATTTCAAGTTGTCCAATAAGATTTTCTATGGAATATAATGATTCTAATAATGTAATGAAGTTTATTATGTCATTTATGTAATAGTACGATACATGAAATCAAAATTACGTGCCGACTTGACGTCTTTGGTCCGCTCTACAAGTCGTAATTTTTTTTAAATTTAGTTTATAATAGTTGTTCTCTGAATGTCATTTTTTGGCAGTGGTCTATTATGATATGTTATATCGGACATTTTCTACCGTCTAGGGTGTATATCACACAACGTTTCGGAAGTTTTGATGTACTCCAGTCTTCAGGTGTTCCTAGTTAGTCCTGAAAAGGACACACCAGTAGTGGCCGAGTGGTAAGAGTGACAGACTAGAAATCACAGCGATCAGCGGTCCCGGGTTCAAACCCCGGGAAAGCACGAGTTTACGTATAAATACGTGCAATATCAGTCCTTCTCAGGACTAACCAGGAACACCTGAAGACGGTAGTAGATCAAAACTCCCAAAACGTCGGGTGATATACACCCTAGACAGTGGAAAAAGTCCGATAAAACATATCTTAGTTTATAATAGGTCAAATTGCAGGTATTTTCAAGCTCTACAAGTTTTATATACTATAACCACTTTTTCGCTAAATAGGTCGAGAAACCAAATACAAACGAAGAAGAGCGAAAAAAAATGTTTACCCGTTTTCCTTTCACGTTCCATATCTGGACTAATATCACTCATACGTGGAAAAGTAATTAATTATAAATTGTAGAGTACAAAAAGTCCCCTTTATTTTCACATACCGTTAACGGCAATCGAGTTATCGTTTTTTCAAGATGGCGGAAATAGCACATAGGAAATCTTGATCGTTAAGCTTTGCTGGACCCTCCTAAGACTCCAAAAAAGGAATTTCAAATTTCGGTTCACTTTCCAGCAAAGGCCTTCTTTTTCTTACATAGTGACTGGAATATATCGATGACTATTCAACGCTATAATATATAAGCCAATCATATTGCAGAGATTTGCATCTTTCAACCAATAGGGACAGTATATCACTGAATATTGGACACCATGCAAAATATTCACAAAACAATGTACCTACTCAAAAACTAAGTAGCCTTATTGCGAAATATCGCTTAGCAACGATGCTCTGTGTGATATCGCTAGGTTACGTAAAACTAAACACCAACAAAATGTAAACAAAGTTTGGCTTGCGTTAAAAATTTTAAAATTATATGTTTTGGAAGTATTCCGCTGAATTTAATTGAGAATGAATAATTATATTAATTGTTGGATTATTTTTCAATAAAGTGAATAGTTATGTATTAATATTGTTAAATAGTCGTCCCAAATTCCACTCGAATTGAATATATATTTTTTAAATATTTTGTCATTTCCATAGAAATTAATGCAAATTTCACTCAACAAAATCACATTTAATGTGATTTTGTATCGTAACGCAATAATTTACATGAAAACGACAAAATATTTGTCAAAAATATATCCACTGCTTCTGGTATTACCCTTGATTATGTAATCGGTTATGCTTCAATTCCATTTTATTAAAATCGATTCGATACCAGTTTTATTAAATTGAGATTATTTCTATTTGATTTCCTATTAATCTTTTTAATGACGGCAAAATGATTCTTTATCGCTGTTCTGTAATTCTAGACACTAAAAAACTATCCTAAAATAGCTAATAAATAATTCTCTGGACTACAGAAAAAAGAGAAAAAAGCGTTTTATAGAACGAGATAAATACAAATTTGCGTTGAATAAATGTATTTATACAAAGTGACTCACCCTTTACAACTAAAATAAAAAGAATATATACTGCT
This sequence comes from Agriotes lineatus, assembly GCA_940337035.1. Lineage (NCBI taxonomy): Eukaryota > Metazoa > Arthropoda > Insecta > Coleoptera > Elateridae > Agriotes > Agriotes lineatus. Next base: position 3,390,639 of record OW679203.1, on the reverse strand, counting down.
CAACAACTGAACTGGACTACCTATATATTGTATTTGTTACATTACGTCACAAAAAAATATATAAAAGTTTTTGATTTATAATGCACTCATATTAAGCATATTTAATTTCACTATTCTCAAATATTAACTAAATCATTAACAAAATTATATTAATAAAATAAAAAAATAGAAAAATTATAAAAAAACTATATTTAACAAAAATAAGAGGAAGAACAAATAATAGTCATTTATGTATTAAGGATATAATCAATAGATTATATCACGAGGGAATGTTTAAAGCGCGACGCAAAGCGGAGAGCTTTAAATTTCCCGAGAGCTATAATCGTGATTAGGCACGTGGTACATACAACGTTTTATTTCATTTTAGTTCTCAAAATTGACAAAATTCAAAGACTACTGTATCATCGTTGTGCTGACGCTATAAATTTTTGGTGTGCTATGGTTTCTATGCAGATTGGTGGTGTTGCTAAACTACATTGTTGGTGCTTGTTATACTGCTTAGCAACTTTATAGGCTCTAAGGCTATAAAAGCCATTTTACACCCTCTATCGAGAGCCAATAAACAATATTATGTTTCCAAAATGAAGTAAAGGAAATTAAGTTTTTTAGTCTCCTTGGAACGTTTAAAAATTTTTGGCAACGATTTGGCATACTTCTTATGCAATGTGCTATCAACGTTTGGGGAAAACTCAAAATTTTCATATGATAATATTTTATTTATAGAATTAGTTTTATTTAATCCAAATTATGAAAAGAAATGCTTTTTCTAATGACACAATCCTTAAAGATTTCCAAAATAGCCATGACTGTCCTTTTCACAAATATTTTTAAAAATTGTGCCATTATATGCAAATGGTCCAGTTCATTTGTTAGGCAGTATATAAAACCCCACACACTTTTCTTACAAGTTATTTTCTTCCAGCAACTTCAACCACTGCACGACCAACGCGTCCTAGCATTAGGCCCACCCGTCCGAATCCCAGAACTACAACAACAACAACTACTACTACTACTACTACAGCGGCGCCTGCGACAACTACTACAACTCTTGCGCCTACAACAACCACCACAACTGCTGCAACCATTACGACAACCACCGAGGAGGCTACCACTGCGGCTGCAGAAACTACTGCAGCGGCTGAGATTACGACTGCGGTGCCGGACACTACAACTGCGAGTGCTGAAGAAAAGACCACAGCAGCGGCAGGAGAAGAAACCACTACTGGAGGAGAAGAAACTACTACAGCAGGAGAAGAAACCACTACTGGAGGAGAAGAAACTACTACAGCAGGAGAAGAAACCACTACTGGAGGAGAAATTACCACTGAAGGTTCGGAAGATGGCACCACCACTGAGGCTGCCGAAGGAGGAGAGGAAGAGTAGGCGAGTGAGTGCTATTCTGGTGGGATGGTTTGTATAGTACCTAAGTATACGGTGTGGTTGTTATTTATGAATTATAATTGTAAAATTATTAATATAACAAACATTTTCATGTATTTTTGTAGAGTAAGGTTATTTATAGAAAAGGTGCACCTAAAAAGTCCAAACAAAATGCAATCAAGGTTTTTTCCCTTCTTACAGCTTGTTACATTTCAACAGAATTTCCATCTAATTAAAAATGTGAAGCAAACCCAAAATGGAAACAATACCTGTGTCACCATGGCCCATGTATTTATTTCTCAATTTGGGTTTGATCTACTCTTGCACTCTTACTTTTTCTCAAAACAGGAGGTATATCTATCATCCATTCTTATAAATTTAGTTGGTATAAGTTATTTTTGTGCTTTCAAAGTTAACCGTTTTGCTATAAATTGTAGTTGTTGTGGGCTTCGATGGTAATGAAACTCAGTGGACTGTAACTTAATTAGGTTATTTATTGAACAACAAGACCTGTCGCTGCTGTGGCCACGGCACAATACACTAATACCATGCACCCTGAGTGGTACACGCTTGTACGTGTGCTGCTTGCTCTGGTCGAACGTACACTGCCCCCTGCCCTGCCGCAGGTAGCGACACAAGCTAAAATAGTGGGGCAACTCTTGGCTGTTGGCCGCACATTCAAATTATTTGGCGCGTAAACATGCCGCCCCCTTTGAAATGAACATTTCAACATATACAAAACTACAGATCTCTAAACTAAGAATAGGATTTTATGAACATTTTAACATATACAAACTAAAAATACCTTAAACTAAGCATACAGTATCGCGAACCTTTTAACACACAATTTAATTGCCCTCGCGCACTTGACCTTCATGGTCGACACTGACACCATTGTCCACGGGTAGCACGCACAATCGCCGTACTGCTCGTCTGGTTTCGTGGTGGTTGGGCAATCGAATGGTGGCGACTCGTGCAACGCCATCAGGTCCAGGATGAAGCTGTATTACTCTCGCCAAAACCCATTTGCATATTGGCAGGTTGTCTTCCTTCGCCAGTACTACAGAACCAACCCGGATAACCGTTGAATTGTTTTCTTGTTGCCATTTGGTGGCCCTTTGGAGCTCCTGCAGATATTCTTGGGACCACCGCTTCCAAAACTGCTGCGTTGCTTGCTGTACACGTTGAAATCTCTCCAACCTATTGGTTTTGACATCGCCTAGCTGCTCATCTGCGAGCGCCGTTAGTGGCCTTCCGATGAGAAAGTGTCCTGGTGTTAGAGGTGCCAGATCACCTACGTGAGAACTTAAGGGAGAGAGAGGACGGGAATTAAGAATAGCCTCAATCTGTACAAGCAGAGTGTTAAACTCTTCGTATATCAACGCTGTCGAATCTATGGTTCTCTTTAAATGATACTTGACAGATTTTATACCCCCCTCCCACAGTCCGCCAAAATGCGGGCTTCTACTAGGAATGAATTTCCACTCTACGCCTTGCTCAGTCAAAGCGTGGTTAATTTTGGTTTGAAACTTCGATCCATTCAAAAAAATTTTAATTTCGTTATTTGCACCTATGAAATTAGTTGCGTTGTCAGAGTAGATTGTTTTTGGTTTACCGCGCCGTGATATAAAACGTCTGAGAGCGGCAACAAAGGCCTGAGCCGTCAGATCGCCGACCAGCTCTAAATGTATCGCCTTTGTACTAAAGCAAACGAACAGACTTATGTAGCATTTTACCTTTCGCGCACCCCTGGTTTTCTTATCCCTTATGCTATAGGGTCCGCCGAAATCTACACCACAATGGTAAAATGGTGGCGCCGGTACCACCCGATCCTTCGGCAGTTGACCCATGACGTGGGTTACACTCTTCGGTTTTGCGCGGAAACAGCGAACGCAATTGTGTACTACCTTTCGCGTGAGATTTCTTCCTGCTACCGGCCAAAATCTTTCCCGTATGATTGCCAATAACGCCTGCGGTCCACAATGTAAATGTGCGACGTGAATATATCTCGCGACTAACTCTGATAACGGATGCCCGTGGGGTAGTATGACTTGATGCATTCTTTCGTATTGTAACTCAGATTGTTGCAACCGACCTCCTACTCGCAGCAGTCCGCTGTCGTCAACAAACGGACGTAAATTTGCCAAATTGCTGCTACCAGTAATTTCTCTGCCTTTACTTAAATCATTAATTTCACGAGCATACGTCTTCCTCTGCGATATTTTTATTAATGCCAGTAAAGCCTTATCTAACTCTTGCGCGCTCAACAATCCTGTTACCCGTTTACTATTTGCCTTACAGTTGTTTATGAAACGTAAACAGTATGCCATAATTCTTTGCATGCTACCTAAATCCGACAACCTTGACATGAAGGGCAAATCACAACTCGATACCGCTACTACATTTACGTTAACGTTACGGGAGTCCGGTATATCAGTCAGCTTAGACTCTACACTGCATGGCCATTTACTCTCGTCTTGCAAAAGCCACTCGGGGCCGTTTGGCCACATTTTATTCTCTAAAAACTGCTTTGGTTCCATGCCTCTAGTTACAATGTCCGCCGCGTTGTCATTCGTACCCACGTGACGCCAGTCTTCTATGCGGGTGAGCTCTTGAATAGTGGCGACCCTATTTGCTACGAATATTTTCCATCTACTCGCATCTGCCTTTAGCCAAGCCAAAACAATGGTCGAGTCGCACCAAAAATATCGCGCGTCTAATTTTAATTTCATCGCGGTCTCCACCTTCTGCGCTAATTTCGCTGCTAAAACTGCACCGCACAGCTCTAAGCGCGGAATCGTCACGGAACGAATGGGGGCTACTCTTGATTTCGAACATAATAATTTGACTGATACGTTTCCCTGCCTATCAACGGATCGCAAATATGTGCAAGCCGCAAAGGATTTTAATGACGCATCGCTGAAACTATGCAATTCGATTCTGATCGGTTCAATGCACAAAACATGCCGCGGAACCCTGAACTGATTGATTAAATGCAAGCTGTCTCTAAATTTGATCCAATTTTCTTGCAATTCCTTCGGTAAAACTTCGTCCCACGACACCTTTGCCTTCCACAAAGACTGCATTAAAATCTTAGCCACCATTACTACAGGGGCCACTAAACCTAAGGGATCGTATATCTGACTAATTGTTGAGAGTATGACACGTTTTGTTATCCCTTCATTCGACCTAAATTTTCTCACTGTACATTTAAAAGTATCTGCATCTGCGTTCCATAGAACACCGAGAGTTTTATTTGGCATGTCATGCCCGAATGACAATACCTTTAAATCGTCATCTTCATCGCGTGATATGGACCCTAATATTTTCGGTTCGTTCGAGATCCATTTCCTTAATTCAAACTTCGCGGTCTGTAAAATTGATATAATGTCGTCCCTAATTTGTATCGCATCCGCGACCGTGTCAGCACCTGATACAAGATCATCGACGTAATAATCATTTTTTATTATGTCACTTGCAACCGGATAGCTCATTTCGTTTTCGATGCCGAGTTGCAATAAACACCTTGTAGCTAAATATGGAGAGGAACTAAGACCAAAACTTACAACTCGCATTACAAAACATTTTATTGGATCATTTGGATTTTCCCTCCACAGCACCCTTTGCAAATCATGCTGTGACTCGTCGATTAAAATTTGATTATACATTTTCTGAATATCCGCGGAAAAGGCGTATCGATGTTTTCGAAAACGTACTAAAATTTCGAATATTCCACTCTGTACCGTCGGCCCTACGTATTGAATATCATTCAGCGATAAATTTGTGTCAGTTTTCATGGACGCATTATACACAATTCTGACCTTATGCGTCAAACTATCAGTTTTTATTACTGGGTGATGTGTTAAATAATAACTCATCTGAGTCTTTCGTGATTCATCTATTTCGCGCATATAATCCAGTTTGAAATATTCATTCATGCATTGCGTATACAACTGTTTTAATTCCGAATCCCTACTTAAACGTTTTTCAACAGAAAGTAATCTTTTGACTGCTAGCTCCCTACAATCACCTAATTGTCCAGCATTTTCCCGTATCGGAATTTTTACGATAAATCGCCCATCTTCGGCTCTACGAGTGGTAGTTCTAAACAATTCCTCGCATTTGCTTTCGTCACCCAATTTGCTATTACACGTTGTGTCTATTTCCTCTAACTGCCAGAAACGTTGCAAAGCGTTTGAAATTGAACAGTGCGCTACTGTTCTTTCATTAGTGTTTTTTGTGAACATCGGTCCCGCCACTACATACCCGAGGCGAGTTTGCTGTAACAAAGGCATGTTTTTTCCTATACTTATCTGTTTCGGCCCTAACAATGACCAAAAAGTGTCGCAGCCTATCAACAAGTCTATTTTCCTACTTTCATAAAATTTTGGATCAGCTAGATGAATATGATTCGGTATTTTGAACCTTGAAATTTCTAAACTTCTTACCGGTATGTTCTCAGTTATTTTTTCTATGACCAGACACTGCAACGTGGCAGAATAGTCCGAATAGCTATGTTCATCGACTGCTTGAATATTGACCCTAACTTCCTGCTTTACATTCGTTTCTTGTGAACCTATTCCACACACAGTTGCACTAACTGACGTAGTTTTTAATCTTAAAAATCTACACATCTCCGCGGTAATATAGTTTCGCTCGCTCGCGCAATCTAACAGTACCCGACAATCGTAATAGCAATTATTTGCCGCGCGTATTTTTACTAACGCTGTAGATAGGATTCCCTTGCCATTTGTCAGGCGATCTTGATTAATTAGCGTTACGGTAGACGCAAAATCGCCGCCGTAGGCGTCGGCTTGGCTTGTAGTAGGTTCGTTCTCCGAACGCAACACCTGCGCGCCTTGTCCGTCATGTAACAACGTGTTATGCTTACGTTTACATTTGAAACAATGTCTTCCTTTGCATTGTCGTACTCCATGTCCCTTATAAAGACAGTTGAAACAAAGGTTAAACCTCTTTACTTCCTTTACACGATTTTCCACACTTAACGCTAAAAACCTCTCGCATTTATGAATCGAATGCTGCTGATTACAAACCGGACAACTGCGTTCCGCGACTGCAACCAGGCTATTTGTTTTATTTCGCTTATGTGTCGTATTTGCTGTACCCCCTTTGTTTAACGTTTCTAATAATGTGCAGCGTTCATCTAAAAATTCAATAAGTTCATTTACTGTTGGTAGAACGTCCTTAGTTTTAAGCGAAGTCCACGCGCGTTTTGTTTCTGCATCAAGCTTTTCACTAATAATATAGATCAAAATGCTATCCCATTTATCTACCTCTTGATTCAAACTTTTCAAGCACCTCAAGTTTTTTATAAGCGTATCTGACAAAACTCGAAGTTGAACATGATTTTCTTTCGCTATTGCCGGAATTTCCATAATGGACCGAATGTGGGAATTTACAGTTAATCTCTTGTTTTCATACCTCGATTTTACTAATGAAAAAGCTGTCGCGTAATTCGCATCTGTAATTTCTAAATTCTGTATCACCCGAGCGGCGTCACCCTTCAACGAATTCGTTAAATAATAAAACTTCTGTGCGTCTGACAAATTCTCATTCTCATGTACTAACGCCGTGAATAGGTCCCTAAATTCACCAAAATTTTCATAATTACCGTGGAAATCAGGGATTCGCAAGGTCGGGAGTTTTAATTTTGACTCGATTGAATAAGCCGTTCGGTTTACTGTAAACTCAGGCGTACTTGCTACTGCTCTAGGAAGCAACTCCTTTGCTTGCGCGACTGAACTAAAAAACGCGTCTTCAAACTGTTTCCTTTCGTTATTATTACGATCGCGTTCAAAACCGTCTTTGTCAAACTCTTCTAATTCGTTTTGAACAATTTCAAACTCGTCTAAGAGTCTTTCTACTCGCGGCAATCGCAATTCTAAATTTCCCCTTTGATCTAACGTATAATCGCTCAAAAATTCTACAAATCTCTCTAGGTCTTTTTTAATTTGTTCCCGTTTATTTACAAGAACCTGCTCTTTCTTATTGACCATTTTGAGGCTATACTAACTACAGGAGGGAAATGAAAGGAAATTACTCACACCGACTGATCAACTCCTCTGGAATGCCGGCGAAAACTCCTGCAAGGCCCTGTAACAGCCGTTGTTCTATCTTTGTCACGGGCGGCGTTGGCAGCAGATGGTGTCTCGCTCTCGTTGCACACCTGCAAGCTCTTGGTAGCTTATCGATCGGTTTTCGTCTCGCGGCCACGCAGCTGTTGATCTCGATCGAAGAGATAATTTTCTTCACTATGCGGCCGAAGGTCCAATGTTGTGGGCTTCGATGGTAATGAAACTCAGTGGACTGTAACTTAATTAGGTTATTTATTGAACAACAAGACCTGTCGCTGCTGTGGCCACGGCACAATACACTAATACCATGCACCCTGAGTGGTACACGCTTGTACGTGTGCTGCTTGCTCTGGTCGAACGTACACTGCCCCCTGCCCTGCCGCAGGTAGCGACACAAGCTAAAATAGTGGGGCAACTCTTGGCTGTTGGCCGCACATTCAAATTATTTGGCGCGTAAACAGTAGTTAAATACCATTTATTCTTAAAAATGATTGCAGTTATATTTATATTCTTATATTTAAAACAAGTTTGAGATGCTTGAAGTACTATATAATGTAATTTCAAACTTACAATAAATAAATTTTAAGTATGAAATATTAGTTATTGAAAAACGTTTTGATCTTAATACGTTGACTGCCACGACAACTCTATACGCCCGCCGCAATACGTTGACACATTTTTATTCATTGTTCTATTAAAATAAAAGGTCACGCTACCACATACAAGCCTTCTTAAATGCTGTCATATTTATCCTTCATGTTTTTTGAGATAAAACGGAAGGCTAAACTTGAATTTATATCGGATACAATCAACATCGTCCCGAATATTAAGACTTGTTATTTTTTTTCATACCTCCGCTTGAATTGCTAATTTCATGGTAATTAGGCCTGCTTCATGTAGCTTAGTGCTCCTTGTGGTCTATGGCTTTCAAGACCACGGCATTTATGGCTTACTGCCTTCTTGTGACTTACTGCCCCATGTAGCCTTCCGCTTCCGTGTATCCTTTTGCTGTATTCAAGACCACGGCCTTCATGCAGGCACCTTAGATACAACGGCCTTCGTGCCTGCAGCTTTCAGAGACCATGGCCTTCATTAGACCGCTTCCAAGCACCACGTGGGATCGCATGATAGTGCCCCTTAACAACCCGTAAGTGCATGCATCAAATTTCAGCTTGCATTTAATTATAAGTAATGGGCTTTCGCTTAAGAAATTACAGTTCAACGAAGGCCTTCGATTAACAAACTGTTTGCGGTAACAATCCATTATTTTGTGCAACGCTTGATGCGTTGGTATTTCATATTTTCTTACTTCTGATTTTTTTGTATGTGCTTTATGGGTATGGCGCTCTTCATGACAGCGATTATCAGAAGCTTTAACGCAATAAAATATATTTTATAACGTTTACATTTTTTCCGAATGTAAATTATTGCCGCGTTATGCTGGCGCAAACTAGTTAATTTTATTTTGTTGTAACATACATTGTGTCAAATTTTTATAATTCTTTTTACTTCCTTTTACGTTAAAGAAAGTATTGGATTTACCCCAAAAATTCGAAATTGAGTTTTTAACAGATCTTCACGTTTTAGAGTCACCTGAACCTAACAAACATGTTTTTCTACCTTTTCAAAACCAATCTTACAGTTGTGGGAGCAACCTGTCCTCTGAAACCGTTTTGTATTGTGCTCCAGTGTAAGAGGGTAGGAGGCAATGGTTTGGGCATGGTTCCCTGGACAACATATAAGCGTTCCATGCACGTTGCTCTTGTTATGTTCCATACCATAACAGACACTGGATGTTGTATAGCTTCGAATAAGCAATCTGAATTATACCTCTCAATTGTTTTTTCCCTAATAGACTGAGGCTGTTTTGCAAGATTTTAAACCTGAAATAATCAAAATTAACAATAAATATATGATTATTTACTACACGATACAATTTGCCAGTCATAGAGGGTTGAATGTTTATGCTTATTAGCTCATGCTAATGTATTTCTGGTCATTTGTGGAGTTAGTCGAAGTTGCTTTACCGGTCTTTTGCATTTGAATTCAAGCTCGTCAAGTTTCCCCTAATAGTGATACCTTGCAGTCAGACTCTTCCAACTTTTTATTTATGTCAGCATGACTCGCCCCCCTATATTTCAAGGTAATTTTCTGTAATTACCTCTTACCTCTTGGAGTTATGACCTGCTGTCTTCCACATCAACCAGCACGTATCATAGGTTGCTGCACATTTTTCAGCTATCTGACATTGACCAGGGTCTGTATTGCCTACTAAGCAAGTATGTAGCTTTTTCTCTGAAGTGAGGTTTTTTCTATGCATCTAAAAAATGTATTGGTAAAACCTCAAATTAATTTCTTAATGTTTTCCCAATCATCTTTTTCAATAATTTGAAAACATGCACAAATGTAGTAACAAAATTGTTTGTACTTACAATCTTATAAAATGACATTAATCGTTGTTTAAATCTATTCTTCCAGGAACACTTGCTCGAATTTGTAAGTTATGTACAAGAATGTCTTGAATTTACTTTGAAATACTTTTTGCTGGCTATACAATCATTTTTAACATTATGCAGCTTCAACAACACTAAATGTGGCTGCATACACAAACATGAAATTAATACAGTCGATTAATTACAAATGGGACAGTAATATGGAGTCTAATAAACTGATAAATACAGAGTGGCTTTTTTTAAAACACAGTTGCCGCAGGCCCTGGATAGTCTGAATCAGTTGGCAGTACTAAAGTGTATTGCCAGTATATGTCAAATTGGAGGTTAGTAGGTTAGGTTTTGTTTGTCATTTGACACCCACTGACGCAAAACTTAACCTGCAAATCTCGAATTTGACATAGACTAACAATACACTTCAGTACTGCAAACTGATTCAGGCTATCCAGGGCGTGCTGCAAATGAGTTTTTAAAAAATCACTCTTTAGCTATAATAGATTAACAATATAAAAGCGAGATTTTATAACGTTATATTTTCTTAACAACTTTGAGAATTTGCATCCGGGCAGTAATGCAATATTTTCAATAAAATATGCATAATATGCAGCCGGAAGCCCCCGTACGACAGCACCCCCTTCAGAACAGAAATAATGCCTGGAACTGCAAACGCGCTCGGCCATAATAGAAACGTTTATTTTTATATTAATCCAGGAGGCCGTGTTTCGATGTATGCGAAATTCTGATGGTTGCGTCCTCTGTAATGTACATCAAACTATGATCAAATCTGGTTTTCTCATCCCGAAAAGCCGTTAATACCAAATTTCGTGCATATTCTGCTTTTACTAAGATACATATTTAAAACAAAGTAAAAATATAGTAACTTTGACACTCTGTATTTCGAAAACTATCAACTTTTGGACTAGATCATCATAATTTAGCCTTAGACATTTGTGCTAGCGTACAGACCTTCTAGAGACACCCTGTATTTCTATAGGTACACGGTCTATTTGGTTCGCATATTTTCCTTCTGGAGATATCAATGTATCCTTTCCTTATAGATTTCTTTTCTTTCACAGTAACTACGCAAAATTTATGTATTTTTTCCTTCGTAAAGTTACAAATTGTCTATTTTTTGTGGTTTTCCTATGTTTACTTTACGGTCCTATTAGTTAAAAAACGCCTTCTCTACCTATTTTCACGTTTGCTTCGCCAAATACTATCTTTATATCATGCTTTGGTATATGTTCATACCCTCTGTCTAATACATTATAAGATTGTTCCTTGACTTCACTGTTTTTTTTCTGTAGGTGCGTGTACATTTAAGTAGCGAATCTTTTGATATGTTCCTTTATTATTATTATTATTATTATAGCGAGTATTTGCAGCTATTGCCGCTTCTCGCATCCTAAGCGCCATCGGTTTTTGTCTTTCCAGTCTCCTTCTCTCAATCCTCTCTTTTCCATTTCACTTTCTACGTTATTTATCCATTTCTTCCGAGGTCTCCCTCGTTTATTTTTTTGTGCTGGAACCCAGTTCCATACCTTTATTGGTATTCTTCCTTTAACTCTCAAATAACATATTTTCTCGGAGATTAGTTTAAATCTGACTATTGCCTATTACAAGGCTTTGCTTATCATGAGCCCTGTTCCTAAGATTCTATTTTCTTCACTACTATTGCAGATAATATGATCCTCCAGTACCAGTTCAATTATTTCTTTACCAGGTTACTTAGTTTCTTAAATTGCCAGGATCTCAAAGTTAATGTTTTTTAATCATTGTTTAGATCTTTAAGTGCTCCTTCCTCATACCTTCCCCTTACATTCCAAGTCAATAATAAAATATCACCATTTAGCTTAAATTACTTAAGCATGCCTTTCCCATGTAACCTCTTATCTCAGTTTTACATCCTTCATTCCTGTTTAGGAACCAAACATAAATTTTAATCCTTTTAATTTAATTAGGCGTATATTTCACAAACATATATTGCATACGGAAAATGCTTAACAAAGCGTCAGCAGTAATGTAATCAGTGCTCGAATGACCCGGTGAATAGCCTGCAATTCTGCACTCTGCAAGTTTGTTTGTTATGAAATTGAATAGCAAGTGCATATGCGAGCTGAAACTAGGGCAAATATTAAACTTTGTAAGCTAAGTCAGTATTTTTATATGTATAAATAGAAAAATATTCTAGTCAATAAACATACAGTTTGAAGTTTTGTTTCACTGTGTCACGCTGACCGACGGCCCCAGGTCTTTTTTGGTACATCATCTCGTGTGAGACCGCACGAGACCGTTGGTTTGCACCCCTTTTTAATTCCTGCACCCCTAAGATATTCCTGCAACTGTCCAAATTAAATTCATACAGTCCACTACAAGCTCCACCCTGAACATTTTGGTCCTTTCGAGCCTTTAAACGTTCCTGCCCTTAGTATCTGATATTTCGAGCCTTTCAACGCTCCTGTCCCTAGCATTTGGTCCAGTGATCCCTTAAAACGTACCAGCCCTCATCGAACAAGACCGTTACGATGGCGCAGCGACGGGAGATTTTCACAACCCAAGAAGATTTAGCAGAATCCATTCGCAGGCATATTATCAACGTGAGAAAGGATGGCCCATCAAGAAAAAATGCAGCATATATCACCGCTCGCAGATCCACCCTAAAACAACTTTGGGAAGAATTTGAGGCCAACCATTCAGACCTGGCGAAGGAAGTCGAGGAAGAACACCCTTATTTTAAAAACAATTTTTTTCAGCAAACCAAAGACGTTTACAATGAAGGGGTTGCCCTGCTCGACAAGTGCGAAGAAAATCTAGCCACACTAGGTGAAAGTTCACAGCAGCCAGCTGGACCAAAAGAAGATACGACCGCACGTGCTGACAAGGAGGGACAGTTTCGAATAAGAAGGCTACAGATCAAGGTGAATTCACTCCAAAGCGACATTCAGGAAGTCTGGAATAGGTTGAATGAGGAATGCAGTAAAAGGTATTGTGAATACAACATTAAGAATTTTAAGGATGATTGGGATGACATCAGAGCTCTAAACGAGGAGATACTATCCCACGGTAGCTACGACGACAAAGAGTTCCGTGAGACCAAGAAGATGGTCAACGAAATAATTGTAGTCCTGTACCAACACATCCAGGATGGAGAGGTTCAAAGTGTCAAGGAACACAGCCATGCGAATATAGTGTTGCCTACTCTTAAAATTCCATTTTTTGAAGGGACCTACGAAGCATGGCCTAGCTTTCATGATATTTTCCGAAGAATTGTTCATGAAAATTCACGACTAAGTAAGGCGGAAAAAATGCATTACTTAAAGTCACAGTTACGAGGGGAAGCCAGCAAGTTAGTGCAACACCTGGAGGCAACTGAAGCCAATTACGAGTCTGCATGGTTCATTATAAGGAACAGATACGACAACACCAGGCTGCTACTTGCGAAGTATTTGGATGACATATTCAACCAGGCAACGCTGTCGAACGAATCTGCAGAAGGGATCAAGAAACTCCATGACACGACTGCAGAATGCCTAAGAGCAATTGAGAACTTAGGAATTGAAACGGCCACATGGGGGCCTATCATGTGTCATATAGTGACACGGAAGTTGGACAAGGAAACCAACAGACTGTATGAGCAGTCACTAACGGCACCAAGAGAAGTGCAAAAATTCGAGCAGCTACTGAATTTCTTAGAAACAAGATTTCAGTCGCTGGAAGCTGTACAAAGACGGAACAAACTCGAACCCAGAAAACAAGGAATTGGGAAACCATGGGAAAGTCACCAGGATCGGTGGGCAGTGAAGACGTACCACACTGCTGACATATCGTGCTTCCACTGCGGAGGATCACACAGCATTAAATCCTGCCCAAAATTCAGCAATCTAAATATATCCGAACGTTGGGACTTCATAAAGAATAAGAAATTATGTTCAAACTGCTTCAAGCCTACAGGAAAATATAACTCCAGACACTTTTGCCCAGGGAAATGCAAGGTATGTAATAAAAGACATCATTGGCTTTTGCACGAAGATTTTAGCAAACAACAGCCTCCCAAGACCACAACGGCAATTTCCAGTGCGACAGCAACCAATAAGAACGAAAACATTGTTGCAAGCCTAATAGGAAGACAGCATCGCAACGTTTTGCTTGCAACTGCCCTAATTAAGGTCCAGTCATCCTCAGGGAGTTTGGAGTATCTCAGAGCCCTGATAGACTCCGGATCACAGGCATCATTCATCACAGGAGATGCAGCTCAAACGCTGGGTCTACCAGAAGAAAAGGTGAAAGTGCACATTTCTGGATTAGGCAAGAAAGGAGCAGGTACAGCCCGAGGACGATTAACTATAAACCTACGTCCACGATTTCCAAGCAACTACACAACCATATGTGAGATGCTGATACTGCCACAGCTAACCAAGTCACTTCCAGAAAAACCAGTCGAAAACTATCAACTTCAGGACTGTAAGAATATGGTGTTGGCTGATCCACTATTTCAGAAACCTGGACCAATAGACGTTATCCTAGGAGCAGACATCTACAAGGAAATCATTTTGGAAGGAGTACAAAAATTCAACAGAGGCCTGTTAGCGCAAAACACGGAACTTGGATGGATCATCACGGGGAATGCAACAGCACCATCAGAAGAAAGGAAAATTCTTAGCATGGTCGCATGTGCTGCAGAAGATGAACAACTCACAAAATTTTGGGAGATTAAAGAAGTTGTACCAGAAAAGATGATGTCCAACGAAGACAAGGAATGCGAAGAATTCTACAACTGCAACCACCAGAGAAATGCTGATGGTACATATACAGTGAAAATTCCGTTCAAGGAACCAATAGAAAAGCTTGGAGATTCGAGAAAAAAGGCAATCGCACGGTTCATTCAACTGGAGAAACGATTAGAAGAAAATAAAGTTCTAGGTAAAGAATACAAAACATTCATGAAGGAATACTTAGAACTGTGACATATGAAACGAGTTCAACCAGGCGCCAATATACGAAAAACCTACTTCATCCCTCATCAAGCAGTATTAAAGGAAGACAGCATTCAAGTAAGTCTATTGACAGCCAAGTCAAAGGTTGCACCTATAAAAATGAAGAAAACGTTGCCAAGGCTGGAGTTATGTGCAGCATCGTTAGCAGCAAAAATGTTGAAGGAAGCTATTAGTGCACTGGACATCCCCAGCATCTCCATCTTCGCGTGGTCAGATTCCATGATAACCTTATCCTGGATAAGAGCAGGCCCGGAGAAATGGAAAACATTTGTTGCAAACAGAGTAACAGAAATATTGAAAGTAACCCCCAGCGGGAATTGGCATCATGTGCGCTCAGAGGACAATCCAGCAGACGCTGTATCCCGAGGGCTCACTCCTGTCAAACTACAGCATCATCTATTGTGGTGGAACGGGCCGCAATGGTTACGAACTAATCCTTTGCCACTGACGGAAACAACTATTCCCATAACAGCTACAGAAGAGGAAAAGATTCACCAAGTCCAAGCGTTTATCGCATCAAAAGAAGAATTGAACATCTTGTCCAAATATTCGTCACTGCAGAAGTTACTGCGGGTCACTGCATACTGTAACAGGTTTGCTCAAAAATGCAGAAGACAACCGTTTCCGACCGAATACCCTACGGCAGCAGAACTCAACAATTGCCTCATTCAAATCATCCGTATAGTGCAAGTACGCAGCTGGGCAACAGAGATTCAAACCTTGAAGAAAAACATCTTGGTTCACACAAAAAGTTCCTTGGCACCATTACGACCATTCATCGATGATGAAGGAACTCTTAGAGTGGGAGGACGACTTCAAAATTCAATGTTGCCATATAATGAGAAACATCCTATCCTCATTCCCCATAATAGTCATCTAGCCCACCTAATATTGAGAGACGTCCATCGGAAGCTTCTACATGGCGGAAGTCAAGCTACAGCGGCATACATTCGAAGAAAATTGACAAGATGGAAATTACTTCAAAAGTTAAAAAACGACTTTTGGAAAATATGGTCTAAGGAATATCTATCTGGGTTACAACGCAGAACAAAATGGACTTCGAAAGAAGAGAATTTGCAAGTGGGAGATGTAGTGTTACAGAAGGATGAAAACAGTCCTCCCAATCGATGGCCTTTAGCAAGAGTGACAGAAGTGCATCCAGGTACAGGTGGCATTGTCAGAGTTGCAACCGTTAAGACAAAGGGAGACAATTCTCAAGCATCCTATTACCAAGCTCGTTCCGTTACCAAGACAGGAGGCAGAGGAAGGAAGAAGAAAGCAAAGCAGGGGTAGTGGAGTGTCAACAATAACAAAAACTATAACACTCTTACTTACGTTATGCACCATAATTTCGGCAACCAAGGGGTCGTATACAGTAAAGTATCCGTCACCTGGCCTATTCATTGAAGAACTTGGCCACGCAAAACTCTCGAGGGGAAACTTCAGGATCGAAGTAGCAGTGAACATCTCCAGCATCTAAGTAGATGAAGAAGATATAAACAAGACAATCCAACAAATGAATACTAGGGTGGTTCTAAATTTGCAACCTCAGAATTTTTTTAGTCGCACCCCCTAAAATCGTTCCAATGCCAAAAAAACTAACCCATAAAAATTTTAAGCCCAATCGAACAATATTAACACGTGCCACCGAGCCTCGGAAGTTTCCGAATTGCAGATTTTAATTGAATTCACTGGTTATCAATTAATATATGACCAACCGGAAGTGCTATCGAAATTTTGATAATAACATAAATAAAAGGAAATTTAATTTTCTACAATTTTAGTTATATGCAATTTCTCCGTAAACATACTGGATGTTTAAAAAATGTGTAAAGTACGTATTAGAAAAACGTAATAATTCGAGATTTTTTTCTTTCATTTTTAATTTGAAAACGTAAATGTATTGCAATTTTGAAGTAAATTGCAATCCATTATTCAATTTTAGACTAATTTTGATGATACAAGTAAATAGCTCTTATAATTTATAAATGTTTGAAATTGAGTAATAACAATTTTTTACCTATTTTAAGCATATTGAAATATTTTGGGAATCAGTTATTTAAAAAAAGCAGACTCGAACTGTCGAACACAGTTTATTTGTTTGTCAATACAAACCAGATGTTTAGAGGGAGAGTATACCATCAGATGTGGTTTACTGTAGTGGCGTCACTAGCATGTCATTTGTTTTTCGGACCATTCAACCAGAAAGAGAGATCCGAAAAACAAATGAAACGCTAGCGACGCCACTGGTTTGCTGAAATCTGGAACCCTTGTTCTGTTACGCTAGTTGAAAGCATTGCGAAAGGTGAACGGTATTACTTGTGTTGCGTGTTTAAATATTTTGAACTAAACTAAATTTCAAATAAGCATGCAGTATTTGGAACTAAGTAGTAATCATAACCACATCCGTGAATGGTCAAACCAAAGACATCATTACAACCATCTGACAATAAGATATTTTTTCAAAATTATCAATTTGACATTCGGTATAAATCCAAAAATATAAAAGGAAAACCGATAAATAGTAGATAAAAGAAGCTGGCCTACAATGTTTATTTGAATTATATAGGACGAAATTATTGTAAAACACGAGCAGTCACACAAACTTATACTTCCCATGTGTAAAACGGAGTTTGAGTTCAGAGTGCCATCTACTGCACTCTTATTTGAAATTTAGTATAGTGTCGTGCGTATTTTAAAATTATAAAGCATAAAATGGCCTCAACGTCAAAGCTTCTTCATGCAAAATACTAAATAATTTTATTAGGAAATGATGCACATCAATTTATTGGTATTAAGTTGCCCTCAAACAAACAAGTTTTACCTACAAGTACTTTTTTTAATATGCGTATAGTTAAAATGAATTTACGTGAAAGTGCAAAATTAATTATTCAAGAAGTAACTGTATTTTGGTAAAAATCACGAATTCCAGCTAAGGAAAAACATTATTCTGTACAATATCTGGAATCATTATATTCTGAATGAAGGAGTCTGGAAAAACAAAGAAATAAAAGAACAAATTAGGAAGGAACAACAATTTGTTGAAAAATTTGAGACCTGTTCGATATCGCACATGCGAAAGCATTAGAATTAATAGATGTAGAAGAAGATAAACAGTTCTTGCTTCTTCAAAAAGGGCGACCAGGTAGTATGCTTGGTGTTGGTTGATATCAGGTTACATCAACAAGAGAAGAGAACTGAATAACGACTGGAAAGAGAAGATATAAGGAGAAAACGAAGAGATGGAAAATTTAAGTATATGTAATGGTTTACTTCAGGTTACAAATGATATTTCGGCAAGAATGATTAAACTGATCGAAGAATATAATAGCTTAATTACCAAAAAAGAGGACCAAAAGCAGTACTTGCTACAAGTTGTTAGTGATTGTCGGCGTCAATATCCGGATTCCAGTAAAGCTTCTTTAGCATCAAAAAAGTAACTATTGTGATATGTACTTCATTATTTTACATATAGGTAACTTGCTATATTTGTTTTATTCTTAAGTTTCTAAATATAATTCTTTAAATTTATGTAACTTCAGTAATTATTTAATATT
Source organism: Agriotes lineatus (assembly GCA_940337035.1). Taxonomy (NCBI): domain Eukaryota; kingdom Metazoa; phylum Arthropoda; class Insecta; order Coleoptera; family Elateridae; genus Agriotes; species Agriotes lineatus. Next base: position 3,372,163 of record OW679203.1, on the reverse strand, counting down.
GTTCGTTTTATTTAGTTTGTAAATAAATATATTTGCTCAACTCTATTATATTTTTAATTATGTATCAATATAAAAAAGCAATTTTTCAATAATTTTTACCTTTTTCTAATACTTAAAGCATATTTTTTGAAATTCCAACAAGTTTACGAAGAAATTGCATGTAACTAAATTTGTAGCAAATTAAATTTCCTTTTATTTATGTCATTACCAAAATTTCGATACGACTTACTGTTCGCGAGATATTAATTGATAATAAGTGAATTAAGTTAAAATCTGCAATTTGGAAACTTCCGGGGCTCGGTGGCACGTGTTAATATTATTCGATTGGGCTCAAATTTTGTATAGGTTTGTTTTTTTAGCATTGGAACGACTTCAGGGGGTGCGACCAAAAAAAATCGAAAAAGTTTTGTCCACCAAGTATAACGTAGAACCACCCTAATGAATACCTTATGCGACAAGGCACTGGTATTATCTGCAGAATCCCATTGCAAAGAATTAAATCATCACCTGAGAGAGCAGCAAAGACAGATCATCTGGAATATGAGAAGCATTTATAGTCAAGATGTCAGAACCAAGCGAGGATTATTAGGGCAACTACTAACCTCAGTGTTTGGAGTCAACGATGAAGTCTACCCTGACATCGAATCATTGGAGAAAAATCAACTAGAATTAATACATTCATCTAATCGTCAAACGAAGATCATGTTGTCAACTGCAGCAACTCTAAATAAGACTGAAGCCAGAATATCCCAGAAGTTGGATAATTTTCGAAGAAAACTCAATGAAGGGTTGCTAGCAATCAATGAGATGGAACCTTGGTACAAGAAGACGGACGACAACAAGCTAAACATACATGTGTTGACATCATATCAGATGGCCACCAACTACTTACAAGAGATGGGTGAGAAGTACAAACAACTTCTAAATGTAAAATTTAAAAGGGCAGACATCATGCAATTTATTCCATCGTCACAATTTGACAGAATAATGACTAATGCAATGGTCAATCTTCCAGCAAACCTAGAGATTCTTACTACGCCAACGCACAAGATGGAAGTTAGCTTCAACAATGAATCAATCGAGATCTTCAGTTATTTTCACATAACTGAGAAGCGGGAATACAACTTGATAAAACCAACTCCTATTCCAGTAAAGAAAGGAAATGGAACCTACGCATCACTGAACTTGCCAATGGAGTTCTTAGCTATCAACTACAACGAACAAACCTATTTTGAAATCCAAGAGGACAAGTTAAAGGAGATCGACCCAATAGGAAAACATCTTTACCCATGTAGGCCATCCGCCGTTCGAAGTATTGAAGACAATCCTAATTGCATCATTGACGAAATCTATCAACGATTAAACAAGATCAAATGTTTGGTCCATCAGTTTACAGTTAAGACACTGGTATGGAAGAAACTGTACGCAGCGAATACATGGTTGTTTATTCCCAATCAACCCACAACAGCAGCAGTACAATGCAGCGGGAATCGAGAAGATGTGAAGATTCAAGATGTTGGCATAATCCAGATATCCCCAGATTGTACTATATACACCAAACGGACTACCTTGCATACTCAGCTATTCACTACTATTCCTGTCGTAGCTGGGTTCAACAAACCAGTGCAAGTAATTATTAACACTACTTTGCAGAATACGAGCACCCACCCTCAACTGCAAATGGAGGAACCTGTGTTGCTACCGTCCGATCATTTTCAACGCCTACAAGAAGAAGAAGACGAGTTGCAGCTACATCAGGAATATCCATTGTGGCACCATCAACATACCATCATGGTGAACACTGGTACTACAATCGGTATCTTGGTATCAGTTTGTATCATCTGGACATTATGGAAGTACTGGAGAAAGAATAGGAAACCGCAGCCACGCCCAAATTCAGACCCGTCAGAGAGCTTCAGGTTACAACCACTGCCACCTGACGAAGAAGATGGAGAGACAGCCTCAGCCACACCATCCCGGCCCTTTGTCGCTCGGCAGAATGTTTAGGAACCAAACATAAATTTTAATCCTTTTAATTTAATTAGGCGTATATTTCACAAACATATATTGCATACGGAAAATGCTTAACAAAGCGTCAGCAGTAATGTAATCAGTGCTCGAATGACCCGGTGAATAGCCTGCAATTCTGCACTCTGCAAGTTTGTTTGTTATGAAATTGAATAGCAAGTGCATATGCGAGCTGAAACTAGGGCAAATATTAAACTTTGTAAGCTAAGTCAGTATTTTTATATGTATAAATAGAAAAATATTCTAGTAAATAAACATACAGTTTGAAGTTTTGTTTCACTGTGTCACGCTGACCAACGGCCCCAGGTCTTTTTTGGTACATCATCTCGTGTGAGACCGCACGAGACCGTTGGTTTGCACCCCTTTTTAATTCCTGCACCCCTAAGATATTCCTGCAACTGTCCAAATTAAATTCATACAGTCCACTACAAGCTCCACCCTGAACAATTCCTTCTCTCAATTTCATTTTGCTCAGCTGCATTTAGATTAAAAATCCAAATCTATTGCTAGGTCCGTTGCACCGCATCATCCTCGTTCTTTATTAGTTCTTTGAATTCAACATTGCCTCTACTTTATTTTCTTCCTCCTCTAATCGTCCTTTCTCTTTATCCCTTCTATTGTTATCTTCTGATGCCCTATCCTAATACGTTTACTTTTTTCCCTTTCCTCATGTGCCGTTTTTCATATTTGTTTTTGTATCTTCCTTTCAGCCTTAGTATAATCATCAATAAAGACGTTGATGTCTTTGAATTTTTTTGAAAAGGTGTTTTATTGTTTTTCTTCTTTTTATCATTTAGTAAACCAAACATGCCCTTGAACCTAGTTTATGAGTAGCCTTAATGTTAACTTTTACACCCAGATTGTAGCTTCATAAAGTTTCTAACTGACGCTTTTAGAGTTTCCTGTATTGATTGTTACGTTTCAATTGCGCCGCCTTTCAATTTAGCATTTGATGGTATTTAGTCCGCGCTGTGGCGCGTCCGTTCGCGCGATCTGTAGTCCCGCTTACTGCGACGACCTTGTTAAAAAAATATTTCTAGACGCACGCTTTTGTCTTCGAGCGTTCTTTCCGCTCTCGTCCGTCAAATCGTCATGGTGGTTTAGCATTTTGAAGAGCTTCGGTGGGATTTTATTGAGGCTGCTGTTCGTTTCGTTTGATTGTGAAATCCCCGAGCTCACGTTGAGGAAGGTTGTTTCCTACGCATTCTGCGGATTTTGTATGCGACCACGTGGCGTCACGCATGGCCTGGAGATTTTCCAGGGTGGGTATTCTAAGCGTTCTAGCCCTAGACTCCTTTTACATCTAGTATATTATCGTTGGACCAAAGAACATATAGTTAAAAGAGACTCAGCGCTGGGCAGTATTAGCGTATAGCTTAAAAAACTCCCGCCCGCTAGGCTCCCAGGTCTTATCCCTCTGACGGGAAGGATCCCAGTTAAACATAGCTCAGGGAACTCGAAGATCTCAGAGCAGAACCATGATTCTAAAATCCGTTCCTTCAAATTGCCGTGCGATGTTGCCAAGGTTAAAACAACCTTCGAACGATAATAACTTAGGTTACAAAACGCAGATAGACAAAATTTCCCATTATCTCATAGCCATTACATTGAAAATAGACCGATTTTAGAAATAGTACGTTTGCATCAAGCAATCATTATTTGTTTTTACCGTGGTTTTATGTTATTTCGTTGTTTGTATATTTTTTTGTAATTGCAATCGCAAAATAAAATAAATAACTCAGTTCCTTAATATCACCAACAAGTTGTTAGGCGGCTATTAAAAGCCAACTGACAAACGATAAACGATGTGGATTTCCTTTTATCGACTCACACTTTGTTTTGTTTATTATAGTTTCCGGCCTGAAAAGATTAAGAGCATATGAAACTCGGCCTTGTGAAGGTCAACCGCTCCTAGTATAGAACGGCTCATTGTAAAGCCCAATTCGTTTGACTTGACCAAAACATAATTTTAAGTGGGCCATAATCCCTAGCTAGACCGTTCTAAGACATGACGAAAAAAAATGTGCTTAATATTAAAAATTACCAATATTCAACCCAAAATGTAAACAAATGTGTTTTCATGCTGTTCTGCTTTTAAAGTAGGTACTTAAAACTTTCAAAATAATTACACTTAATGCAACTTGAAATCAATGTTTTTAGAAATATGCGGCATTAATTAGAAACCTTCAAAATATGCATTTATGGTATAAAACGCTAAGAATATGCATTTGCATATGCAGATATGTATGTATGTATGTATAATCGGTAACCTCGTTTTACCTTGCGGTGTCGAGGCTGGTACTTTATGTGCTTGCATCTGGCGGTACAATGCTCACCTTGCCCCGGATTCGAGATACAAAGTTGGAGCGCCCCTTTTGCGCTTGCACAGCAACCATTGTGTGAGGTGTGTGTATGTGTTATGTTGATTTTGTTACTCTATATCTTAGGTCTGTGGTTCTGAGTAGAGCACAGTTAATTTGGTGCCCAACTGTGAATGGTGTCACCGAGCCCGGTTCAAATCGCAAGGCTGCAGAAAATTTTGGCCCTCGCGGGATTCGAATCCAGGACTTGCTTAATGCATGGCAAGCGCTTACCCATCTGCGCTACTCGGCTTCTGCATATGCAGATATGCAAATGCATAATTATCCTAAACCTGGTTATGAGTTTCTATTGACAAGTAGATTAAATCAATCATTTCTTTGCTACTCCACGGCGCGGTGTAAAGGTGGACACTGTTCAAATCCTACAGCCAAATCATTTCGACAATTTTTTCAATTTAGTATGTTACTTGAGGTTTTTAAAAGCTCCTAAAAGTTAAAATTGCGAAGTAGATGGAGACATCTCATCGATTTAGAACAACTACAGCTTGACGATGCATCTCTGCCAGTAGTTGAAATTAAGTGTACTACCTCTAATAAACTATGAAACTGTACCAGACAGAATAAATCAAGATCGCTCATTATAGTAAAGCGCGGATTTACGGCATTTTGCTTATTTGTTTATAACATAAGCAGTTTCAAATGCTTTTGGATTTACACGTTTCACAAGAAATGCAGGCGTTTGGGGCACTACTTTTATTTTGATTATTTTTGATATTCATTGCATAAATGCTTAACGCTTTTTAACATTTTGGTACTCGTTTTTGGCTTATTTTGAATTTATTTTAAGTACCATGCCTTTAAAAATTTAATGGCTAATTTACTTGTCAGTGTTTTAAATAATGAAAAATCGGTTGGACCCTTCTTGATTTCTTGCAAAGAATTACAAAGAACAAATCATTCAACAATTGCTGGATTTATGCAAGAAAGTTTAACTAATTCATTCATACCAGATCGCGTTCCTAAAGAAAAAATACTGTTAATGGTAACAGATGTAGCACCCTACATAGTCAAAGCGACCAGCGTTTTGAAACTTTTTTACGAAAATACGATCTACTGTACATGCCTTGCACATGGATTAGCTTGAATAGCCAAGACAATAAAACTTCAATTTCCAAGTCTAATCTTTTAATTAAAAACGGAAAATATTTTTTTTCTGAAGACACCTCTTAGAATTCAAGGTTTTCTCTATAGCACATGTTAAAGTGTGCTTTTATCAAATCAAAACAATAGGTCAAGTTTTACTTTAACAGCAAGGGTAGATAAAGTAGCACTTTCACATCAAAGATAGATAAAGTAATTAAATTTTCTAACTTTTGTTTAAATTAAATATGACAGCTTCGTATTATCGTAGCAACCCAATCTAGCTACTGACATTTTAAATTTTGATTGACTGTCCTTATTTTCTTTTGAAATGGTTAAACTTCTTGCTATAGAAAAAAAAATGTATTATACAGGACAATAAAGTTATTTCTATCCACTCTTGAATCATTAACGTCTCGACTGCGTCTCGACGTTAAACGATTCACTCGTGGATAAAATTTAACTTTATCGTCTTGTATAATATATTACTATTAAAGACCAGTTGCCAAATGTTCCTTTACCGCCGAAACCCATTCTCACTAGATTGGGCACCTGGTTAAAAGCAGCCATGTGTTACGCAGAACTTTAAAAGGTTTGTGTGTGATTTATTACCAGAAACTGCTGCAGTATCGAATAAAGAGTGCCAAAAAGTTTTAAAAAATGACGTTTTATAGCAAAATTTGGAATTCCTCAAAGCAAACTATTGGTATGTAAGTAAATCTATCCAAAATTTAGAAAAGAAAAATCTACCGCTGGTAAAAGTTGTAGATGATTTCATACAGCATACTCAGAATGTGCGTGGACATATTCGAGAAGCAGTTAATAGTAGCTATTTAAGTAAAAAGGAATGTAAGGACCTATTAACATTTGAGGTAGGCAAGTACAAGCCAAGGCAAAGCCGAGGCTTGTTGTCTGCCGAAAATGTTAATAGGCGATACATTCCGAGTTATCTTATTATATTTTTCCCGCTGCTTATCGAAATGTTCTAGATTTTTGAAAAAATCGTTGGGTTTGTCACCTGTCACCAAGATTAGATTTCGTGAGTCGTGTTACCTGTGAGTGTTACATGTCACATAAACACTTGCAATTTATAAACAAAACGTCTAAATCTGCATCTTGATTTGCTAATTTTATTATCCTAGGAACTTAATAATAGTGCTAAGTTCCATTGTCAAGAAAAAGCAGCAAACAAATATAATCACCGACTTACAGGTTTTGTTACTAAGGCTGTATCACTGACTTACATGATCAGCAGCGGGAAAAAGCTTTTATTTGTTCCTCACTTGTAAACATCAATTTATCAAGTCACTGTATTCACCTTGAAAATGTTTCTTAACTGGCTAGCCAGTAAAAAATTTACCCAGTTATATTTTACAAGCGCGCTCATAGATAAATGATAGCGTGCAAAGCCAGAATTGTCTTCCTTAGTATGTGTCATATTGATGAATTTAGTTGCTTGTCAGTTTGACATTTTGAATAAATGTGCTTATATATTTTATATTATTATAATTTTAAATGACAGCCAAAGTCTTTAACAGTTATTTAATTGTTATTAACATTGGAAAATGGTGTCTTATTACTATCGTATACATTAAATATCATAGTACAATTGTTATTTCCACTAATACTAAAGTTTCCAGACGAAGTTAAGTCATTTGTATTTGCACGTGTATATTCCATAGAAGTGGATTCTTTAAGTGGAGACATTCTTTTTGACATTTCTATCTTGTTACTAATTGAGTCATCTAAGTAGCTCTCTGCAAGTCGTGTTGATTTCCACCTCCCTGCACGTTTCAAAGTTAAAGTAACGCCACCCGCATTAACAACCATTGTTGCTCCAGTCCGTCTAAATGAGTGACCTGTATACAGTGCAGGCTCTTGTAATCCTAAATATTCAGCAATTTTTTTAGGTATTGTGCCAACAGGGTGTTGACCTCCATCTAAGGCGACACATTTTCCATTCCGGTACGTCAAGAACAACCGCAGGTCTTGACTTTTTGGGGCCGTAGAGAAACATATTTTCGATAAATAGCACAAGGCTTAAAACTGGACCTATCCTCCGTTATTGTAAACCTCCTAGTTGTTAAATTTTTGGTCTCGTGTAAGGTGACAACAATATATTTGTCCAAATCCTCCACGTCATTTAAAGTGAGGGATAGAAGCTCATCGCACCGACAACAACCAAATATATCAAAAATAGCAATGACTTTGGCGGGGCCTGGACACAACGCCCACTGGTCACAAACCCCAACTCAGAATTTGGTCATAACGCCCAACTTCGATTCTGGTCACAACGCCCAACTTGGTCATAACGCCCAATTTTGATTTTGATCACAACGCCCAACTTGGTCATAACGCCCAAAAACGATATTGGTCACAACGCCCAAGTTGGTCACAACGCCCATCGACGCCTGTTATAGGAGAGAGCTATCGACGCCACTTAAACCACCGTTTTGGTCATAACGCCCAACTTCGATTTTGGTCAGAACGCCCAACTTGGTCACAACGCCCAATTTCGACTTTGGTCAGAACGCCCAACTTGGTCACAACGCCCAATTTCGATTTTGGTCAGAACGCCCAACTTGGTCACAACGCCCAATTTCGATATTGGTCACAACGCCCAACTTGGTCACAACGCCCACTTTTGATTCTGGTCACAACGCCCAACTTGGTCATAACGCCCAAGTTTGATTTTGGTCACAACGCCCAACTTTGATTTTGGTCATATCGCCCAGGCGGCACAGAAAGTAAGAAAAATCTGTATCTAAAATGCATAATAATAAATTAAACTTTTAAGGTGAGGTAATAGGTAAGAAAATTTTCAAATTCCCGTAAGTAGTACGAGTATTAACATTATTTATTTTTGATAATAATTCAGTGACGTAGTGCGTTGTAGAAAAAGGTTCTAAATTCGGATTATAACATAACGTTGTATTTTTTATATGGAACTCATAGTTGGCTGTGGCATTATGAGAAAGAGTATTTTTCCCCATTTCAGTGACGTATGTCGTATGTCGATTTATTCATTTTCACTACTTTATAGTAACAATTCACAATTTTTAATATTTCCTCGTTTTCTAGTTGAAGGCTTGTGCCATTAAAATATACGAGATTAAACAAAGTTTTTGCGTTGTTACAATACCATCGTTTGATTGACAGAATTAATCACGTTTGATTGTTGCTTATAATATTATAGTATCCTTCATATATCCATTTATCAGAACGTTTTATTATCCATTAAAACATCTGCAGCTTCTCAAATTAAAGATGCATTTGCAAAAATTTAAATATCCTTCTTCATACACGAGGGAGGTTCGAAAATATGAAAATGATTGAAGAATAAGATACTCTTATTTTTCAAAATACACAAAAAAAAGTATCGAATTCAACTTCTTTATCTAATTGCAAATTAATATTAAAGTGTACAAGATGCTGAAAAGGTTCAAAACTGTAGTACGTATTATTTATTAATGATCTGCTATGCAGTAGAACTTTGCAGTAACGTTTTGCGTGGCGTATAATAAACAATAATAATACAGATGTGAACAATTAAAAAACTTTTTTTTATTTCTATCCCTTGTAATTTTTTCAGATTTTAGAAATCTTATGCCAGACTTGAAAATTAGCAAAATTCATTTTCAACGCATTAACAAAGGTTGGTAAATTGCAACTTCTGTAAATTTTTTAAATCGGCATGAAGAACTTCGAAATCGTCATCAAAATACGAGAAATCTGTAGTGAAGTAATCCATTGTTTTCGACTTTTTGTAGGTGGCGGGGCGATAGGTAAACGTCAAAATAACCTACAAAAGTTGGTTAAAATGTTGTAATTTCGATTTCTCGATTTTAAAAAAACATAATGCACCCCTCGGCACTCAAGTTCCTTTTTATCCCTCTTCTGGTTTAGTTGCCAAGGCCCGTAGGGTTTATTTGCCTTGGCCCTACGGGCCTCGGCAACTAAATCCACATTGGTGATAAAAAGTTAAACTTCAGTGTCTTGGTATACAAACTACTATTATCTACTAAAATCTCGTTGCTAAAGTAACACTTTATTGACAAGAGTGGATAAGTAACTAAGTAAAGCAATTAATTTAAATGTCAGTCAATATTTTTGTAAATGTGTAAGTTTAAATTGTAATCAAAAGAAACTTGTTTTATATTATTTGTATTACTTGGATGTGTACTAGTTTCCACGATAATATGTTTGTATTTTGTAAGTTGCTATGGATTATTAAGGACAGGGTACATATCAGGTAAAAGTAAGTACCTTAATAATCTCCTTAGCATAGAATTTCGGCTTAGACCGCGTAGTATTTGTAGATGAACACCCAGCATTCTCTGGCTTAATGTGCCTTGCACCTTGTGAAGTCGAGCAAAAACCCGCGCGATGGCCATGCTCTTTGGTGGCTCGTGTTGTTTGAGTATCTTGAGAACGAGGATACTTAGGCAGATTTGGCCGTTTTGCTGTTTGTGCATCCATATTCACTAACGTTTCGCAAGACCTTGCAGCTTGCATCATCAGAGTGAAAGTCGCAGTGCGTAATAGTATGTATGCTAGTGTACGAAAAAATATTGTACGAAACTCGTATGAAAGTGGCTTTTCCATACTCGTCTCGAAATTCCGGACTCGGCCTAACGGCCTCTTAATTCATTTTCTTATATGGGTATTTCGCCACTCTGCAAATTAAAATATTAAATAACGAATATATTAACAACGAACGTTTCGAGGGACAATCTGCCCTCGTTATTCGTTGATAACGAGGGCAGATTGTCCCTCGAAACGTTCGTTGTTAATATTTTCGTTATTTAATATTTTAATTTGCAGAGTGGCGAGTGGTTATTCGTTGATAACGAGGGCAGATTGTCCCTCGAAACGTTCGTTGTTAATATTTTCGTTATTTAATATTTTAATTTGCAGAGTGGCGAAATACCCATATAAGAAAATGAATTATGAATTCACGCCACAAAGAAGTTTCAGAGATTATCCTAACGGCCTCTTCCGGAAACATCTCACTCGTACTGAAAAGCTCCACTTTCTATACTTGTTACGTAAATTACTATTTTAGGCACCCGTTCTACACATCATGCATTACTGTACAATTTTTTGGCCGGAAAGCACTTTTTTACAGGGCGAATTTGGAATTGCTTTCTTTACAGGACTAGGTTAGTATAGAATTTTGGGGTAATTCAAAAGATATATTTCAAATACAAAAACGTGCAATAACAACTATATGTAAATTTAAAAAATACGATGCTCGTAGACCATTTTTTCTCAAATTAAATATTTTTACTGTAACTAATTTATATATTCTCAAACTACGCCAATTTATTTTTAAGAAGAAAAGTCAATTAATTAAATCATCTAACTTACACAGCTATGATACTAGAAAAATGATTTCAAACTTCCTCAGGCTACAAAAATATCAACAGTAAATAGTCTTTTATACGTAAGTATAAAAATGTATGATGCATTACCGGAAGAATTAAAACTTTTAAAAACGTTCAATAAATTTAAATCGCGATTAAAACAACGGCTGAAAAACACAGAAACATAATTTACAAGAATTCTACAACTGTCAGTCTACCTGATAAATGAATGTGGAATCACTTTAATTATACAAAAATCTACCTTTTTAATTTAAATTTACAGAGCGGTATAATGCTTGTTTGTTATTATGATGTTTCAATATTTACCTAAATAACTGAAATTGGGAAATTTAATAAAACCGCTACTTATTTATTTAATGTTGGAACATCTTTGGAATAATTGAACAGCCTTTGCCTCGTTTTCAATGCCATATTGTAGTGATTTTACTTTTAAATCGTAGTTTCTGTAAAACAGTTCTTTAATTAAATTGTGACACGGTGTAGTGCTTCGTCTTGAACAAATTCTTCCAAAAGCAGAAGCTGTTAGGCGATTTCTTCGTACCTGATGCCAAATTATATTATCCCTTTGGCCTTTTGTATTTTTGCTACATCCGCAACACTATCCTTGGTCCCATATCAGGTTGTGCTGAATTCGAACTATAGTCCATGTCGTCCTGCTGCTCTGATGACTTAGTTCTCTTTTTGGTCTTCAGGATTTCTTTTTGTTGGCGTCTCTTACAGAAGCTTTCTTAAAAATATTTTCTTTTGTTGGTCGACAATTTATGGAAAGAAGGCCCTAAATTATAAAACAATCCTGCCCCAATACATTTCATTCTATAAACTCCCCTTTGAATTAAATTTGTTCTTTTGCCACCGATAAATTTGGCTACAAGCGACATATATCGCTCCGCGTTGGTAAAGATCATTTTCTCAAAAACACATATCCGATGGTGATAAACCAATTTTTGCAATTGCTCTATAAATAACGCAATATAGACAATTCGGTTGCCAGTAAGTATTGGTTAAGGATATTCGGGCTTTTCTGTTTCCACATTTTCTTCTGGCATACTGAAATTAAATGTTTATTTAGTAACATGTATATACTATAAAATAATGTTGGGAGTTAAAATAGCGCCTGCAATAATGTCGTTTCCATAACCGCACTTTCAATACATGGACTTCAAAAATGTCGCCAAGTAAAAATAACGCGGTCAATAATGTTCCCAGCACGTTAAATTTAGTTTTCTTTTAAAACTATTCGCAAGTGTTGTCTTCTAGCGAAAAACTTGAGATGAAAAAATATACAGAGAGGTACATGAAAACGACCAGAATTATTGGTCATCCGATTTTCAAAATGCAAATGTCAAATTAAATTGTTCAAAGCCCAGTATAACTTGACAATAATAGCTATTTATGATGCAAGTGCTAAAAGTGCTAATTCTACTCTGTACTCAGTTTAGTTGAAATTTTTTTAAATTACATTTTCTTATATACATAAAGTAGGTCATGAATTACGCAAAATCACTAACAACCGTACATGGTTGTAAAGATTTTTTTATTGTAGTTTTCAACTGTTTAGTGAAACTCATATTATTTCATCTAAAAACATACTTTTCAATTGTTTTAGTACGTTTAGTGGGATAATTTCGCCACGAGGAGTTTTTAGAGCCAATTGGAATAATTATGTTTTGCATTTCGTGTTCAATTGTTAGCGATTTTGCGTAAATCATGGTCTACTTAGGTCAATAAAATTCTTTAATTTAAAAAAGTAATAACTTCCAAAATTTTAGTTAAAACATGCTATCATAAAGTTGACTTAATAATGTGCGAACCATTTTCCTTTAGCTCTAATGATACGGAGATTTCCATTTAATGCCATCAAAAAAGGGACACCCTCTACGTGCTTTCCAAAAAGCATGCAACAAACGAAAATTTCCCATTATTAATTGTAACTACAGCTAACATAACTAATTGTAACTATAAAATAAAATAACAGTTTATACTTTTTTCAAAAATACTCTAAATGGGAATCTTCTGCTACGTAGTCTTCAACATTTTCAATTTCTTTTACCACCCTTTCTCGATTCCAGTAACGTTGTCTAGCTTTAGCAGTTTTATTACGTCGTTTGGTTACCGCGTACGTACGTGGCATTGTTGTATCACAATCACTAAACACCTGTTTATTAACTAATTGTTTAAATACAATGATCTGCACGTTACTAAAACAAAATGCAACTAGCGGAAAAGTTCATTTAAAATTTGTACAACTAGTTTTGAAAGTCATACTTTTTTTCATGAATTTGAAACAATTTTTTGGCTCCGCTTAATTGTTTCGCCAGTTACCAATTTATTTCCGGGCCAGCCTGTATATTCCTACTTGAATTATTATTCGCTGTATTTCAAACGATATCAAATCTTGCTTTGCGCGAGCTCACTGATTTTGGTTTTCCCAAAATAATTCGTTATCAGTTGCGCCAGCAGCAGCGGTCATTTTACCTTTCGCTTTGGTTGGAGCAACTTGTTCCAAGAAGGCATTTTGTGTGCTATTGCACCTCAATATTAATTTTGTTTGTGGGCTGATGACTGAAATCAGGTATGTCTACGCTACTTGTTGATATTCATTTTAGTAATTTCCCGTTTTTTTATCAGCTCTTTGACGTTATTCTTTGACGTAATTTTTCAACGTCACTCTTAAACGCCACTTTTGAACGCCGTTTTTGGGCGACTTCTTATTTGGGTTTCCTGATCGACGCCACGTCTGATGTCATAATTGACACCATAATTAATAGCTTGGGCCCGCAACTCCTGCTGGAATGTTATCCTGAACTTGCCAGATTCTAACTAGGAGCGTCAATTCCATTATCAAATTCGGCCACGAGTTCGAGATTGCTGTCGGCTTACGTTAAGCTAATCCTGGACCATTAATGCCTGCCGGCAACGTTTTTTATCACTACCCAGGTTAGTCTTGTTTCAACGTTTGTTGATAGCCACGTTCACCCATTTACTGAATGAATCAATCTTAACGACGCTTCAGATTTATACTTTACAAATTTAAACTTCGTTAACATGTAATGTATTAATTGATTACAAATTTAATTTACGCTTTATAAATTGAAAACTTAATGTATTAATTGTTCCGATTTACAATTTACAAATGTAAAACTACAATTTACAAATTTAAAACGTAGTGTATTAAATGTTCATAAGTCTATACTTTACAAATTTAAAACGTAATGTATTAATTGTTCCTAAATTTACAATTCGCAAGTTTATTGTTTTGCTAATTGAATACATATTAAGAATTTTGTAAAAAGTGCTTTCACGCTATTTTATTATCATTACCGAGATAACGGTTAATACATATGACAGTGGTAAGCTTATCCCTTCATGGAGTTGTGATCACATTCAATCCAAGACCCCAAAAGAGGTTCACATATTTTTGCTGTGCGTGGTGCATTTTCAGCATATGTAATATATTGTATTCAAATAAATTAATACTGTGACAAACAATTTAAAGACTGAATACCGATGTTGCAAGCAATTATTAATTGTTGATTTAATAAACTTACTTGTTTGCTACGATTTTATTTACCTTTTTTTGAAATCTGTGATTTCTGGCGCCCTGCGTTTTTTATAAAGAGCTTGCAGTAGTACAGCTGATGATAGAAATCTGCGACCCAAGGCCACCGAGATTAAGCTAGCTAGGTCATTACGGTGAGTACAAACATTACAGAGCTACCGTGGTGTATAAATGATAAGGGGGTTGATCTGCGATTACACTACCATTGATTATTATTAGTGATCGATCGCAGGTTGGCTTCTTTATTGTTTCAAATTTGCAGCTTGATAACGAGGGTGAAGACCGAGTTAATCAAGCAAATGACTGAAAAAAATTACTTTCAAAACCTGTTGTACACGTAGTTTTTGCATAGTCATCTCTTGATTGAAATTTACTCGAAAAGGACTTCGGAATTGACAACTGTAAAATTGACATTTCAATAAAATAGTTAAAAAAAGTGTACTTTTTTTTCACGATTTTTGCGTTAAAAAAGTGGAACTTCCAATACGATTTATCGTTAAAAAAGACAACTTTCACGATAGTCCGACGTTTCCCGGAATAAGGTATGGGTAGAACCTTAACTCGCCCATGATCTATGGTGAGATATAGACCTTGCGGGGTGTTGAAAGAAATGGGCTGGAAATAAAAATACTATGCAAAAATATAAGTTGTAGCTTCCAGATTTTCTAAATGACCTCTATAATTGCGATAAGAGAAATTGGCATTTCCGTGCTTAATAGTTCTGTGAAAACAGTCTCACTCCCTAATAGGAATTATCTCATTGCTTACATTCTTTCACTTATTAGAAATTGATTAGTTAATTGCGTTTTTAGAGTTTTAGAGATTCAACTTCCAGGCAATAATAGTAGTTTATTTATCTAGAACGAAAAGTGGCATTTTAAAGACGAGAAAGTTGTTTACGTCCGAGGCGTCAGCCTCGGACGGAATTACTTGTGAGGACCTTTAAAAACACTTTTCGTTCGTGGTGAATACAACGGTTTATTTCATACTGCAAGTTTAATGAATCTGAAATAAAAAGTTGTAAATCATTTCAAATTTCATGTCAACAACTGACGTATAATTTTAAAGTACTTGAACTTTAAAATTTTACTTTAAAGTACTAGGATTTTAATGTTCCATTTTTTGTACCATAAATAATCCGGAAAATGTCATTTTTGAGTATGATATAAATATTTTTAATATTTAGATTAGATCGAAATGCAATTATATTTTAGGTAGTCATGCGTAAAATGTATAATAATCAGTATATCAATTTATTTTCAATAATTTTATTGTATTCAAATAAAAGGTTGAAAATAATTTTAAAATGTGGTAATTTGAAGACAATTTTGTTATCTGACAAACATCTACTACATTTGCCTAGAATAAAAACAATTTATATTCTAAATACCTAGTTTTCTTTTTAAATATTATTTCTCGTTTACTTGAGTGGTGACTTATACGGTGATTTATACAGTGTTGAATAACCGTGTTGGAATGTTTCAGTTTAAAACAAATTGTGGAATATAGTAAACGAAAGCTATTAAAGGATGAAGTCTATTGTGTTAGTGACAATGGATTAAGAGACATCATCACTACCTGCTATCTGTACAGGTTTCTCTTGCAATGACGGTTGTCTAACACTCAGAATGTTAAAATAAATTTACTGTGGCCTCATCTTTACAAAACTTGTATGAAACTCTCAATGCTCTCCTCCCGTTAACTACTTTATTCACTAGTGAATAAAGTAACTCTTTGTCCATCCTCATCATTAAAATGTTGCTTTACCATGATGATTTGCTCAGATACAATACAGCTTTATAAATAAGCATTGGGAAAAGAAAATTACTTCACTACTATAGCCAAATTATCCTGAGAAAATATATGGAAACAGATAACAAAAACGTAAATGTATCTAGAAAAATGTAAGCACCACTCCGCTGCCGACCGAGCTTGCAAGAATCTTACTGGACAAACTTTAAATATTTCCAACAATTTCAACACTTTCGACTACAATATATTTTTCAAAATGTATATTTGCCTAATCTTTTTATTGACTTGTAACCCGACCACGTCAATCATGTTGCAATAAAAATAATTAATATTCAACAGTATTCAATTACCACATACATATATGGAAGTATAAGGTCTGCACACTTGGGCGTTATGACCAAGTTGGGCGCTGTGACCAAAATCGAAATTGGGCGTTGTGACCAAGTTGGGCGTTGTGACCAAAATCGAAATTGGGCGTTCTGACCAAAATCGAAATTGGGCGTTGTGACCAAGTTGGGCGTTGTGACCAAAATCGAAATTGGGCGTTGTGACCAAGTTGGGCGTTCTGGCCAAAATCAAAATTGGGCGTTGTGACCAAATTGGGCGTTCTGATCAAAATCGAAATTGGGCGTTGTGACCAAGTCGGGCGTTGTGAACAAAATGGAAATTGGGCGTTGTGACCAAGTTGGGCGTTCTGACCAAAATCGAAATTGGGCGTTGTGACCAAAATCGAAATTGGGCGTTGTGACCAAAATCGAAATTGGGCGTTGTGACCAAGTTGGGCGTTGTGACCAAAATCGAAATTGGGCGTTGTGACCAAGTTGGGCGTTCTGACCAAAATTGAAATTGGGTGTTCTGACCAAAATCGAAATTGGGCGTTGTGACCAAATTGGGCGTTGTGGTCAAAATCGAAATTGGGCGTTGTGACCAAGTTGGGCGTTCTGACCAAAATCGAAATTGGGCGTTGTGACCAAGTTGGGCGTTCTGATCAAAATCGAAATTGGGCGTTGTGACCAAGTCGGGCGTTGTGACCAAAATCGAAATTGGGCGTTGTGACCAAGTTGGGCGTTCTGGCCAAAATCGAAATTGGGCGTTTTGACCAAAATCGAAATTGGGCGTTGTGACCAAGTTGGGCGTTCTGACCAAAATCGAAATTGGGCGTTGTGACCAAGTTGGGCGTTCTGGCCAATATCGAAATTGGGCATTGTGACCAAGTTGGGCGTTGTGACCAAAATCGAAGTTGGGCGTTATGACCAAAACGGTGGTTTAAGTGGCGTCGATAGCTCTCTCCTATAACAGGCGTCAGTGGGCGTTGTGACCAAGTTGGGCGTTGTGACCAAAATCAAAATTGGGCGTTATGACCAAATTCTGAGCTGGGGTTTGTGACCAGTGGACGTTGTGTCATAGCCCCACTTTGGCAAGCAACCACTTCTCGTCAGAACTTTAGCTTTCTTGGGAACATAGCGTTCATTACGTCTTTTCAAAAACGCAATCACTTTATGAAATCTAGAAATGACAAATAAAAACCTGACTTAATTTTTTTTATAAAAGTAAACAAACCTGCGAACATCAATGTTTTCTATAACTGCTAAGCAACTCTTAACCATTGACCACTTCGACCATAAAGAATTCGGGCTGAATTTGTTGGACAAAGTATTGATATATGCTAATACGTCTTCCGTTACACCAATGACGCCGTTTTCCTTTTGCCATATTTTGAAGTCAGCGTACTCGTGCTCGTATCTTGCTGCAGATTTTTTGGGCAACAAACTTGCAGCCACACTTGCTGCTTCATCAATGATAACTTGCGGCACACTCATTTCAATAAATCTGACTAGCGAAATCTAATCTGTACACACCAGCAAAAATGCAGCCCAACAATAAATCGAAACAAAATAACTAAACAAAAAAAAATGAGATGCGTTTCCAAAGCAATACGGCTAAAGTTCATACGATTTGTTTTCAAATATCGGAATTTTTAATAATTTGTATTAGTTTTTTACAACTGAGGAACAAATAAAATATTCAACAATACACGCAAGGTAACAAACAGGTTCTACTGGCTCAAGAAAGTGACTGGTTCGCCAGTCATATCCTTCTATTCGCCAGTAAAAACCCTCTTACCAAGCTAGTAATGTTAAATACTATTGCCGGTCCCTGATGCCTTCGTTACTATGGAATCAAGTGTGTGTTACTTTTTTGATAAGTCAAATAATAGATACTAATGTCATAATTTTTTGAGTTTTCGAAAGTGAATTCGCAAGTTTTAAAGTATGGACTCGGGTGTCGTAAAAAAATATTGTACGATACACGACCGGAAAGTGTTTTGCAAGTCTCTCCAAGTTCCCAGGGCTCGCCCTGGAATCTACTTGGTTCGACCTGCAAAATTCTACTTTCCGGTCTCGTAACGGAAATTACTATTACAATATTTTTAATTAATCATCTATTAACTATGTAATACAATTTAATATTTGTATTATACTGTGTTTATATTTAGTTGTTTTATTTTGTAAATAAAATTCCTAATAAAATTACCTTTTGAATTTTTTCTCTTATTTAGCTTGTTTGAGTGCTTATTTTGGCTTCTGTTTTGGCTTTTTTCAGGTTTAAAGGCTTATTATAAGCGCTTATTCTACAAAAATAAATGGTTTTTAATCAGCGCTCTACTCATTAGTCATTATGCATCCAACCCGCGATAGAAGAAGCAACTTTAGAAAAATGTTCTATTGAATGTCGCTGGTTAGGTGGCATACAAAACTTTGAAAAAATATAACTGTACAGCTTGTTTAAGTTTCATGCGTACAAATGAGCCATTAAACACAGCAAGTGAACTACTTTTATTAGAAAAAGATGCCACTAAAAATAAGTCCGTGAAATATTTGAAAACACCTACACAAATTACAACACATGTTGCAACGGTTGTGTTACAAATATTCATTGGCGTAACTAGCGGGGGGGCCAGGGGGGCCAGGCCCTCCCCAGAGTGCTGTCTGGCCCACCCCAGAAAAATAGAAGTTAAATACATTTAAAAATCTGCTTTTTTTATTAACCTATTTACACTAAGAGGTTGGTAATCGACCCTCACACGTTCTTACATTTTCTGGTTTTATTACCTTTTTTTGCGTAAAAACACTATAGTATAAATATCATATGTTGGACGGGTGACTCTAATGAATAATAATATACTAGAGAAAACGTTATTAATTAGCTAATAATTGCTTTGAAAACCCTGCTTTCGTCTGAATATTTTTTTTTAGTTAAATTTACACCATTTTTCTTAGTTTTTCTCAAGTTTTCTACAAATAAAGGATCAATTTATGTGCACAGAAAAATACAATTGCAATTATTTCATATGCGGGTAATGAGTTGAAAACTTGAGTGCATCGGTGACTACTCCCTGGGCACATACAGCTAGCTGCCTATTATAGACTCGTCCAGTTCAGACTTAAGGTGACTTGCTTTTAGATGTTTGCCTTGCCTAAAGAGTTGAGTTTATAGCTTTAAAGAGTACGATCCAGAATTTTATGTTTAATAGTGTTTTATGTACCGCAAAGAACATTTTGTGGTGTTTGAATTTTCAGAGTTGCTAGTTCAAAATAGAATAAAAAGATATCACAATAACAATTAAGAGGATATTGCTGATTTCAAGAAAGTATTTGCTTCGAGGATACGGAAAAAAATAAAAATTGTGGCTCAAAAACGTGCAAATGGAAACCAAGTGATGTTTCTCCTGGAATAATATTTTTTACCGTCAACCTCATTGAGTTGCAAGAGGTAATCTATTACGTTTTTATGTTGTTTATGAACGGAGAAATAATTTATTGATATGCTCCTTAGACATGTAGTATTACGAAAGTAAGTAGCACCCATAATTTCTGCAAACTAATAGATCAAGTGCATCATGGAAATGTAACAGTTCAAATTTAGTTACTATACAGTTAGTTTTGAAATAAGTGTTGTGCATCAAAAATTAACATAACGGGAGAAAATTTTAGAGCCATGATGTACTATGACTTTAAAAGTTTCCTATCTCTGAAAGAAATGTGACTTCGTGCTGCTTTTGGTGGCCGAGCGTATATTTCTCGTTTAATGAATTTAAATCTGAACGAGTTTCAGTCAGCAACGATTTTTGCGAAGGACAAATTTCAGCAGTTACTGATACGAACGTAGACGCTGTGCGGAGAATGCTTCAATATGACAATCGAGTCACTTATAGAATTATTAAAAGCATCTTGGACATTGGCATGACTGCAATACACAAGATTTTACATACTCATTTGGGTGTAAGAAAAGTCTGTCTTGGGTGGATACCACACAGTTAACAGACACACAGAAACACAAGTACAGCATGTGGAACATTATAAGAAATATGATGAAGGTAGATCTAAAGCAGTTTACATCATAACTGGTGAAGAAAGCTGGATATATGCATTTGAACTGGAATCTAATCGGCAGTCAGCACAATGGATGTTTCCAACAAATCCTAATCCAGTTAAAGTGAAGCGATCTTGAAGAGTTGGTAAGAAAATAATTGCTTGTTTCTTTTCAAAATCAGGACGTATCACAACTGCCGTGCTTAAAAATAAACGTAGGGTTACTGCAGAATGATAAACAACTACTCGTATATGCCTGCCAGACGTTATTCAAAAAGCTCGGCTTATGGCGCCCAAGAGGTGAGATCGTTCTGCACCATGACAATGATTCTAGTCATACCGCACATCAAATAAAATAATTTTTAGGGACTTTCGAGTTAAAATTGCTAAGTTATCCCCCATTCAGTTCCGACCTAGCACCTTCCGATTACTTTCTAGTTCCTCCATTAAACGATAAAATGCGTGGTGTGTGATTTGGAACTCCCGAAGATGCTGTGAAAAGCTTCTCAAGTGACTCAAAAAGTGTGGAATTTATGTTTTGAAAATTGGTTTTACCGAATGCGTAAATTTTGAGTTTAAGGGGGAGTATTTTGAAAAAATAATAAAAAAAAATGTTGCTTACTAAACTTTGTTTTATTAGACTGCAGAAATTTACGGGACTGACCTCGTATAACGGCATCAAAGAACAAGCAAATAAATTTATGAGAAAAAGTTATGTATGTACGTAAATAACAGAATAACAGCGTCGACGCAGTTACCGTGCATACGTCCTCGTCACGCAGTGCTAGTTTAAATGCGATTAAACAAGTTAAAGAAACTTAGGAAGAGTGAAAGTGTGTGCAAAAAGAAGTGGAAGTAGTGCTGACCGGACTGCATACCTAATATTTGCGCAAGAACCACCCAAACAAGCGTATTAGCTGAATTAAGTTAAGCACTGATACTGATAACGCGAGTGTAAACAGTGAACAGCTGAGCAGAGCAAGGCCGTGAACAGTGATCGTTGACCTACGATCCCGGTAGAGGTGAGCGCGGGACAGGAAAGATAGAGGTGAGTGCGAAATAGACTAAAATGTCGGTGCCACGAACGCAAGTAAAATGCGATAGTGAAGATTCTTCAACGGATGAGGGAAAAAGGAAGAGATGGGGAGTTGAAGACTATGAGAGCAGCGACCATGCAAAGAAACCTAAGAGTGTAAGTGGATCCCCCGACAGCAGGAAGCTGCATAGAACACCAGGAAGATCCCAGCAAAAAGAAGATACCAAAATAGATCAAATACTAAATTTGCTCCAAAACTTAACATTAGAGGTAAACCAGATACGTACAGAACAACGAGCATACAACAATAAATTGAAGCAACTAAAGTTGGAAAATGAGGCCATAATGAAAGACAACAGCAATATAAAAAAGAACTACGAAGAGATCAAAAACGAACTACGAGATACAAATACAAGATTAGAACAACTAGAAAGAGATAAAAGACGAAATAATGTTGTAGTAACAGGATTAGTAATTAATAACAGTAATCCGGCTGAATTAAAAAAAGGAATGGTAAACTTTATACAACAAGAATTAGGGGTTGATGTTCCTATTAAAACAGCCTATAAAATAGGACCAAAAATGTGCCTAATACAATTAGAGAGATTTGAAGACAAAGTGAAGATAATGCAAAATAAGATGAAACTGAAAAATAACAGAGAAGCAAAGATATTTATTAATAGTGATTTATCCAAGAAAGAGAGAGATATAGATAAGCAAATCAGAAAGCGAGCAGAAGAGGAAAGAAAACAAGGAAAAGCTGTTAGAGTTGGCTACCAGAAGCTGATCATAGAAGAAAAAGAATGGAAGTGGGATACGGAAAAGAATTTACTGGAGGAAGTAATCATTAAAGAAAACCAGTACTTAATGTCACAAAAAACTGATTGCAATACCAACGGAACACAAGAAGACGGAAATGGCGATGGAAAAGGACGTGCAAATGGAAACCATGAAATGTAAAGAAGGCAGAGGAAAACCAGGAAAGATCATAAAAATGGGCACATGGAATATAAGAAGCTTGAATGATAAAGAACATGAACTCGTAGAAGAATTCGAAAGAACAAAACTAGACATACTAGCAATTACTGAAACCAAGAAAAAAGGACAAGGAATGATAGAATTAGAGCATGAACACATACTACTTTACTGTGGAGTAAACCCAGAAGCAAGAGCAGCAGAAGGTGTAGGTTGCATAATAAATCAAGAGCATGTGAAAAGGTTAAAAACATGGGAATTCATTTCGAGTAGAATCTTAAAAGTAGAATTCCAACTAGATCAGCGAAACAAGATAACTTTAATAATAGTCTACGGACCAAGTGAGGATGAAAGAGTAAATAAGAAAGACGAATTCTGGGAAAAAATGACAGCAACAATAGAAAATATAAATGATAGAATAATAATATTAGGAGACTTTAACGGCCGAGTTGGGAAAAGAAAAAACAATCACGCAATTGATGTAATTGGTCAACATGGCGAGAACCACAAAAACAACAATGGAGATAGACTTATAAATTACTGCGTAGATAACAACTTAATAATAGCAAATACATTTTATAAACATAAGAATGTACACAAATTTACAAGAGAAGTGAAAAGCAGAAATGAAAAGTCAATAATAGATTACTTTCTCATCAACAGAACATATAGAAAAGAAATCTTAGATGTCAAAGTGAGAAGTGGGCCAGAAATTTACAGTGACCACTACGTAGTGATAGCAAAAATCCGAGTAGACATAGAAAAGGAAGGAAAGTATATAGCAAAAACACACCCCAAAAAAAAACCAAAGAAACTATTAAGACATACAAATTACAAGAAATAGAAACAGCGAACAAATTTAGAGAAGCCACTGAAATAAAGATACAGAATGAACATGTACAATGGGAAACCATGAATTTAGAACAATTGTGGTGCCAGTTCAAAGCAATAATTCTCACAACAGCAAGAGAAATATGTGGAACAACAGTTATAAACAATTCCAAAAAACAGACTAAATGGTGGAATCGAGAAATACAAAAACAAGTAAAAATCAAGAAGAACAAATGGAAACAATACCTTAAACGCAAAACAGAAGATAACTACGCAGTGTACAAACAACAACGGATAATAGTTAAAGAAATGGTATTACAAGCCAAACAGGAAGCATGGAAAGAATTCGGCGAAAAACTAGAAGCAGACAGCCACACAAACCAAAAACTATTCTACAAAGTGTTGAAGAATTTAAGGAAAGGTAAAACCACACACTACACCACGTGAAAGCAAAAGACAATAGAACAATGACGGAAGAAAACGAGATTATAGACAGGTGGAGAGAATATTTCCGAGAACTTCTAAACCAAGATGAACAACCCCAAACACCAAACGAAGAAGAAACTAACCTCACATTAAGAGAAGAACAAACAGATATACAAACCGAAGAAGTAGTCAAAGCAATCAAACATATGAAAAAAGGGAAAGCAGGAGGTCATGACAAGATAAAAGCAGAAATGCTGAAAAATTTAGGGATACATGGCATAGAAATGCTTACAAAAATCTTCAATAAAGCATGGAACAGTGGAGAAGTACCCGAAGACTGGAGGACAGGGATAATTCTACCAATATTCAAGAAGGGCGATAGTAGAGATTGTTCAAATTATAGAGGTATCACACTACTTAGCGTGGTATCTAAGGCTTATGAACACATATTGGAGAAGAGATTAAGAAGAATAATAGAAGAACAACTAGAAGAAACACAAAGTGGTTTTAGAAAAGGGAGAAGCGTCCAGGATCATATTTTTAGCATAAAACAATTAATAGAGAAAAACAGAACAAAAAACACAGAAATATACATGGCTTTCCTAGACCTTGAAAAAGCTTTCGATAGAGTACCGCAAAAGGAAGTCTGGAAAAGCCTAAAACAAAAAATTAATAAGAGGAATAAAGAGCTTATACGAGAACAACAAAAGCTATGTTATAAAAGATAATGTACAATCCGAAACATTTGAAATAAATTATGGGTTACGGCAAGGTGGTGTAATGAGCCCAACACTATTTATAATAGTAATGGATGACGTAATCAAAGCAACAGCAACCAAAACCAAGAAGACACACATAGGTTACAATAGATTAACACCGGTAAGCGTAACAGATTGTGCCTTCGCTGACGATATTATGATATGCGCCGCAAAAGAAAAAGATCTGCAAGAAAATCTACTGATATGGGAAAAGGAATTAAAGAAGAGAAATATGAAAATAAACACAAATAAAACAAAGGTAATGATGATAGGTAAAGAAAAGAAGAACATCAATATTGAACTAAACCAAAACAAAATAGAGCAAGTAGAAGTATTCAAGTATCTGGGAGTACAGATAGACAGAGAGGGAAATATGGAATCTGAGATCAACGGGAGAATTATAAATGCTGCAAGAGTATATCATAGTTTAAATAAGCCGTTTATAGGTAGAAAAGAGATAGATAAGAAAACGAAATTAACAGTGTATAAAACAATCTTCAGACCTATCCTAATTTATGGAAGTGAGAGTTGGGTCTTAACAAGGCAAATGAGAAGCAAAATTCAAGCTATCGACATGAAATACCTAAGAAGAGTCAAAGGCATCACAAGATTAAATCGAATAAGAAATGACGTAGTAAGAGAAGAACTACAAATTGAAGCAATTAACAACATATTAGAGAAGCAAAAACTGAAATGGTTTGGCCATATTATATATATATATATATATGTACGTAAATTCAGGTCTTCATAGGTATACATAGGTATTGACGATGGTTGGCTGGGGGGCCTGGCCCTCCCCAGCCAAAAATCCTAGTTACGCCAATGCAAATATTTTCACATATAATACCATGAGTCGTCAAAGTTATATCGAATATTTTTGCTGGAATCTTGCCGATCAGTACTACCCTTCTTCGAACGCGGCAACAATGTGGCAACATGGGCAATTTATCTTCGCGCTGGAGTGACCAGCTCGTTTCAGGTAGAAAAACCCGAAAGGACGTTTGCTTTCTGTAAATTAATTCGTGAAACGTGGGTATGCAACCCATTTAACAACCTATACGTTAAAACCTATATGGCGGAGCCTCTTCTAATTATATGCTCTTTGGTTGAACCTTTGTTTTCCTTTACACAGCAACTAGTGCCAGTTAACTAGTGCTGGAGAGCCAAGCATTTTGGGCTAAAAAGCTGATCCGAGACAGTGCTGCAGCTGTTCATTTATCGCTTCCACGGCCACCGCTTCGGCGATTTCCAGCCGGCGTATGTTGGACCTTCGGCACCGCTTTTCCTCTTGCTGGGAGCATTAAATTAGAACGTAAGAAAGGACCCGATACGGAGGCTACCCTTCTGGTTTAACTTATGCCCTTGCCGTCGTGGTGCGGATCGCGTTGAGCCACCAGCTTCCGGTCCTACGAATTAAAGACAAACGCTCTGGGATCGCGCTTTGCGTTTTCTCCGAAACCAAGAGCAAAACATCTGCTGGCCGAACGGCCTGCTCTTCATCCGTTTTAATGTGTGCAATTGTATTATTGCGGAACTGTATGTAAAACTGTGAGTATTATATTTGTGTAATTTGCTAATTGTTATAACCTACCCCTTCGAATTTAGTTAGGGTTATTTATTCTGTTTGGAGCTCTTTTTCAGGAATTGTGTTTGTGCATAGGGTATTGAGTTTACAAATTCTCGCTGGAGAAGAAAAATAAAAGAGGTATGGCGTTGAAACTTCATATATAAGTTTTTTGTACTATGTAGATGAAACAGCAAGCTTTTGAAGAAAATCGCATAATCGGAAGTAGGTGTTTACTCTTGTGATTTTTCAGTTTATTTCGATTTTTTTCAAAAACGGCTCTAACGATGTTTTTTAAACTTTACATTTGTATTATATTTTTAATGTGTATTGATGTGAGATAGGTGATTTTTCAGTTGAATACTTCTAAAGTGGGTTTCTTTTGTTTTTTTTCAATTTTTTTTTATTAACTCCTATTTTAAATAGAACACCCGGTATATTACATTTTTGAATTCATCTTAAAATTCTAGAGAAAATGTGTCTTTTTAACCAACGCTCTATTTTGTACCGTTTTTGTAGAATTTATAATTTTTTGAAAATTTTTGACAAATGCTTAAAAATTTAAAATCAAATTTTTGGCTAATTACAAGATCACTGTAAAAGAAAGTTGTGTGCGTGTATCACACCAGATTTTTAATCATTTAATCAAGAATAACTTTGAAATTAATGATTTTAGGACATATGTTTACTAGTTTTTCTCTTATTTTTTATGCAGAATAACGCCCTTATATTTGTTCTGTGCAATTTTGAAACGCCCTGTATATGGCATGACCAAATATGATTTTCATCTAGTATAGTTACGGAATAGTAACTATTTTGTGAATGTACTTTTCGTGTAAAATCAACAACAGCGGATCAATCTTACGGACAAAATAAAATTCGGTACAAATATTCAAAATTACTGCACCGTTTAAATCGGAACAAATGGTCAGTTTACTTAATTCAATAAATAGTGTCAACTATATTTTTAAATGTAGATTCTTCCACAGGTTAATCGAAAATAACCCTTTCGAAAGCCTAATACTTTCTAAACTGGCAACTTTAAGAACTAAACTCACCTTAAAAACTCATAATGCAATTCTCATTTTCGTACACACTGAAAGTAACTGTAAGGCTAACTTCTGCATACATTTTAAACAAACATTAAACAATGTACGTAATTTAAGCATCGCTCGTTTAAGCGTTATCAGGCGTTGCATCTAACCAGCGCTCAAATTACTGATAGCAGACTTGCCCGCTATGCGCAAAGCCAACGAAGAATCAACCCTTGCGTCGCCTCCCACTCAACGATACCTTAAGCGGCTGTTCAGATAAAGCCGCCCGGAGGGTATATAAGAAGCTCCGCGACCAGTTAACTTCACTTGAGATCATCCCACTCAAGTCCACCAGTCCTGATCCTGTCCAGTCCCGAACTTGAGTCCATGGACTTGCCCTTATCGCAAACTCCTCTCCTGAAGTTAGATTGTGACGATAAAGACCCGTCTCCTAGCTTATCGACTTGAAGACCTGACCTGAAACTTGAGACGGTGACTGCCCGCCTCCTAACCTGTCTTCATATAATTTCCAAACCTGTCCTACACGTTGAGACTGTGAGGGTGAAGGCCCGTCTCACAGGGGCGGACTGGCTAGGGATGCCGGGATGCGATCGCATCCCGGGCCCTTGAGCCGTCCGGGCCCGCAGGCTTTAAACTAAAATACAACACCACTAGGGCGTTTACACATGCACACGCCTCGCAATTAATTTGTAATCCATGTATTATTTAAATGTAATTAAAAATGGCCCTTTAGGGGCCCCAAAATCCTACAGCACCGGAAATATCTTATTGATGTAAATACTTCTTTGTGTATAAAAAATCCAAACCCCACTCGATTAGTATTTGAAATAGCGCGCGCCGCGATCGACAGCCGGAAAGCAGAGAACAAGCCCTTGCGTTGACAGTGGCAGCAAACTCCTTAGTAAAATGTTGTTGAAGTAGTTCAATTGGTAATATAGAATGTATTGTTTTGATATTGGTACAGGGGTCTAAAAATCAGATTAATAAGATTAAAAGAATACAGTATTAAAAATTATAAAGATGAATTTAGATGTGAAATGGATATCAAAATTATTAAGATTGATTTAAAAAAGAAAGGAAATAAAATTTCATAATTTAATTAAATGAAGCTAATTGAGAAAAAGTAGGATTTTAACTTAATTTAATATCTGAAATGAAATTGGAAGTTAATTACAAATATTTTTCCGAAATATACTATTTAACATAGTAGGTATTAATCAAATAATAAAGCTTTAATAGTGTGTTGGACTGAAAAAATAAGCTAGATCGATAAGGAGGAACCAAAATAATGTAATGTAATTTTGTAAAATTTGAAATTAAGAAATAAACCTTTTTATAAGTTTTTAAAAATAAATATTTGTAATACTAAAAGGGTTAAAGTTACATACAAATTGCCGGGCTCCATAGCTTAGTGGTAAGCATTCTGGCTACTGATGTAAGGGTCGAGAGTTCGATCCCCGATCCCGGTGCGGTTTTTAAAAATAAAAAAATGCCGATGAAAGCCTCTACAGAATGCCATCATTCGGAAGTGATGTAAAGTCGTGGGTCCCATGCAACTACGATGTGTAGCATGTAAAAGATCTCTTGCTAGGGTTGGAACTTCTTAGTCTCGGC
Organism: Agriotes lineatus; assembly: GCA_940337035.1. Classification (NCBI taxonomy): domain Eukaryota; kingdom Metazoa; phylum Arthropoda; class Insecta; order Coleoptera; family Elateridae; genus Agriotes; species Agriotes lineatus. The sequence goes on along the minus strand of OW679203.1, from coordinate 3,343,344 downwards.
AAAATTCTAAGTAGGACTAAGGTACAGTTGCGGCCCCTACAAACTCAGACACCGACTTTCGACACATTCTGTGATGGACAAGAAATTTAGGCCGGCTTGTCATTCGCTTAGCACTGTTAGTTTATGTCAAATTCTAGGTTAGCAGATTAGGTTTTGCGTCAGTTTTGACACAGATTGGCGCAAAACCTAACCTGCTAATCTCGGATTTGACATAGACTTACAGTGCCACCAGCATAAACAGTGCCAAGCGAATGACAGGCCGGCCTAAATTTCTTGTCTATCACAGAATGTGTCAAAAGTCGGTGTATGCGTTTGTAGGGGCCGCAACGGTACCTGGTACTCTGCATGCCTAGACCTTGTCCACGGGGTTGGCAAAAAGGGCATATGAAGGCCTACTTGCTAGACCTGAGTCTCCCCGAAAATACTACTACTACTACTACTACTACTACTACTACTACATACAAATTGGCGTGATGAAGAAAACTAAAAACTAAAATATTAAAAGAAGAATATGGGAAAACTACATAGATGAAGACTAGAATGTGGTGAGAAAAGCAATTTAATACAATTATAATCTACAAAGGCAAATAAAAGTAAGGGAATGTTAATTGAGTTTATTGTGGAATTACATTTGCATCGACTGAATTGGATAACAAGGAAGGTTTTACAAGGGAGGTGAATTGCATCGACATCATTAGCAGAATCAGCAGATTTGTGGGGCTTGTCAAGTGATATCTGATGGCTTGCCTCTGGTCAAGATTCATGGTGCTGGGTTGTAGCAGAATTCATATGTGTGATTTGATTGAACATTAAAGTAACGCATCTGCAGCTGAGGTCTATTTTGATTATTACTGTGGTGTAGATGCCGATTCTTGTGGCGAGCTGGGTTCCTGTGTTGATTTGGAACTGGAGTCTGGACATCTTGGCAGTTCGTTATCAGTTGAGGCCTTCGCCGTGGCTTTGAGTGGAGCAGTTTTTTTAGCGTGGTCAGTTGCAGAGTTGGGCGTATTGGGTTTATGAGCGGAGAGTGTTAGGTTTAATAAAAGATAACAGAATCCAGGTAATTTAAAATAAGAACTGAAAGAAAATAAAGAGTAAAGTGAGTTAATTTTAATTAAGGAAGTATTTATTATTTGAGATTGTCGTATGACAAATGTATCGATGAAGTATTTGTAATTGAATTTTCAAAACTAGTTTGAAGTGTCAGTTGACAGAAGTTTTGAGTTGCCATAATAATATAGGAACATCAAATTTCAGAATATAAGCAATCTAGATTAAAAAGAATCCGATCTGATTTTCAGTCAAGTGCATCCACTGGGGCTAGCAGAAAATAATTTTGAATATCCAAAATACATAAATAGTGCAATTACATTAATTAAAATTCAATTATAATATACCATAACATAAATTGGGCACACAAAGTGGAGCTAATCACCTTTAACAGTATAGATAACAATAATAATCCCAGCCTAAATTTAAATAAAAAAATTATGTTACTTACACAATGAGGATGTATATAGATTCATTCATATATATTTATATATTGTTTGTTTATGAAGTATTTTTAATGATTCTATTTCTGTTTTTATGCCTTAATCTTCTTGAGAATGAAAGCCTAGTCTTTCGAAACGTAGAAGATGTGCAAAATAAGAAAGTATGTAGTTTGTTGTTACCATAAACTTAAAACATTAATACCAATGGATCACGAAAGGCTGCAACAAAATATAATATATACATTAATATATCTACCTATTCAATAAGATGCTTATTAGAAAGTTATGCAATGCATGATTCGATCAACATGTTCAGTACATTGAGACTCGCCGCTGACCGCCACCTTGTCCCTTGCCAAATCCACTCACAAGCTCGCAGGTTCCGAGTGACAATTTGGTATTTGCGAGTTACATTATTGGTCGTAGGCCTTCCTCGAATATAATTTTCGCAAGAGTTGAATTGCGCGCTCAGGTAGTGTTTCTAGTAGGTGGTAGTTACTAGTTGGCGCCTGTTAATCGCGTTTTAGGCCATAAAATGTATCGCACCAGCAAAAAAATTTTTCGGCTTCGGCGATATTGTCTCCGGCGGCTGGGGCTTCGCCCCAGGCCCAAATATATACCGCACAACCTCGTGCGGGCCGCGGGCCCCCCAGGCATCCAGCATCCCGGGCCTATTAGTCCCAGTCCGCCCCTGCCGTCTCATAGCGTATCACCTTAAACCCGAACCTGCACGTTAGATTGAGATGGTTACCGTCCGACACCTAACCTGTTTCCCTATAACTTCAAAACCGCATTACGATCCGCCGCTATAATATTCCAAAACTATTTAATAACAATACCTATAGGAATCAAAATTGCACGTTCCTCCTGAATGCGGTGGAAGCCCTATAGCCGCATGCATTAACCTACCTGAAGGGTCCGCCCTAAACGTTTCCCAGAAGCCTGAACTGCTAGCCCGCCTTTGAGGACCGACCGCCAGGAAATTCATCACGGACCAACGGACTGTCAAAGATCGCCGCCCGCTAAAACTTGGTGAACCACTCCAGGCCGAATTTCACATTACCGTCACTCCAGAGGGTACGCTATGCCATCCTAGGACACCTGCAAGACCTGAAAGAACCCTTAAGGCGCAGGTATCGCTTAAATCTACGGTATTCATTTAATTCCAACACCTCAAACGTAAAAAACACTGGGATTTGGAGGTCACCCGCCCAGGACATTCGTCCTACAGTCCAAAATCTATAATTGGCACGTCGCCTCCGGCAGCCGCGTTCCGTAATTACCTGCTACACTTGGTGGAACGCCCGTTACAATCGTGCTAGGTGGGTTGCAGTTCATCAAGGAAACCTACTGATTGATTTGTAATATCTAGCTAACATTATATTGATGGTAATTGTATGAATGAACATATTTCTCCGATTTTGAGGTAACCCGAGGTTTAAATTTATAACGCCCTTAGTGAGAGTGTGAAACGTTCAAACGTTACAGAACAGTACAACATGAGCCCCTCATCAAGTTGTATCTAATAAAGCAAATTCAGTTTCAACTTTTATTAATCACTTCAAAACTACATACGTAAGTAACACAATTTGAGCAATACAATACTTAGGTGCCTAGTTCAGAAGGTGCTCTAGTATCGTTACATAGGGTTATAAACGTACGAAGGTGAAGAATATTGAGCAAAACTGTTTCATAAGAGTTACATGGAAGATAAGAAAGTGCCAGCAGTGTTCGGCCGCTCTGCTCAACAGCTTGCAGGGGCAAACAGTGCCGTTCAACCACACCTACATCAAATTCAGCTTACAAAATCAGGTACATATTAACCTACTAACTTAAATAAATTGCAAGGTTCACTTTGGATTAACTTACCTCCGCTGCTGCCAACACAAATGTTCGTTAACATAAAGTAGAGGTAATGGGTAAAAATTATTAGTTACGCTTCAAACGTGATATAATAAAACTGGCTCAAACTAGCTACTGCTTGCGTTTTCAAAATTAGAGTTGAATAAAATAAAACTATGTGGCATTACAAAATCTATCTTTACTTATAAATATCAGTTCATTCCTTACAATTACCGATCTACTTATAGCTATGTTACATGCTATAGATATAAATGTCATAGTCTTTTACATGAATTGACTTTACTAACATGCACACAGTAGGTGACTTCAAAAACACATAAGGTCATGCAGTTACATGCATCAATAGCTGGCCATAGACACACGTTTAAAACTGCCACGAATGTAGTTTTTCGTGGCGGTTTTGAACGTGTGTTTATGCTCAGCTTATAGCCGAGCATATGCACACATTCAAAACCGGCATAAATGTACTACATTCGTGGCAGTTTTAAACGTGTGTCTATGGCCAGCTAATGAGAAACAAACAGGGAAGAGACTCAAAATGTTGCATTAGCAACTTAACAACTTAAAACTTTTTATTAAATGCTATTGTTCCACGAATGTTGTTTTTAAGAATTTGTACAAACAGAAAGAGTTAAAATTATTATTGAATTACACCAGTCAGTGCCTTGATATTTTTATTTTAGGCTTTATTAACATAGTTCCGTGACAATCTTGATAAAAATGTAATTTTATGTCTTTTACATTAATTTTATATGCAGCGTGTTCCCCAATTGAGTTTAACATACGTATTATGACCCAAAAATTTTGGAATTGTATTTTCATAATTGGGAGATTGTTCCTGCTTGCCGTGAAACTTAGTTTGCCCCTCTTTGATAACTCAGCAATAACGTTTTCAGTTTCATGTAGAGTACTATCTTTATATATATAATTCTTCTGTACGTGTGTATGTGACTGAACTCCTCCTAAACGGCTGGACCGATTTTGATGAAATTTTTTGTGTGTTTGAGTGGGTTCCTGGATGGTTTAGATTCACAATTGGATCCGGTAGGTGGCGCTGCAGTCGGGTTCTAGGAATTGTTTTAATTTTTTTTGACAAATTTCTCTTTTTAAATTTTTAAAGATTTTTCGCATACCATAACATATAACCCCAAAATTTCACCCCCCCCTCCGCCCCCAATATTTTTTAAAATGAAAAAAAATCGATAATTAGAAAATCTGAAAAACCTTTGCTGAACCTGCTAATAGCAGGCAAACCAACGTTCGGACAGGACAACGTCTGCGGGTCCCCCAAAATTTCACCCCTCCCACCAACCAACAATATTTTGATATCGTAGGGTCTATTAGAGATGACGTAAGGCCCAGGTGGTTGAGCTCCACAATACACCTGCATATTATACGTATAAAACGTTTGTGAGTCACAGAGGGCGTAAATTTTCAATCCATACTTCGCCGGCTTTTGAGCCATATCTTTATATATACCTATAATTCTTCTGTACCTGTGTATGTCACTGAACTCCTCCTAAACGGCTGGACCGATTTTGATGAAATTTTTTGTGTGTGTTTGAGTGGGTCCCTGGATGGTATAGATTCACAATTGGATCCGGTAGGTGGCGCTGCAGTCGGGTTCTAGGAATTGTTTTAATTTTTTTTTGACAAATTTCTCTTTTTAAATTTTTTTAAGATATCTCGCATATCAGAACATATAACCCCAAAATGGGGTGAAATGGGGTAAATAAGCTTAAACAATCGATATGGGTGTCGTTATTGAGGTTTTTTGGGACGTTGATTGCGAAAATGGCATTTACTCCAAGACGATGGACATGACATAAAATTAAAACTCTATAGTGGTGAAACGGGGTTTCAGAGACAAATTATTTTTGGGCAGAACAACGTTTGCCGGGCCAGCTAGTAATTATTATAAATATGGCAAAAGATTACTAAGAACCGTCGTTGGCAATATTCTAAGCAATTTGATGCAAAGTTTGAAAAAGATCACTTGATTAAAAATACTGATAAATTGGAAATACGTAGTCAATTTTCATTGGCCGACTGTTCTCTCAAACATAACCTATCTTTTTAAAATTTTGTATACTTGTACTTGAGAACATTTAAAAGAACTTTCCTTAATAAACGTTTGCCATATCCTTCATAATTATAGTACGTCACGTGAAACCGAAAAAGTTATTGTTGGGTTATCAACAAGTACTTCATTTCAAATGAATTGAAATTATGGACAAAATACATTTCAGGATAAGCAGGAACAGATTCCCAATTATTAAAATAGACTTTCAAAATTTTTGGGTCATCATACGTATGTTAAACTAAATTAGGGAACACGCTGTATATAAATATTTCAATATTATATGGTAGATTTGTTATTTGTGTTTTTAAAACCAAATAACCTCAGTAAAATCTAAAATTAGAACCACACGAAGCATTTAGGAACTGGTCTTCATTTTATAACAACAATGTATGAATATAATATCTAAAACATTGATTTTCCTATCACAATTTGAAAAGCAATCTAATCAGCTAACACAAAGGAAACGAACACAAAGGCAAATAACACGAAATTTCGTGGAGTGGGTGATATGCAAATAAATGTCCCGTTCACCCTCATTGCAACATCTCCAGACACTAAATTTGCAAACGTTACAACGAGTATAGGACCTTAAGACGCCTTGACTCAAATTAGCTTTAGCATGCTGTTAACAGTGATTGTAGACACTGACTAAATCTGAAAAATTAGCTTTAGGATGTCTCGTAACAAACAACATGCACAAACACCGAGGGTTCTTGTAATAACGCATCACAGGCTACTTTATGTGTCAAAATTTAGAATATAAACGTTGCTTATTGTGAACAAGTGAAAACTTAACTGTTACACATAAATTAGATTCTTGTGTGGAGTTAAAACGATACAATACCTAAGAAACAATATCTTAATCTATTTACACAATTGGATAAACTTGGATCCGGATCAATGCCACGGCTGCACTAAAAATGGCAATATACCTCGTTATAGAGGGGCGTTGTTGCCATTTCTAAAGCTAAGTAGCATCAATAAAAGGAACGAATACAAAAGTAAGCGCAGTTTCTAATTATTTGCTCTCTTGAAATGTTTTTCCAGGTGATGCATCGGTTAAAATGATTTTGGGCACACCCAGAGAATTTTGAGGCACATTCACTGACAACTTCTTTCGCAAGAAGCTGCATTTGAGTTGCAAAAGCTGAAGCTGTGTTTGCAAGGTGCTACTTAACTGTTTTTGGAGGTCTTGCACCTCGAGGATATCTTTCCGCAAGTTCTGGTAGTCGTTCTTCACATCGGTCACCGACTTGAGCAGGTTGTTCACCTCCACTTCGGCCCCGTCTTCGGTCAGCACCTCCTTTTCCACGTTTATTACCTGCACTGCTAATTTGTCTAGCTTTTTGTCGGCCCTCTGCATCTGCGGAGAACCGTTTACGGCGAGGGTTAGCATTCACGAGTGCAACTGCGGCGCTACGTACCTACCTGCTTTTCTAGGTTATCTACAGCCCTCTCCATTTAGGAATAAAATGTGTTCAGCTAGAAAAATATTTGTTAAGAAAACCACGTTGAAAACGAATCTGTAATCAATAGCTCGGCCGCCCGCCTATAAATTGTAAAACTGCAATGCGTGGCTACTGTACCCTAACGTTACTAATTAATTCGACAGCGAATTCGTACATTAATTACCATTTGTAATTACTTATCAAAAACTTGCTAAAGTTGTAGCTACTCTTTTAATTACAAAATTTTGCTGGGGTAGTATTCTTCCCTGTGTTCTCTCGAATCTGCAATTACAACATTGGGCGGTGTAGTAGACACTTTCTCCCAGAGGTGACACCGCCCCCAATCATATTTTCAAATCTTGAACAACACGGTTTGTGGTTCTGTGCAAATTACAGCGAATCAGAGCACTGATTAAATTTAACCATAAAGAAGAATTGTATAGTTGCTTGCCTCTGAATAAACTGGTGTCGATTAGAGCTCGGAAACTAAATTTAAATTTAATCCATTAAACGGTACGTGATTAGGCGCCACAAATAACGGCATTGTATAGTGGGTAGCATATACTCCTGGATACAACCTAAAAGAATGGGAAAATATCCATATATCATTCTTTTGTATCTGGGATCTGGGACAAATTGACAAATAAGTCAAGAGAACTAAGAAAATAAAACTATTAGTTAACTCTTCAGCAGTAAGGTAAATTTTTGTCACACCAGTGCTACGGTGGGGCGTAGGTGTGAGCACGAAAAGAGATTAAAATAAAATTTCATGCATTTACGTTTTACGTTTTACGTAGAATTTAGAGCTATAAAATAAAATTTCATGCATTTACGTTTTACGTTTTACGTAGAATTTAGAGCTATAGCTAAAGCAGTGATAATTGAATTTGGGGACTTTTAATTTTTAACAATTACTTAGCAAAAAATAATCACCTACATTTCGTCGATGTTTTAATTCAAATATAGCAATGATTTTTAATTTTAATAATAATCGAAAAGAAATATTCACACAACAAAAAATATTCAAAGCTCAACAAAAAATTTACGTAAGTGTTAAAAATCTGGTGTGATACATTCACACAATTTCCTTTTACAGTAATCTTATAATTAGCCAAAAATTTGATTTTCAATTTTTAAGAATTTGTCAAAATTTTCAAAAATTACAAATTCTACAAAAACGGTACAAAATAACACGTTAGTTGAAGAGACAAATTTTCTCTAAAATTTTAAGCTGAATTCAAAAATGTAATAATATACCAGGTGTTCTATTTAAAATAGGAGTTGATAAAAAACAATAGAAAAAAAAACCAAAGAAACCAATTTTCGAAGTATTCAACTGGAAAATCACCTACCTCACATAAATACACATTAAAAATGTAATCAAAATATAAAGTTTAAAAAAAATCGTTGGAGCCATTTTTGAATAAATCGAAAAAAAACTGAAAAATTACAAGAGTAAACACCTTTTTCCGGTTATGCGGTTTTGTTCAAAAGCTTGATGTCTTATCTACATAGTACAGAAAACTTATATATGACATTGCAAAGTCATACCTCTTTTCGTTTTTGAGATATTCTGTTCACAGACAGACAGACACTCACACAGACAGCCAGACAGACCAATAAACAAAAACATGTTTTTTGGGTTCAGAAGACTCGAAAACGTGAAGATCTGTTGACAACTCAATTTCGAATTTTTGGGGTGAACCCAATACTTCCTCTATGGTAAAAGGAAGTAAAAAACGAAACGCGATCATTTATTACTTCCTTTTACAATAAAGAAAGTATTGGATTCACCCCAAAAATTCGAAATTGAGTTTTCAACAGATCTTCACGTTTTAGAGTGCCCTGATCGCAAAAAACATATTTTTTTTCATAGGTCTGTCTGTCTGTGTGTCTGTCTGTCTGTCTGTCTGTGTGTGTGTCTGTCTGTCTGTTTGTGTGTCTGTCTGTGAACAGAATATCTCAAAAACGGAAATAGGTATGGCATTGAAACTTCATATATAAGTTTTGTGTACTATGTAGATGCGACAGCAAGCTTTTGAAGAAAATCGCATAACCGGAAGTAGGTGTTTACTCTTGTGATTTTTCAGTTTTTTTCGATTTTTTCAAAAACGGCTCCAACGATTTTTTTTAACTTTACATTTTTATTACATTTTTAATGTGTATTGATGTGAGATAGGTGATTTTCAAGTGAAATAAGTTTAAAATGAGTTTCTTTTGTTTTTTTTTCTATTTTTTTATTAACTCCTATTTTAAATAGAACACCCGGTATATTATTACATTTTTGAATTTAGCTTAAAATTCTAGAGAAAATTTTTCTCTTGAACTAACACTCTATTTTGTACCGTTTTTGTAAAATTTGTCATACCTCTTTTCGTTTTTGAGATATTCTGTTCACAGACAGACACACACAGACAGCCAGACAGACCAATGAACAACAACATGTTTTTTGGGTTCAGGGGACTCGAAAACGTAGAGATCTGTTGAAAACTCAATTTCGAATTTTTGGGGTGAATTCAATACTTCCTTTATCGCAAAAGGAAGTAAAAACGAAACGCGATCATTTATTTAATAAGTAATGGAAAAAATCTGGTGTGATACACGCACCAAACTTCCTTTTACAGTGATCTTATAATTAGCCAAAACTTTTATTTAAAATTTTTAAGCATTTGTCAAAAATTAAAAATTCTGCAAAAACAGTGCAAAATAGAGGGTTAGTTGAAGAGATACATTTTCTCTAGAATTTTAAGCTGAATGTAAAAATGTTAATAAAAAAATAGAAAAGGAAACAAAAGAAACTTATTTTAGAAGTTTTCAACAATTACGCAAAAGGCGTACAAAAATCAGTCCGTCTCAGGACTAACCAGAAACACCTGAGGACTGGAGTAGATCAAAAACTCCTAAAACGTCGTGTAATAAACACCCGAGATAGTGGAAAACATCCGATAAAACATATCATAATAGACCACTCACTGCCAAAAATGACATCATTCGGAGAACTTACTTGATTATGCTATATATCGAGAGATCCAAAAAAAACTGTTCCTCAGCGGGCTGTGGAAATTCAACGTATGAATAATATGTTGGTGACACTGTACGTCAATGTCAAATTCGAGGTTATCAGGTTAGGTTTTCCGTCAGTTATGACACAAAATGACGCAAATCCTAACCTGCTAACCTCGAATTTGACATTGACGTACAGTGTCACCAACATATTATTCATACGTTGAATTTCCACAGCCCGCTGAGGAACAGTTTTTTTTTTGGATCTCTCGATATAAACTGCAAGAAACAGCCAAAATCACCGAAAATAAATAACATGATCCAACTGCAGTCGATAGCATGTCTAAGCACGGCCCGCAAGAATGCAAGAACGTCATTGCCCACTAGCAATCTTTTCAATATCAAAGACTGCACATTTGTTTTATAGGTACCGCCGGTTGCCTTTACACTCCAATCGCATTACATTTCGGGAACATAGTGTTTATAACTGCTGCTTCGGCTACAGCGTTGTTTAGCGTCTGCGTCCCATTGGAACTGCGATAGTTCGAAGTTGTATATATATTAATTAATGCTCTAGAACAAGTCCTAACTTCATTCAGTCGTTAAGTCGTCACAATATATTTTCGTTCAATTGGCAAGCATGAGTGAAGTGGGGCTGCATTCAAGCGTCGAACAACTCATTATTAGTAAACTTCTTATCCACGAAGATATCAAACCATAACAAATTTGTGTAAAAGTTAAAAGACAGTTTGATGCGCAATCACTATCAAACATAATCGTTTACAAAAGGAATAAACTGTTTAAAGATGGCTGCAAAAGTGCCGAGAATGAACCGCATTCTCGCCATCCAAAAACACTGACAACAGAAGAGAATGCTGATAGAGTAAAATGCACTTATTTGAAACGATCGTCGAATTACATTGAAGGATATTCCTTCTGCATGAAATATCAGCAGGGGTAACTTGAAAAAACTAAGTTCTCTGTCTGTGTCTTACAAGATAATGCTCGACCCCATTTCGCTATTCACACGCTAACTACGATTCAAAAATGTAAATGGACCATGCTGCCCCATTTACCATACATTTCGGACCTTGGTACCTCAGGTTTTTATTAGTTTGGAGCCTTAAAAGGGTTTCTAGGAGAAAAATACCTCGTTGTAATGAAGAAGTCATTGATATTCTCGTGGAATACAAAAACTTCCTGAAAGATGGCACCAGTTTATTAGAAGAGAGGGAGACAGTAGAAATATGACATGATACACATTAGAGTCCGTGTGTTTGTTTTTGAACAAATATTAAATTATAATTTATATTTGAACGCTCCTCGTAATTGTCATGTAGGTTTGGTCCGATATCGAATCGCCCCAAACAGCTGCCATTGATACGAGCACATGTGTTGACCTTATAACTTATGTTATGTTGACATACTTCGTGGATATTATTTTACATGTTTTTAGCGGTATCGGATAGCTACCGTCGGATCTCATTACTTAAATCTTGATATATTATAATGGTAGGATAGACGATGAAATATATATTTTCAATTATAGAATAGTTACTTTTCTCTGATGCCATATAGGCTGTTGACGGCTTGGAAGCTAGCGATTACGCCCTGCGCCCCTGAGAAGGAGCTGCCATTGAACTGAAGACTGATATTTTTATTGTTTAGCTTCTATATGTAAATATGTGTCCTATCTTTGAATACGAAGCCATTCTCATAATCTGTTTTTTGTTTTTTTTTAGTTTTTATTATCTCTAAAGTATGAAGTATTTGAATACTTTTTATATAATAATATTATGATTGGTTTCCACCTTTATTGAAACTTAAAAAAAAACAACAAAATTTACCAAAAATGTATTTCAAATACGTAATGAGCATACATAATAACTAGAGAGGGGATATTTAGGTTGCAAAAATCTTAAAATAGGTGCTTATTTTAGGTTAGAAAAATCCATATTTAGGTTGCAAAAATGTCAAAATAGGTGCCGATTTTAGGATAAAACATTAATATATTTTTTAAATAATTTAGTATCAAGTAAAGTCAGGTTCTTAAATTGATTTGTCATAAAAATTAAAAACAATGTAGAACATAAATAAATCTCAATGTATATTGTATAGTTTAAAAAACAAGTTATTTATTTTATAATATAAAATGAAATAAAAAATATAATAAAGTTCTGACTGAATATAATTTTAATATTTAAAACAAATTGAAAAGCAAATTTCACAGAATTTTTACCATTTTACAAATACTGAATTATGAAAATTAAAAATGTTGGCATTGCAAATTATATATTGCTCTAAGTTTTCAGTTGTTAAATTTGTTCTCGTGTTAGTAAGTATATTTGTCAACTGGGAAAAAGAACGTTCAGCATGGCATGATGTTATAAGTGCAAACTTATAGGAGGTGTGGTTATAATCAAACTCCACATGATGTTCAACTCTCTCGTCACAAAGTAAATTATTAATTGTATTTAAGAGAGAGTAGCCTGGATTTATATTTAATAATAATAATAATAATAATAATAATAATGTTTATTGTCCTATAATACAAAACAAATACATTGTTAACTAACTACTACCAACCAAGTATATTAATTAAGGGACAAATGGAAAGGTTCAGCAACATAATTGAGTTTCTCTAAAGTAGTTTTTGCCACATTTCCAGGAGCTTTTTCTAGCTTTTCATATACATTTTCGATTATTTGCAAAGAGCCTGTAAGAGCTAACCCTATTGTTTCCAGTTTTGTTATAGCATTGCCAATATGTTCAAAATGCGATTTAATATACAGTAGATCATACTTAATATTGCATTGTTTTATAAGATTCTGAGCATTGCTAATGCATTTGGCGTCTTTGGGATCAAAATTAAGAACTACCTAAAAATAAAATAATTCAGTGAGCTACGCCTGCGCATTACGAGTGGCATTCCACAATTTAACTCACACGCTGAAGACACAAGATGAAAATATAAGCAGCAGTTTATTGTGTTGCATATTTATAAGGTTTATATTAATTCTGTAAATGCAAAAAAATTAAAATACCATTCTGTATTTTAAAAAATTATTTTAGGCAGGTTAAAAATTTAAATATGTTAATTCAATAATTACGTGACCTGTTGGAGTATTTTTGGTACAAAGTTGGCGAGTTTGCTTGTATATAGGTTCCTTTTCAGTCATATTTTCTCGTATAGTACTTCAGCTGTTTGCATCTAAAAATTTAAAATATTTGTCACGCACGCAACTTTCTCTAGTAGGTTCGCTCTGGGCTCTAGTCGTTTTTGTTGCAGCTGCATTCGTCTCGCCACTTTAAGAATGCTTGGTTACAGCAATTTCAAAAAGCGAGCCCATGGAAGCGAGCGAGATATCTTCCTTAAATAATTTAAACTTTCGTCGCTCTCCCTCGTCCGCGAGTTGCCTAGCCGCTGTCAAGAGGGGCAAACTACGATTTCATTGGCTACAGCTGCACGTCGCAAGACACCGCGTCTAGCGCGAAAACTTGGCTTGGCTTCGCTTTTGAGTTTAGTTGATTTCCGGCTGGGGTTTGAGGCGCTTGTTCGTGAGCGTGCCGTTCGCTCCTTAGTGCGTGGGCGGCCTGTTGTGTTTGTGCTGATTACAGTCTAATTTCACTTTTTGTGCAGAGACTTCTTCACGGACCGCTAAAGCGATAGGTGGTGTTTGTTTGTAGAGTGATCTCGTGTGCCCTGCGTTCTTCGTATGACCGCCAGCTTTGCAAACTTTCATTGGGCCGTAAAGGGGCCTTCTTCCCGTAGTTGTGGGGATCTAAACTGCAGAGCTGTACAAGTCTTCGGTCTCGTCCGTTCCGATTTTCCCGAGTGGGACTTAGTTCAGACCCTGCCAACTTGGGGGATTACTCTCAGGGGCCACTCGACTCTCACGCCGACAGCACTTTCGTTGCACTGGTGAGCTCGCCAACCGTCGTGGCGCAATCGCTTGGCTGACGCGTTCAGATAGCGTGTGTATTGAGTATTAACATAATTCATTCAACTGTTCAGGCCTAATTTATGTATTTACTTGCCAACGCAGTGCCAATGGGCCAAGGCCGTTTAATAATCAAATTTATTCAACTGTTCAGGCCTAATTTATAAGATTATTTGCTGATTCATAACTGCCTACCAAGGCCTTGTGTAAAACTATATTCATTCAACTGTTCAGACCTAATTTATGTATTTACTTACTGACGCAGTGCCGATGGGGCGAGGCCGTTTAATAATAAAATTCATTCAACGGTTCAGGCCTAACATAAGATTATTTGCTGATTCATAACTGCCTACCAAGGCCTCGTGTAAAACTAAATTTATTTAGTTGTTCGCGCATAATTTGTGTGTTATTTGTTGAAACATTACCAGTGTCGCTGAGGCCGCGGTGAACTAATTTCATTTGCTTGTTTAATTATAATTAGAGTTAAAGCGTCTCCCAGCTGGGATATAGATTTAACCCATTCTTTATTTGTTTACATTGTATGTACCAATATTAATTACATGTTTTTAGATCAATAGATCGGTTCATAGAACAACGCCTTATGATTTCTGACGAGTCTGTGCATGCTTATTCTTAGGTTATGTTATATACTATGTAAAGATAAATGTCCGGCGAAGCCTGAGTGTTTAAGCGCGACAGGTAAGTTGGCGACGCTTGCCGCTGCAGTGTCATGAGGCTGTGCACATCTATTTTCTATTCCCGTTGAGTTTTGGATTTCGCCAAGGGAATAAATTGGAAGGTAAACTCATTTGATTTTTCGGTTTCACTCTGGGTCTATCTTTGTTTTTTTGTTTATATCTATGAAACCGAGTGGCGCCCTATTTAATTTTATCAATGTTTACCGTCCCTTAGGCCGTTGCCCGTAGGTAATCTCGTGTAGGACGCGCCCTTGCTCTACTGACGTCTAGTCGGCATATCTTGTTACGGGCTGGGCAGTGATCCTAGGTGAGTCTTTGTCCCGATTTAGTGTAATATCGTCCGCTCCGGCCGTTTAACCTTTACGTAATTTTCGTATAATCCTGTGCGGTGTCGTAAAAGTCATTTTAGACCGTAATAAATAGGTGGAAACTGTAAAAAATATGCATCAAATAGAGCGTTAGGTCTTATAATCTCTAAAATGGGTAATTTAGGTAATATCAAATAGGCGTCAAAATGCATAGTTCTTATTGAAATGAATCTATATGTATCTAAAAGTGATGTACCTAAAAAACTCACGAAAGGCTAAAAACCTAAAGTCCGCTCTCTAATTATAACCCAATAACAACACTTAAGAGAGCATGAAATGGTATTATTCAGTCTTTTCTTGAAACAAGAATCACAAGTAATCACAGTATGTTCTAAACATATACGTGTGTCCCAACACGTACCGGCTATATTTCAAAAATAAATTCCAAAACTTATTTAAAGTCAAAAAGTCTATATAAACATATGTCCTAAACTAAATGTTACCGTTAACGAGTTATTGTTTATTTTATAATTTATGTCGCTAAAATTTTAGTTCAACGGATACTGCTCTAGTTGCCATAACCGCGTCTTTTTTGGTAACATTCAAACATCGTTTTTAATACATTATTGTTTATCTACTTTGATGTCACAATATGGTTATTATAACACCGAAACCAGTGCTACTATGGAGTACATTATAGCACTGTTTTTGGATTGTTATTTTCTTATGAAAAACATTGAAACAGCCTACCTTGTTTCAGACAACAGAGATTGTCACATTTATGAAATGTAAAAATTCAAGGTTTTTTATATTTTTTTAATGCAAAGTAGATAAAATAGTATGTTATACTCGTGTAATAATAAAGAGTAGGATTGAGATGAGAAGACGCCAGAAAGTGACGTCATATGCTCCGACGGCAATCATTAACTGTCAATCACACACACACGCCCACACACACACGAACAAAACAAACAGATAATAGATATACACTCGCAATTCAGAAAGTTTACAAAAACTCTAGGATATATACGCCACGCTCACAAACAATACGGAGAAAACAGTAAATAGTCAATGTTCCAATGTTTGTCTGCGTTTTGCAGAAATATATCTAGCCGACGTTACTGACCCTTGTGTCACCTTGTGAAAGAGAAGATTACCCCCACACTCCTATTCTGCTACTGAGCATCTATGACGCTTTTCATCTCAATCTTACCCTACTATTGCAACTGTCAACTATCAGCTTATTACTGCGATACTGATATTATTTGCTTCCTTTTCACAAGTGATTCACAATGTCAATGTTATTTTCAAATGAAGAATGTGCAGATATTCATTATATTAACTGGCTGTGTGATGGAAATTCTTTAGCAGCACAACAAGAATATCGTAGAAGATACCCCAATAGAAGACTGCTTACGCATGCAGTTTTCGTTAATTCACATCGTCAGCTGAGGAAACATGGCACTTTCAATGCAAGACATTCAGTCGGCCAAAGAGTTGTCCGGAGACCCATAAACGATGATGAACAAGTTCTTGATTTATTACAAAAACATCCGTCTTTAAGTGTGCGAAGAATTGCATTATATACTGGAATATGTAGAAATCAGGTTTGGAGAGAAGTGTTCACTTACATCCATATCGTCATCAAAGGGTTCAAGCTCTAGGTAATGAGTTTGAAGCTCGTTTAATATTTGTACTTGGTTACAAAATAATCAAAACCTACTGCCGCATATTTTATGGACCGATCAAGCTTCTTTCATACGAAATGGTATCACTAATTATCATAATTTTCATGAATGGTCCGCAGAAAATCCTCATTTAAGAAGACGCTCGAATTTTCAACATAGATTCAGTGTTAATGTAAGAGCTGGTATTCTTAATGATCGTCTGATTGGGCCATTTGAACTGCCACACCGTTTAAATGGTGCGAATTACGAATATTGTCTAGAAAATTCTTTACCCTTATTATCTACTAGAAGATGTACCATTAAATATTAGACACTGTAGTATCAACACGATGGGACAGCAGCACATCAATCTGTTCGTGTTAGAGCTTGGCTTAATGCAGATTTTCCGGGAACATGGATTGAAGTATGAGGACCCGTAGTATGGCCATCGTGTTCGCTGGACCTGTCTCCATTAGACTTTTATCTTTAGGATCACATGAAACAGATTGTTTATTCAACTGAAATACGCATGCTAGAAGAATTACGCCAGAGAAATATCAGGCTGCCGATATTATTAGAAATAATCCAGCAACCATATTAAGAACGCAGCCACCAAAAAATGGTAGGGTAATATGGAATACAACATAAAAGAAATCAAATATAAAGTCCATTAGTGACAGAAATCGCATACTTAAGTGTCTTTTTCAACAACGGCACAGCTCGTGGGACCAAAGGCTACATACAAGGCACTTTATCTACTAGAAGATGTGCCATTAAATATTAGACACTGTGGTATCAACACGATGGGGCACCAGCACATCAATCTGTTCGTGTTAGAGCTTGGCTTAATGCAGATTTTCCGGGAACATGGATTGAAGTATGAGGACCCGTAGTATGGCCATCGTGTTCGCCGGACCTGTCTCCATTAGACTTTTATCTTTAGGATCACATGAAACAGATTGTTTATTCAACAGAAATACGCATGCTAGAAGAATTACGCCAGAGAAATATCAGGCTGCCGATATTATTAGAAATAATCCAGCAACCATATTAAGAACGCAGCCACCAAAAAATGGTAGGGTAATATGGAATACAACATAAAAAAAATAATCAAATATAAAGTCCATTAGTGACAGAAATCGCATACTTAAGTGTCTTTTTCAACAACGGCACAGCTCGTGGGACCAAAGGCTACATACAAGGCACTTTATCCAAACTTCGCCCTTTCTATCTTCGGAAAATAGGCCGGTGCAAAAAATACATTCTGCATCTTAAAACGATGTTTGATGTTTGGAAAAATGTCTTCATCGCAGGAAGAAGTAGCTAAGCTTCACTACCTGAGTCATCAGAAGAAGAATACATAATCTGCTTTTTTACATTTTTAGGTTTCTTAGCTCTGTACTTCATTTCACTAGGACCAGCTATTGCATTGCCTGCTCCAGAAGGGCCATTCTTTTTTCTTTGCAAATCTTCCTTTTTACCTGATTTTTCAATTTAGGTGTTTTAGCCGTATCATGTCTACTAACTAACAAAATAGTTCTCAAGTTTAAAAGAATAGCTCTTAGAATGATTGGAGGCTAATTTATGCACCATTATTTTACATTAGGAGGTTAATATGGAATATTCCACATTAGCAGCCAGAAGCACGCGTTGGTTACTATTAAATAAAAAATAAAAGAGTTCTTATATTAAAACAGGAATCATACCAACATAATTCTGCATCTTTTTACATATTTTTGAAAACAGAGACAATCATTAAAACTTTTTATCTTACAGTAGCAGCTATTACCATACATTATACAACTGTTTTCAACTGAAAACAGTTGTATAATGTATTTTATACTCACTAGTGAATAAAACTTCATTTTAGTCACTGAAAA
Source organism: Agriotes lineatus (assembly GCA_940337035.1). Taxonomy (NCBI): domain Eukaryota; kingdom Metazoa; phylum Arthropoda; class Insecta; order Coleoptera; family Elateridae; genus Agriotes; species Agriotes lineatus. The sequence goes on along the minus strand of OW679203.1, from coordinate 3,324,960 downwards.
CAGTTGTATAATGCCATGGCAATAGGTGCTACTGTAACTATCTATTATCTGTTTTGCGACATATTCTGACTGCGCAAACTATTTAGGCACAAGAATTGCTACTGTAAGATAAAACGTCGTATATCACACGTGAGCGAAATGCCATTATAAGCTCGTGAAAAATTGTATCGCTCGTGCTGGGGCACTCGCGATTCAAAATTCTCACTCGCAAATAATGATGCATTTCTCTCACTTATAATATAATCTACTATTATAATTCCCAAAAACAACGAATAAAACAACTTACCCAAAAATTATGCACGCCACTCAATCGATATAATCAACAATACTTGAGGTTATGTTGCTCTCCGAAGATTTTTACCGTGCAGCCGCTTACCTTGATGATAAAGCAATACATTTATTCTATGGTACAGAAGATGGCCCCTCTAGATTTTTCAAAACAGTGGTATTCCACAATACCCTACCTATTCCATAATACCCCCCGCTACTTTATGTTTTAAAAAGCATACTATTGTAATGCTAACTGGGGCTTCGTAATAATATCAGGTTTATATTTAATTTGGAAAATGCCCCTATAGCATTATCAAATATGCCCTTGTAAATGGTAGCTGCTTATATTGGGTCCAGGGCCTGATTACTCTGACTGACTCAAAAGAACAAGTTTTAACAGAAACATTTATTACCTATTATGTACATGTAATAACTTAAAAATAAATTATATATTGAATTAGATACAAAATAATTTGTTTTGCGTGAATCCTTGGTTAATTACTGGATGTGTAAGCTGCCCTTCATACAGCGGTGTAGGATCGTGGTGTTCACTACGCCAGGTTGTTGGAAAATCGAGGGTTCTCACGTTTACGTTGGCAGTCCTGTAATCCCAAAACAAATTAAAAATGACAGTTTAATACTCATGTAAATAAACGGGAGCTTTGTAATTATTTCAACTATAAAGTGACTTGATTGAAACTACGAGTTGTTTAATCTGTGTTAATATCTATGCAAGTGCACGTTTTAGTGATAACCAGGAAGTGCATTTAGCCTTTGACCTGAGGTGGAATTCTTTCTACTGTTATCTGCGCTCCGGCACGTGCGGAGGTCATATACACAACGAAGATATTTTAACAAGGTCGGTGACTTTTGAATTCTGCAATACTTTAATTAACCCCGCGTAAAATAATGGACTGGTTTTGTAATTTTCAATTCTGTGATTCAAAAATGATTTTTACTTTAATGTACTCGGATGTACCCTTGAAATTAACTGTACTTTGACAGGTCTTTCGTGACTTTACTAGATTCGAGTTTATTGCTATTTCAGTGCTCTCCGTTGTTATACTGGAATGTTAGTTTTATTCTTACGGAATAAACCCAATTGAAACTCGCCGATATTCCAGCCAAGCTTAATTGTGATTTATTTGTCCAGTGAGATCGCCTGGATCGCTCGCCCACGAAACTAAGTTATTTCGATAACCAAATATAATCTTAATTTCGTATGCGAACACTCGTGACGAACGCGACGGAATTGTAAGAATAAAATTTGCACAATCCGATACCAGATTTATGCTAAATAAACTTGTTATTTACAATTTACAAATCAATCCTAATAAACGCAGTCCGATTCCAGAAATACGTTTATATAGGCGGGTTTCTGGTGCTGAGTTCGGCTGAAGGCCCTGGTTAATTTAGGTCGGTTTAGCGGCACCGGCACGAGGCCGTCCTCGGCGGGAGCCGAAGATCGGTTTCGAGAAGTGGAGTCTTCGCCGTCGGGATGATAATCTCTTCGAGCTCGCTACGCGATCTGGTTTTATAGCTTATCGCGTTCCCTCCTCTCGTATCGACGTGCGCGTTCGTTTCGTTTGCGCACAGCGAGGAACTGGTGCAACTCGAGCGCGAGCTGAAACTTTCCGATTGTTGCAAACCTATTGTTGCGGCGTTTTAAATGCTCTAATATTATATATTATAACAAAAATGCATTTAAAACCAGAGCGAAACGTTACACAATCACAACGCTTGATGAATTAAACCGAATCTAATATTCTACTTTATACGTACACACGCATATCGGTCAGACAATATCCAATTGCAGTCTACAATTTAATTGTGTATTTAATTTCTTTTTTGAGTATTTGCAATTTGTTTTTTCGTATTTTTTTTCAGTCTTTTGTTATGTCATGCGCTTGTTAGATGATGATCGGATGTACTTTTGAATAGATTTAACATGATATCATGAAAATTGCACATTTAAATGTTTATTCATTGACAAGAAATTTCAATTTGTTTAAAAACCATATTCTTGATTACAACTACGACGTCGCAGCAGTGTCAGAAACTTGGTTGAACAGTTGGATTTCAGATGAAACCGTATCTATTCCAGGATATGATTTCATCAGAAAAGATCGTCCAAGTCGTGGTGGTGGAGTAGGCATCTACCTAAAAACAGGTATGAAATATACAATTATTGAAACCGATTCTAATATTGAGCAACTTTGGATTACTCTAAATTCAAATAGCAGTAGTTTTGCTTTTGGTGTAATTTATCGTCAGCCTAAATCAAATTTATTGCATTTTCTTGATAATTTTGAAAGCAGTTTGTCTTCGGTGCTACTTGTTGAGGATAAAGTAATATGTACTGGTGACTTTAATGTTAATTTGTTAGACTGCGAAAGTCCAGGATCCGCTCATTTCCAATCATATCTGAACGGCCTTGGTTTTGAACAGCTTGTGAAAACTCCAACACGTATCACATCTAGTACATTCTCTCTTTTAGATTTGATCATTACAAATGTTCCCGCATTAATTGATAACATCGAAACAATAAGCATGCACGAGATTTCTGACCACGAACTAGTGCAATGTATCGTCAATATTGTTAGTGCAAAGGTCAACCCTGTGATCAGAACCTATAGAAATTTTAAAAATTTTAATTCTCAACATTTTTATGATCAATTAAGGTCTATATCTTGGAAAAACATTTTTGTAATACCTACTTGTTAAATATTTATTTAAGGACTGTTTACTACTGCGTAAGCAACCTCTTTACGGCCCGGCCGTAAAAAGTGTCCGTAAAGACCACGGCCTGCTAAATTGTACGCCGAACGTCAAAGTGACGTTTGTCACACAAATCCAGCAGCAATCAAGCCTTCAACTCCACACAGAAGAAGGCGCAAAAGACTGCTATAACTCCTGAACATACGCTAAAATAACTTGCTCATTCACAATCTTAACGTCTTTAGGAATATCTTCATCATTTTCTACAGATGTCAAGTTACGAGCTGGTTACAACTTAAAACTGCTTATAGCCATACACGAAATAAATGACATTTATAAACAACAGTTGCAACGTTCTACGCACTCTCAATCATTCTAAAACGTCATTACACAAACCTCGCGTTGTGATGAAAATAAATTAGAAAAATATAGATATGACCGAATTGTATGTAGGTATTACAAAAACTATTGTACAATACACGTCCGTTAGGGCCTTTACTGCCTCGCCAGTATTATTCGACTCGCTCTTCGAGCTCGTCTTACAAATTCTCTGGCTCGGCAGTAAAGGCTATCCTAACGGACTTCTACTGTAATAGTATATTACACAACGAGAGCCGTAGGAAGCATATTACACGCGAGTTGGAAAAGTTACGCACAAGCCGCGTAGCGGCGCGTGTGTAATTCCACGAGCGTGTAATTGCTCTATAGCTCGAGTTGCGTACTATACTTTTTCTACGATCACACTCATTTCGTTAAACGAAAAAGAAATATTTTATTAACTGTCAAATCATCTGTCACACCATCTTAAAAATTAGGAGGCTGCAGTCACATCCCTACACCGCTTCGTACAAACAACAGAAGCTAACTGTAACGTAATAAAAAAAATTACGTGTTAGTCATTACGTAACACTGTTTGTAACAACGAATTTACTAATCAAGTAAACAGTGCTTAATGAGCAATTTACTAATAAAGGAGTAGAAAAAATACTATTATGATCTGGATAATATAGACGACAAAATCGAATTCTTTAATGATAATCTTCAAACGCTTCTTGATTTACATGCGCCTTTCGTGACATCCAGATTCACTAAAACACCTGCACCTTGTCTTAATGACGATATACGATTATTAATTTCACTTCGTGATCATGCTCTTAATCGTTATAAGTTATGAAAAAATTCCAGCCATTATGTGTATTACAAACAGCTGCGTAACCTTGTTACAGCTGCCGTTAGAAAAGCAAAAAAAGATCACCTACGTCAAAAATTTCAAACAAATACCTTAAAGAATTTTTGGAAGGATTTATCAAATTTCGATATACACAAAAAAAAAAGCATAAAAATCGACTTCCTTCAAATTTAGCAGATGCTGAGCAAATTAATCGTTTTTTCATTAACTCAGCTCCCAGTGTAGCTTCTCAAAATGAAATTGCTGATACAGCCAACTACTATCGCAATAATATTCAAGCAAAAGTAAATCACATGCTTAAATTACAACCTATAGATGAAGCTCTTGTGATGAAATATATAACTTCCATCAAATCAAAGTCTATTGGTTGTGATGGCATTGGAATATTTGTACTGAATGCTTGCCTACCATTTTTACTCCCAATAATGACACACATTATAAATTACTGCATAACATTTTCAGTTTTTCCCAAGTGTTGGAAAAAGGCTGATGTTATACCTATTCCCAAGGCGACTACACCGTCTACGTTCAAAGACCTACGGCCTATCAGCATATTACCTGCCCTGTCTAAGGTCTTGGAAAAAGCAGTTGCAGCGCAGCTTAGACACCATCTTGACAAAAATAAAATTCTTCCTGAAAATCAATCGGGTTTTAGGACAGGTCACAGCTGTGCTTCGACACTCGCAAGCGTTGTTGATGATGTACTACGAGCTATGGACTGTAACCAATTGGCTTTATTGGTACTGCTTGACTTTTCCAAGGCCTTCGACACCATTGATCATGATATATTGTTGGGAATTTTGCATTATATAGGTCTTGAGAACAGCGCTGTGAAATTCTTTGAGAACTATTTGTGTGACAGATTTCAGAGGGTAACGGTAACAGATTGTAAGTCTACGTTTTTAAGGGTTGAGAGTGGAGTACCCCAAGGATCGATATTAGGCCCAATTTTATTTATTATTTATACTTCGACTTTCTTTCAATGTGTAAAATATTGTAACTATCACTCATATGCTGACGATACACAAATATACATTTCTTTTAATTCTAGTAACCAAGTTAACGCATATTCCTTCTTGAACCAAGATTTAGATAAATTATATCAGGTATCTAAACAGCATTGCCTGCAACTTAATCCCAAAAAATCTAACGCTATTTTGTTCGGTAGTAAAAACGAACGATTAAAAATCGTTTCTGATTTTAAGGTATCGATTAATGGAGTATCTCTGGAATATAAAGAATCTGTGCGCAATCTAGGCCTTCAGATAGATGATAAATTACCTTTTAAAGACCATATTAGCAATTGCCTTCAAAAAGCTTACTGTAAAATTAAGACGTTGTTCAACAATAGAGATATATTGAGCACTAACATGAAGATATGCTTATGTAACGCACTTGTACTTTCGCAGTTTGACTTCTGTGATACAGTATACGGTCCTTGTATAGATTACGTTGACACTAAGCGAATTCAGAAACTGCAAAATTCATGTTTGCGTATGATTTATGGCATACGCAAGTATGAAAGAATTTCGCATAAGCTACAGAGTGCTCAATGGCTCAATATGAAGAACCGGAGGTACTTACACGCTGCTTGCTTTTATCGTAAAATTATATTAACTGCATCCCCACCATATTTACATAGAAAGTTAGCCTATCGTACGGAAATACACAATCTGAACTTGCGTCACCGAGGTCTTCTGACAGTGCCATTTCATTATAAACATATTTTCACCCGTTCTTTTTCGTATTGCATAGTAAAATGTTTTAATAGATACTACATGGAAATGATGAAACCAGTAAGCTCAACCGTATTTAAAAATAAATTAAAAACGATCCTGCTCAATGAACAACACGCAATGAATACCATCAAGTAGGAATTTCAATGTGTATTTATTTCACAATCACATCTGACAGGCGTATGTACCGGAATCATATATAGGATTATATATTGTATATTGTATTATGTTCATAAAGTTAAGTTGTAGGTTAAGTGGAAGAGCAGCCAGCATATCATTGCAACCAGGCTGAACTTCGCCTGCATTATTTAAATATTTTTTTCCTTTGTTATACCCTTGAATTATTAGTATAATAAAAGACACTTTATTATTTTTTTTTTTATCCTATTATGTTATTATGACAATAACTCCTTAGCAACGAGTTGCGTTAAGATGCATTTAACAGCACTAGTGTTGTTAAGAAAAATAACATAACGATACTTTATTAGCATTTAATCACATGTTGACAGCACTGAAGTGTATTGTCAGTCTATGTCAAATTCGATGTTAGTAGGTTAGGTTTTGTTTGTTATTTGACACCAACGGAAGCAAAACTTAACCTGAAAATCTAAAATTTAACATAACCTGACAGTGCTACCAACAATACAGTATTGAGTTTTTCTCTTACTAGTGATACCACCACTCGCTGTTGTAAGTGTCATTAATAACCATTTTTCCTATTTTTTAAAAAGATTAGTTTTGGGATAAAATAAACCGTGTTACGATATACCTAACGTTATCTGCTTTCTACATTACTCGAGAATTTTAAAGAACTCGCTCCTACAGTCGCTCGTTCATTCAAACTATTCTCTCGTAATGTAAAAAGCTTGAGAACGTTACTTGCATCGTAAATTACTATTACTTTACATTTTCGCATGTCTTTGACTTATAATAATAAAGTGTATTCGTTAACTTGTGATTGTGTCAGTTATGTGCTGAAATAAAATATTTTCACTATTAACAATAATATGTAACAGGAAGATAATATATAAGATAATTTAATAAAAGGCGCCAGGTTTAATTTAATTATTGGTCTAAAAAACGTTGATTTTTATTTTACAGGGTGTCCCAAAATTCATGATAGAAAAAAACAAACACGGATATAGGTTATCCTGAAGTAAAGATATTTCCAAAATATTTCAAAAATCTGCAGGTACGTGTTCGAGTAACAATTTATTAAAGTTTTTCTCAAATAGCAGTTGCACATGCCACGGGTAAATAAAATAAATTGAGATTATTACGCAATTTTCAAGGATGAATTTGTTCCAATCCGAATTTCTTATCGCAAGAAAAGAAATGCCACAGGTGTTTTCTGATTATGTGCACTATTTTAAAAATGGATTTATCAATCAGTCTTGTGGTGCCTTTGACGCGTACTTGTTTAATGAAATTGAAAATGGATCCTTTTATGAACAATTAGAGGGTTGATATGATTTTAATCCAGTACAAAGAATTCAACAGTAACCATTTTTATTTACAAATGTTAGATGTTCAATGCAGAGACGCTCCCAGATTTGTGTTGCAAATAGGGGGAGCATTACAAACAGTTTTTGTAAAACTCAACATTAAGGTGTGTAGAAAGTGATTTAATAGGAATTATTCTGCAAAACCGGTGAGTAATTTTATCACTAAATTAATGAGGCAGGCGGGATAGTCATAGGCGTCGTTGTAAGACTGGTTTCTTGTTTTATCCCTTATAATTAGGAGTTAATTCGGAATGACCTTAAAATGCTAGTCTTAAGGATTAATATTATTTAAATCCCAGGGGAAATCAGCCCCCCCCCTCTACTTCGTTGATTTTCCTCTTTTCTGTCAACCTTCGAATTTAACTTTGACACTGGCAAATTAAAAAATCAAGATGGACTTAATACAACGAGAAATAGGTGTATGCAATTTTTTTGCAAGTCAGCGTACGTCCCAGCTTTTTACATCTAGAAAGGTGGCAAGCCTGATAATAAGATTACCAGATCTCGTCTAGTAGTTATGATTATTCCAGTGAGTTCGAAAAGATTTCAAATTTTTATAAATGGTTATCAGAGAGTAAACACACAAGTAGGTATGTTAATGGTGCATTATCACACATGTATTGTACAAAATTTTATCTACAACTGTCTAAAATTGAAAAAAGTGCATCAAGAGAAATGTCAGATCTGTCATTTTCAAAATATTTTAGTAGGCAAATGTCATGATATCATTCATTTGACAATATTTCAGTTAGGTAATAAAGCCATTACCTAACTGAGTGATGTAATGAACTTCATTACCTAACGGAAATAATGTCAAATGAGTTACTTATCCCACTGGAGTAAAATAAATTGTATTTTGTGTTTGAGGTGTCGTTATTCCTATGCATCTAAAATGGTTAAAATTAACTGCTGCTTGCCAAACTGCATCCCTGAGAGGAATCACAGTCGACATCGGTTTATTCACATGGAAAAAAATCTAAATTATACTCCAGGCGGTTGCGTGTAATTGGTCACACAAAGCTCATTACCCTGAACAAAAAGTATGTTTACGATAACTTTCGAATATGCGAAAAACATTTTGTCAACGAAGATTTTGGCCCAAATAGAGTTGTAAAAAGAACAGAGTTAGAACTAGTTTTGCCAGGCAGATACATACATAGGACATGTAGTTTTTTCGTCGGTCAATATGAAATCCGTTTTTGGTGTAGTTGCAGAACAAGTTCAACAAACTGCATCCCTGATAGAAGTGGAACAATCGTATTGTGTGAAGCATGATGAAAATCTTGAGCCAGAATTTAAGGACCAACCTACGAGTATTACTGCAGATCTTTCAACCGGTATGCCTTGGTGAGTTACAAGGTTATTCTTTTTAGTAGCAGAATGTGGCATGCTATTTTTTCCCTGCGGGTATGCCGCAAATAATACACAATTCACCCCAGATCGAACGAGAATATCCATATAGCATCCCGCAGGGTGAAAGTTTTGTGCTCGAGCTAGGGGCACGGCCTATGACAGAACTTCGATCAGAGCATCCTGGGGAAACTGTGGAGTTTACTTGTAGATCTGCACAGCCTCCTAAAAATCGGTATTTTTTTTTAAGTTTGCTTGTCAATGTTACTTCGGAATTCTTCCCATTCGCGTAATGAAACTGATTCCAAACTTTCCAACAACAATATGAATTAATACTGAAGTATCCATCCCACTGATCTACTGGTTCATTTAGTTTTTCCAGTGATCGTAAATGTTTTGAATAATAATAATCAATTAAATTTTGTAATTTTATAGCAGACTCGTTATAAATTGGTTCCAGACTGAATAAAGCTTTAACATGATTAATGATTAAAGTTCACTGTTTTTTCACCTATAATACAAAATATTCCAAGCTATTTGAAAACTGTTGCTGGAAATTTACTGCTTCGACTTCATTGACTGAGTTTGTCACTTTTAGATGTCTCAAAATATTTATAATTTTAATTTATGAAAAACCATATCTGGCTTGAAGGATCATATTTAATATTAGTTGACTGTATTTATTTTATGTTGGTTCAATTAACTTCTGCTGTTTACAAGGGCGTAGCCAGAATCCAGTTAGAGAGGGGCATACATTTAATTACCCAATCAACTACTACTATTATTATAATAATATAATAATGGCGAGGCACTAACACCTCATGAAAGAGCTTGGCCTGCAAGGCGAAAGGTCAGAGCTTCTGTATCCTCGCTTTTACACCCGGCTGTCGCGTGTCAAATTTATGACACGTGGTGATGTGGTGAGTATCACGCATTAGACAACCGCATTATTACCCCTAATTCTTTCGAACGCAGGTCCCTAATTATTTAAAGCGACTGGGTAGGCCGCCCGCCAGGCGATCTAAGATTTGAGCTCCAGAGCTCCGCACTCTTATTATAATTTTATTTAATTTTTACAAATTCCAAAAATTTTAAGTTGAAACATCATCAGTCAGTGCAAATATGCTGCAGATCGTAGCTTCTTTTTTTTTAAATGTTGTAGAATGTAAACTGCAATAATGATTCTAAACCAACTGCCTTTTGCTCTTTATAAATGGCTACGCTACGCCCATGGCTGTTTAATTGACACTTTAAAAATCCTTTTTATTTTGACTCGTAATAGAATGTTATTTTTTGTGCTCGAAATTAATGATTTTAGAGCGTAAAAATGTTACTTCTTTTAACGAGGCGATAGCCGAGTCAAAAAAGTCATTCGAACCCTCTAAAACATTTCGCGCTCGTAATACAAATAATATTTTTTATCTACGAGCGTGTATAAAATTGACGTTTAGTTGGCACTTTTAAGTTTGTAAAACGACTGTTTAATAACACGTTTTCATTAGTTTATGTCGTCAATAGCAACGTGTTTAAATGAGTTCATTAGGTACGTAGTCAGTAGCAACGTGTTTTAAAATTTTTAACCACGCAAAATTACAACCGGTTGCTGGTAATCCTAATTTACATTTAAATATTTTTTTTATATTTACCGTGTTTTCTAGATTCTATTGTAGATAAAATATTGTACGATACACATGCGTAAAGCATCTTTAGTCACTCGCGGGGCTTAAAACGCGAGTGAGCGAGAGTTTTAACTCTGCCCCACTCGTGACTAAAGAAATTTTATCTACGATGGAATCTAGAAAACACGGTAAATATAAAAAACATATTTAAATGTAAATTAGGATTACCAGCAACCGGTCGTAATTTTGGGTGGTTAAAAATTTTAAAACACGTTGCTACTGACTACGTACCTAATGAACTCATTTAAACACGTTGCTATTGACGACATAAACTAATGAAAACGTGAAATCGACATTAAAGTACCTAGAAGTCGTCATTAAAATACAAGAAAACGGCAGTAAAGTAATTAATTGTTTTGCGACGTTTTTGTAGATAACGATGCGACAGATAAACGTCAATTGAAGTTAACATAACCTACAAATGTTGGCTAAAATATTGTAATTTCACGATTTCTCGATCGATTTCAAATAAAACATAATTTACTCCTCGGCACTGAAGTTCTTTTTTATCCCTCATGTGGTTTATTTCCCTTGGCCCTACGGGCCTCGGCAACTAAATCTACATTCGTGATAAAAAGCTAAACTTCAGTGCCTTGGTATACAAACTACTATTTTCGACAACCGTCAAAATAGGGGACATTCGTGCATCGTTATCAATGCGCTAAGTTTGCCATTTTTTAACGTGGTAAAAAATAGGATATTTGGCTTGAATCTAGTTTAGCGACCAACTCCGATCAACATGTGCTATACACCATTCGACGCGTCTCGTCGAGCTGAACAATATTGTCCATGGGGACAATCGGGGCAGACCAACGGTTACTGAAATACAGCACTCTAAAGTTTTTTTTTTATAAACTTTTTTCTTCGTGGAAAACACTCTGGGGCCTTTGGCGGGGCGCCGCACAGCATTTCGCGCAGCGTACCTCACCGAAGGCTAATAACAAGTCACACTACGCGCCACCTAACCTAACCTTACCTAACATAACCTAACTTAACCTAATCTAATTTAGCGACCAACTCTGATCAACATGTGTTATACACCATTCGATGCGTCTCGTCGAGCTGAACAATATTGCTGCTGGGGACATTCGGGGCAGACCAATGGTTACTGAGATACAGCACCTGAAAGTTTTTTTTTTATAAATTTTTTTCTTCGTGGAAAACACTCTGGAGCCTTTGGCGGGGCGCCGCACAGCACTTCGCGCAGCGTACCTCACCGAAGGCTAATAACAAGTCACACTGCGCGCCACCTAACCTAACCTTACCTAACATAACCTAACTTAACCTAATCTAGTTTAGCGACCAACTCCGATCGACATGTGCTATACACCATTCGACTCGTCTCGTCGAGCTAAACAATATTGCTGCTGGGGACATTCGGGGCAGACCAACGGTTACTGAGATACAGCACAGTAAAAATTAAAATGTCCCACACTAAGTCTATGGCGCGTTCGCTTTAAAATGTATTTATGTTAAATCATGTGTGTTGGGTTGGGTTGGGTTGGGTAGGGTTGGATTGGGTTGGGTTGGTTTGGATTGGTGTGGTTTGGGTTGGGTTGGGTTGGGTTGGGTTGGGTCGGGTTGGGTCGGGTTGGGTTGGGTTGGGTTGGTTTGGGTTGGGTGAGGTTAGGTTAGGTTAGGTTAGGTTAGGTTAGGATAGATTAGGTTAGGTTAGGTTAGGTTAGGTTAGGTTAGGCTAGGATAGGTTAGGTTAGGTTAGGTTTGGGTAGGCTAGGTTAGGTTAGGTTAGCTTAGGTTATGTTAGGTCAGGTGAGGTTAAGCAAGGTTAGGTTAGGTTATGTTAGGTCAGGTTAGGATAGGTTAGGTTAAGTAAGGTTATGTTAGGTTAGGTTGGGTAAGGTAAGGTTAGGTTAGGTTAGGTAAGGTTAGGTTAGGTTAGGTTAGGTTAGGTTAGGATAGGTTAGGTTAGGTTAGGTTAGGTTAGGATAGGTTAGGTTAGGTAAGGTTATGTTAGGTTAGGTTAGGTTATGTAAGGTAAGGTTAGGTTAGGTAAGGTTAGGTTAGGTTAGGTTAGGATAGGTTAGGTTAGGTTAGGTTAGGTTAGGTTAGGTTTGGGATAGGTTAGGTTAGGTTAGGTTTGGGTAGGTTAGGTTAGGTTAGGTTAGATTATGTTAGGTCAGGTGAGGTTAAGCAAGGTTAGGTTAGGTTAAGTTAGGTTATGTTAGGTTAGGTTAGGATAGGTTAGGTTAGGTAAGGTTATATTAGGTTAGGTAAGGTAAGTTAAGGTAAGGTTAGGTTAGGTTAGGTAAGGTTAGGTTAGGTTAGGTTAGGTTAGGTTAGGTTAGGATAGGTTACGTTAGGTTAGGTTAGGATAGGATAGGTTAGGTTAGGTTAGGGTAGGCTAGGTTAAGTTAGGTTAGGTTAGGTTAGGTTAAGTTAGGTAAGGTAAGGTTAGGTTAGGTTAGGTTAGGTTAGTTTAAGTTAGGTTAGGCTAGGTTAGGTTAGGTTAGATTAGGTTAGGTGAAGTTAGGTTAGGTTAGGTTAGGTTAAGTTTGGTTAGGTTAGATTAGATTAGGTTAGGTTAGGTTAGGTAAGGTTAGGATAGGTAAGGTTAGGTTAGGTTAGGTCGGAATGGGACGTTTCGCCGCCGCCGTTTCGCCACCGCCGGTTCGCCACCAGCAGTTTCGCCGCCGGGCCAGTTCGCCGCCAATGTTAACGATTTCAAATTTACAGAATGTTAATGTCAACATTTAAGATTATTATCAAAACAACAAATTCCGGGTGAAATTCGGTGCACGATCCGGTCTATTCCGCATGCGCTGCCAGCGAAGTAAGGTTTATGGTACGATCAGCGTCCGTCAAAATGTTGTGGGTGCCGCTATCGTCTGGTAATTTTTAAAGCAATGTTGTTGCGCTCTCGGCGGTGGTTCAGGTTAATGGTTTATGTTAGTTGTTAGGTCTTGATGATTTTTTTAGAGAAAAAATACGAGAGAGAGTCTGTTCAACGTTACATGTTTCTGTTCACTGTTACATTTTTGTGCATGCGCACTAGACCGGACCGTCCACCGAATTTTTACCCAAATTAGTTAGTTTAGGTTAGGTTAGGTCATGATCATGTGTGTATCTATATGTTATTCCAAATATTGAAATTGTTCTGGCGGCGAACTGGCTCGGTGGCGAAACGGCCTGGTGGCGAAACGGCCTGGCGGCGAAACGGCCGTGGCGAACCGGCGGTGGCGAAACGGCGGCGGCAAAACGTCCTAGACCCATGTTAGGTTAAGTTAGGTTAGGTTAGGTTAGATTAGATTAGGTTAGGTTAAGTTAGGTTAGGTAAGGTTAGGTTAGGTTAGGTTAGGTTAGGTTAGGTTAGGTTAAGTTAGGTTAGGTTAGATTAGATTAGGTTAGGTTAGGTTAGGTAAGGTTAGGTAAGGTTAGGTTAGGTTATGTTAGGTAAGGTAAGGTAAGGTTAGGTTAGGTTAGGTAAGGTTAGGTTAGGTTAGGTTAGGTTAGGTTAGGTGCCGCGCATTGTGACTTGTTATTAGCTTTTGGTGAGGTACGCTGCGCGGCGCTCCGCCGAAGGCCTCAGAGTATTTTTCACGAGAAAAATTTAGAAAAAAAAACTTTATAGTGCTGTATCTCAGTAACCGTTGGTCTGCCCCGAATGTCTCCGGCAGCAATATTGTTCAGCTCGACGAGACGCGTCGAATGGTGTATAGCACATGTCGATCGGAGTTGGTCGCTAAATTAGATTAGGTTAAGTTAGGTTATGTTAGATAAGGTTAGGTTAGGTGGCGCGCAGTGTGACTTGTTATTAGCCTTCGGTGAGGTACGCTGCGCGAAATGCTGTGCGGCGCCCCGCCAAAGGCCCCAGAGTGTTTTCCACGAAGAAAAAGGTATATAAAAAAAAAACTTTAGAGTGCTGTATCTCAGTAACCATTGGTCTGCCCCGATTGTCCCCATGGACAATATTGTTCAGCTCGATGAGACGCGTCGAATGGTGTATAGCACATGTCGATCGGAGTTGGTCGCTAAACTAGATTCTTACCGGATATTTATTTACGTTATCATTAACGACGTGAAAAAATGCATTTTTCGAAAACTGATAAAAATGTTGACATTTACATGACGTAAATCGGTTGTCAAAGTCACTGTTTTTTGTTCACTCGAAGTAAAAGTCTTTTTTGTAATACCTACTTGTTGACTGTTTACTACTAAGTAAGCAACCTCTTTACGGCCGCAGTCCGTAAAAAGTGTCCGTTAAAACCACGGCCTGCTAAATTGTGTACCAAACGTCAAAGTGACGTTTGTCACACAATTCAACAGCAAGCAAGCCTTCAACTGCACATAGAAGAGGGAGCAAAAACGGCTATTCATCATTTTCTACAGATGCCGTAAGTTACGAGCTGGTTACAACACTGCTTACAGCCGTACACGAAATTGGAAATCTAGTAGAGTACAAAGCACCAGCCTCTATATCGCTAATGTAACAAGAGGTTAACGATTATACATACATACAAGTATTAAGAACGGTAAGAACATTTTACCGATTGAAGACAATTGTTTGGAGGAGGAGCGAAGCGAAGACTATTATTGTCTGAGATCGGTAATTCCTTAACGTTCGTGATGCTTATGACGTTTTTTGTAAGATAGAAATGTATTTTTCTTCAAACGTCAGTAAAATGTGACATTATACCACAGAATAATATGTTGGTGGCACTGTAAGTCTATGTCAAATTCGAGGTTAGCAGGTTAGGTTTTGTGTCAATCTGTGTCAAAACTGACGCATAGCTAGCTTGCTAACCTCGAATTTTTATTTTCCGTTCTAGAACATGACTTACTGATTTGACAACAATTGCGGTAACTAAGTAAAATCGTTCTATCGTGCAAAAAATTACATTTATAAACAACAGTTGCAACGTTCTAAGCACCTTCAATCATTCTAAAGCGTTATTCCACAAATCTAGCGTTTTGATGAAAATAAATTAAGAAAGATGGGTATGACCGAATTGTATGTAGGTATTACAAAAACTATTGTACAATACACGTTCCCACGTCCGTTAGGGTCTTTACTGCCTCGCCAGTATTATTCGACTCGCTCTTCGAGCTCATCTCACAAACTCCCTGGCTCGGCCGTAAAGGCTATCCTAACGGACTTCTACTGTATAATACTATTACAATCTAGAACAAAAAAGACTTTTTTCTATGACCACCACTAAAAGTAGGCCATTTAGCGCCAGCTTTTTCACTAAATATGACGTTTTATAAATTAGTGTGTTTAAAATGAGATCAGCTGTTTACTTTTAGCCCATGTGCTAAAAGTGAAGTGAGGTTATAAAACTACAATTTCGAACTGGAAGTTAGGTAAAGTTATTTTAGTTACTTCTTGAGTTAAGGTTAAAATGTTTTTTTAAAATAATTAAAGCGTTATGTAATTAATAAAGTCAGATGCGTACTATTATAATTACCTTTGATAACTGACTTTGACAGTACTGGCTCCACAAACATTCACCTTTATTATGACATAAATTATAACTGTCATAAATGCAATCCTTTGTTAAATTCACATTTATGGATTAATAACAGAAAATTTAAGATCGTAGAAAAAATATTGTAGGCAAACTTGTGCTAAAAGTGTTATTGCACTCGACATGTTATGAAACTCAGCCTTCGGCTTCGTTTCATAATTTTCATGTCTCGTGCTATTACGTTCAGCAATTTTTGATTAAAGAACAGGTCACAATTTAACTAGAAACTGCACTTCGTGCCAATTCTAATACATCCAGAGGCAGATCATTATCATCATTTTTGAAACTCATTTTTATTTTTTCTTCTTTCTTCTGTTGGGCAACATTTACTTAAATAAATAAATAAATAAATAAACACCAGTAATTCTCACAAAATCACAACCAAACCTTACAAAACTAGAAATTATAACGTTTGTTTGACGGTTGCTATCATAATTAGTCAGAGCATACCAGATTTAAAACATGAAGATGATTGTAGACAAAATTTTTTTTGAGTTTCCGCTAATGTGGAGCTGTGCAGTTTTCGAAAAAACGTTGTTTGATACTCGATTGCGAAATTCTTTTGCATTCTCGAATTTTTTTTGCTCGCGATGCTCGCAAAAAACTCAGAATCAAAATAGTTATTTTTGTAATAAGTACGCGAAATTAATGATTTTGGAGCGTGAGAACGTTACTTCTTTTGACGAGGCGATAGCCGAGTAAAAGTCATTCGAAAGCTCGAAAACATTTCACGCTCGTAATACAAACAATATTTGTTTCTACAACAGTCAAACAAGAATATCAATATGGTTTCGCGCCATAGTGCGCGAAAATTTTTAGCGCTCTAGTGTGCAAATAGTTATTTCTGATTCTAAATTGATTAAGTAATTCAAATAGCAATATTGTTTAATATGTATTGTCAATCTCACAATCGTCGTGCTCAATTGCAACAATTTATTTTGGTTCAAAATGCTTTTCACGCATTTTAAATGATTGGTCGGTGTCAGTTTGAAGTATGAGTTTACTATTATTTGATTTGACAGATGCATCCAGAAAACCTTTCTATTAGTAGGTTTTTTTGTACATTTGAGAAATTTGTGTCTGCTACACTAAATCGGCACAATTTGAAACAACACTTCTTCACATACCGACCCATTTATTAATTATATTATAGTTTGGTTCACGACCTTGCCAAGTAGCGACACTAGCGCCAGCGCCCTCCGGCGGGTGAGCCAATCTTTAACAATTATTTGAAAGGTGCACGACCCAGTGAACTGGAAGTTGTGATTGAGTTCACTTCTTGCACAGTTGTTTTTTGAGTTTCTGTTTGCTTTTCACTCGTTCTCCCATGTCATGTGTACTTTTCACCATTGCGATTTCCTGTTCATTATGCCTGCCTTCTGATTGCTCTTTGCAACGTATAGTTAGTTTATTCTGGCTTATACCTTTCTTAGAACCCTCACAAAATTTCACTGTCTAAATTAATTGAATTCTACGCTTCATTTTCTTGCACATAGCAAACCCTTTTGTAATTAATAATTTATTTTGGTTTGGCTATTACTTTTGCACAAATCCACTATCTAAATTGATCTGACAGTCAACTTAGATCCCTGTGAGAGCTTTGCCTTTTGCGTTCCCTATTCAATTACTACTCTATTACTGGCATCTCTTTACCAATGCATTTATTCTGTGAAATTCGAGTTTTAGCCTTGCAGTTATATAAAACACCTTAACACTGTGCTTATTGAAATGTCCATTAAATTGTCAACGCTATCAGAGTTGAGTTGTAGGGCCTAAGACCATTCCAATATATAATCGTATAAAGTTATAGGTTAAAAGTCAAATGCTAAATGTTAGAAGATAAATAATACTATCATGTAGTAGTAGTAGTCTTCCGTTACATCTCAGATACTGAAAAATATAGTAAAACGGTAAAGCATGTGCTTTATGACCCAAGGAAATACCGCAGAAAAACCTGGACATACCGTTATTGACGTCGCATCTGCAATGGTTTCAGGGTGAATAACCAATTCAGGGCATCTGGAGTAATTTGACGAATTGTTGATCATCTTCCTTCGAATTTTGTGGCTAGACATTCTTCTATTATATGCTCAATTGTTTCTATATCACCATAATCACAAAGTGGATTAGGTATGATATCCCATTTAAACAGCATGTTATTGCAGCATCCATGGTCTGTTCTAAGACGTTTAATAGTACTTTTTGCAGAAATTCCACACCTAAGGACTTTTCCTTGACGCGGATTTTTCTTACATCCGTTCATAGAATCAAGAAGTCGTTCAAAAAATACAAAAGGTTGGCAGTAGCCGCTGCATCTCCGAGTTCATTTTGTGGAGCTAATGAACTTGCCAGGCGTAAAGAAGACGCCACCCTTTGACTGAAAACTTGAGCAGCACATTTTACTTTCATTTTCTTAATCTTGTGTTGATAAATATGTTCGTCTGTTAACTGCGGCAGAGCTCGTAGGCTTTCATTTACGTTGGGCCCATTATCATGCTCATAAATTGCCTATGCGACTATTTTGCAACTTCTTTGGCCCCATCTTGTTCAAATTGAATAGATTTGTTCAGAAAATTATTTCTAATGCCCTTCAGCAAATGTGGTGTATCATAAATTGGAAATATTTTAAAACTCTCTAGTTTAAAAAAACCCACTCGATAATCTTCGTAAATATTTCCTCTTTGTATCTTCAAAAAGGAATTTAATTACCTTGCAATTTGTTGCCGACTAATCACAAATTGTTGTAATTGGTTTTAGTCTAATGTCACCCAACAGCTTAAGAATTTTAACAAGCAACTCTTTAATTTGATTACTCTTGGCACCACCACCGCTCGAAAATGCATATGCCAGAGGTTGCTTGAAATAATTTTTCATGCCTCTTAGCATAAACACCAACACATGGTCTGCCAATTTGGAAGATCTGTTGTTGCTGCCACCCTTGTCTTCAAAACCATGAATTTACCCCTTATGATAATTAAAATTTAATGAGGGCGTAATAGCCATGTCATCAAAAATTACAGATGCGTATCTATCTTTAGGATCCATACTTTTACTCATTGCTTCCAATGCTTGGAACACATGTAGCATGATTCCTGCATCAAATCGTATGGTGTTTGTTTAACAATTTGTCGAGTATTGCCTTGCTGGGAAGGGTGAAAATTTTTGACATAAATCTGTACGATCCAACGCGCCAACGCAAATATTTTCTCTTCTTGGGTGTATTGATGTAGTTTTGAAGATTTTGCAGACTCTCGAAAATGACAACGAATAAATGCTGCTGCTGTAGCGTTTAATGATGCCAAATTATCCTCCAGTTTTATGTCATTTGAAAATGCTTCTGCAGCTTGCAATATTTTCTTAAAATTATTCTTTGCTTTTGCAGTCTTCTGCAGTTGTACATGGGCACTTTGCAAGTGACCATAAAGCAAATGTTTTTAGGGCTTAATTCCCTTTTGGTATTGAATCCAGTACTGTTCAGAATGCGCCGTGGAATATGCTTGCAATTAGAAGATTTACGCTTCTGACTAAGTGATGCAGGTTGTTTTACAAATGCTTTCTAAGAGCGAAACTTGGTCTTCATGAAAATGTAAACCAGAAATCCTTTGATTCAGTACAAATCCTGTCACAGAAAGTGGTAAGTGGTTTGATCTACTTCAATAGTTGGCAAATTTTAGACATCTATAGGCTGATTTATTGCATCCTCTTCCGTAGCAAGCACAGGTAAGAAAAGGAACAGCATTTAAATGTATCCTCTTCGAACCAACGTTGTGATAGCGGGTATCAAAGGGCCGATGGCAAACTCGTCTATCATATAGTGGCATTGGAGCCATTACAAATAAACTTCTATTTTGAATTGCATTCAACCATAATTTTAGTCGATCGATATTCGTTTTAGGATTGGGAAAACGATGTCGTGCCGAAGTTTTATCTTTGCAACCAGAAACGCAACACTTCACCTAACCCTGAAACCATTTTTCGCCCCGCTTAATTGTTTTCTCCATTTACCCAATTATTTCTGGTTTAACCTGTATATTTAATTCAAGTAGTAATCAGTTCTCATAAAACAATAAAGAAGCCGACCTGCGATTAATTAATAAAATTGATCGATTGTAGTAAAAATCGCAGATCAACCCCCCAAATCATCAGCTGTGTACCCTGGAATGTCTTCGAAAAGGGAAAGGAAATGGGGGCCAGAAATCAAAAGATTTCAAACAATAAGAGGAAATAAACTGCAAGTGACTAACGTGTAATTAGTAATCAATAAAATAGTCCTGTAGTGTCAGTAGTAAATTATCAGAATAATTAAAATGCAATTAATGTTATAACAAAATTGTGTACGTAAACTGAAGATTGCGACACGTATAAAATTAAAATCCCCTTTCGGGTTATTTTAATAACTTTAACAACAAATTATTCGTGGACAAGCTTATCACAGTCATTTAATAAATCCTTCTGTTTAGGATATTGAAATAAAAAAGCGTGACTGTACCTTTTACAGAGGGTCGAAATACATCAAAATAACAACTTTAAATACTGAGCATAATTAAATATATGCATAAAAATTTAAATATTAAAACAAGAGCATGTATGAAATTGGACGTTACATGTTAATAATGACAAAACGAATGAATTTAAATTCCAAATAATTACGGGTTTAAAATGTAAAATGTAAAATCCAGGTATTGAAGATACGATAAATCCCGGAATAACATAAACTAACCTCGCTTTTCCAACGTTCACAAACTGCTAACAGGCAAACGCCGGCTGAGGGTTGCTACACCCTTCAGTTCAACATAAGGTGGTCGTGAACTGCACATAATGGACGAAGTCGCCGTGGATGCCCGGTGATTACAGCGGCAGCACCCACAACTTGCAGCAAAAAGGAAGAACGCCAGCAAGTGTCGAAAATGAGATTAAACTAGCCATAGCTTCCGAGATGAATTCGTGGATGAAAATGTTAATAAAGAGCTGATCATTGTCAGCCCTAGGAAACACACTGCTCATAAGATTAATTGAGCGCACGTAATTTGACTTGAACAAACATTATTTAACCACGCCGGTGACGGCGGGCCAAAAATAGCAAGTTCGAGGTACGAACAATTCGTTAACAAAGAAAAGCTCGCACTCTGATAAAAGATAGCGCGGGTCGAGAGTTCATCGCGCGAAAGAAAGAACTCGATCCAGGTACAACATGCGCTGGTTTGGAAAATTTAAGAATTGGAAATGTAAAGGATTTATAATTCAAATAAAAATATACAGGTTAAGCCTGAAATAATTGGGTAACTGGCGAAACAATTAGGCGAAGCCAAAAAATTGTTTCACTCATTTTGAATTGTTAATTTCCCAGTTTGGTCCATTTGTATACCTGCCTGAATCCTCGCTCACTATCGGCCGAATGCACCGCTTTTGTTATCTTCTATTTCCCAGCGTCTTGTAATTTGGCCTAAGCGCATTCTTATTTTAGCAACTCGGCCTAGCGACTCGCTGAACGAGAAATCGTGTGCTTAATTAAGCATTATATTTTGAGAGCTAAGAATAAATCAGGCATGATAGACTTTCAAATTTTATAATTCCCATACTGGTTTGGAATTTAACCTACTTTGTAAAATTAATAGTAACAAAGATAGCAATGGTGCGCACTTAATTTGAATCACCCTGTATACAGTACACCCCTTATATTTGGCCGGGTGACTTTCTTGGCATCGGGCACACTTAGCTGGGGTGTCTGGGGGGTTTCTTGCATACAGAAGTGCTAAGTGTTGCACCGCATTTAACACAATTATGGGGTCTATTGCAATACGTTTTGGTATGGCCATAACTCTGGCAACCCATACATTGTGGTTTAATCGTAACTTTGATGTTACTTAGGTACTCTACTTCAAATATCTTTTTATTATTTTCGTTTGGCTCTAAATCTACTATGAATAGCGGTAGTGGCAGTTGTTCCATGGCGTATATTTATGATATTACGTACTTATGTCCCAGTACTGCTAGTATTTTTGTTAAAAGTTTGGTTGCAATAGTGTGTTGAAGATTGCAGATAGCTATTTTGTAAGCCCTTTCTTTCTTAATCTGGTAAGTATGATATACTATTTTCTCGTTTCTACGGTGTGCCGTAAGTTTGCTATACTCGTAAATATGTCGCAGGAAAATGGTTTTTTAGGAAAATAGCTTCTTCCTAGGCAAATGCTATCTGACTAGTCAAATGACTTTATCACTTATTCAATTGCTATTTAACTAGGAAAATACTATTCTACTAGGCAAATAGTATCTGCCTAAATGCTTTTTAGGAAAATGGAAATGAATTGATTGTTGTAAAGCAGGAATACGTAACAGAGTGGGGTCGTTTACTTTAGATTAGACTATAATAATTTTATTTGTATAAACGAATTACATAGACTGTCACAAATTTTATTTCCTTTTGACTTGTTAAAATGTCGTTTACTGTCCTCTAAACTGACTCGGTCTTTACAGGCACGGTGCCTGTAAAATATTGCCATCATGACTTCACAAGCACTTTGTTTTCTAATAGACACATCCTTTTCTAATCACTAATATTAATTTTTAGGATTTTCACCAAGAGGAAATAAAACATTGTACGCGGCTCGCTTGCAATTACCCTGTATTGGGGCTCACTGGATTACAGGGCTCGCTCCTACTCACTCACTCTGCAAATTATCCGGCTCGCCCATAAAGGCTAATTTACTAAGGTTGCCACGTAAATAACTATTAAAGGGCTAATACATTTTTGTAAATTAACAAAATAAGTACATTTTTGTATATTTGATATTTTCAGTCTATTTAAGGAAGTTTAGGGGTCTATTTCTGGATTTTCGGGTCTACTTCATATTTTTCTTAGTGGAGTATGTCACTGAGTTTTGATGGTGGCGCCATCTCTTAGTGCACATCGAACTATTTTTACTCGCCACAATTTCAACATTTCTGGAAACAATCGAATCTACACTTTCTAGGGAATTATGGAATGTGGGCATTTTGGAATGGGTTACAAACCCGTGAAAACCATTTGCCTAAAGGCGCTTCAGTCAAATGCTATTTTCCTAGGAAAATGATATTGGACGAAAAATAAATGTTACAGATCCATTTGGCTAGGCAGATAGCATTTGCCTAGGTCCTAGGCTTATACATCAGCTCTGGCCAATAATATAGTCAAACTTAACGCCCGAACTATATTATTGGCCAGAGCTGATGTATAATATTGTTCTTTCTCAATAACGTTCGTGATCTCATCAATCTTTGTTGGGTTATTTTGATTGTCATCATTAGAGTAGCTGATTGAACTTGCATCATCGTCGTGTTCCGTTTTGTCTTCGCTTGCATCAGTATTGTCGACATTTGCAGGTTTAAATGTTTGTTGACTTGTAATCGATTGCATCACCTGGGGGAATGTATTTGTGTAAGGATTTATTTTAAAGGAGAGGGCAGTAAAGTTTGATTTTAAGGTGTGTTTGTAAATTGCGGGATAGTTTGAATGCTGTATAGACCTTGATGTTGTACATGCGGAAAATTTTGTGTGTTGGGGAGGTTAAATGTGTAACCGTAATTTTCTCGAGATGTTTGTGCATTAAATGCTGTAGAGCAGGCACCGAGCAGTCCGGGACCGCATCCGTTTCCAATAATTGGAAACATGGGTTAACAGCTTACATATAATATGTAGAACATGTTTTTTTTACTGTCTTCCTTGCAAGTGCTTCTTACACTGTCTGATTTGAGGGATGTAGGAACATTTACAAAACTTGTTACGGTTTCCATGACAATGTACTTATTTCCCTAGAGAAGTGAATTATTTATATCCCGCATTTAGTATAACTGACGAGATGCCATGTTTGCCATTTGTTTAACATGAAGAAAACCATTATCGCTCGTACTATTATCTATTTTTAATCGGAATACAAGCACAAAGCTCACAAAACAGCACTCGCAATCGTATTCACGCATTTTTCACAGTGCGTGTATAACTGTCAAAGAAAACGCCACAGCACTGTAACAACGCGCCAAGCTTCCGAAACAGGCTACTATAATTTAGAAAATATAATAAGTTTAAGCTATTACCATTTATTTTACGTAAAAATATATTGATGGTGAAAAAAATGATGTACTACTTTACACAGGATGTAGGAAGATTTACACTACCTCGTATCTTGCTACCCCTCGTTCGCTTCGCTCACTCAGGCATCAAACGGTTCTCGGTAGTGTAAATCTTACCTACATCCCTTGTAAAGTAATATACTAATTTCACTACCTTCCTTGCAAGTGATCCTTACACTGTCTGATTTGAGGGATGTAGGAAATATTTACAGAGCTTGTTACAGTTTCCATGACAATGTACTTACTTCCCTAGAGAAGTGAATTACTTACATGCCGCACTATAACTGACGAGATGCCGTGTTTGCAATTTGATTAACATGAAGAAAACCATTATCGCTCGTACTATTATCTATTTTTAATCAGAATACAATCACAAAGCTCACAAACCACCACTCGCACTCGTATTCACGCATTTTTCGGAGAGCGTTTCTAACTGTAAACAAAACGTCACAACAATGTAACAACGCCCCAAGCTTCCGAAACAGGCTACTATAATTTAAAAAATATAATAAGTTTAAGCTATTACCATTTATTTTACGTAAAAAGATATTGATGGTGAAAAAAATGATGTACTTTACACAGGATGTAGAAAGATTTACACTACCTCGTACCAACCCTCGTTCGCTTCGCTCACTCAGGAATCTAACGGTCCTTGGTAGTGTAAATCTTACCTACATCCCTTGTAAAGTAATATACTAATTTCACTACCTTCTTTGTAAGTGATCCTTACACTGTCTGATTTGAGGGATGTAGGAAATATTTACAAGGCTTGTTACAGTTTCCATGACAATGTACTTACTTCCCTAGAGAAATGAATTACTTACATCCCGTATTTATTATAACTGACGAGATGCCATGTTTGCAATTTGATTAACATGAAGAAAACCATTATCGCTCGTACTATTATCTATTTTTAATCAGAATACAATCACAAAGCTCACAAAACAGCACTCGCACTCGTATTCATGCATTTTTCACAGAGCGTTTTTAACTGTTAAACAAAACGTCACAACAATGTAACAACGGCCCAAGCTTCCGAAACAGGCTACTATAATTTAGAAAATATAATCATTTTACGCTATTACCATTTATTTTACATAAGGAAATATTGGTAGTGAAAAAAATGATGTACTTTACACAGGATCTAGAAAGATTTACACTATACCGAGAACCGTTTGAGGGCAGCAAGGTGCGAGGTAGTGTAAATCTTACCTACATCCCCTGTAAAGTAATATATAATTGTTTATATGTACAGTTTAATGGATTGCTATTGTATATTTGTATATAATTGATATAACTCAAAAATTGTTAACCTCAGGTTCACTTATCTACATATGGCACACACGAACTTTCAAAGATAGTAGAGCGCTAGAAGCATGTTTATAACTTGAAAGTCAAATGACCACCAGTAACTAACTGTGTCAAATTCGAGGTTAGTAGGTTATATTTTGTTTGTTATTTGACACAAACTCACGCAAAACTTAACTTGAAAATCCCGAATTTTACATAGTTTAAGAGTGCTACCAACAACACAGTGGTAGTGAGTGACATGGTTTTTATCTAACTATTAAGTTATGGGCCACTTTAGATGTCTAAAATCGATGTAGTAACAGCCTTATACCGAGGAGGTGTTGGGTATAGATACAGTGTAATTTTTAAAACTCAGTTTCAGCAGGCCCTGGGTAGCTTGAATCAGTTGGCAGTACTGAAGTGTGTTTTTGGTGGCACTGTAAGTCTATGTCAAATTTGAGGTTAGCAGGTTAAGTTTTGCGTCATAGACGTCATTGACATAGACTTACAGTGTCAACAACAATACATTTCAGTATTGCCAACTGATTCAGGCTATCCAGGGCCTGCTGCAATTGAGGTTCTAAAAAATCATTCTGTATATATTATCCATTTACTTGACATCCGCACTGTCAAACTAACAGTATGTTGGCGCCACTGCTATTTTTCAGATTTTAACAATTAAATTACTGTACAGTCTAATAAAAAAACACATTATTTTGGAGGTATAGGCAAGACATTTTTTTAAATTTGTTACTGACAGTGCGGATGTCAAGTAAATGGAGTATAATATGCATTAAGAGAGATTGAAACAAATTTTTTGCTTTGCTTAATTGTTTCGCCATTTATCCAATTGTTTCAGGCTGAACCTGTATATTTTTATTTGAATTATAAATCCTTTGCATTTCGAATTCCTAAATTTTCCAAATTAGCTTATTTTGTACTTGGATCGAGTTTCTTTCTTTCGCGCGATGCACTTTTGATCTGTGCTATCTCTTATCGCAGGCCATTGTAATGCGAGCTTTCTTTTGGAGACGAAATTTTTGTCCGAGGCACTTGCTGTCTTCACCTGCGCCCGCCGTCACCGGCGCGTCTGAGGTTTGATTTTAATTAAGTGAATTTACGTGCGCTCAACCAATTTCTATGAGCTTTGTGTTTCTAAGGGCTGATTATGATCAGGTACGAGGGCGCTTTTCTGTCTTATTATCTCCATAGTAATTACATTTCTCCTTAGCTCTTTATTAACAGTTTCATCCACGAGTTTATCTCGGAGGCCAAGTTATTAGCCTAATCGCATTTTCGACACTTGCTGGCGTTCTGCGTATTTGCTGCAATTTGAGGGTGCTTCCGCTGCAATCACCGGTGCATCCACGGTGATTTCGACAATGTGTGTAGCAGTTCACGACCAGCATATGTTTCGAGGTTAGTTAGTGCTACTCCGAGATTTATATTACTTCGACTTATTTTCAATACCAGGAATTTACATCTGTGCATTTTAAACCAGTCAGTATTTGGAATTTAAATTCATACTTTTTGCAATGATTAACATGTAATGTTCAATTTCATACATGCTCTTGTTTTTACATTTAAATTCTTATGCCAATATTTAATTATGCTCAGTATTTAAAGCTACAATTTTGATGTGTATTGACCCTCTGTAAAAGGTACAATCACGCTTTTTTATTTCAATAGCCTAAACAGAAGGAATTATTAAATGAATGAGGTATGCATATGCCATGAATAATTTGAATTCACAGTTATTAGAATAACCCGAAAGGGGTTTTTTGATTTTATGCGTGTCGCAACCTTCAGTTAACGTACACAACTTTGTTATCACATTATTTGCATTTTAATTATCCTGATTATTTATTACTGACATTTCAAGACTTTTTATTACTTACTATTTAAACGCTAGTCACTTGCAGTTTATTTCCTCCTATTATTTGAAATCTTTTGATTTCTGGCGCCCATTTCCTTTTTTTTTTTTTGAAGACATTCTAGGGTACACAGCTGATGATTTGAACCTGCGACCCAAGGCCGCCGAAATTTGAGTTAGTGCGGCCATCGTAGTAAGTAAAGAGTTTTCAGAGCTACCGTGGTGTATAAACTGTAGGGGGGTTGATCTGCAATTTTTACTACCATCAATTAATTTTATTAATTAATCGCAGGTCGGCTTCTTTATTGTTTCAAGATGTGAATATGTTTTTTTCTAAGGTTCACATGGTTGCAGACCGAGGGCTCTGGCCCGAGGTCTGTCAGTCAACCGAAGGTAAAGAACATGAATATTTCCCGTGGTGCATACAATATTTTACTTACTAGCATATTAGTATGAAATTTCAAATTGTCATGACATTTAAAATTAGAATATGTAAGTGACATCAAGGATTACCTCATTGTATCGTTGCTAAGACGTTATTTATAGTTGCATGGTTACCATGAGTTTGAGGGAGAAATAATTGGCAAGTCCCTTGGGAGTTAAGAGTAGCTTTTCATATTTTGTTTCTATGACGAAAATGTACAATATTATGTTGCTAGTAAATAAACGAACATTATCATGTTGCTAGTAAATAAAATAACTATTACACATGTTACTATCGAAACCAGGAGAGCTCTCATTTTTGAAATAATAACTGAATTGAATGTGCAAGCATTTGTAACACGAAGTTAATGCGGTAAATTCGGCGATTACAGCTACTTATTAACTGAAAATGTAATAGAAAGGCGAAGGATTCTAATTATTTCTGTGTGTGGGTGCCCTTCGTTTATGTTAAGTTCAACAACACATAAATATTCGCGTTTTCACTAGTTCTACGTTCTACAGCAAAACATGCACAGCAGGCTTTCGCATTTGCATAGGCAAGCAATTGCCATCGTGTGAAACCGACCTCCAGTAGAAGCCATAATGGAATGTTGGTGCTAGAACCTGGAAAATTATGTATCAACAAATGGAAAATGGTTAGTCTATAAGTAATACACGTGTCCAAATCGAAACCACGAGTTGCATTAGCGAAGTGCAAGTGTTTTGAAGCCTTTTGCTACGGTTTAGTGCCCCAAACATCTTGGGATTCGTTGAAATGCGTGGGTGATTAATGTCAAACTAAAAAAGGGTTTAATCGTGTACAGCATTGTTTTCTCTTCACCATACCGTAATTTCCAAACAGCAATTGCCCCCCGTGCCGATAACAAACTTATTGATAAAATGTCAGCTTTGTTTATCGTTATTCGGAAAACAGTACTTTCAAGTCGTGTTCACGCTGTAACATTTCTCTTCCTTAGATGAAACGGAGCACTCAGACTCGGTTTGCGCTGGTTGTCTAAATGTTCTCGACGATGAAGAGTTTATCTGCGCTTTGGGACAAGAATGGCATCTGGAGTGCTTCAGGTAAGGATTCCTCGAGGAAAATTAAAACGGCAACATAAAATGATTGCTGTAGGTGCTCAGCGTGCGATGCAGCTCTATCAAACTGGTATTTCGAAAAGGACGGGCTTCTGTTTTGCAAAGATGATTACTGGGCTCGATATGGAGAGTGCTGCCAACAGTGCAGTCAGGTGATCAGAGCAGATAATGTCATAGTCTGGCCTAATTTGAATTTTTAGATAATAACTGGGCCGGTGATGGTGGCAGGAGAGCACAAGTTCCACCCGGAGTGCTTCTGTTGTGGCTCGTGCGGGCTGTTTATAGGGGATGGAGACTCGTACGCTTTGGTGGAACGATCAAAGCTATATTGGTAACCAATCGAACAACTCGAAAACCATTTTTAATGTATTTCTTTACAGTGGTCAGTGCTACAAACGGCAAATGCAACCGCTGGAGAGAACGGCCCGGTTCCCCTTTGCCCCCTGCAAACCCCATTCCATCAGACTTGTTGAAATTCCTGGAGGCCAGAAGGGCATCAAGCTGTCTGCCGACTCCATTCACGGAGACTCGCACCGACTGACCATTTCCCAGTAAGTTTTTGAGTAGTTAAAGTAGAAGAATTTTAGGAAACTTGGTTTTCAATTAAAAAACTGTAAATTTTAATGTATTAAAATAGTACTAACAAGCTGTCAAGTTGCCAAAGGAAACCAGGTTTTCGTTTGATAACTATGAACTAATTGGGTGTTTCAGAAGTAATATTAATTGGTCACTAAACTGAGTAATTTTGCGTAGGATGGTTTGGAAGCTTCAAGGAAAGCTGCTGCAGTTGGCTTTCGCATTTCTAACATCCGCTTTTAATTTCTGCTGCTACCTAATCCCCTCATATAGGTAGGTTATGCTTAATATCTGGGTGTATTCTGTAGGTAAGAAGAAAAGAATAAAATTAGGTTATGATCACTAAGGTATGGTACATAGATGTTATTTATAAGACCGAAAGGAAAGGATGTGAATTATATCTTTGAAACTTTATAGGTTTGCTCAATTGGTATGCTTTTGAACAGTAGATTTAGTAGTACAAGGTTTGTCGATTGCTTTTCACCATGTATCAGTTGCGTTTCACTCTATCTCAAATGCTTTTCCCTCTTGTCAACACTTGTCAATATTGACAAGTGGGAATTACATCTGACAAACAGTGAAACAATTGATACATGGTGAAAAGCAATTGAAAACGTGAACGTGATGTCCGCTTTGTACTGTTCAGTTTAAGGCGGAGGCTCTAGGGCTTACTTGATTTTGTTGCAAACAGAATCGAAGGTGAATTTTTTATCTCGCAAGCAAAGTCGTTTTTAAATTAGTAAAAAATGGAAAACCCCAAAACTGGTAGACAAAAGTATCTTTTGTGTATTCAGTCTCTAAAATGACTATTTTGCTAACTCAAAACACTCCGTAAAGTGGATCTTTAGGGACCTAGTATTCTAAAGTTGCTATAACAACTCTTTTTATTAGTAATACTATGTCAAATTCGAGGTTAGCGGGTTAGGTTTTGCATTAGTATTGACATATTATTGTAAAATCATGAACACCCTTGACTAAGACAATTTTTGAAATCCGGGTATTTTCAAACACATTTTTAAATCAATTTGGTGGTTTAGAGAACTCGTGCCAAAAAATCTTGTATGCGACATGTACGCTAGATACACACTTTCAAAAAAAGCGGATTATTATTAAAAATTAGATTTTTATTACAACAGATCATTTTTAAATGTCTGAATATGCATTTTATACTTATGTAAGTAATGCTTTATGACGTAGTAAAGATAATAATAAAAATTACCAATTTTTTTTATTAAAATGATCAGAAAAATTAAAATATATGTAAAATGAATAACAATTTGATTTAAAAAAATAAAAAAACGAATCAACTTTGATTCGTACTCTGTATTTCCACCTCTAGCTCTTATTACAGCTTCCCGTTCGTCATGGCATGCTGCTTATGTGGCATTAATTCCTGTTCTTCAGAGAGGGCAACCCGAATATCATTAAAATTATCCAGCACTATCAAGCATTTCTTAAACACGTCGCCCCAACATGTCCCATAGATGTTTAATTGAATTGCAGTCAGGACTACATGCTGCCCAGTCCATGGTTGGAATTCTTACATCTTCAAAATAACTATGTACGATTTGTGCAATATGCGGTCGAGCATTATCCTGCATGAACATGAAATTTTCTCCAATAAATGGAGCATATGGTACCACATACTGTTCTATGATTTCTTCAATGCCTCGAGCAGCTGTCAAGGGTCAATTTTCAATAAAGACTAAGTCCGTGCGGGCATCAAAGGAAATTCCCGCGCATACCATTAGAGAAAATTTCTATTCATCCGAAAAAAGAACATTGCTCCATTGGTTTACATTCGAATTAGAATGATCTCGAGCAAAATTTAAACGAGCTACTCGATGATGTCGGTGAAATTTTGAACCCGTACCAGGTCTATGCGATTTTAAATTGCTCTCATGGAGCCTTCTGCTTACAGTATTCATACTTACATTTACATTTCTTACTTTTGAAAGTCTATTACGTGCAGTTACAACATTTACGATTTCTCATTGTGGAACCAAAAATCGATCACAGACAGAGGTGATCCTTTTTTGACCGGATCCTGGTCTTCTTGTGAATTGGTGAGTTTTCCGATACACGATGGTGTATGAAAAACCTAGAGTAAGGGCAGCATATCAAATGCTATGACCGTCTTCGCTACATCGGTAGGCTGTAGCGGCATTTTTAACACTTATAATCTTCGATAACCATAAATGGTATGTAAACACCAAACTAACGAATAAAATCTTTCAACCTTAGCTGAACAACAAACTTTAAACTTATACTGAAACAGCAAACAATTAATAAATTGTTTTAAGCGAAACAAACACAAATTTTAATTGTTACTAAAAGTGACATAAGGTCACTATGTTATTAAGTAATACTAAATAAGTTTAAAATACCTATTCAGACATTTAACAATTATCTGTTGTATTAAAATTTATTTAAAAAAAAAGATCGGCATTTTTTGGAGGGGAGTGTAGTTTTAGGGTACTACATCCCCTAAAACTATATTTTGCGTACTTAATATATAAATAGCTATTAAGGCAAATATGAGGTACTGTCATAATATGTTTTTGCCCCGACAGGGGCTATTTGACCTTGAGCCCATAAATAGCTCCTGTTAAAAACATAATAACAGTACCTGTGGCTAAAAACTTAAAGAGTTCCTATATACAGATTGCGGCAGGCAACTAGGACCATCGCAAAAGCAAGGAGAATATGCATGTGGCCGTCGTGGTGTTTAACAAACGAACAATCAATGTGCTATGGCGGTAGGTCGTTAGGATCATTATAAATACAAGGTATATATTCGATTTTTTAATTTTTTACGGCCACATGTAAAGTCCCCTGGCTGTGGTCCTAGTTGCCTGCCGCAATCTGTATGCAAGAGGTGGGACATAAATCACTAAACTTTTATAGATACTTCACACATATGTTAGCTTTTGTCGACGTTTACTATGGTGTTTGGAAGCGCAATTAAACCAATGAGCAGCAATTTTGAAATTCATAAAGAACAAAATGCACACAATTGTTAGGCTATTATCAAACTCAAACTCGGTAGATGATGAAGATACAGATGTTTGGATTTACTCGTGATATGAAATAATTCTTAACTAATCATTAAAATGTACAAGCAATGATGAATAACAGAAAAAACATGAATATTGACAAGTTTATTAATGTATCAGGTGAAAAGTTATATGCTACAAGTTAAATATTGCTATCATGTAATAGTCGTCTTGCGTTCAATTTCTGGGGCTCATGAGTATAGTAAAACGGTAAAGGAACCGCTTCATGAATACGACGTGGATTCTGCATATGATTGGCAGATCTAAGCTGCTGATTAGGTGATGCAGATTCTTCATAAATACCTTGTAACAGCTAGGCTCTGTCTTCAAGCAATAAATCCAGACATAATTAGAAACAAGTAGGTAAATGACATGTCATAATTAAAATGAGCCTCAAGCCCCAAGTGATAACCACCAAACATAACCATGCTCTTAAGGTTCTAACATGGGAAATAGTTTTTGCATGATTTCTGGTGTCTACTACATTAATTCCTACTAAACAGCTCATAAATATGACATTAACCAAATATTTTTCTGAAATATTCATAACCTTAAATGGCTGGGTTTGATGGTTATCAAACAATATTTCCCTATGGCTATAGTCCATTTACTTGACATCTGCACTGTCAGTGTCAAATTAAAAAAAAATGTCTTGACTATACCTCAAAAATAATGTGTTTTTTATTAGACTGTACAGTAATTTAATGGTTAAAATGTGAAAAATAGCAGTGGTGCCAACATAATATCAGTTTGACAGTGCAGATGTCAAGTAAATGGACTATAGGTATAATTATATTAGCTCCAAAAGTACTTTTTTTTTCTATAATAACTGTCAAAGTGTTACAATGTTGGTAGATATGTGATTAAAACGCTAGGAAATTTTTATACCTCGTGTTGGTAGAACTTTTTCAAAATTATGGTTATGTATCAATTTTGAATGTCAAAGTTTCTTAATTTGAACTCGTGACAATTTTTTTTTAACATGGAATCATCATCATCAATAAAATCGGATAAAAAAAGAAAACCAAGAAATATTTTAAATGCAAAAATGAAGCAAGCGATATTAAATTATGACATATCTGTCAAAATGACAATAATTTTTTTAGTGGAAGAAAAGAACTATGTACCAACATTATTAAAACTAGGGACCCTGCAGGAATGCAACTTATCCTCTAGAAATTTGACCTTGAAAATTATAGAAAAAAAATGTACTTTAGGTATGTAATACTCTGTTCACATCTTTTTTTGCATAAAGGTTGGCAATTAAAGTTTCTACAATGTAGCTGTGTAAAATTACTTTGTTGTATTTAAGCGATGTTTACATGGGAGGTTATGGTTTTCAAATATTAGAAAACATGGCAAAACGCCCTCAAATTCAAAGTTGCTATACAGGGTCCGGCAACGAAGCGGAGGTGTAAGATATTTCTAAAACTATGAGAGTTGCATGAATATTGTATATATAAAAGTTGTAGGTACAAAGGTGGTGCACATTTCTAAAATAGTTTTGATTATACAGGGTGGCTCAAAAAAGTGGCGAATCAAACTTAGTATTTTTTAAATGGAATGCCCTATAATTGGGTAGCTTAAAAGTTTTGCATTGAAATACTGATCATTTTGATAGCAATTTATATGTGCCTAACGTCAACTGTTTTGGAGATATTAACCATTTTATGTAAACAAAAAACTGAACTTAAGGCGGCTGCTGTAAGCAACAGAAAACAATTGAATTAAGGAAAACATTACCAAAAAATTATGACTTTTGTGAACTACCTTTCAAGTGTCAGATGGTGGATCTGGGTATTAATGTTATTCAGGGTAGGGATGGTTGTCAATTCCCGGACCTACTCTTTTGAACCTAGTTTGGTTGCCGGAGTAGGTGCACCTGGTTCGGCGCTCGTTAAAGAGTAGGTTGCCTGATCCGGCGTTCCTTCAATGAATCGAACCGCTGTGCACCTATAAGCCGAACCGCGCCAGCCGCGGAGCGGCGGACCTGTAGACGGAATGCCGGACTCGCGCACCTAGGAGTGATCCATCGTTCCTTCCATGAATCGAACCGTTTTGCACCTAAGCCAAACCGCCCCAGCGCTAAGGAGCGCGGAGCGGCGGAGCTGTGGAAGGAAATGCCGGACTCTCGCTCCTACGAAGTGGATCGGATCGCTCCTCTTTCTCGGACTGCAAAGACGTCGAATTTGAAATCGGAATGGAAATGGATCGTTGCGGTTTGCATTTTGCAATCGTTTAACTGACTAGGAACTGCATAATTTACGCAAGGAATTTCAGATTCGGATTCGGAATTGCGGGATCGTTATGGCAATGCCTCGTGTGTTGTGCCAAAATCATAGACCATGTAGGCTACTGTAAGGTATAAATAGAAAAAGGGAAAACATTCATAATTTTAAATTGTAATAGACATATTTAATTATAATAGTTATTGATGCCCTGCTAATGCAATCAAAGAAATCTTTTACAATTGAAATAGACGACTCAGCAAAAAGTTCCGACCGGAGCCGTCGGATTCAAATCAAAATCACGTCCCTTACATTAACATTTGAGTCATAACATGCGACTGTAGGTGCAGACCCGTCCGAGATCCGACTCCGACCGCTCCCGCGTATGGCGAGACCTGCTATTTCCCGGTTGACCGCGAGCGGAACTGAACCTAGTTTCTTGCAGCTAGTTCGGAGTCGGAGTCGGATCAGGTGCACTTGATCCCTTAGCGGAACAGGTTTTACCATCCCTAATTCAGGGTGCTCAACATTTGCAAATTTAATGATTTCGATTTTTTTTCAAATGGAAGGTCCCGTTATAGTTTTGTATTTTTGGAGAGCCCTTTTAATGAGCTTTCTTTTAATATGTTACTTCATACCTCTAAGTTCAACTGTTTTTCAGATATGCCTGATTGAACATAAAAACAATTTAAGCACCTTAAGATGCTTTATTTCAAGGGATAACAAACAAACGCCGTTAAAATACTGATTTAAAAACTTGAGTTCTCCAAACAAAAGATAAAACCAAGTTTAGAAAACCAAAATCTAGCCACTACTCAAGGCTAGAAATAACAAATACGGAAAACGAAAACAAGCAGAAAAAAATTAAATCTGAAAAGCGATTCAATTTAGTGCTAGAAAATTCAATATCAGAAGAAAGCTCATTAAAAGTGCAGTTAGACCTCGTCGTTTGCGGGGATTACGTTCCAGAAGAATGCTGCGAAGCGCAAAACCGTGATGCGCAAGTAAACATAAATGATACAAACGAGGTTAGGTTCCATTAACTAAATTTATTTATACTATGAAACCTCAAAAAACCAAAACTTTTCTGCGTTTTTTGTCTGGCAAATCTGAGGCAGAAACTTGACGCTTTGACGACATGGTTTTCCGCGTTTTAAAAATTAAACTCAATTGAATTTTCGGCAGAAACGCTTGAGAAGACAGTAAAGTTTGAACTAAAATTCCATACGTAACGTAAGTCTGCCACTTGAATCTAGAACTCGAATTTCCATTTGTTTATTCAAGTTATAATTTTACAATTTATTTCAGGTCCGATTCAAAGAAATAGGCTCGATAAGTGTGTTTACAAGTTTGTGATAAATAATGTTATTTAGGTGTTCATGACATAAACCGCATACGTCTGCTTTATTTACTTACAGCCGGTCTTATGAAGGTCACTGACCTGACGTTAACTTTAAATTGCTGTTAAAATAAACAAAAGCTTATCAAAACGTTGGTGCTTATGACATATTATTCATTAGTTAAACAAATTTGTATGCGCTTTTGTTTATTTTAACAGCGAATTAAAGTTAACGTCAGATTAGTGGCCTTCATAAGCAGTGTTGAATTCAGCAAAATGGCAACGTCTCAGGAGTATTTTTACCTATTCCCACGCAACCCACCCATTCTTTTATAGATTAAAAAACATGAATATGAAGTGCTAATACTTCCGGGGAGGAATTTTGTATTGCCCGGGGGGGAAATTCCCTCCCGGTCACCCCCCTGGATTCAACACTTTTATAAGACCGGCTGTTAGTGTGTGAAAGTTGAAACAGTTAACGTTGGCAATTCCATCTGCGAACGGCAAAGCAAATATCTGCGAACAACAAAGAAGAGGGAGCACAAAGGTGCCTCGCGTAAAAACAAATCAGCAAACCGCAAAACTGCAAACGGCCAGGTCTGACTGTGAAATACAGGGATATACAGGATGTTCTATTTAAATAAATCAAACTAATTTGCTGATTATGAGTTCTCTGTACAGCTTTTATACTCAGAGCGGGAAATGAGAACTATTTCAATATTCAATGTAATTACGTATAGGATTTTGGTATATTGGCTTTTGTTTTTTGTAAATCTGATTTTATTTGACCTTGGAATTAATTATTCCTGCATTTATTGTTTTGTGTTTTTTATTCCTTGTATCAACACTGACTGAATTTATATTTTCTAAACATAGTTTTCTGTTTTTCATTTTAAATAGCTCAAGTGTTTAAATCATTATTTTAACAGCGTTTGTTTTTATCCCTTGACATAGAGCATCTTAAGGGGGCTTAAATTGTTTTTTATGTCCAAACACGTATATCTGAAAAACAGTTGAACTTAGAGGTATGAAGTAACATATCAAAAGAAAGCTCAATAAAAGGGCTTTCCAAAAATACAAAAATATACAGGGCGTTCCATTTGAAAAAAAATCGAAATAATTAAATTTTCAAATATTGAGCACCCTGTATAGCATTAATACCCAGATCCACCATTTTACACTTGAAAGGTAGTTCACGAAACTCATAATTTTTTTCTATCGTTTTCCTTAATCCTTACAGCAGCCGCTTGAAGTTCACTATTTTTCACATAGAATCGTTAATATCTCCAAAACAGTTGACGTTAGGCCCATATAACTTGATATCAAAATGATCAGTATTTCAATGCAAAACTTTTAAGCTACCCAAATATAGGGCATTCCATTAAAAAAAAAAGTAAGTTTGATTCACCGCACTTTTTTAAGCCACCCTGTATAATCAGAGGTATTTTAGAAATGTGCACCACCTTTGTATCTACAACTTTTATATACACAATATGCATGCAATTCTCATAATTTTAGAAATATCTTCCACCTCTGCTTCGTTTCCAGACCCTGTATTTAAGTTAAAAAAAAATAGAACTTTAGTAATTTTTATGCATATATCCAGTTACAGTAATTGTGTAATTGAAGACGTTGTTAATCTAGTACAGCGTGAGTACTAAAACGTGGGGAAAGAGCGAGACATTTTGAGAATTAAATCCTAGTAATTGTTTGCTTTTATGTTTCTTGCAGGTGTATCACCGCAACTTTCTCATTACATTAAATTGGTGGCACTGCCTATTTTTTACTGCTATAATATAGCTATAATTATTATTATAAGTTTTAAAGTTAGCAGGTTAGTTTTTGTGTCAGTTTTGGCACAAACTGGCACAAAACCTAACCTGCTAACCTCGAATTTGACATATACTTACGGTGCCATCAATGACATGTAAGCAGAAAATTGGGGTGATACACCTGCGAGAAACATAAAAGCAAAAAATTACTAGAATTTAATTCAAAATTTCCTGCTCTCTCGTCACTTTTCAGTACTCACGTTGTATATGGAAGGTCTTACAATACTTGGGATTTTAAATATTTTCTTACATATTCTATAATCACTATATTAAAATAGCAAGTCCACCTGGAAACATTATTCTATTCTGTCAAATGACCGTAAATTTGTTGGGGATTATACAGGTTATGCAGCAAAATAAGCATTACGGTTCTGTTCTTGTGCTGCTTTTGGTGTTTTTTATTCAATTGTTTTCTGTATTTAACAGCAGCTGGCCGAAATTCAACATTTTTTTTGCATAAAATGCAACTGTTAAGGTCCCCACAGACGTCGTTCTTTTCTGGCAGTTTTGACCTGCACGGGTAAAATGGTTAGTGTGTGACCGAAAACCGTCTTTCTTGCTGGCGTTCAAAAATATCTACCGCGGCTTGATTTTAACCCGTCCGTTTTGAACGTGCTCGTTCAAGTCTGTGCGTGTGTGTGTCACCACGGTTAAGGACGGTTTTAATCAGTACCGTCGACGTGGCTTTCACTGGTAGATCAGTTTCTTTAATAATAAATAATAATTAACTATGAGTGATTTCAAGAACTTTAATAAACAATTTATTATTGAGTTTATAGCACTCTATAGAAGTCATCCGTGGCTTTGGAAAGTTAAGTCCAAAGAATACTTTGATAGAGGGGAAAAAATAAAACCTACAAAGATATGGTTATAGCTACAAAAAATTTGAAGTCTTTTTTAAATTCTTCGCTATGTTTCGTATTAAACGTAACTGATGTGACCGTGTCTTGGATTGTCATTTTTACTAATCTAATTAGTTTGGCTGGAGTTTTCAGTTCTTTTAGCGCGTTCATTAACTGTTTCCTGCATACATTATCATATGCGCCCTTAAAATCAATGTAAAGCATATGAGTTGGAACATCATATTCGTAACAGCCATATGAGATCTGCTTTAGCATGAAGACTTGATCTGTTGTTGATCTATTTTTCCTAAAGTCTCCTTGGTAATCTCCCAGTGCTGTTTCTGCATACTTTTCTACTCTTCGTTTTATCAGGGTGGCTAGTATTTTGTATGTGACATCAAGCAGTGCAATTCCTCTATAGTTTTTGCATTCCGTCCTGTCGCATTTTTTGTAAATTGGTAAGATCACTGCTTTATTCCATGACTTTGGCATTGTTTCTCTTTGTCATTCTTTAGTTATCAGGTCTAGGATTGTTTCTGCTTAAAATTTCACCATACTTCAAATTCTCAGCTGTTATTTCATTTTCTCCTGGAGATCTATTGTTTTTCATTTTATTTATTATGGGATTTTTCTCTGTTTCTTCATTATTAATAGTATTTTTGTGTCCTCCATTTTCTTCTAATCCAATCCTTCATTTAGTATTATTTATTTATCTGCTCTTATCGCTAATGTTGCATGCAAGAGTGCGCCTTATTGTTGATTTCCCATAACCTATAATGTTTTTAATTGTGAGGGATTTCTACTCACAGTTTCGTTTATTGTGCACTTTCTTCTTCTTTTTCTACTTCCCACCATGGTTCTCTAATCAATGTGCCCTTTCCTTGTAATCTTTAACCACTCGATATGGTCCAATTTTGAACTTAAATATTGGAGTATTGATATTGATGCTTACACAACTTTGGCACAAACCA
This sequence comes from Agriotes lineatus, assembly GCA_940337035.1. NCBI lineage: Eukaryota > Metazoa > Arthropoda > Insecta > Coleoptera > Elateridae > Agriotes > Agriotes lineatus. The sequence goes on along the minus strand of OW679203.1, from coordinate 3,285,393 downwards.
AGTCCTCATAAAGAACATACTGGGAGATAAAAAATTATTGACTTGTCCGCTCTCATAAAATATGTCTTTAGTAAAATGTGCCACCTTGCACGATTGGGTCTGAACTATAGTAGCTAACTTCAAGTCAAATAGCACTAGTCATTGGCTATACATGAATCTATCTTCTTTTCAAACTTTCAAATACTCCATATATTTGTTCTTCGGTTATTCTTTGCACAACACCTTTGTTCGCTTCTTTTAATTCGTCCAATGTGTGCAATCCATTCTGGTAAATTATATTTTTTAAATGACAAAGTACACAGTAATCCAGAGTAAGATCTGACGACCTGACATTTACAAACAAACTGAAACTGACAGCTAATAAACAGCTAACTTTACTGCAAAAACTTGACGTAGATATTGATAACCTGCGTGGAGGAAAAAAAATTAAGCGAAATCTGAAATGCAGCGTAGGAGTTTTGTCTGGCAATGCTAGGCTTAGCATTGTCAACTGTTTTTTTATGGAATGTACTTTAAACTTAGTGCAAAAAGGTACAAATAAAAGTAACAGGTTATGAAATGGCAACTGTTAAAAATATTGTGAAAATATTTGTTACTAGCTGACCTGGCTAACGTTGTTTTGGATTATGACATGATGGGGAAAACCCTTCAAACCATTAAGCATAGAATCATAAAAGTATAACTGCAAATAGAAAGTTGTACAGTGTATAGAAAAACCCACTTTCGATATTTTCCAATTTTCCGGCTTTTCCTTTGGATTTTTCCGAATTTTCTCTTTTCTCAACCACCTCGGGAGACGAATAAAACAAATAAAAAATCATCCAAATCGGTCAAGTCGTTCTCGAGTTTTTGCGTTACTAACACACGGCAATAAATTTTTATATATTGAGATGGTATTGAGCCCTCTACTCAACTCTGCTTGCAGCACAAACGAATTAAAAAGCAAGTCACAAAGCACAGAGTTGGGGTTGTTCACGCAACTGTAAAATTTAACACAAAATGTCAATCCGTAATTACATTGGCGAAGATGGCCAGTAGCATTGAAGTTATTTGAGTAAACAGGCAAAGGACAGAGCTCAATTTTCATTAATTGGAGTCATTAATGTAAATTAGCCAAAATATAAGAGGTTTGTGCGAAGCTAAAGCCAAACCCAGTTGAATAAAACTGGCACAAAGAGGTTTAAAATATGTACAATTTAAATGAAGCGTAGAAATTGGAGTAATTAAAATATGGACATTTTTATGAGCATTTTAAATAAAAGGTAAGAACAGGATGATCATTAAAAAAACTTGTGCAAGGAGCATAAACCAGGCACACAAGGCAATTATAACATGCAACAGCAAGATTTGAAAATTGGGTAAAAGCAAACAGTTATAGAAAAATGCAAGAAATTCAAACAACAGGATGGAGAACAAGATTGGTGTTATAAATCTAAGCAGTGTAGTGACGGAATGAACAAACAAGTTAAATTAAACAAAGTGAGTGGCGCTATAAGACAATGTAAAATCCAAAATTGAAAGAACAATAATTTTAGAATTAAGAATTTGTAAATATTTGTAAAATAAATCAAATTTAGTTTTAAGAGTACCTTAATTGTACTTGGTCAATTTCCTTTTTTACATGTTTAGATAGTTTTGTGTTTGTAAGGACCAGGATCAGACAATTGAATAAAGAAACAAATTTATGACAAGCTGTAGTTTTCTTTTCAAATAAATTAAGTTTTTACATACTTTGCATTAAAATATATAAAAAGAAACTATACCATCGTGTCCAGAATTTTGTGGTGCATTTGTGGAAGTGAAGGTAGCAAAATCCACGTCATTAAAATTATCTTCACCGGCTACCGCTTCCGACAACATCGGCAGCCAGACTTCAGCTTTCCGAGCACCAGTTGTGGGCTTCATTGGGGGCCCAGAGCCTGAGAGAGGGTGTCAGCAGTTCCGCCCGGTGTGTACGAGGCCAGCACAACAGTTCCAGCATCCCGGGGGCCCAGCTTCGAGCGCAGCGCATCAGGAGAGGCGTCCGAGCAAGCCACCGTTCCTGCAGAAATTGAGGTTAGTGCATTCGATCAAACAATCGGCGGTAGAGGCCGGGAAATTGTCTGCCTACCAAGAATACGATCTGAGGAACCTGAAAATCCAGTCAGTTTGCATGTCCATCAATAGCCATTTATCCAGGATTTGCATTTCAAAATCCCAATTTGAGGTTATGAAAACAATTGCGTGTCCGCGCCCCTAATTAAAAGAAGCAAGTTGAGGTTTTTGCCTACAACAAAGGACAGAGTGACGCATATTTGGATCTGTTTTGGCCAGTATTTTGACAGGACCAGCAGCACTTGCGCGCTGCATTAAATTTCACTTCCCAGTGGCGTACCATCCGAATTGTAAATTTAACAACCCAAAGATCCCAGTCTTGAGATTTGAGTTTTCATGACTTTGCCGAGCTAGTTGATTTATAATTGTGTAGATGAGTGAAGTATAAATTGAGGGCATACTACCGTTTGTAGCGTTAATATTTAACGAACCCAGTGAATATTAAAATATTTAATCAGTCAAAATTTGATTTAAATAAAACAAAAGTATGTGTAGTGAGTTTATTTATTAATTATCATATTACCGAGCGTCTTCATTCACTACAATATATAGATTATTATTATTACAAAACTTTACATGCTGAGGATAAACCTATAAGCACAGTACAAAAAAATAAATGATATTACGGTTATGCATTCAAATATTTAAAAAAATTACAAAAATTAGAGAAAATTAGTATGGATTCCAAAGTAACACTATATGAACAATCACAAATACTAAAATAAACATTCGAAACATGCTTTAAATTACCATACAATAAACCTATTACGACATATAACTAAATTAAACAAATCTTTCTAAACTAAAACAATTTTTCAAGAGTCATATGAATTTAAAATTTATCTAGTGTGTACATCAATGAACAACAAACCCCGAGAGGTACTTTACTCCGGATTCAAGTATGAGTCGACTTTGTTTTTGAAAACACTTAACGACGGTACAGTCACTATATCATCACTAAGATCGTTCCATCGTTGAAAAGTTCTGTTCGAGATGAAATGTTGGCGGTGAGATGTCCTGAAGGGTTCTTTTTTGAGTTTGAAACTGTGGCCACGTAATCGGCAATTGCTCATATTTTGTCCATTACCGAAACAGTTTGAATCAGGACAGTAAACTTTCGGTGACTCAATACAGTAACAGCTATATCACTATGATAATAAATCTTTTTTTCAGAAATATGACCTAAAATATGACACACTTATGTCGTCTTCGACAGAAATTAATGTGACTATTGACTATGGAAACAACAGAAACACAAAAACTTAACAGGAAAAGGTGACAAAATTCGAAAACTTGGCATTAGAAATTAAGAGAATTTGGAAACTTGCAACAGTCACAACAGTACTGATTTTGATGTCTCTCAAATGAGTAGTATGCAATCATTTTATAAAAAACTTGCATAAATTTATCCATCAGGATTAGACTGAATTGTGTTTTCAGAAGGTGAAAAGTTCAATAGTGCAGACTATCTTGGAATACAAAATTAAAAATAATAATAATATTAGTAATATATTTTTGACGGGAAAATAATCTAAAATATGACATATCTTATGTCATATTTGACTGTAAAACTTCAGTTAAAAGAAAAGTAAAACTGATATGGTCGGATAAATGGTCCCAGACACAGAAGAGACAAAAGTGATTTTCACCTGTGAATATATTAAACTATACTGCTCCACAAATGAACTGGACCATCTATAAAAATTCGGCTGCTCCATCGAATAACACAGTATGTGATAATGAGCAAAATTGTGGGAAACAAGGAAACACTTTAGATCGATGGCCCTACACTCTGCATGCATTCCCAAAGTTAAATCCCGTATATTTGCAGTTTGTATTAAAGTATAATTTTTACTGTCTGACCAAAAATCTTGCAACCCTAAAGTTTCATGGTAAAATGTAGTCACTGTGTTTTGAAATCCAATGGGTGGGCGGAAGTGAGGATTAAATTAATTTTCTACACAGTATCTACAAGAACAGTTTTATTTTTGTTTTACGATAGTTACACAATTTTTTTTTATCAAAAAGATATGCTGGACAACTTAAACAAATACAAAAACAATAAAAATAACCAAAATTTATGATTTAATGCCCTGCACACCAATAATAAACACTCACAAATGAAGGTTATGTAGGTACGTTGAGTGAGCATGTCTGCAACAAAACACAGTATCTCATAGATACTGTGTTATACACAGAATTTTGACACAAAAAAGTTTGCTCGGTGTTTTTTTCTAAAACACAGTAACTACCAGATACTGTGTTTTGTTTGGTTTTTTCGAACATTATAATGACTTGCTGTGTTTTGAATTGGAGAACAGAAGAAATGCATGTAGATACTGTGTTTATGGGTAGTGATGTGAGCTTGAAAAGTTTCATGAAAAGTTTCAGTGAAAAGTTTCAAATTTTATGAAACTTTTCAAATTTATAAGTTTCACATGTTTCAAAAATGTCCAAAAGTTTCATAAGTTTCATAAGTTTCAAAAGTTTCTTATAAGTTTCAAGTCACTATTACAGATTGCTAGTGAAGTCAAAACAAAGTAACCTAAAATACATGAAATTGATGATGATGAAGAAGAAGAACTTAGATTTACAGACTCGGAAGAGTCGGATGCTTCTCTATCTCAAGATGAGGAATTAATGAAAGACTATACATTAAATATGGCAGAAGTTAGTAGTGACGAGGTAACAACTGATGACTATGGTGACACTGAATTAGAAAATAATGAATAAAAATAGGTTTAAATAGTAAATTAATACTAATTTTACTTATATATGATATTTTTAAAAACTGTGTCTTGTAATTTCATAATTTCTAACCCCTTTTAAGTAAAATTAATGTTCTGTTTAAATATTATATATTGGTATTACTGTATTAGATACTACAAAATGCTGAAAGCTACTTAAATGTACAGGAATTCTAAAAGTTTCACAAGTTTCATAAGTTTCAAGGTTTTCATGAAACTTTTCATGAAACTTTTCAAAATTATAAGTTTCATGAAACTTAACATCACTATTTATGGGTAGCTGTAAATAGGTAACCAGTATAGATAGCTCAAATCTGATTAGCTAGAAAGATGCAGGACAAGACAGTATCTGCATATGAAGATTCAGCTCAATTTCAGAGAAAATGTTGAATACTGTGTTTTTCGATGGAGCAGCCGAATTGTATTTATTACATTACGTCATAATATATATATATAAAAGCTTTTGTTTTATAGTATACTCATATTAAGCATATTTAATTGCACTATCCTCAAATATCAACTGCAGAATTAACAAAATCATATGCATAAAATCAAACTATTTCACAAAAATAAGAGGAATCACAAAAAAAGTTTAATTAATAGTTCTTTTGAGGCTCTTCGGAACGTTTAAAAATGTTTGGCAACGATTTGGCATACTTTGTATGCAATGTGCTATCAACATTTGGGCAAAATTCAAAATTTTAAAATGATAATATTTTATTAATGGACTTGGTTTTATTTAAACCAAATTATGAAAAGAAATACTTTTTATAGTGCCACAATCATAAAAGGTTACCAAAAGTGTCATGACTGTGGACAATATTTTTAAAAATTGCACCACTATATGCAAATGGTCCAGTTCACTGGTGGAACAGTATATATTCACTCCTTTTTTGAATAAAGGTTGGTAATGGATTTTTGTTGTTGAGTTGCATAAAGAGAACTGTAATTGTTATTTTGTTGTATAACTTGCATAAATTCAAAAAAATTGACAGAATAGAACATTGTTGCCAGATGGACAGTGTATTTTGATAGTATATAAAGTCTAAAGCAGGGATGAGCAATCTTTTTTTACAACAAGGCAGCTACAAATTTAAAAATGTTGTGCGGGTCGCATGCAAGAAACTTATGATAATACAAACACTGAATAGTGAACTCAGATTGTCTCTTTATTAACAAATACTTACAACAAATTACAGAAATAAAACACTCTTTAATAAAAATACTATTAAAAAAGCGGAAAAAGATTATTTATTTGAAATCGGCATTAAAGTACCTCGAAATCGTCGTTAAAATACGAGAAATTGGCAGTAAAGTAATTCATTGTTTTACGACTTCTTGGTAGGTGGCGAAGTGACAGATAAACGTCAACCGACTTTAACATAACCTACAAATGTTGGTTAAAATGTTGTAGTTTCACGATTTGTCGATTTCAAGTAAGACATACTGTACTCCTCGGCACTGATGTTCCTTTTTATCCCTCATGTGGTTTATTTCTTCTAAATCCATATTCGTGATAAAAAGCTAAACTTCAGTGCCTTGGTATGTATACAAACTACTATTAATGAGAAATTTGCCATCAATTGGTCTATATTTGCAGATATATACGACACACCAACTCGCACGCACCTTCCTAACAGTACATCACTGAATTTCGATCGGTGATCGCTTTTAATTATTTTTATTGTGGAAAATAATGGTGCACAAACATATGTGCTTCCAAAAAGTGTCATTATCTGCTTTACATGTGCCTAAGTGTAGGAATTTTTCTAAATTCATGTAATTTTGATGGAAATTATGTGTCAACATTTTGAAATTTATTTCTTAAATCCGTGTCGTTTTGTAAATCTATTAATTCCATTTGTAACTCATCCGAAACTGTTTCCACTTCTATATTAAATGGTGAAGAAAAATTGTCAAAACTAAAAACGGTTATTTCTGATTGAAATATTTTAAATCGTGATTCAAATTCCGTTATTAATTTTTGTAAATGCTGGGCATATTTTCAGGTTTCTGAAGGAGTTCAAATGCCCTTTCAGCTTTGACTTTAAGCCGCCTGCCGATGCAGCATTTGCGGCACATATGCTTAGCGTCAAACAAAGCCACCCGGCGTAAAATTTCATATCAAGAAATGCCAATGCTTAATTTTTGGAAATGATGGCATCAGTGCCTATCTATGATGTCGGTACTATTTCCAAAAATTAAATTAACACGCCTAGGGTACAATGAGGCTGTGGGACACTGTAGGGATTTTTAAGAGTCAAAATGGGACTTACAGGGCCACTAACATATTATTCATACGTTTCAATTTCCACAGCCGTCCCTTATGAACTTTTTTAGTGTAAGTTATGTCAAATTCGAGGTTAGCAGGTTAGGTTTTCCGTCATTTTTGACATAGACTGATGCAAAACCTAACCTGCTAACCTCGAATTTGACATAGACTTACCGCTATCAAGGAAAATCCTTACAGATGACACTTATACATGCCTCCAGCAACATTATCTCAAAAAATAGGCTTTAACTAAATGATCACTGAAAAATGTCACCAGCTCTCCTACTATAAGTGTTCCTGATATTCTACAGGCAGAACAGAGTTGTCAGGAAAGCATCACTTTCCTGACTTTTATGTAATATACTGCACTGCATTCAATATGTACTGTAACTTTGGTGGGAACATTTAAATCCTCTCTGCTAGTTAGTTTTTTGGAACAGTTTCTGTTTGCAAATCTGCGACTTTTTTTCTTTTCTTTCAGCATTTTCTTAACTTTGCTCCATCTTCAAACATTCCCATCTACAATCACCTTTTGGTAGCCTCTTTTGATCTTTTACCTTATTTTTATTTCTTCCTCTGTTCTCATCCTCATTTATTTATCAATATTCCTCTCTTGTCTAGCAACTTCTGTCATCCCTGATAAATATCTTATTTTCCAATACCTACCTAAAGATCTGCATTTTCTTCACTAAAATCTCACTATTAAAGTACCTCTTTATTCACTAGCGATTAAAATAGTTTTTATTCACTTCTGAATACATTAGCGTAAAATATTATAGTATGCAATTATTTAAACTAAGTTGGATTTTCAAAATTTATTTCAAAATATATTTATTCATAATAATTTACATTGAAATCTATTACATTTTAATTATTATTAATTTATAAAGTCCTTCGCCCTTCGTGAATACAAATTTCGCTCATTAATAAAATATGTATTTATTCACTTGATGTATAAATAACTATTCTTCTCTTATATTGTTTAGTTTATATTATTTTCAGTTTATCCTTGAAACTCTCTAGTTGTATTAGGCATGTTTTTGATCCCAGTTTGAACGCCATCTTGATCTGTACCTCTACATCTAATCTTTCCTCGATGAAGTTATATATCTCTACTATTTCCTTTCGGTTGCTAAAGTTCATAGTCAGACCTTGTACTACTATGTTGTTCCGTTTCTTTTTTGCTTCTTTATATTCTAGCAAAAGAATATGCAACCATTATTTTCTTTCTTGACATTTCTCTAGTGTTTATGTTATTACAAAGATTTGACCTGTCACCACATTGATATTCTATATTTTTTTTTGGCTCAACCTTTAGTGTATTTGCCATTACTCTTGCAACTGTAACGTGCACATTCTGTTTAGCTTTAATTTATGACTGTATCTACGTTGGGTATTACGACGTGCATGGGCTGAGTTACAGACGATTACTCAGCGCTACTTATGGTAACCTTGCTCAGGTCGTATAGAGGCTGGAGACCTCCACTTCTCAAATCGAAAAGAAACAGCGTCATATAGATCTAATAAGTATTCTTTATTATTAGCAAGTGTATGTGCACTACATACTTCTACAAGTACTGGGATGTTTTGAAGACTAGCCTGTCTAGCAGCAAAAAATGCTGGGTGCTTGTCTGGTGCCTCCCGTGGCAGAAACAATAGTAAGAAAAGGAATTAGAGCGGTTTACAATCTGGCTGACAGTGAGATTACTGTGGTGCCGGATTGTGAACTGTTTAGAGAAGTACAGTGAGACGAAGAGTCTTCACTAACAGTTATTACTGCGGTGTGAGATCGTGCTGCATCTAGTGAGGTAAAATTGAGATAAAGAGTGGGTTGTTCACGCAGTTATTACTGTGCTTGACCTAGAGGAGTAAGGGTTAAACAAGTAGTGATCTGTTACAGCAGTTCTACGAATTCTATTACGAGTCGCAGAGTAGGCAATCAATGAGTAAAAATCTAAATTTTGTTGCCAGAGTGGCCCTACGCTAATTGGTGGCTGCCCTTCAAAACCCCACAACTATTTAATCCTTTTTCAATCAAGTTTTGAATTGAGATTTTCCACGGTGTTCCCGAAACAGCCCTTTCGTTGAACGACAGCCCCATAAATTTTAAGCTAAATGGCTCGCAGTTTTGGATGTTTGTTTTGACCACCATGTCTTTCTAATCTCGCCTAATCCCGCTGTCATAATTTAACATATTTTTCGGCTTTTGTTATGCCGTGTGCTAAAATTTCATGTTACCACTTCAAGTGAGGCTACATCTGTAACAGCTGCAAAAGATATCAGCTTACACCTTGTTCAAACCAAATGAAAGCTTTTGTTAAGATCTATAGGTGTTTGCTTATATCTACAAAACTTCCTTACATCTAGCTATTAAACCATAAAACAATTTTTTTTAATTGTATTTTTATGTAAATTTTCTCATTGGCATACTTAAAATCAAGTGTATAACATACAAACAACAAACAAGCAAAAAACAGCATTGTCATATGGCAACTTTTTCTTTTTCATAAGTAAATTTTATGTTTCTGTTCTTTCTCTTCTGGTTCTTCTATCGTGAACACTGTAAAATACTCTCTTGCTTTGTTACTTCCTTTAGACCTCTCTTTGATTTTACAGTACTTAGTGCTTTCGTAGTAATCTTTTCTTGTAAATCTTGCACACTTCTGGTTTTTGACAAGCTGTTTTTATAACGTTACATAATATTATACATATTATATATTTCCTCTCGTTTTCTCAGCATGGGTGGTTTGTTTTCTTCTTTTCTGCTTGTGTCGTGCTCTTGTTATGATTTTATAATTTTCCTTGCCTTTCCTCTCGTCTTATCGTTTTTCATCAAGCAACAAGTTTTTTCTTTGATTTTTTCCAGCAGTTTTCTTGTAATTTGAGTCAGTATGGAGTTCATTGCCTTTAATTTTTCCATTATGTCTACTTTTTTTCCTGCTATTTCTCTTTCTATTTCTCCATTGGTTAGTCCCTTCTTTCTGTTGTATTTTTTGGTCAATTTGTTTTATCTGCTTTGACACCGTAACTAACATGGTGTGATACACGCACACAGCTTCCTTTTACAGTGATCTTATAATTAGCCAAAAATTCGATTTTTAATTTTTAAATTTACTTACTTATTTCTGGACTGCATCTACCATAGGTGTAGAGGTAATTATTTTTCTCCATTTTTTCCTGTCTTGAGTCGTTATCGTAACTTGGTTTCATGTGATCTTCTTCTCGACTAATATTTTTTTATTCCTGCGTTACAATTTGTTCTTGGTCTTCCTCTTCCTCTCTTTGCTACTATTCTCAGATCTTAGGACCTTCTTGCTTGTCTATCTTCTTACATCCTTTTAACGTGCCCAAACTATATAAGTTGTTGTGTTTCGATTTTACTTTTTATACTCTTGACATTTAGCCTTCTTATTTCTTCGCTTCTTATTTTGTCGATCTTGGTTACTCCCTCTATTTTTCTTAAAATTTGCATTTCACAGGCCTGTATCTGATTAGCAAGGTTTTCTGTTAGTGCCCATGATTCACATCCATGCAGGATAGGTACTAGTATCACTTCAAATATCATCAGCTTTTTACTTATTTCCGTTTGGTTAAAGCAGGTGTTATATAATACTCTGTACATTTTAACGGTGTTGTTTATTCTGTTATTTACTTCTCTTTCTATTCTTCCTTTTTTCTCTATTATACAGGGTCCAGCAGAATGACGTTCAAAGTTAATTCATTTCATAATATAATGCGATATAAATTGAAATCAAGTCGCCATGCTTTCGCAATAAATGAAAATTTAAGAAAGTTGTCAAAGTGTTTGCGAGAAATGGCAGTTTAGCTGTGAATATAGAGCAATGGTCAAATATTCAACGTTCTTTTGCGGTTGAAGCTTATTTTAAAAATAACAATTCTGTTGTAACCACCCAGCGTTTATTCTGTCGTTACTTTCATATAAATCCACGAGATACAGTTCTTAGTCGAATAACAATTAAAAAGTGGGTACACAAGTTTCGCAGTACTGCCTCGTGTGCAAAAGAAAAAGCAAAAGGAACAAACTCGTTCTGTACGCATACTTGAAAATGCTGAAAGGGTAAGAGCAGCTTCAAGAGTGCCAGCAGCGAGAAGGAGGTCACTTGACTGATGTAATGTTTAAAAAATAAAATTTCCGTGTTTCCTGAAGAACCTTTTGTTTGATTTTTGAATAAAAATTTAGCCGTTAACAAAAACAACTCAATTTAAAATGGATACTGCTTGTCCTTTTTATGATTTCGTCTCCATATCTTATTTCTATCCTTTCTAGTTGTCTTCCTATGTTCATTATTTACGTTTTTCCATATAAACCTTCAGGTTATTTTCTGCCAGCACTTTGAGCCATACATCCATCTTGTCATTTAGTTCTTGTTCTTGTATTTGTTTCTGGCTTTGCCCAACCACTCGTCCATTAACGTTATAAAGAGCAGCAGGCTTAGTATTCCTCCTTGCCTTACTCCCTTCTCTGTTCTGTCTTTTTACCACCAATCTGTACGACGTTTTGGGTTTCCTCGTAGAAACTGGATGACTTTATTGTTTTCTTGTTTAACTACTCCTTTCTTCTCTACCATCCCTCATATTTTTGCTTTCAATATGCTGTCGAATGCTTTTACTAAGTCAATTGCACATATGTAAATTTTTTTGTTATAGTGTTTATTATTTTTTTATAAATTTTCCCAAGGACTAATATCCAGTCTTGGGTTGATCTCTCTGCAATACTTACACATCTCCTCTAGTTCTTTTCTCCCATCTCCTTGTAGTAGCTTCTTATCACGTTCTTCTTTGTACTTTTTCCTAAATTCTTCCTCCTGTAGTCTTTTGTTTTTATATTTGTGTAGTTCATCACCGTATTCATCCTGTTCTTTACTTTCTTTTCGTTTATGTTTTGTTTTAGTTGGGGTTTTACCAGGTAATGGTCGTTTCCTCTTTTCACTCTGACATCTAATAATTTTGCTTTTTCTGTTTTTTCTATTAGTATGAGATCTATAATTGATTTCTCGTTTCAGCTTGTAACTACGCTGATGTACTTGTGTATTTCTTTATGTTTGAACCATGTGTTTCCTACTATCATGCCATTCATGACACAGAAATCTATGATCTTATCTTCTGACCATTTCTGTTCTTTGCCCTTTCTCCAAACTTTCCAATTGTTTCTGCATCGTTACCTACTCTTCCGTTTATGTCTCTGATGATGATAACAGGGCCTATTTTTGCTTCCACTTCTTCTTGCATGATGTTCCAAAAACATTCAACTTCTTGTTTTGCTTCTCTCTCATTTGGTCCGTAGACTACTAATATTGTATATATTATTTTATCTTCTACTTTGTAATGTATTCTTAGGATTCGCTCTGAAATACGCCACCACTCTATTATTTTGTTTGCATTTTCTTTTCTTATAAGGAATAATGCCTTAATTTTTAAGTATTTGCAAAAAATTTCAAAAATTACAAATTCCACAGAAATCGTACAAAATAGAGCGTTATACTTGAGTCGCCGACCAAATAGAGTGGAGCAGGCAACTCAAATAACATATTACGAAGGTCACTCGATAATATTTTAATTATAAGTACTAAAAGGAACAGAGATGGCGACCCTTATAATTGGAACTAATTTCAATTGACATTAAATAACTTTTTAAGGTTATGATGCAAATATCGAGAGATCCAAAAAAAACTGATCCTCAGCGGTCTATGGAAATTCAAACGTATGGGTAATATGTTGGTGGCACTGTAAGTCTATGTCAAATTCGAGGTTAGCTAACCTGATAAACTCGTGCCACCACCATATTGTTCATACGGTTTTTCCACAGCCCACTGAGGATTAGTTTTTTTTGGATCTCGCGATATTTGCATCATAACCTTAAAAAGTTATTTAATGTCAATTGAAATTAGTTCTAGTTATAAGGTCTTCATCTCTGATCCTTTTAGTAATTATAATTAAAATATTATCGAGTGACCTTTGTAATATGTTATTTGGGTTGCCTGCTCCACTCTATCTTTTCGGCGGCTCAAGTATAGTTCAAGAGACAAATTTTCTCTAAAATTTTAAGCTGAATTCAAAAATGTAATAATATACCGGATGTTCTATTTAAAATTGGAGTTAATAAAAAAAAAGAAAAACAAAAGAAACCCATTTTAGAGGTATTCAACTTAAAAATCACCTACCGCACATCAATACACATTATAAATGTAATAAAAATTAAAAGTTTGAAAAAAGTTGTTAGCTGTTTTTGAAAAAATCGAAAAAAGCTAAAAAATCTCAAGAGTAAACTTTATAATTCCGGTTATGGGATCTTCTTTAAAAGCTCGTCGCATCTAGATTGTACACAAAACACATATGAAGTTTCAATGCCATACCTGTTTTCATTTTTGAGACATTCTGTTCAGACATACCAATGAGCAAAAACATGTTTTTTGAGTTCAGGGGACTCAAAAACGTGAAGATTTGTTGAAAATTCAATTTCGAATTTTTGGGGTGAATCCAGTACTTCCTTTATTAAAAGGAAGTAAAAATAAGGAAGTGGGTGTTGTTTTATTAAAGTACTTTCATAAAACCAAGCTTGATTAAGAGGTCTGTTGAATGCTTAGCCGGCTTAATGCATTATAGTCAACCTTCTGCTTCATTTTAGTTTGATTTACTTAATCAAATCCTTTTTATCTTGTGCTGTCGAGGTTTCTTAGTTTGATATTGTGTTCAAATTGATGTACGAACAGCCGTATCAATCATAGCATCTTGGTTGAGGAAATTTCATTTGTTTTCGGCTAAGTTTCATGTAGGCTGTGAGATTATTTTTCAACTGCTTATTTCAAAACCATTCGACATGGGTTCTTGTCAACCTATTTAACTTTTTTCAACTGTTAGGTTGGACATGAACAACGACTTGATGTCCTTGCACATTGGTGACAGCATATTGGAAATAAATGGCATCCCGGTCAAGGAGACGCCTTTAGAAAATGTAGAAAACCTCTTAAAATACTCGGATACCGTACTTCAGGTATGCGCGGAATGTTTTTCAATTGCCCAAGCACTGCTAATTTGTAATTCTATGTTCAGTTAACAATCGAACATGACCCGGACTCCATATCCAGGCGCAGGCAAGCCTTCCAGGTGCCGCAGACCACTCTTCCTCTAACAACCACGTCAAGTGATACAAACATTCCGAACAAAAAACAAAAGACTCCTGTGGACTCCTCCTACTTCGGCTCCACAGACTCCATTCATAATGATCTCGGTATTAGCCCAGACAATCTGCAGCCGAAGAGCACCGAGCAAGACATAAACGACAATAAATGTGATACTTTAAGTGTTCATTGTATTAATAATAATAATAATAAGCTTAGCGGTAGTGGCAATAAGAGCCCGAAGTGCGGAAATGCCCTGCGGTCGGGCGACAAGGAGCGGCTGTTCAAGAGACGCGACGAGGGCTACATGAGCGGCACCAGATCCAGGCAGCTGCGGCGGAAGAACAACTCGTCCGAAGTACGGCAATCGCTGGATAAGGAACGCAGTTCATCAATGAGCAGGCTGCTGGATGAGTAAGTGTTTGCGTTTACTTTTGTTCTGGGCTTATAGACCAATTTAAGGTTGCCAAATTCCAAACGGTGCATGGACTTGTCGAGGGCGCACTCGTTTCTGGAGCAAAGGCCACAACAGCGGGTTTTTCGCGCCTCGGACCTCGTCAAAGGTGAACTCTTGGGGCAAGGATTTTTCGGGCAGGTTTACAAAGTCACCACGAAGGACACTTCTGAAGTGATGGTGCTCAAGGAGCTGTATAGGGTTGATGAAGAAGCTCAAAAGAACTTCCTGAAGGAGGTTGGTATCTTATGTCTTATGGTCTTTAAGTTGATGAGTGTCACTTGTTTCGTGAAAACCAACCACAAATAGTAGGTGCCATGGTTGCAACTAACCAATTTTTATTCTTTGTGTGTATTTTGGCATGAGCAATTCTGCTACTTAAATATGCAACAATCTTTTTTCTGGTCCTTTTATTTTCCCACAAATCTCTTCAGCTGCTTTTATAATATTTGTTTATATTTATCTCTCACCTGCCATGTAAGTATTGAGATCTTATTGGGCCCTACGCCCCTGCCTTGATTGCAGGGCAATATGAAAATTAAATTAAGCACAGAGTAGATATGTTGTATCTGGCTGCAATGTTAAAATCATTATAATTCAGTAAATGCATTTGACAAGTTTGAAATTCCTGTGTTCAAATAAGTGAATGAATTCAGAAACGCTAAGGAGACAGCTGGCTTTTCACAGGGTTGGAATCCTAGTTTAAATTAAATTAATTACTATGTTTGGCAGAATAAATTGCCCAATAAAATCAAATTATCGCAAAGAGGTTTGTAGGTATGAAACATAGAATTCATGTTAGCTAATTTAAATATATTTTGTGAACGATTATAAAAAGGTACGAGGCGAAGGAATGATAAGATTGCAAAAGAGAAAAATAAGGCAAAATAACAATTATAAGAAGAAATTAGGACTTGGTAAAATATGCAAGAAAAACAGACACTTAAGTGTTGTTTAAATTTGGTGAAAAGCACACACAGGAAATTCAGAAACATTCTAAAGGAAGTGAACGAGAAGTGAGTCAATACAATACGTGAATAGACAATTAAAAACATTTAATAACACGTGCAGTGGCGCCAAAAGACAATTTAAATACTGAACCAATGTGTACAATAAATTAGATTATAAGAATTGTGTAGTTTTAGTTGCTGTTAAGAATAATTATTGCAAAATGTACTGTAACTTAACTAATATCCGGTTTTTGTAGATTTGTTAGATAGGCAATTGTTTATAACCGTTGAAAAGGGGAGAAACAGTTGAATAAATTATTTTATGACACACCAATTTATGCTCCGAGTTTAAATAAAGATATCTTATATTTATAATTTACTTACATCAAAATAAAGTATACCACTGTGATCAGTGCATTTTGGAGCTCTAGTGCGAGTGTGGGCAACGTTTTTCACGTCAAAAAGTTCATCTCCAAGTAGAAGCTTCCGATCTTGAGGTCGTTCGCCCAGCACACGGCTACGAAGGTCGACAGCAGCCAGACCAAGGGAACCAGGACCGTGTGGACTTTGGAGAGCATCGCGAGGGCCGACAGCAGCGGAGCAGTAACCCCAGCACCCGGTGCAGCGAATTCATCCGAAGACGCTACCGTTCACATGAAACAGTAAAGGTACTGTAAAAATTTAAATAATAGCTTGAGGAGCCGGAAATTTACGTACCAGCGAAACGACATTAGAAGCAACAAAGGCCAGGCGTATCCAAGCCGGTAAAAGAGATATTTTGCCAGTAATTGCAAATTGTAGCCGAATTGTGAGGTTAAGTTTCGAAAACAAAAGCAATCTACCCAAGCAGCGTCGGTTTAACAATCCAGGATCAGTTTAGGCTAAAACAAAAGAATTTAGAAACGCCAAAATAAGATTATTTAAATATTAACCTGATTTGACGTTCACAAAGTTAGAATTTGCGATTCAAAGGACATGTTTAATGCGAGGTTAGGAATCCCTTCGTACATTTGATAGCATTTCGTAGTTCTGCGGCTGTGCATTTAAGTCAAAATTGGAACGCAGTGGCGTGCCGTATTAAATAACTAATTATTGTAAATTGTCATGAAGCCACCCTTTGATGAGAATAATCTCTACCGGAGCTAGCGTAGTTAAATCATATTTGCAGTCAGATAAAATAAAAGAGAGGGCATAATTAATTTGAAGTAACAAAATATAACAATCTGATTTTACACAGTTCTGGAAATTCATAATTATTAATTACTGATTTATTGTGTGGGGCAAGTTAATTATTATTATTTTTACTACAAATAAAACCCCATACCATTACAGTATATCTATTATCTTCTGTATAAATTTTTGCTTAATTTTTCTCCTTGATATTGTTACACTTCCCTTTCCTTAACCCTTTAACTCGCAAAATTACTGTACAGAGAAAAAATCTAAAATTTATCTCGTATGCGTTCTTTGAGATGCCAGGAAACCGTAAAACAACTTTTTTATCAAAAATCCATTTTCACTTTCGCAAAAGATGCTGGTAAACCGTTCTACCAGTGAGCATTCAGGACAAAATATCTTGTAAATGTTCACTGTACCAGCTACACATTTACACCAAGTTTTATTGGGGTAGTTTTATAACTACAATAATTCTAGAAAATATAAAATTAGACAAAGGAACTGCAATGTCTGTAGAACGGAAACAAGATGTTTCAGAGCAGTATTAAGTTTCAAAACAAATATTATTGACTGTTATGCGTAGTGGTATAACAGTCATACCAGAGAGCGTTAAAGGGTTAAGCTTGTAAGATCGTATTCTCTAAGTATTTGTAGCTGTCGTTCTTTTTGTTATCTTCTCCTCTCCTCCCTCGTGGTTCACATCAGTTATCACTAAATGGTGATCACTTTCTATTTTGTAATTTCTTTTTACTCCTATGTCATCACTTTCCATTAAAATACAATTTATGATCGATGTTGCCAGAATTCCTTTAACCAATATCTCTCCCCAACAGATCAGAAACCCTACTTCTCCCTACGATATCAGTGGCTTGCAATAATAGCATTAGTAAAGGTACAACACTCAATAGTCCACGGAGTATGGACTGCAACGCAAATGGCCATGAATAATTTTTTTAAATTAAAATTTGATTTAAAAAATATAACAAGAAGAAGACGGTAGACTTGAACATAGTTTTTCATAAATTTTCCCAAGGGTAGGGACAAATCTATACGTCTAGCAACACCGTTTGTGATTGACCTTTGTTTTCATGGGTTGGATTCTTGTAGTGCAAATATATATACCAATGGCTCGACAGTATTCAAATAGACCTTTTTCATTTTCATTATCTTCTTTTTCTTTTGATGCCCAGACAACTGCTTTATGTCTTCTATAGTTGTTCTTCTACTCCATTTTCTTGTTGAAGTTTCTAAGCATGAACATTTTTATTCCTAACATTTCTGTTATTTTTTGTAATAGATTGTATAACTTTGTTTTTTTTTCTACTTCTGTTGTAAGGTTTTTTCATACCTGTCTATAATATTTTTTCTATTAGTGCTTCCCAGTCTGTCATGTCTGCTTCCAATTTTTTTATTATTAAACTTACACAATACTGCTCTTTCTTCAACGCAAACGCTAGGTACACTATCTTTTCTTTCATCTCTTTTGATATTCCTTCTTTTTTTCCCCTTTAACTCGCTCGCACCATTTTAAATGTGTTTTTCTTGTCTTTCCATGTATCTTTAAGCTTTTATATCTATTCATTTATCCATTGTCTGGGTTATGACCTTTTTTGGTGTGTAATTTGTTGCTAATGTTAAAGTTTCCTTTATATTTACTCCATACTTACCTTCATTTCTTTTTTTTTTTTCGTGATTGCACACTTATTTCTTTTATCCTCTGTAATATATGTATATTGTTTACATATATTTTACCATATTTAAATTAAATTATTGATAATAGCCCAGTTAACAATATGAATGCTGCCTTGTTTAATATAACCATTTGACATGTCCGTCAAATGTCAATATCTCAAATAAATATTTAAATTGTCATTCCGACTAGCTACTAGAATGCAATGAGACTGTTGTACTTAGCCAATATTCCTCAAATCTCAGCGAGACATATACTATTAAGTAAGTATAACTCAATACTTATATTGATTTAAAACAATATAATAATCAGTCAACCTATAAAACAATCAGCTACTTCTATCTAAATAAATGTAAATTGATAAAATCTCTTATTCACATGTGACATATATATATATATATATATATATAATACAGCACTAAAGGCCAGTTTGGCCTATGGCTTGAATTCTTTTGTTCCATTTCTTCCTATCCCTTACTTCCTCTTCCCAGTTCCCTATTCCAGCCTCTTGCAGATCTTCTCTTATTTGTTGCCACCATGTTTTCTTGGGTCTTCCAACTTTCCTTCTTCCTTCTGGATCTTGTCTTACTATTTTCTGAAGTGGGTCATTTTCTTCTCTTCGCATTACATGTCCAAACCACCTTAATCTGTTTTGTCTTAGTATCTTACTTATATTGGCTTCTTTATATAGGTCTTGCAGTTCCCTGTTTGTTCGCCTGCGCCACACTTGTCCTTCCTTTACACCACCATAGATTCTTCCTAGTAATTTGCGCTCCCATGTTGCCAGTTTATTTTCTTCTGCTGTTGTTAGTACCCATGTTTCACTCGCGTAGGTTAAAATCGGTCTTATAACGGTCTTATATAGCTGGATTTTCGTGGCTCTTGAAACACTCTTATTTACAAGAAAGCGATTTAGAGAACCCGCGCACTTTGAGGCACTTATTATTCTGTTTTTTATTTCATTTTCCTGCCTTCCTTCACTATTCACTTCAACACCCAGGTATGCTACGCTGTTTACTATCTTGAAAGTTAGCTTTTTCTTTGTTAGTTCAGTTTCAATGTTCAACTCCTGGTTTTCTTGCTGTTTTGTGTTTCCTAAGATCGTGTAGTGTGATTTTTTCCCATTGATTTTCATTCCTATCTTCTGTGCTTCTTTTTCAAACTTCTTCACTAACTTTTTTAGCTGCTCTTTTGTTCTGGCCATTATTGCTAGATCGTCTGCATACGCCAAGATTTGGTATGGACCATTTACTACGCTATAGTTCGTGTTGATTTCTGCTTTTCTCATCAGGTATTCTAAGACGATGTTGAATAAATGTGGTGATAAGGGGTCTCCTTGTTTTAGGCCTATGTTGCTTTCGAACTCTGTGGATATATGGCCTTTGTATATCACCTTGTTGTTTGTCCTCTCTAAAGTCATCGCTATTAACGCTATTGTTTCTTTACTAAAGTGTAGCTCTTCCATTGCTTCTATTATCGCTGTTCTTTTTATCCTATCAAAAGCCTGTTGGAAGTCTATGAGTATCAAATGGATTCTTATATTTTTTCCTCTACATTTTTCATGTGTTTGTTTAATAATAAATATTTGATCTAGTGTAGATTTTCCGGCTCTAAATCCGGCTTGATAGTCTCCTATCTTATCTTGGGATTCTTCTCTGACTCTTTCCGTAATTAGTGATGCTAAGGTTTTGTACGTGGTGCTTAGCAGTGATATTGGCCTGTAATTTTCTACTATTTGCTTGTTCCCTTTTTTAAATATCGGGCATATCACCGCTTCCTCCCAGTCTTTAGGCATTTCTTTTATTGTCCATATATGTTTGATAAGTTCGAAGATTCTTCTTTGCATTTGTTCACACCCATATTTTATTAATTCTATTGATAATAGCCCAGTTAACAATATGAATGCTGCCTTGTTTAATATAACCATTTGACATGTCCGTCAAATGTCGATATCTCAAATAAATATTTAAATTGTCATTCCGACTAGCTACTAGAATGCAATGAGACTGTTGTACTTAGCCAATATTCCTCAAATCTCACCGAGACATATACTATTAAGTAAGTATAATTCAATACTTATATTGATTTAAAACAATATAATAATCAGTCAACCTATAAAACAATCAGCTACTTCTATCTAAATAAATGTAAATTGATAAAATCTCTTATTCACATGTGACATATAATAGTATATTATGCAATGTGCATTTAATGACAGCTACTAAGACACAAGTATGAGAATTACGACACGTGCTATAGGCGAGTGTGGTAATAAATGTTAAGTGTCTTTATATGTAAGTTGCGTTTTTGTATAATTTAAAGTGACATGATGTCAGTTTCTTGTAAAATTTTAAGTGAAATGGTGGTGTCAGAACATTTTTCAACAAAATTGCTTGTTTTTATTCAAAATTATGTTAATTTGTAGTCAACATACATATATATCCATCAAAAGTATAAGAACTTCGTAATAAAAATGAACGAGCCTAATTTGAAAAAGTGTACGTTTGGATATACTGCTAGGGCCATAATTATATATAATAGCAATGAGATAACATGAACAAGCAAATACAACACTTGAGTAAGAAAGAGATAGTCATACAAAAAATTATATTAGTAGGCATGTTTAGTTGACAAATGTCATAATTAAAATTAAGAGTCGAGCCTTCTCGAATATTTGCTACTATGTTTATCTCTTTCTTACACAAGCAATACGTGTTATCTTCTTGTTCATGCTATCTTAGGTTGAACGCTAACGAGTGGCAGCGGCGTATGCGGAAAGCTCGTTTCCACCCATAATGCAACGCTCAAATAGAAAGCAAATTAAAACGCCTAATTGTAATTTCTTCGAGGGACAAAATGAAATTGCTCTAGTAAAACTGAGAATAATTTTAAAAATATCTACGTTCATAAACAGCGATGTAAATTTGAAATTCATTAATTAAACAGGGCGCCGAAAACCCGCACGCAAGTGTAGATTGCACACGACCTGTTGGGATAAAATCTAAAAATAAAAGTTCAAATTGATATTATAACGAAATTTGAGCATAATTTTAAACAGCACATAGCCCATTAGGCCATCGAGAAAAGTTTGCTTGAATTTTATAGAGGATCCAACAGTTGTATGCCAAATCCCTTGTCCGCGATACGACAGGCAACGACATGTTTGGCCAATTGATAAAAATACCATAATTAATTCCAGCAAAACTACTTATGGAATCAGTTTTTTAAAATTCGTTTCAACCTTTTACGTCCATAGACAATGTAATTCCATTCTTATAATTTATATTTTTGAAAAAATAGTTTGTTTTAAAAGCTGGGCTCGTGACGTCAGAGCAGGGAAAGTATCTTTCCGCTATACACATAAAATCTACAACGTCTCGGTGGTGCTGAGGCATTGATGCTTGCAACTAATTTGGTGAACACGAACGTAGAGCGTTAGAATCCAGCACCTCCAGAGATTTTTTTAAATATAAACAGCCCTTCTGTGAATGCAAGAGAGAGACAACCAACGTCAGATGAGAGAGACGGAAGATTTACCAGTTTGAAATTCAAATATTTCCGCGAAAATTAAAATTAAAACGACAACCGCGAGAAGTGAGTACGCAGAAAACAACGATGGCCGACACCCGGGAAGTTTAAATTCAAAAAAGGGAACTTAGAAAAAATCTGAAAAATTTCAAATTCAAATATTTGCGCGAAAATTGAAATTAAAAGGGCAGCCGCGAGAAGTGCGCACGCAGAAAACAAAGATGGACGACACCCGGGAAGTTTAAATTCAAAAAGTGGAACTTAGAAAAAAATCTGAAAAACGAGAGAAAATTTCCTATAGTAGGTAGGGACGATGGAGATCTCGATAATCCATTCATGCGCGCGTAATTTAATCGGAAGCTAATGCGTAATTTAATCAGTAGCACATATGAAAATTAATTACATCAAACCGCGAAATTAATTAGATCAAACCGCGAATTAAACCGCGAATCAATTAAAAGTGGTGGGGGATAAGTGTCCCCATTCTACTATTAACAAAAAAGTAAAACAAAGTTAGTTAAACAAATATAAATTTAAAACAGTATAAACGCTTTTTTTAATTTTTCGTTTTCATATACATAACAGTTCCTTTACATCTTTGCCATAAATTGTAGGCCTTCAGCTAATAACAAATTTGAAGATCAATTTAAATTTTTCAGTTCATATACAAAATTGTCCTTCAAATTTAGAATCTGAGGTTAAATTTTTTATATTTGAGGAAGAAAAATACTTGAGATTTTCTATTTTTGGTTTTTTAGATTAATTTTCTTACTGGCGATTGTTGGTATTACGAATCCATAATATATGATATGTTTTTCGGACTTTTTCCACTGTCTAGGGTGTAAATCACACAACGTTTCGGGAGTTTTGATCAGACTAGCAATCAGCAGTCCCGGGTTCAAACCCCGGGGGAGCCACAAATTTACGTAGAAAAACGTATAATATCAGTCCTTCTCAGGACTAACCAGGAACACCTGAAGACGGGAGTAGATCAAAACTCCCGAAACGTCGTGTGATATACACCCTAGACAGTGGAAAAAGTCCTAAAAACATCATAATAGACTACTGCCAAAAAATGACATTCAGAGAACAACTCCATAATATACAGGGTGATTTATAACATGTGTGCCAAACGGTAACCAGTGATAGGGGAGGCCATTTTGAGTAAAAAAATTTATAAAAACATATGTCCGATATGCTTTTGTTACTGAGCTGTAGCGATTTTAAAATTTTCTTTAATCGACTATTATTATAGCAATTATCACGTTACCTATGAAACAAACTACGAGTAATAACAAAGGTAAATAAATATTTTGACAGATACAAGTGTTAGGTGTTTGTGTATTAGGTACAATGGAAGATTTTAGTGCTATAGAGTATGCAGATATGGTATATGTGTATGGTTTTTGTAATGGAAACAGTCGAAGGGCGTGTATTGAATATCAGCGCAGATTTCCTAACAGAAGAGTTCCTTCGCGGGCTGTATTTAGTCGAACATTTCGAAGACTCCGGGAAATCGGGTCAACTAATCGGAATAGTAGAGCTGCACCCCAAGAAATAAATATTCAAAATCAAGAAAATGTAGTTGATATGGTGCTTGATAATCCCAGAGTCAGTACTCGGCGCATTGCAGTCCACTTGGGACTATCACAAAATTTTGTATGGCGCACATTACACAATGAGGTTCTTCATTCATATCATTTTCATCGTGTGCAAGCTTTACATCCTGGAGATGCAGAAAGAAGAGTTAGATTTTGCCAGTGGATATTAGGCCAAGTAGAAAATGATCCTGATTTTGTGTACAATATTCTGTGGACAGATGAGGCGACATTTACTAGAAACGGCATAAATAACGCACGCAACGAACACGTGTGGTCTATAAAAAATCCTCACGTGATAAGACAAACCGGTTTTCAAAATAGATTCAGCGTAAATGTTTGGGGCGGTATATTCAATAATCAATTGCTTCCAATTACCTACTTAAATGAACGAATAAACGCCATACAGTACGAACATTTTCTCGATGACACACTGTATGAAAAGCTTCAAGACGTTCCTCTCAACATCAGTCAAAGGATGTGCTTTCAACATGACGGCACACCGGCTCATGCAGGAAGACATGTAAGAGAATGGCTGAATATGCATTTTAGAAATAGATGGATTGGCCGTGGCAGTACCGTGGAGTGGCCTCCGCGGTCTCCAGATTTAAATCCACTTGATTTTTATTTTTGGGGACACATAAAACAAATGGTTTATAGCGAAGAAATAAATACGCGGCAGCAGTTAATGGATAGGATTAACAATTCCATCCATCCAATTCATCGTTGTCAAGTCTGCGTCCGCAACAATGGTGGTCACTTTGAGCACCGCTTACAAACATAACTTAATATTTTTTATTTTATTATTTTTTAAATTAGGGGTCGTTTACTTGATGTAATTTGTGTCAAAATAATTAAAGTGAATTAAATTAGATTTATAAAGTTTTAATTTTGTTTTTCTTGTAATTCTATAAGTACCAGTAATTAAACCGTACTTAATCTGAACTTTTTTTGCCAACGTGGTTTGGCCCATTAGACGACTTGTTTTAGTATTCATGCTAAATATAAGCCAAACCAACTGATAGAAAGGAAAATTTTAAAATCGCTACAGCTCAGTAACAAAAGCATATCGGACATATGTTTTTATAAAATTTTTTACTCAAAATGGCCTCCCCTATCACTGGTTACCGTTTGGCACACATGTCATAAATCACCCTGTATATTAGTTTCTCTTTTCAGAATATCTAATGCTAAAACCAGTTACTTAGAAACGTATTCTGCCAAATATTCCACTTCATTTTTATTCAAGCAATATTGTTTAATTGAAAGCTTTTCATATAAAATAGGTATTTTTTTTTGCTAAAATTTTTAAGTATTTTTTTGCTAAAAATTTGGATTGCGGACTCATAGTGTGAATTCCAACGTGTAATGCCTAATAATGCCAGAATAGCGCAAATGATGGCCTAAAAGACGTTTAAAATTATGCAAAAAACATTTACTAGTTAGAAATACATTTTTTAAGAATTTAAGTAGTTGAATACTCTCAAAGGTATTCAATTACCTTTATTTCTCCAAGAAATGTATTTCCAACTAGTAAATAATTTTTGCGTAATTTTAAACGTCCAATACGTCATCATTTAAGAATATTTAAATACTTTGAGAACATTTAAATACTTTCAAATTATATAAATAATTCCAAAATTGTATTTAATTACCAAATACTTTGTAAAGTATTTGCACCTACAAATACAAATACAGCCCATTAAAAAGTATTTAAATACCTACTAATTAAATACTACAAACTATTTAAATAAAAAAAAGTATTTACAAATACAAATACTGCCCAGCTCTGACTGTCTGGATAAAAGTTGTTTTATTATTAATTTGTTTAATGTCTGTAGGTAGTTTATTGTATATTTGTAGACTTCTGTATAGCGGGGAATTGTGTGCTTTTTGTTTTGTTTTGCGATATTCACTACGAAATTGTAACTGTGACTGTGTACATTGTCCATTCTTGTTAGTTAGCAGTTAATTTTTGTTTCACCACGAGAGATATTGTAAATAAGTTTAATTTGTTCTAAATTTTTTAAGTCCTGAATATTTAGTAATTTTGTTTGATTATATACTTGCCCTGTATGAAGAGAAATTGTATTGCTTTATTTTGAATCTGTTGTAGCAGATGCATGTCGTAGCCAGCAGTATTTCCCCAGCAGGGAACCAGATATCTAATTGTACTTTCGATCTGACAGTGTCAATGACAGTAACAATGTTTTTTATGATAAAAGGTGAAAGTATAGTAGTTTACGTAACAAGTCTGGAAAAAAGGCGAGGGCTGAAAGCCTACATGTCCTGTAAAGGGTGTTTCCGGATGAATTATGTACAAACTTTTTTAAGCAACCACATTTCTTCTGAACTACCAAAATATTGGAACATTACAATAACAAACAAGCATTATACCTACGGAGATATTTGTAATTGATTTCCTTAGTAACTACAGTCAACAAATATGGCAAACCAATCAAAATATAAATTTTCCTGTAAAGAAAATATACACTAATGCATGATTTACAGAACGGGTGCCTAAAAAATAATACCGGCAAATAGTGTCAAAATGGGTTTTGGTAAAAATTAGCTTTTGAAGGCACGCTTTGAGCCTCTTGAGGAACCTGAAGATGAAATCATATTTGTTTCAGCTTTTGCATAGTCTTTTTTTATTATAAAATACACCTTTTGAAAATTATGACATAATAAAAATTAAAGAAAAAATTAAAACCCAATTTTTCGTTGCACCCTATTATACAGGTCTCACTTACATCTAGGTGCCACGAAAACTCCTTACAAAGATTTAGCAAGTATATACTGAAAAATGTAATTTCTTATAAACTTGTTAATGTTTATTAAATTAAATAAATAAATTACTTCCCAGCTTTTCTTCAAGTTCTTCCAGTTTTTTTGTTCCTAGTATTTTCATTCAGTGATATTTATTATGTCTCAAGTAGTGTTCTTCACTCATGGGTTTTGTTCTAGCTTTCAAGGATTTAATTGTTTCAGAATTTTACCAATATTCTTTGTCCTCTATGCTTTCTGATTCTTCTTATTTTGTCTAATTCAGATTCAATATTAATATCAATTCCCATTTTTTATATAAGCTCTTTAACTTTCCTTTTTTCTTTACTTTTTAATATATTATTTTCTTTTTACTGTTCTACTCTGTTTCTTACTTTATTTTCTTAATTTCCTTGTATTTTTTCCATTTTATCATCCAATCCAATACATGAAGTCAATGAAAATAATTGAAGATGTTGCTGTAACTCGTGAAAAGCAAACAAATAAAAACTTGATATAAAAATATTTTGAGAAATTCTATTGCATTGGAACAAACACTTTCGTGATAATGCTTTTACCTACTAGATAACTGAGA
The DNA here is from genome assembly GCA_940337035.1 of Agriotes lineatus. Classification (NCBI taxonomy): domain Eukaryota; kingdom Metazoa; phylum Arthropoda; class Insecta; order Coleoptera; family Elateridae; genus Agriotes; species Agriotes lineatus. The sequence continues at coordinate 3,258,384 of OW679203.1, read as the reverse complement.
GTATTATTAAATTTCTAAAGCTTGTTTTACATTCTACTTTTTTCCCATTCAAAATCTTTTGAAAATTGTTACTAAACAGGCAAAATTACAAAATTCCAGGTGGCAGTATTACGAAGCTTACACCATGCAAACGTCTTGCGCTTCATTGGCGTGCTGTACAAAGAACAGCGTCTGCATTTGGTAACCGAATACATAGCAGGGGGCACGCTGCGTGAGCTCCTCCACGATACATCACAGCCTCTGCCCTGGGAGCAGCGAGTGTCCTTTGCCAAGGACATCGCCGCAGGCATGGCCTACCTGCATTCCATGAACATAATACACAGGGACCTGAACTCTCATAACTGCCTGGTGCGAGAGGTACGGCAGATATTTGTCACCGATGTTCTCTATTTAATTAGCACAAACCCCTCAGGACAAAACCGTGATAGTGGCAGACTTCGGGCTGGCGCGCATAGTGTCGCACGACACTGGCAGTGTGAGGCGGGCTTCGCCCAAGGGCACTCTAGGCACTGGGAAGAGGCAGGAGCGGAAGAAGCGGTACACCGTGGTGGGAAATCCGTACTGGATGGCTCCGGAGATGATGAAGGGGAATAAGTACGACGAGAAGGTCGATATTTTTAGTTTTGGGATTGTTTTGTGCGAGGTAATCAAGTTCTCGCTTGTTCTAGACGAAGCGGTGATTTTTATCATTTTGTAGATTATTGGAAGGGTGCAGGCCGATCCGGATTTCTTACCACGTTCAAATGATTTTGGCTTGAATCAAGTTGCCTTCAGGGAGAAGTTTTGCTCGTCTTGCCCGGAGCCATTCTACAAAGTTGCTTTTCTCTGCACAGATCTGAATCCTGATCGCAGGTTAGTAAGGCGAATTGATTTTTGGTGTGTTTAATTCTTGTAATAATTATAAGAAGACCCTGTATTTTTACTACGTTTTTTGGTATGTTTTCTTTTCAGCTGCTTCATTTAGTTATTTTTACTTTCTTTTACAATAAAGGATTCACTCCAAAAATTCTAAATTGTAAGTGTGAATGGTAAAAGTGAGCTTGTACTAATAATTAATCAAAAACTACAAATAAAAGTGAAAATAGAAGATACCTATAGAAACCAGAATCTCACGCAGAAAACATGACATAAGTATCCTGAAAGGTCTGGACACACATTCCCGGACCGTGCCAGGGCCAGAGGACGGCTGTTATCCTGTTAAATATCGGCCCATTGATGTAGAAAGCACACATGCCCGTGTTCCGACCGTGTTTTCCGGACATTGGGGTGATTACTCGAAAGTTTGGTCAGTCTGCTTCGAAATCTTTGACATGATTGGTTAGAAATATACGCAAAAATGTTCGCCAATTTTCGAACTTTCGAACCTCTTACCAGTCATTTCATGTCCATATTCATGCCGTATATAAAGAAAATTATAAAATTTTCAAATGCTTCGATTAGAATACACCCACTAAGCATTTTCCAAACGTTAAAACTTGTGTGAAAGCAGATCTAATCTACTACCGAGACCGGACCATCACCGTGAGAAAGTAAGTAAAACTATTATCACCCAGCCCGGTGACGGCGCTCAGACATGGTATGGGGATGTGTGAATAGATGCAATTCATGCACTCGGTGACGGCCGGCCTCCGGCCCTGGCATGGTCCGGGAATGTATATCCAGACCTTTAAGAAAACAAAATAAACATACGAAACAACAATAACAATAAACAAGGTCAACGATCTGACTTAAATAAAAAGCAACGTTGCCATATCTAACAAAAGTATTTAGAGAAGAAGTGGAAAAAATAAACCATAATATTAACCAAAAATTCGAATTAGAGAGGAGAGTAGTAAAAGAAACTCAAACAAAAACTGAAATGAATGAGAAGAAAATCAACCAGTTACATAGGAACATGAGGCGAAAAAATCTAGTTTTCTTTGGCATAAGAACACAAGGAAAGAATAACTATTGGGACCTAGAAAAATAAATAATAAAAACCATTAAGATAATAATGAAGATAGACATTAAAGAAGAGGAGATTGATTTCGTAAAGAGAATAAACATAACAAGGGGAAATACGATACTCCAATTTTAATTGGATTAATACATTCAAGAAGACTCCCCAAAAGATATTATTGAAGAGAGAAATAAAATAAAACCGGTATTAATTGAAGCAAAAAAACAAGGTAAAGAAGCATATTTAAAGTATGATAAACTAATACTAGAAGGAAAACTTTATAAAGATCAAGAAGAAAAAGAGAAAATAAACAGTAATGGAATAATTTTAGAAAAAGAAGATGAGGAACACGAAACCGATTTAGAAGACAACAATTGTTCAAACTAGTGTTTGCCCATGAGATAAAACAATTAAGTGGCATAATTTGGACACAAAAATAGAATGTAGAACTAGTTCGCAACATGTGCTAATTAAACTGTTTGTATACAAGACTCCGCAACATTAATAAAAAACCGACTTAACAAATACACCGAAGAGAAGCTAGGTCAATACCAACAAGGATTCAGGAAAGGAAGGTCAACAGTGGATGCAATTCACATTTTGACGCAAACAATCGAAAAATGCTATGAGCATGATATAGAACTTCACAACCTTTCCATCGATTTTCGACAGGCTTTCGATAGTATAAGCAGAGAACAGCTGTCAACAGAAATGATAAATATGAATATGCCCGCTTAAGCTAACTAGATTAACCATGATGACCATGATGAACTTGCAAGAGAAAATCTATCAAATAGTGAGAACTCGAACGCAATTGATATAAAACAAGGGGTCAGGCAAGCGATCAGAGGCACAGACAGTGACAAGACTATTGCACAAAGCGTATCACAGATAGTAGGATACGTGGATGATCTGGCCCTAATCGCGAGAAACAGAAAGACCTTAGAGCAGTCATTATTAAAACTTGAAACGGAAACCATAAAGCAGGGCTTCAGAATCAACCAAGGGAAGACCAAATACATGATTAGTACAAGAACGGACACAACCAACTTCAAGCAAATCATCATAAGATCCAACGGCTTTCAGAAAGTAGAGAACTTCAAATACCTTGGTGTAATGGTAAATGGGAAAAACGAAAGAAGTGCAGAAATTACTGAACGTATTCTTGCTGGAAATAGAGCCTATTAGGGACATAAAAATTTGCTAAAACACAGGAATATAACTATAGGAACAAAGATAAAGATATATAACGCCGCAATGAAACCAGTAGTAACATATGCAGCGAAAACAATGTGCCTCTCAACGAAGGACGAAGAACGATTAAAAATATTTGAGCGGAAAATTTTAAGAAGAATTCTAGGACTCAAAGAAACACTGGGAAAGTACAGATCTTTGATGAATTTTGAAATTAGAGACATAATAGGAGGCATAATAGGAGGCGAGGACATGATAAGTTTTATCAAAACACAGAGACTGAGATGGTTTGGCCACATACAACGTAGAGAGCCGGAGGTACTGATAAAGAAAGTAACAAACTGGAAGCCCACGGATGGCAGACCAAGAGGACGTCCAACAATAAGGTGGAAAGATCAAGTAAAGGACGACATTAGAAAACAGGGCACCAAAGATAGGAGGGAAACAGTTCTAATTAGAAAAGAATGGAACAAAACTATAAACAGGCTAAGGAAAGGCACAACATAACAATGAGGAAAGCATGAATGAAGGAATATACGGACCGATCCCCCGTGTCAAGAGGATTAGAAGAGTTTCCCCCCTATCCCATCAGGGGTATATATATAGAAATAGAAGTTAAAGCAGAATTAACAACGAACCACAGACTGTTAATAGGCGAAATAGATCAACACTGGCAGATACACGAAGAAAGGGAGAAATACTGCAGAATTAAAATAGAAAAACCAAGAATTACAAGAAAAATTCAGAAAAGAAATAAAACAGTACGTAGGCATACAAAATAAAGATACTGAAATAACCCTAGATCCCGGGTGGTGTAGCTTGAACAAGCGTCCACGTACGATCAGTAGAGTTAAGAAACGCTCTTTCTGGTCAGAACTTGGATGGGAGTTTCACGGCTGCTTCTCTTGGCGCCTTCGCATAATAATATCACGACAGTCGTTAATGGGGTTGGAAGTCCCCATAAAATGTATAGCGACGCCTATAATTGACCTAACGGCTGTTGGCTGAGTACAAAATAAAAAATAAAAACCCTAAATTAAAAATGGAATATCCTCAAATATACTCTAATAAGAAAAACAATAGACATCTGCGGCACAGATACTATAAATCAAGATAGACAAATAACACAATGGTGGAATACTAAAGTGAAGGAAAAAATTAATAAAAAGAAGAAAGCACGGAGGAAATATATTAAATCCAAAAATCAAGAAGATCACAATGAATATATAAAACAAAGAAATGAAGCCAAAAAAGAAGTAAGAGAAGCAAAAAATAAAAGCTGGAAAAACGTTGGTGAAGAACTAGCAAACTTATATCTAAATCACAATAGAAGATTCTGGAGTGTAATCCAGTCATTAAAAGGGAAAAGAAACAAGGAAATAAATGCAATCAAGGATAAAAAGGGAGACTTCCAAACTAATCTTCAAAATATATTGAGGACATGGGGGGATACTACACACACAAATTTGAAGACGACAAATAGGAAGAACAAGACTTACAAATAAATATGAAGGAAGAAAGAGATAAACAAAATGAAGAGGAAATAAATTACGAGGAAGTTAAAAATGCCATCACGAAAATAAAAACTGGGAAAGCAAGAGGCCCTGACCAAATTCTTCCGGAGATGATTAAACATGGAGGAGATGCAGTAGCTCAATAGTTACACGAAATATTCAAGATGGCATGGGGGCAAAATGAAATACCAGAAGACTGGAAAATGGACCACATACTACCCATACATAAAAAAGGGGCAATGAATAACTGCGAGAACTACAGAGCAATCTGCGTGTCCGCAGTTGCTTTTAAGACCTACACAAAGATAATAAAAGTCAAATTACGAACGGAAATACTAGATAAAATGGAAAATGAACAGGGAGCATTTTGGGAAGCAAAACAAACTGCAGAGCATGTCCATAGTAAGGAAACTGATAGAAACAGCAATGAATACAGGAACGACAATCTACTTTGCATTCATAGACGTAATGTCGGCATTTGAGTCTATTAAAAGGAGATTTACCTGGGAAAGTCTTGGAAGAATAGGAGTATCAACAAAACTCATAAATATAATCAAAAGCATATATAAACCAACTTATGGAAGGGTACAACTAATGAGCCAAAACTCCCCAAAATTTAAGATGAAAAAAGGAACTAAACGAGGTTACTCGCTAAGCCCTCAATTATTTATAATCTGTATAGACCAGATGGGTCAATGTCCGGCGCGTAACCGTGTTTAACGGCCCTGCCGACGGCATGAGTTAAATTGTATTTTTTAGTGTCTTAAAGCACGATTTAAAAACCCAAAAGTGCATACAAGTGGAGCGGATCCTAAGGGTTGTGAACGAAAGTGAAAGCATTAGTGCGCTGTTTATGATAATAACAGGGAGAGTGTTTAATCAATTTTGGTGAAGCGCGAGCAAGATCAGATAAGCGGAACAGCTGATCCGAGTTCAAATACGCGCGTGCGCGTGGGATACCGAGGTCGCGGAGCGCTGCATTTAAATAAACGCGTGAAAAGCAGTAGTGTAGTTCGGAAAAACAAAAGCAGATAGATGAATGAAAACGGGAGTTCAGGCGAAAGCAGCAAAGGGCAACAATCGGAAGAAGTAACAAAGAAAAGAATACGGGAAGAGAAGGATAGTTCATTTGAGTTAGAGTTTGTGGCGTTCGGTAAAAATAAAAAACCATCAGATCGCCGGTCGCAAAGCAAAGTAAGGACGAGGAAAAAGAAATGGATGTAATTAAAGAGTTACTCACGGGAATAAAGGGCGACATAGGAGAAATAAAAACGGAAATGAAGAAAAATAATGAAGAAATTAGATCAGTACGCGAGGAAGTTAACAAAATAAAAATGGAATGGAAGAAGGACAGAGATAACTTGGCAAAACGGCTGGAGCAATCAGAAGCAAAACTGGAAAGAATCGAAAAGGAGAAAATAAGAAACAACGTGGTAATAACTGGAATAAATATGAAAAACAAAGATAGAAAAGGGTTACTGGAAACTACGGAAAATCTACTGAAGCAAGAATTAAAAGTGGAAGTGAAGATAAAAAACGTATACAAAGTGGGAGAAAAAAGATGTGTGGTGGAACTAGAGAATTGGGAAGGGAAACTAGAGGTATTAAAAAACAAACCGCAACTGAAAGGAAAGGAACTATATGTAGATAGTGACATGACTTATAAAAATAGATCCATACAGAAGTTAATACGAGAGAAAGCTAAAGTAGAAAAAGAAAATGGAGCCACGGCTAAAATTGGACATCAGAAGCTGGAGATAAATGGAAAAGTAATAAAGTGGAATCTAAAGGAACCAAAATGGGAGGAGGAGAGGGGTAGTCAGCATCCAAAAAACTGATAAATCAAAATAGACGATGGGAAAGCATGACGACGGAAACGCAAAGAAATACGAATACGGTACAACATAACCAGAGGCAACGAAAGGTAGTGCATGAACAAGTAGTTAGACTAGCAACATGGACTGTAAGAGTACACAACAGTAGCTTTAAAGAATCTAGTTAAAGAATGTGAAAAGTACAAAATAGATGTAATGGCTATTCAAGAAACAAACCAGAAAGGGCAGGAAATAATCAATGTAGAGGAATATACCTTTTTTAATAGCGGCGCAGAGGACAGGAGGTTGGGAACGGGCTTCTTGGTCAGACGGCAGCTGAAGCACACTGTAATAGTTTCACGCCAATAAGTAATAAGATGTGTTATTTACGGATTAAAAGAATATATAGAACGATCAGTATAATAAACGTTCACGTGCCAACTGAAGAGAAAGACCCAGAGGAAAAAGATAGGTACTATGAAAGTTTGGAAGAGAAATTTGAAAAAATACCGAAATATGATCTAAAAGTTATATTGGGTGACTTGATTAACGCGAAGGTCGGTAGGGAGGAATTTTACAAGCCAACGATTGGGAGCTACAGCAAACATGAAGTAAGTAACAATACCGGGGAAGAATGATAGACTTCGCTACTGAAAGGAGGATGCGAGTGGCAAGTACGTACTTTAATTACAAAGAGATCCATAAAGGTACGTGGATGAGCCCGGATGGAAAAACAGTCAATCAGATCGACCATGTAATAATTGAGGAGAAACATTTAGCGTCGGTAAAAAACATAAGGGCGTGTAGAGGAGCAGACGCAAATTCTGACAACTTTCTGGTAAAGGCAGATATTAAACAAGAAATGCCCAAGGAAAGTAAAGCAATAAGAGCTAAAAGACAAGAACGAAATGTTAGTGACTTAGAAAAAGAGGAGGTGAAAAGCAGTTGTGAACGCGAAATAGATGAAACATTATCCAAAGGAGGTATAAGTGGAGTGAAATCAAGGAAGCAATATGCCAAGCAGCAGAAAAGATACTAGGAAACAAGACAGAGACAACAAAGTATGGTATGATCAACAGTGTGAAGTAGCACTACAAGAAAGAAATAAAGCAAGAATAAAGATGTTGGAAGGAAAAACTATACAAGCTACGAAGGAATATGAAAAATCGCAGAAGGCAGCAAAAAGAATCTACAGAGCAAAGAAGAGGGAGTACGAAGCGAAAAAGTTAGATGAATTGGAAGAGTCCCACAATAAAAACGAAATAAGAAAATTTTATAAAGAAGTGAGGAGCATCAAAGGAGGATATCAGCCCAGAACAATGATAAACGAGGTAATTTAGTGGGAGGGGAAAAGGATGTAATGGAAGAATGGGCTGAAGTAGAAGAAATTATAAAACAGATGAAGAGTAACAAAAGTCTTGGGAAAGATGGAATAAGAACAGAACTAATTAAACATGGAGGCAAAACATTGCACAAGGAAATAGAAGAAATTTGGAAAAGGGAAGAAATGCCGAAAGAATGGCAGAAAGCAATTCTGCGCCCTATATATAAAAAAGGTAACAAACACCAACTAGAGAATTACAGAGGCATAGCTCTTTTAAATTTAGTATAGAAAGTCCTGTCAAAAACAATAGCAAGAAGATTGCAAAGATATGCTGAAGAGATATTGGGTGAGTACCAGTGTGGCTTCAGGCCGAATAGACCACATATTTACATTACGGCAAAGTTAGGGTAGCAGGATGTTTCTCGAGGGAATTCGAAGTTAATAGTGGTTTACAACAGGAGGACTCTCTACAATACTGTTCAATTTGATTTTGGAAAAAATTATCCGGGACACTAAAGTGAACACGGAAGGGACAAGATATAGTAGATCGCAACAGTGTGTGGCGTACGCCGACGATGTTACCCTGATAACAAGAACTAAGGAAGAACTAAAGGCTTCAATAAGAAGACTAGATGAAAATGCAAAAACATATGGACTACATATTAATGAAGTGAAGACAAAATATGTGGCTGTGAGGAAAATGAAATGTGAGAGAAAATAACTTAACAGTGAAATGTGACCAAGATAAAGTCTACTGCTTTCAAAGAGTCGATTTCTTCAACTACTTAGGAGCAGAAATCACAGATGATAGTAATCAAAAACGAGTGATAGAAAAGTGAATCACAAGTGGTAATCGAAATGCAGCGGCGCTACATAAAATTTTAGTGCTAAAAATGTGACAAGAAAGGCAAAAATAAAAGTGTATAAGACAATAATTCGACCAGTGGTAGTATACGTGACTGAAACGTGGACCCTAAACAAAGAAGATCAAAGAAGGTTACTGGTGTGGGAGCGAAAAGTACTGCGGCGAATTTTTGTGGGAAAGAAAGAGGGACAGTGGTGGAGAAGAAGAACTAACACGGAAATAATATGCCTGTACAACAAGCCTGATATAGTGTCGGTAGTGAGAAGGCAAAGAATACAATGGTTGGGCCATGTGGCCAGAATGAATGGAGAGCGGGTGGCACAAAAAGTGTTATTAGAAGACCCTTGGGAAAAAAGAAGAAAGGGTAGACACAAGAGGAAATGGAAAGAATGTGTGGAGCAAGACCTGAAAGAATTAAATATGGACAATTGAAGAATCAAGGCGAAGGACAAGAAAGAGTGGAGGAAAATCGCAGACAAAGCCATGGGCCTGGAAGGCCTGCAGTGCTAATATTTATATATGGACCAGATACTGAAAAATACTAAAGATAAGACAACGCAAACACTGATAGGATACTACTACAACATGAGACCTGTCTGGATAGAATCCCTCCTATATGCTGATGACATTATCCTAGTGGCAAACAATGAAAAATCTCGACATATGGAGAAACGAAATAGATCAAATGGAAATGGAAATAAACACAGACACAAAACCAAAATAATGGTGATGAACGGAAACAAAAATCCAATAGAAAATATCAGAGTAACAAGCAGAGGAAAACCAATACAAGAAACTGAAATAATGGACTACCTTGGAACAACTATAACAAAAGATGAAAAAATGGATATAGATATAGCCAACATAATTAAAAAAGCAAACCAAATATACTATTTAATAAATCATACAATATTAAGGAAAAAAGAAATATCTAAGGAAAATTAAACTAAAATATATAACACATTTATATGACCAACGTTAACATATAATATAGAAGTTATACCAACAACGCCAACACAAGAAAAGAAAATCAGTGCAACAGAAATGAAATTCCTTAGAAAAATAATGGGAGTGACTAAATTAGACAAGATTAAAAACCGCAACATATACCAATCCTTACAGCAAGAAAAATTCTGGATAAATTAAAAAAAAACAAATAAATTGGTACTGACACGTTAAGAGAATGAATATGGAAAGAAGAACAAAACAGATTATGGAAGCAAAACGTACCTACTAAGAGAAAGGCAATAGGATGACCAAGACACCTGTGAAAAAAGGATTGAGGAATTGATAAAAGATACAGGTTTAGGAAAAACAGAAATAGACGAACTAGTTCTGAAGAAAAAAGAATGAAGAGAATTTATAACTAAACAATACCCAACACCCTAACAAGGGTAAATATGGGAACCGATAAAGAAGAAGAGAAGCTTCTACGTAACTACCTCCCACTTGAACAAATTTTTCGGCTCTTAACAACTTTGTCGTACACTTTACAAATGGTTTGCGGCTCATTCGGTTCATATTTGATTAGAAATTTTGTATTCAAGCTTCATTGTAGGTTAAAAACAGTTTTGTTTTATAAGCATTTTGTGTAAAATTATAAATATTCATAATTGTCTCTTAAAACATTTCCATGTTTCTTAATTTGTTCTCACCTTGAACATCAAATCTAAGATTTTTATATGGTGATCTTATTTTCTTGACAAGCAGAATTTTTTATAAAGAATGACTTTTTGTCGTAAAATTTGTTATGAGCCAAAAGTTACTTTTAAATGCCTCTGTAATTATTTGCCCTATTTTAGTTAGAGCTAACCTTTTGCCTACGTTCTAATTGAGCTATCAGTCTACGTTTGGAGTTTGAATAGATGAAAATATTCCTATTTAATTTGCTTCAGACTTGCATATTTAATATTTTCTCCCTTTCCCAAAATTTTGAGTCTTATCAGCCCATTTCGTCCATTTTGGCTTCATGCCTTGGTGCAGAAAGGTTGCTGAGTGATCTATGTTTGTGATACGTACCATGATCTGGATTTTTCACTAGTAATCTTCCATTGAGAATTTCCGTTTTTAGTCTCGTTTTGAGCGGAATATTTGGATGACGTCCCTTTGAGGGAATTTCTCAAAATCAGACATCGTTCTGGATTTCTGCATCGAGCACATTGTTTTACTTCGGCAAAGTTGGGAGCGGAACATCAAAGAGGTATACCTAAACTTCTTTTTTGTGCCTAGGTTCTATTGTGTTGCAATTAATTTTAGCTCCCATTTTTCCCCCCGTACTGCTAAATTCAGCCCCCTTGCAAATTCATATGGCGCCCATGGGTTTACTTCCTCATCTAGAGCTCCAAATTAGCAAGAAGTCTGAAGCCCATCGTTACAATACCTGCATATCGACGGCCTTAGTGCAGAACCACTCATGTGGCACAGACCACCTGTGACTTCCTCGACGTTTTCGACAGGTTTTCGTATAACCGCCCAAGGTCTGTGTTAATCCAGTTTAAATGTTCGACCTGCCTCGAATTTAACCTACAAATTAGGATTTCCTTATGTATATATCCCCGAATTTCACATTAGGATTTTTTATGTATGTGGCAAAGTACCAGATTATATATTTTATTCGATATATTGCTCCCTCAAATCACACAAACTTAGCATAAGCTTAGAAACTTATCTATTTAGCACAGTTTTCCAATCAACTAGATCACTACTGTTTGTAAATCAGCATAACCTAGCTATCGTTTTGGGAATACAGTGGTCTCTCGGTAATCTGACAGATATCGAACCAAAGCACTGCCGGATTACTGGAAATCGCTAATAACGATGCATTTAAACGGCGGAAGCTATGTTTTATTGTATACATATATGTGTGTAATACTGTATTATACACTACACACACTAAGGCAGACAAAGTGCACACATACATTGCGCACAGTGGTCATTGACCCCGCGACAAGCCGTCACTTGTCTCCAATTCACGCTCAAAATTACCAAGCTAGCCGCATGGTAGCTGCCTATATAAAAACGCCGGATTACTGGCAGGGCCGGAGAAGTGAAGTCGATCTGGATATGTCTCACTTACCATCCGAGTGAATATTATCTGTTAATTTGTGAGTTGTATAGCGATTTTGCATAATCCACCCTAATTTCTTTTGGACTTACATGTCATGCTAATGACTGAATAGTTCGGTTGAGTTGAGCTAAAATAATCCTGTACTTGCAAGATATTGCAATAATGAACCCGCTTTACCTGATATGTTGAAGTTACTATGAATTTGAAGTAATTACCACGCAACTTCCGGTATATATAGCATCTTGCCTGAACCAAGATCTTGGCATTACTAGGACCATTTTAATAATTAGCAAAAGCAACTAACAATTTCCTGCATTTGAGGATTTGGGGTCATATTCAACCCGTTATCGTAAATTTATTATTATTTATTATTAGCATAACATTCCTATAGAAATATAGCTGTTTCCTTGAAACTGTCCAGATTCGTTTGTTGGGGAAAATCAGTCCTCGTATAGTATATAAATCACTTCACTGTTATAATTTATAAGCCGCAGTGTGTCTTTGCTTCTTTCACTATTTGTCTCCATCTTTGTCTATCGTGCACATCCTTTCTCCATTGTGTGTGTCCCATTGTTCGCAGGTCTGTTATTACTTCATCAAGCCATCTACTTCTCGGTCTTCCCCTGCATCACGTTTCAGTTGGTTTCCATAGCATTATTGATTTTATTGTGCTGTTTCCACTTTTTATGATGTGCCCTAGCCATCGAATTCTTTGAGCTTTTATGAATCTAACTACATCTTCATCTTCCATTTCTTTCTGTATTTCATGATTCATCCTTGGCCTTATCTCATCTTCACTAGTTCATATAGGTCCAAGAATGGTTCGCAGTATTTTCCGTTCAAAAATTCGTAACTCTTCTTCTTCTGTTTTTGTTACGGTGACGACTTCGGCAGCATAAGTGATTGCTGGTCTTATTAAACTTATATATATCTTTATTTTTGTTTTTGTTGGTATTTGTTTATCTTTCAACAAGTTTTGGTTTGCATAATATACTTCTGGCTTTTATGTCTTCGCTCCTGTTGTTGTTCTCATTAAGGCGCATTCCAAGGTATGTGAAGTTGGTCACTTCTTCAAATTTGTAGTGATCTATTTTTAAATGAGCCTTTGTGGTTTGTGGTCCTTTCTTGCATTTCATGTACTTTGTTTTCATTTCGTTTATTTTCAGTCCTATCTTTAATGCTTCTCTTTCTATTGAAGTTTTTTATTAATGCTTTCTTCATACGTGCTACAATGACTAGGTCATCTGCGTAAGCGAGTATTTGTGTGGACTTATTTATAGTACTTCCTTTGTAGTCTATCTTTCTCAAAACTGATTCTAACGCGATGTTGTATAGTGTCGTTGATAATATGTCCCCTTGCTTTATACCAATGTTTGCGTCAAATTTATTTGTATCGCCTTCATTAGTTTTCACGCAGATGGAAGAGTTTTCCATTGTAGCCTCGACCAGTCGTATCAATTTTCCTGGGATTGCCATAGTCTTCATTGCTTTGATTAGTTCTTTCCTATTAACCCTGTCGAATGCTTGCTGGAAGTCTATGAATAATATGTATACAGTGTGTCCAAGATAAGGAGGGCCAGTATGGGGATCTCGGTAATGGTAAGAGATACAAATTTGGTTAAATGGGAAGAAAGTTGCGCAGTTAAAGGACTAAAAAAATGACGTCTAGAAATCCTTGATATGATTTTTCGTTTTTGAATTATCTCAAAAAAACCGAATTTTTTGATTTTCGTTTTTATTTTTTTCTGGCGTTAATATTAAAGTTAGAGCGAAACTGATTAAACTTCTTTATAGCAACTTTTAGTGGACTTCATGATTACGTTATCAATTTTTTTATCCGACGTTTCGTCTTCGAGAAACCATCATCAACTTCATTTTTTTAAATACGGTCCTGGTTTTTTTATGCCAAATTTGCAAAGCCCTTGTTACTCTGAATTCAACAATGTACCACATATTATGATTTAATTACGTTTCGAGCTTTTTTCTGATCATCATCAGAAAATTTTTTAGATACGGACCTGCATTTCTCATAATTTTGTAAAAATAAGTTCATACAGTAAGATAGGTGTTTTTAGATGCCGTTAAAATATTAAAATGCACATCATAATGTCATAATTCTGATACATTAATTTAATAAGCAACCAATAACTATTAACAATAAACAACAAATAAATGAACAAAAGATAGGCAGAATGAATGAGAAAACGAGCCTTGAAACAATGTAATAGGTATTTAACGTTTTGAAATAGAAGAAGAACTTAGAAGATTGGTTGTTGAAGCCTTTCAAAGTATAACGCCAGTATTGCTGAATAATGTTTTAGATTCTACAGTTAGATGTTATTTATGCATAGAGAATGATGGCAACCTTTTTTAATACCTTCTGTAAATTTAATACCAATTAAATGGTTTCGATGTTCGTTTTGTTATTCTTTCTGTCTATCTTTTGTTCATTTATTTGTTGTTTATTGTTAATAGTTATTGGTTGCTTATTAAATTAATGTATCAGAATTATGACATTATGATGTGCATTTTAATATTTTAACGGCATCTAAAAACGCCTATCTTACTGTATGAACTTATTTTTACAAAATTATGAGAAATGCAGGTCCGTATCTAAAAAATTTTCTGATGATGATCAGAAAAAAGCTCGAAACGTAATTAAATCATAATATGTGGTACATTGTTGAATTCAGAGTAACAAGGGCTTTGCAAATTTGGCATAAAAAAACCAGGACCGTATTTAAAAAAATTAAGTTGATAATGGTTTCTCGAAAACGAAACGTCGGATAAAGAAATTGATAACGTAATCATGAAGTCCACTAAACGTTGCTTTAAAGAAGTTTAATCAGTTTCGCTCTAACTTTAATATTAACGCCAGAAAAAAATAAAAAAGAAAATCCAAAAATTCGGTTTTTTGAGATAATTCAAAAACGAAAAATCATATCAAGGATTTCTAGACGTCATTTTTTTAGTCCTTTAATTGCGCAACTTTCTTCCCATTTAACCAAATTTGTATCTCTTACCATTACCGAGATCCCCATACTGGCCCTCCTTATCTTGGACTGTATATCAATGTTGAATTTGTAACTTTTCTCCAGAATTTGTTTAATTATATGTAATGCGTCTACTGTTGATTTCCCGGCTGTAAATCCATATTGATAGTTCCTTATTATGTTTTTTGCATATGTAAGTAATCGTTTGTTTATCAGTGATGTAAAAACCTTGTAAACGGAGTTGAGTAGTGTAATGCCGCGATAATTTCTGCATTCCTCGGGATCACCCTTCTTTTTAATTGTCACTATTACACCTTCTTTCCATTCGTTAGGTATGTGTTCCACTCTCCATATGTGTATTATTATTTCGTATAATCGGTCATGTAGTTCTTTACCTCCGTTTTTTACGAGTTCTCCATTTATTAGGTCAATTCCTGGTGCTTTTCCATTTTTTATCCCGTTTATTATTTGCATTAATTCTTCGTATGTTGGTTCTTGTATATCTTCGTTATTAATTTCTTCTTGTTCTTGTATTTCTTCTTCTTGTTTACTATTAAGCAGTTGGTAGACGTAGTTCTCCCATATTTTTTTAACAGCATGTGGTTCGTGTTCCACGTTACCTTCCGTGTTCTTTATTCCTCTTGTCTTAATGTGGTACTTAGGTTTCTGTTCCTTAATTTTCGTGTAGAAGCTCTTTGTGTTGTTTGTTCTGTTGAGCTGTTCTATCTTTTCCATCTCATCTTTAATCCAGTTATTCTTTTTTTGCTTATAGAGTTTATATGCCTCTTTCCTAAGTTCTTTGTATCGTTCTTCCCTCTTTTTGTCTGTAGCCATTGTAGTCTTGCTTCTTTCTTCCGTTTATTTAACTCTTCACATTCCTGGTCAAACCATTCCTTCCAACTTCTTTTTTGTTTATATCCTATAATTTGTTTTGCACTTGTTTGTATGATCTGTTTTATGTTTTCCCATTCTTCATCTGTGTTGTCTCTCCTTTCTTGTTTTTTAATTTCTCTTGTAATGCTTTGTTTATATTGTTTATTGTAAGATTCTTTGCTTAATTTACCTACATCAAATTTATTATTATTCTTTTTAGGATGTTTTTCGTAGTTGATTGCCTTTTGCTTCAATTTGGTTATAACTAGGTAGTGGTCAGAATCAGCATTCGTCCCTCTGTATGATCTCACATCTGTTACTGCAGATTGCCTTTTTTGCTACATTAATACATGGTCGATTTGATTTCCTTCTTCTGTGTTTCCCCCTAGCCATTTCCACGTAATTTTGTGTATTTTTTTATGTTTGAATTTGGTGCTACTGATCGTTAAGTTTGTCGATGCTGCTAAGTTACATAGTCTGTTTCCCAGCTATCTTTTTTACATAGTCTTCCCTATCAATTTGCGCGTTGAGGTCCCCTACAATGAGGAGTGTGTCATGTTGAGGTGTTTTGTCACATGTTTCTTCCAGTTTATTATAAAATTGTTCCTTATCGTTTTCGTCAGAGTCCTCTGTGGACGCATACACATTGATAATCGATACATTCACTGATTTTGCTCTAATTCTTAGGTATGACATTCTCCCATTTATTGCTCTAAACTGTATAATATTTTTTAGCATTTCTTCAAATACCATAAGTCCTGTACCGTTTGCTCCTTGCTTGGTTTCCCCCGAGTACAGCATTTTAAAATTATTCCCGTCTATTTCACCTTCCCCTTTCCATCTGGTTTCTTGCAATGCTAGCACGTTTAATTTATGCCATTGCTTCTCTTGCAACTTCTGCCATCTTCCCAGGTCTTAGCAGTGTTTTAATGTTCCAGGTACCTATTTTAATTAGCTTCTTTTTTTCCGTTTTTATGATTTGTGTTCTTTTTTCTTGTTTGTATGTTGCTCTTAATTGTATTCTGCTTGTTTCTGTAGTAGATTTTTTTATTTAACTCATCTCTCTGTCCCTTTTCTTTGCATTTCGTTATCTTGTGTTCTGTCCGGCTATTATCTTCTGTTAGTTTTTTAAATGTTGCCCATCCAGTTGTATGTTCTCAATACTCATATGGGTCTTATTTAATATGTTCTCTTCTACTAACCTCATATCTGTTGTTTTACTTTTATTCTACTGTCCTTCTGCTTCTCGTCTGATTTTCTGTGATGTGTTAACAGAGTTTGAGTCCAAATCTGTTTTTTTTTCGGGATTGCTCCTTTATGTGATGTCTCTTTAGGTGAGTTTTCATTCTCTTCGCCAGTCGATCTTACTCTTTTCTTACTCTCCTTAGTTGCTTCTCCAATTGCTGTTTCGTTCTCTACATCATTGTTCTTTTTGTCCTTGTCTTCCTCCAGCTCTTCTAGTTTCCGTTCCTCTCTGTTTATTATTAATTTGTCTTTAATAATAATCGCTCTTGCTCCTGTTTTCTTTGCCTCTATCATATGGGCTATTAATTCCCTCCTAGTGTTTCTAGTTTTACCATCCATGTTTTCGCTTATCTAGATTTTAGTGCCTTTAAGTTTATTAAGGTTTTTCAAGATTTCTATTTTCTTAATTTTTGTTGTTAATCCACTTTGATCGGTCTACTCCCATTACCTTTCCATATTCCTATTCTATCTATAAAATCTATTTCGTGATCTAGTATTTTGACATCAATTTTTCCGGCTATTTCTTTCAAGAATAAATTCTTCAGCTGCTTTGTGTCTTCTTTATCTTCTTCTGTGACTCCAAAGATTATTATGTTCTTTCTCCTTATTTTAGTTTCCAGCATCTGTATTTTTATTGCTTGGTTATTTATTGTTACTTCCAATTTATTTATTGTGTTTCTTTGCTGTTGAATGGTTGCAATCGTATCATCCATTTTGTTTTCAATCTGGATTAGTTTGTTCATGATATCTGTTAATTTAGGTTCTTTCTTCTCGCGCATGTTGAATATATCCGGTTTGTGTTTATATGTTTTATGGCTCTTCACCAGTGTGAATTTTTGACTTTCATGGATTATTTATTTTTAAATGGTAATTGGCTTTTCGCCAGTGTGAAATTTAAATATTGAAAATTTTTGCTCACTATGTTGGTGTTGTTGTATTTGACCTTCCCTTTCATCTATTGTTATGGTGTACAGATATTGAGCTTTGTGTTATCTTCAACTTGTTTATTTCACTTTGAATTAGATCCCAGGCTTCCTTATGATTATTTATTATTGCTAAGCACTACCATGCACCTTTAAGTCACTCTGTAATACTCTTAACACTTTTTAATATTTATAAATATTAAGTTTTTCTTTTAATTCTGAACATTAACCTTGACACCTGTTACTTCTATCAATAACCGCGATACCACCCTAATTTCTTTTGGACTTACATGTCATGCTAATGACCTAATAGTTCGGTTGAGTTGAGCTAAGATAATCCTGTACTTGCAAGATATTGCAATGATGAACCCGCTTTACCTGATGTGTTGAAGTTACTATGAATTTGAAGTAATTACCACGCGACTTCCGGTATATATTGCAATGGTCTTTAGCCCTCAAATCAGCTCTGATTGCAGTACAAGCAAATAACAAATCAAATCACTAAAGCACAGAGTTGTAATAATGCAGGCATCTGAGAAAATTCACATAAATTGCCAAATCATAATAACACTGGTATAAATGGCCAATGACATTGATTGTATTTGAATAGGCACAGAAATATGGAAACTCAAGTTCCGTGTATTGGGTGTTTAGCAATATAATTTTAAGCATAATATAATAGATTTGGACATAGTAGAAGCCGAATCAAAATTAATTAGGAACTGGCACAGAAAGTTCAAGTTAGACACAGCTTAAAAAAGGAAGCGTAGAAAGTAAAGTCCTTAGGGAATGAATAGGAAATGAACATTTTAAAATAAAGGTGAGAATAAGAATGACCAGAAAGATAAGGCAAAAGAACATAGAAAAGCCCGGCTAGCTCAGTCGGTAGAGCATGAGACTCTTAATCTCAGGGTCGTGGGTTTGGGCCCCACGTTGGGCGCCATTTAATTATGCAATGACCCTATCTAATATTGTGTACGTTATAATTAATTATGTGCAAATAAAATAGGTCACCACACAATATTTAGTTTTACCATTTGCTATAATCAAACTGACTGATTAACTTACTTAGTTGGGTACGCCAAATTGAGAATTATCCTTATGGTAGTTTGCCCTTTATTTAATCCGTCCGTCTGATACAATAACTTCGCTAGCTCATTTGATTACAGAGACATGAAAAGAAAACTCAAATTCTCGGGTCTGAGGTTCCTAAATTTGTAAGTTAAAATTTTAATGATACGCCACTGGAAAAGTAGATGGGTGAACTAAAAATTAGGCGTACTGCGCCGCCGCTATTCTGAAACGTCAAATTCTCGCACAAGAAATTCGAGTTATTCTTCAGCTCGCGTGTAAACTGAATTATCAAGCAATTAAATGAACAGATTTTTACGGTAAGATTTTGAATAATTGCGCCTTCAAGTAGCGTCTTATCGTTCTATTGTTTTTCAGGCAAATCTATCATTGGCCCATTTTAAAAGGACGCTTAAAATTGCATTTGTTTACTGGGACCTCCAACTGACGATTTATTTCACGAATGCTGGGAAAACACCTCGCCATCCACAGGAACTTTTATGATATTCGTGTTCTCCAGGTCGTAATTAAGGTATGATGTGATTTTCATGCCAATCGCGCGGATAAAAATTTCAGAATACACTAACCTCACATTTGTAGCCTTCTCGGATGCCCTTTATGGTGATCTCGGCTGACTTCTGTACCCCCGGGCTGCTCGGACTGCTGTGCTGTGTTGGGGCCTGATGTGCGGTGCTGCTCGAACAATCTTGACACCCTAGGCCTTCCCACGATGCCACAAATTGGTTCTGCGGGAGCTGGTCACTTAGCCGAATCTGCCGGAGTCGCCTCGGAACGAAAAAATCTCAAGTGCGTGGAAAATCTTGCCTCCAATTGTGCTGATACACTGCAATTCGCTGATCACGATGGTGCTATTTTTATTTTTATAATTTTATGCCTTCTATAAAAATTCTTTAATTAAAGTCAGAGCAAAACTCAGGTAACTTTCACCAATTTATTAAAAAAAAAAAATAGCACCATCGTGAGCAGCGAATTGCAGTGTATCAGCACAATTGGAGGCAAGATTTTCCACGCACTTGAGATTTTTTCGTTCCGAGGCAGATTCGGCTAAGTGACCAGCTCCCTCAGAACCAATTTGCGGCATCGTGGGAAGGCCTAGGGTGTCAAGATTGTTCGAGCAGTACCGCACATCAGGCCCCAACATAGCACAGCAGTCCGAGCAGCCCGGGGGTACAGAAGTCAGCCGAGATCACCATAAAGGGCATCCGAGAAGGCTACGAATGTGAGGTTAGTGTATTCTGAAATTTTTATCCGCGCGATTGGCATGAAAATCCCATCATACCTTAATTACGACCTGGAGAACACGAATATCATAAAAGTTCCTGTGGATGGTGAGGTGTTTTCCCAGCATTCGTGAAATAAATTGTCAGTTGGAGGTCCCAGTAAACAAATGCAATTTTAAGCGTCCTTTTAAAATGGGCCAATGATAGATTTGCCTGAAAAAAATAGAACGCTAAGACGCTACTTGAAGGCGCAATTATTCAAAATCTTACCGTAAAAATCTGTTCATTTAATTGCTTGATAATTCAGTTTACACGCGAGCTTTTCCAGTGGCGTATCATTAAAATTTTAACTTAAAAATTTAGGAACCTCAGACCCGAGAATTTGAGTTTTCTTTTCATGTCTCTGTTATCAAATGAGCTAGCGAAGTTATTGTATCAGATGGATGGATTAAATAAAGGGCAAACTACCATAAGGATAATTCTCAATTTGGCGTACCCAACTAAATAAGTTAATCAGTCAGTTTGATTATAGCAAATGGTAAAACTAAATATTGTGTGGTGACCTATTTTATTTGTACATCATTAATTATAACGTACACAATATTAGATAGGGCCATTGCAATATAGCATCTTGCCTGAACCAAGATCTTGGCATTACTAGGACCATTTTAATAATTAGCAAAAGCAACTAACAATTTCCTGCATTTGAGGATTTGGGGTCATATTCAACCCGTTACCCTAAACTTAAATATTAATATCTCTGCGGTCGTAGGCCTTGCCTAGTAGTTCTCCGGAAATGTAAATTGCTAAATGAAACATGTCAGTTTCTACTTCTTGCTACAATATTTATTTATATTATTTAATAATATAAATATGTCGTTGATTTTTAATTATGCCTTTAGTTACTGTGATTTTTCTTGGAATATTTATGCCAATATAAAAAGTAAGGTTATTTTTGATAAGGTGTTGATAATTTTTGTGTCAAAGAATAGGATAAATTAGTTATACTATGGTGAATTAATTTAATGGGAGTGAAAAATTATATTAATAAGTGTATGTGGAACATTCTAAACCAGTGTTTCCCAAACTTATCTAAAGCGCGACCCCTTTTTGTTAAAAAAATTGTTTGCGACCCCCTACTTCCCCCTACTCATCACTCAAACCAAAATAGCGACAAAAATAGCCTAACTAAATTACAAGTAACTGATTGTCAAATTTTATTTTACCTTACTGTTGAAGTTTAAATTAAATAAATAAAAAATTAAATTCAACATTTATTTTAATTGCGATCTGTCCCACTAGTAACTAGGTAGTAGTTCTTCTGCCAGACTACCATTTACAATAAAAATAAATAATAAAAAATCGACTGCACATTGTAGGTATAGTATTCCAACCAAAAATTGGAAAGCTATTTAAAATCCAGTACACCATGAAAAGTGTAAGTCATGTCTAAGTTGGTTTCATACAATCAGTAAATAATATTCTAATGTCAATCAGCTTTCAAGTAATGACAGTTCATCTGCAAATTGTACATGTAACTGTTTTGTTAAGGCATTGTAACATTGTGCATGATTAAGTAGGTACTAGTCGAGTTTTTAAAACCGTATAGTAGCATAGAAAATGTTGAAAAACGTATATGTCTTCCAAACTTCTCAATGCATCTGTAAAATTTGAAGGTTATTATCGAAGTGTCATTGAATGACAATCAAACAGTAATTTTATGAATTAAATTACGAAGTGACTTACTGTTCTCAATGCTGGCCTGATTTTAAATAACTTTCCAATTTCTGGTTGGAATACTATACATCCCGATACTTTTCCACGATATTCGAGAAAGCGCTACTCGCTATTTCGCTACTAGATGGCACTCTGGAACGTTCTCGAATAAGGTTACTAAATCTTATCTTTCGAAGCCTCGGTGTGGCTTTATATAAGCAGCGAAGTGCAATGAGACTTCAGTTCCAAATTGTTAATTTTTATTTACGTTATTAAAATAAAAATACATGATTTAACGAAGCCTTTTTTGTCTTATTTTGGAAATTCCCGGCAACCCCCCTAGTACCTCACCGCGACCCCCCAGGGGGTCGCGACCCACACTTTGGGAAACACTGTTCTAAACTATAAATAGTGGCAGATTTTATAAAAATAAAAGAGGAATATGAATAAGTAAATAGTGAGGTTAGGAACATCTATTTACAATGGAGTGCCTTAAATGTAAAAGTAAAGGAATTGATAAACAGTACTTAGGAGCAAGATGTTTTTCATGTGATTGTCGTAAGAAGATTATATGTGAAAAATGTACTAATGAGACGTTTACATCATCAGAATTACGAGTATTACAGTTAAAAAAAAAGAACAAGTCCTCAAAAAAGGTTTCGAGACAATAGATAGAGACAGACTGATAAATAAATTGGAAAATTATGGAATTGGTGGCACAGTACTGCGTTGGTTTAAGGATTATCTGTCAAATAGACAACAGAATGTTAGATGTGGAGAAATACAGTCGGAGTATGTACAAGTGAACTGTGGAGTACCTCAAGGAAGCATCCTAGGACCTCTACTGTTCATATTGTATATAAACGACATAGATAATGTAATCAAACATTGTAAGTTTCACCTCTTTGCAGACGATACTATCTTATACATTGCGGGCACGAATGCAAAGGAAGTACAAAGCAAACTTAATGAAGATCTGGAAAATATAACTAAATGGTTAGAATCAAACAAATTAAAACTTAATACTGATAAAACTAAGGCAATGACGATAGGCAAAGAAGCACAAAAAATAGAATGGAAAAATGAGGGCTTCAGCATAACAATTGAAGATGTAAATATAGAAATAGTAAATTCTTTCAAATATCTAGGTATAATAGTAGATGATAAGTTAATTTTTGGTGAACATATAGAATATACGTGTAAGAAAATATCAAAAAAGTTAGGGGTACTTAATAGATCTAGTGATTTTTTAAGTAGATGGGCAAGAGAGGCAGTATATAATTGTATAATTCTACCTCATTTCCATTATGCCGGTCCAATACTGTACTTGGCTAGGAGAGGGGATATAGATAGACTGCAATTATTGCAAAATCATGCAATGCGAGTTATATTGAAGTGCAATAAATATACAAGCATAGATTTTATGTTGAAATCATTAAATTGGATTAATGTTAATAAATTTTGTGAAATAAAAGCTCTTATTTTCATTCATAAGATTAAATGCAGCTTAATGCCGGTATATTTTGGTACTGTAATACAAGAATTTCATCAGTTTCATGAATATGATACAAGAAATAAAAGAAACTTTGTACTACAACATAAAAAATATAAAAAGAGCCAAAATTCAATATTCTTTAAAGCATTGATAGAATATAATAAGTTACCGCTTGCAGTTAAAAATAGTACGAATGTAAATATGTTGAAATTAAAATTAAGGGAAATATTTTTACAATAGCATAATTATAATAGGTGTTAAAAATGAACTGTTTATTTATTTTTATTTTTTTTTTTTTGTGTTTGATGTTTGTATAGCAGGTTTGCTAAATAATTGTATAGCAGGTTTGCTAAATAAAGTTTACATTGTTATTATATGTTTGTGAGGGTTGTTTGGCGAAATTACAAAGCGGTATGGATGAAGATGAATTGATGAATAAAGTTGAAAATGTAATGGAACAACATTGGAAGAAATTTTATGAGAAGAGTGGGATATTAGAAGGAAAGTTAGAAGAGATAAGAAAAAGTGTAACCGATATTGGTAATTTAAATGATGTAGTGAAAAGTATGATGGAAGAAATTAATATGATGAAGAGTGACAAAAAGAAAAAAGAGAGTAAGGAACAGCAAGAGAGTAGTTATGCAGAAATATTGAAAAGGAAGAATTACAAAACAATAATGGTGCAACCTAAACAGAGTCAGGATGGAAATAAAACCAAAGAAGCTATAAAGAATAAAATTAGTTTAGCTGACTTAAAAATAGGTATAGAAAATGTCAAGTCATATAAAAATGGGGTAATAACAATAAATTGTGAAAAGCAGGATGATAGGGAAAAACTGAGAAATTAAATTGAGAAGCAGTTAGGCAGTAAATATAAAACACGTAATAGAAAAACGGAAACCACGTATAAAAATTATTGGAATAGCAGAGGATTACAGCAGTGAGGAGTTAAAGGAATGTATACAAAAACAGAATGCTACAATTCTTGGTAATGATGAAATAAGTATTAAAGTGATTAAGAAAATGAAAACTAAATATATGGCAGTACCGGAAGTGGGAGCCGAACTTTTTGGTAGAATAATGGAAAAGGGAAAGTTGAAGGTTAACTGGGAGATATGTCCAGTTTTTGAACACGTGTCAGTAGTAAGATGTTATAAGTGCTTGAAATTTAATCATAAGGCAGAGAAATGTGAGAATGAGGTATGTTGTGCAAAATGTGGCAATGAGGGACATAAGTTTACAGAATGCGAGTCGATTGAAGTAAGATGTAGTTGCTGTAAAGGAGTTAATATAAAATTGGAGTTGAATTTAAATGAAAAATATAGTGTATTTGATTGGAATTGTCCATCGTTTCAGAGGCAAGTAAATAAAATGAGAGATTGAATTGAGTATAAAGCATAGCAAATACACAAGAGAGTTCTGAATGATAAAATATGTGGATTTAATGTACAGAGTCTAGTAGCCCATATGGATGAAGTAAGTTTTTTTGTGGAAGGAAGGGAACCTTTAGTTCTACTGTTACGTGAAACATGCATTACCGAAAATATTAATGATTATGAAATCAACATTGAAGGATATAATATAATAAGAGCAGATTCTAACAGTAGATATACAGGAGGAGTATTGGTTTATTTAAGATCATGTGTGCAATATAATGTATTAAAAATTGATGTAGTACCAAAAAGTTATTGGGTGATAGTATTTAAGATTAGTTATCAAAGTTTTTCGTGTACATTTGTAACAGTGTATAGATCTCCAAGCAGCTCAAAAGTACTATTTTTAGAGTATTTCCAAGAATTATGTGATTTTTTAGTTGGAGATGGTATATCTAATTTAATAATGATGGGGGCTTTTAATGTAGATTGGGAAGATAAAAACAATGGATATACTAATAGATTAAGGAAATGTATAGAAGAATCGGGTTTGCAACAAGTAGTGAAAGAACATACACATATTTTAGAAAATAGTAGAACTACAGTTGATTTATTAATAACGAATATTCAAAACTTGAGAACCGTAATTATTGAAGAACCTGGTTATACACACCATAGAACAATAGTTGCAGAAATAATGATAGATGTGAAATATAAAACCAAAATAATTAGAAAAATGATGTTAACTAAAGAAGATGCTTTAGAATGTTGAAGGAATTTAAATTGGAGGTATAATATAAATGGTATGGAGGAAAGATTTAATGAATTTCATAATAAGTTAAAAATGGCAATAGATATGGTTCTATTAAAAAGAAACAAATCATGGTTCAATGATAGGGTGAAAGAAGCCATTACAAAGCAAAATAAAGAACATAAACGTTTTGTTGCTACCAATAATGAATGAATTTAAGAGATTAAGAAACGAAGTGGTAAGGATAATTAGAGAAGAAAAAAAATTATAATATTATGAAAGTAAAATAGACAGAAATAAATACAATACAAAGCAGATGTGGATAAGGATAATACAGAATATTCTGCTGTTATATTTCACGACCAGGAAGTGCATAATTTAAACGAGATGACTACAAAATTTTATAGACAGTATAGAAGAGGTAATAGTGTCAATTCGGCAGTGTAGAGATAAATTTGACATTAATTTCCCTTCGGGTACGTTAAACGCATTTAAATTAATTGAGGAAAATGAATTAAAAGAAATAGTGTTGAAATTACCTAATAAGGGTAGTCCCGATGACATTACAATTGCTTTTATAAAGGATTATTTTGAGTTATTAAAAGGGCCTATACTTAATTTGATTAATTCATCTATAGAAGTCAGTGAAATTCCAAATAAACTAAAAGTGTCAATAATTATACTGATAAAGAAAGTGAAAAGCTCTAATAAGTGTGAAGATTTTAGACCAGTAAATATGCTACCAGCCTTAGAAAAGCTTTTGGAAAAAGTGGTGTATAAACAACTGATACAATATGTGAATGAAAATAATATTCTTACTGAAATGCAATCAGGGTTTAGGTCCAAATATAGTTGTGAAACGGCAGTGAAATTCTTAATAAGTAACTGGAAAGAGAATAAGGATAGAGGCTTGTCAACAGTGGTGTTTTTTTTGGACTTGAAAAGCACATTTGAAACTGTAGACGGAGAAAGGCTTTTGCATAAATTAAGAAAATATGGCATTACTGGGGAGGCATGGGAGTGGCTGAAGGACTATCTAACTGGAAGAAGGCAAAGAGTGAAATGTGGAGAGGAGGTATCTGAACATCGAGCAGTGAATGTAGGAGTGCCCCAGGGAAGTGTCTTGGGGCCACTGCTATTTGCATTGTATGTTAATGATTTGAGTGGAATCTTAAGTAGATGTAAATGTCACTTATTTGCTGACGATACGTAAATATTTATAGAAGGTGACAATATTGCAGAAATGGTGAATATCTTAAATAGTGAGCTAAAAGAAGTTAGCGATTGGTTTGCAGTTAATAAGCTAAAAATTAATACTAAAAAAACTAAAGTGATGTGTATAACTAATAGAAACATGTTCTCAATAATTAGAGAGGGTAATGTTAATGTAGTGCTTCAGGGAGAGAATTTGGAATTTGTACAGGAATTGAAATATTTAGGGGTAATGGTGGATTATAAGTTGAGCTTAAATAACCATGTTGATTATATTGCGGGAAAAATTGGTAAAAGACTAGGGGCCGGTTGCAGAAAGCAATGTTAAGTCTCGTGTTAGCTAACATCGCGTCAAAGTGAACAAAATCGCATCAAATTTTGTTTACTAATGTATTAGTTACCATAAAGATTTGAGATTTGATTCGTTTTTGTTCACTTTGACGCGATGTTAGCTAACACGAGACTTAACATTGCTTTCTGCAACCGGCCGTGTGTGTTCTATCAAGACTGAGTGGGTCATTGTCAGTGTATGCCAAATTAATTGTTTATAATAGTATATTACCATATTTTTTTAATTTTGGAACAATACTGTACCTTATTAATAAGGGGGGTCTAAGGAGACTGCAGGTCTTACAGAACAGAGGAATGAGGATAATTCTTAAATGTGCATGGAATACAAGATCAGAATTGATGTTGAATAGATTGGGATGGCTAAATGTCAGTGAGGTATTACAGTCTCAAGTTTTAGTTTTTATTTATAAATTAATAAAAGGAATGTTACCGTCTTATTTTAATAAATATTTAGTTTATTGCAATGAAGTCCATTATCATTATACGGGTGTCTTAAAATGAATTACATCTAGTATGCTTTGAATTTCCCATAATGCAATGTAAAATTTTACTTGAAATTGGCAAGACTGTAAGTCTATGTCAAATTCGAGGTTAGCAGGTTAGATTTTGCGTCAGTCTGTGTCAAAACTGATGCAAAACCTAACCTACTAACCTCGAATTTGACATAGACTTACAGTCTTGCCAATTTAAAGTAAAATTTTAGATTGCATTATGGGAAATTCAAAGCATACTAGATGCAATTCATTTTAAGACACCCTACTAGAAATAGAAATAACTTGTATGTGCAAACAGCAGTTACTAGTGGAGGGGTTAATTCAGTTTTTAGAAAAGGTATCATTATGTTTAATAATTTAGAGGATAGTATTAAGGTTTCAAGTAGTATTAATATTTTTAAAGGTAAAATTGAAAAATGTATTGTGAAAAGTAGAAATAATGGAATAAGTTGATATGAATTATTATTAATTTATTGTTGAATTTATGTATAATATTTAATTTAATTATGTTGTATCTTAGCAAATGCTAAATAAAGAAGAGATATAATGTTTTAATCTGGTTTGCCGTGATTGTATGTATCACCAACTACAGTGAAATCTCCCATAAGCGGACACGCACGGTGCCAAAGTTTTTGTCCGGTTATTAGAGGCGTCCGCTTAAGGGAAAAATCCATTTTTATGTTTAAAAAAGTCGTATTATGCAAAGGTATACGCGCTAACAATTAATAAGAATAATAAAATAATTGAAACAAGGTTATGTAATAGTTGTTACAAAATCTAAAATACTCGTTACTTTCCGCATGTATTTCTAAATATTTTGACAGTTTGAATACTTTAAAGTCGTTACTTTCTTTAGCGAAGCATTTAAAATTATTCACTGTTAATGCTTCCGTGTAGGTCTTGATTACATTCTCACAAATTTCTAAGTCGCCATAGCTTTCTAATTCTGCCAACTACATATCAACGGCAGCTGATTCACCTGAAATTTCGGTTACATTATCGTCCAGGATTATTTCTTTGTCAGTGTTTATAAATTCGTCAGGGTCGACGTCTTCGATTTCTGGGATATTCCTATACAGTTCAGCCATTACTGATAAGGGTAAATCGTCCTGTGGTTCGAATTGATTACAGTGGCGTAACTTGATACCCGCAGGCTCCGCGGTCGCGGGACGGCCCTGGGCCTAGTTTTCTTGTTCTGTCTTTGCATAAAAGAAAGCAGGAAAAATGTTTCCTATTTTATTTTTATCAGAATGGGCTGCCCAGGCAAAAGGCAAAGTAGTTTTGAATTGCAGGCCTCTAAAATTGGGCGACATGGACTGTTTTGTAATATCGTGCATAGAGTAATGAAAGTGTCGAATTTCCTGCGGTCATAATGCTGATTTGAGTTGACTTAATACCGCCCGTATTGCAAAAGAATTCGATAATTTAACATGATCATTAAATGTTTGATTTATGGATTGTTTTGACGCCATTAGCTGGGCCTGCATTTTGAAGTGTCCGTACAAGAGAGATTTACAGTCTAAAAATTGTCGAAAAATGGTGTCCGTGTCCGTTTAAGAGAGTGTCCGTTTATTAGAGAAAAGTTTATTAGTAAAGTTAATGCAAGCAAGTTGGTTCCCAACAAAATGTCCGTGTAAGAGAGGTGTCCGCTTATTAGAGGTGTTCGGTAAGGGAGATTTCACTGTACTTTTATTTTGTGATATTATACTGACTCGATATCTATGCCTGCGAATTTTATTTGTGCCTTTGCCGTTACTTTTAATTTTCAGATTTGATTAGTAGCGCCTTCTGTAGTGAACCTCTTGACTAACAAAGTGCTGGGTTACTTGCTACTTGGCGCCCATATATTTTTCATTCAGTTAAAGATTTGAGTCTTTTGTTTTACCCACAACCACCTCCAGCTGAGAAATCGGTTGCCTTTGCTTTTTCCATTTACAGTTAGGTTGACGGTAACAAATTAATAAAGATATATCGAAATTCTCGATAAATTTGTACAAGAGAAGCTATAGGAATTAGGTTGGGAATGTGATGTGAATTAGAATAATCGGGATTTTCAATTTATCAGGGTTGAGATATGGAAATTCATCTGTATCTTACTAATATGGCCTTGTTTTTCATGATTGTTAGCTTTTCCACCACTATTTTCTTTTTTGGAGAAGGCAAAGCATTAGTTGTTTGCAAACAGCTAATAGGTCGTAAACTATTTATAAATAGCAAAAGTACTCTAAATCAAGCTAATAAAATGCACTTACACTTACATTTCCGAGACCTCTATGGGCACAATGGAAATAACACACTGTACATGTTTGCATGCAAAATATCTAGTTTTTTTAAGTTACCACTGCCACAATAACAAAAGTAACTTTTCACAGGCCTCCATTCGAAGTGACCGAAGTGTGGCTCGAATCCCTGTCAATGCATCTCTCGGTAGGCATCCAGCTGCCATCGGACCTAGTCTTCGACATCGACCACTACAGGGGCCAGAGTCCGAGCTCCTCGGGGAGCACCA
Source organism: Agriotes lineatus (assembly GCA_940337035.1). Taxonomy (NCBI): domain Eukaryota; kingdom Metazoa; phylum Arthropoda; class Insecta; order Coleoptera; family Elateridae; genus Agriotes; species Agriotes lineatus. The sequence goes on along the minus strand of OW679203.1, from coordinate 3,228,420 downwards.
CCCCCGAAGGGCTGCCATCAGGGTGCCGTAGCCCCATCCTCGAGCCGATCTGCGAAGGGAAGACGGCCACCCTCTCTAAGGGCGACGAGAACTCCAAGATCCTGCTGAGCACGGAGAACCTGAAGCCAATCATCAAGGTCTCCAGTGCCGACAACCTAATATCGAGCAAAAAGCAGGGTTTGAAGCCAATCCTCAAGCATGCGGGCAACGCCACGTTGAGTAAAAGCTACGAGAATTGTAGCAATAACTGCGAGAGCGACGTGCATGACGATCTTAACTGTACCAAAAGCTGCGAGGACTTTGGGAGGGGCAACGCCGATAAGAGTTCAAATGCTGCTAAGCAGCACATTTATGAGAATGTGCAAGCTTTGGCCAGTAGGCGGGCACAGAATAATAGACTCAAAGGAACTATTTTTAAACAGTCGAGTCGTGATTATGAGAATTTGGAGTTTTTACGAAACGACAGTGCGTTTATAAACGACAGCGAGAAGTTAATCGGGATTGAGCCTTTAAAAGTGAACGACGGCACTTCTGATCTGGATAAAAAGCTAAAGAACTGCAATGTGGTTGTTCCCAAAGGGAACAATTTAAAAGAGTCTCGAGGTTTTCTGGTGCCCTTACGTAAAGTGCCTAAGAACTTTACGCGAAATCAGTTGTTGAAGAACTGTGCCAGTGAGATCACCGACGATGCTAAAAACAAAGAGTCTGAAGGTCACGGCAGCTCCAACAGTAGCGTAAAAGATAAAATCAAGTTTTTAAGCAAGAGAAGCACGTTTGAAGTCAACAAGCCAAAATCTACAACGGTGATTCAACAGAACGGTGCTCCGCAGAAGCTCTCGAATTTGAGCCTGCAAAATATGAATCTGAAAAGCAATACGTTGCCTTCCGCCGTTACTCAGAAGTATGTAAACAGTGCTAACACAAAGGCGGAGAATTCGGCGAGAAGCTCCACAGGTTCAATTTTGCCAAGACGCGGTGAAACAAGTGAAAATGCTACTCCACTGTTCGTTAACAATTCAGCAGCTGCATCATATTTGTATCACATTCCTGATATCGTCTCGTCCACCTTGAATAGAGTTGCGAAACAAGTCGAGGCGCCCTCGAACGAATCATCTTGCAGTAGCACGAGTCGCATTTTTAATTCTTTAAAGCAAAAGGCTGCCCCTAAAAGCCCCAAGAGCAATGCGGCTAAATCAACTGCGTCGAATTTTTGCATAAACAGAAGCATTTTTAGACACCATTCGCCGGAGAACGAAGCGTCCAGCTTTGAAAATTTCAAGCCAAAATTGGCGAAGCCAAAGCCGCCGGCTGTCGAGCTTCCGAAGCCGCTCTTTCGGAAGAATAACATATCCAAGGAAACAATTCCCGAGCATAAGGAGACGACAAGTTTGTTCGATAAACCTGAGTGTGGTGCTTCGAAGAGTTCCGGTGATAGCGCGAAAGCAAACGTGTCGGGTCAGTCGAACGGTGTGGTTAAAAGCATCATTCAGAGCCTGAACCGCAGGGACAGCAACAGGCTGGACTTCCGGAACCGCAGCTCCTTTGGCAGGAGCTCCTTAAAGGTAGTCGGGAACCCGAAAGTCGACGTTAGCTCTTCGGGGCGATGCAGCAGCCCGGAGGAATTTACTGCACTGTAGAAGTGATTATTTGTTTTGGTAAAGGCTTCTTCTGGCTGTTGATCTGAAGAAATGTGATAATTACAGAAAAAATAAGATTCGGACATTATTGAAACCATTCGAATGTATACGCCAGGAGTTATGGGTCGAATATTGCAAAGAAAATAGTAGGAAACAATCGGTTGCCATTAAATCAGGGGCGATTTCCAATCCTTCGTGCCATAGGCACCATGTAATCAATTGTACAATCTTGCTATAATGGGAGGGGCACCGTCATGGTACTGATTAATTTCTTGTAATATTTGAAACCTTTCTGTACTAGATTGCCTTCTGGTTTGATATAGTAGGTACCATCAGGAGCATAGAAAATTGAACGGCTCCTGTACACGTTTTATCGGCTCCGTTTCCATTTCCCAAATTCTTTTTGCCAGAAATTCGATTCGCCGGAATTTGTCACGCCAGAATTCGATGTGCCAGAAGTCTTTTGACCAGAATGCATTTCACCTGATATCAAGATCAAGGACACTATGTTGATCGTGGTATGTAAAAATTTTTTATCAATGACTGCAACTAACCTAAACAGGCTAGAACGAGACACAGTACTTTGCCAAATTTCGTTATATAACACGCAACCTACAATCCGGCGAATAGCTTTCTGATGAAACCATTATCCGGCGAGTCGAAATTCGGCGAATGGAATGGGATATTTTTTTAATGTTGTGATACTGACTATAAGCATTTACGTAAGATCTAGTACTTGCCATCCGCGAAGCATACTAATAACTGAGTTTGATCAGAACATGTAACATTTTAAGTTGAAAAATGGAGTACAAAATGAATTTTTTGAAAAATGATTGTAGTCAGTTACTTTTCTACGCTCCTGATGTTATTTTGCTCTCTTGATCGTACAGTATGAACCTCAAAGAATCACAATTTTTAATTGCAGTCCTCTGCAATAGCTGTATTCAGCTACATCATACATTTTATGATGCAACGATATAATGGGAAGTGTTTGGTTACATCAGAGAGGTGACCTACCATTCTTAGCAGCCTTGCAGAAAAATGTATGTAGGAGACTAAAGACTCATAAATATTGAGAAAAACTAGAAAAATGTGCATTGTTTTGAAAGTAAATTGGTTATAAATAGGGAAATAACACTGTTTGAAACAGGAAGATTTACTTACTATATGAATCGTTTTTGTTCTTCTCAGTTCCTGTTAAAATTATTCCATGTGTCGACTTAAAATTTTCATTGCTAGTACGTAGAATGGCTTCAGTTATGTGACTAAAGTAATTTTTTGGAATGATAAACATTAACAGTAAAATAAGAGTGAGGTTAGGATACTCATAACTGTCACAAAAATGCTGTTGCGGTGAATGTGATGCTTTGAACAAAAATATTGCACTTTTAGTGAGTGCTAGATCAGTATTCGAATATCTAGAGATTTTGTTGATAAGGTCACAACTGATAAACAAGATAGAGACAATGTTTATTTAATACAGTATGATCGAAAACGTTCAACATCTAGAGGGCTGTGGAATTATTTTGTCAAAAAATTTTGATGGCAGTCGTGGTAGTAAAAATCGCATTGGCATTTTATATCTGTCAGTTTAAGGTTATGTAAGGATTGTCATTTCAACAAATACAAACATTCTTGTTGAATACATGAAAATGTTAGTAACAAAAGCAACTAGAGCTGTTCAAAATGATTTGCTGCATTTTCCATACACAGAACCACCTAGTGCTTGGCATTCAACATTCTGTAGAAGTTAAGTTTATCTGTCAAAATTGTAGTGTTGTAATATGACCGGTCATTTATTTTTGTGGGAAGTGACCGTTTAATGTGACCGGTAATTGACCCGGATATTTAAGGTAATTTTTAAAAATTGCTAAAACCAGTATGGTTCAATTGCTTATGTCATAAGCTTCAAAATGATGGGTAATAACAAGAGATCAATAAAAAAACCAATTAGGGTAGACTGTGATATGTGTTATACGTTTGGCAGTACTGAAGTGTATTGTCAGTCTATGTCAAATTCGAGATTAGTAGGTTAGGTTTTGTTTGTTGTTTGACACAGGCTGACGTAAAGAAAAAGAGATAGCGAGATGGGGCAAAAAATAAATAAAAGTACAATTCTTTAGCTTCAAAATCATATAATTATTTTTCAACATGGTCACTGTTAAGACTAACACATTTCTCCCAACGCATAACAAGTTTCTTTATACCGTCAGTCACTGAAAAATTCTTCCGACTTTTCTCGAATCCAGGACGCCACAGCTGCCTTCACCTCATCGTCTGAGATGTAATTATTACCCTTGAAGTCTCTCTGGAGTAGAGAGGGAAAAAATAGAAATCGCAAGGCGCGAGATCGGGGGAGTAGGGAGGGTGTGGAATCGGTTCAAACTTTAGCTTCTGCAGAGCCTCTTCGGTTGCGCATGAGATGTGGGGACGAGCGTTGTTATGTTGCAAAATTATTGGCGCCAGGCTGCCTCTAACATGACAAATTCGACGTCGAAGCTGTTTTAGAGTCTCTATGTATTTAGAAGAACTTACCGTTGCCCCTCGTTCCAGATAATTGGCCACATAAACTCCTTTGGCATCCCAAAACACAGTTTTTTTGCGATGGTTGGCAACCACGAAATTTTAATACACACCGATTAACAGTCTGCCTTTAAACATGGCACGAGAACACGTCTCCATGCTTCCGCTACTAATAAACGAACTGATGCGCGAAATTCTTTCAAACTGCGCATGCGCATAGAGGAGGCATGTAGCTTCCGAATGTAGCCGTGCGCATCTCTGTCAGTCATTTCGTTCGCGTTCTGCAAGCATGTGTGCATTATATTTCAGCCCACCCTTGTATATGGGTAAATAGCTAGTTCATTGGGCTCTTTAACAGCTCAACACGATTATTTTGTAGTTTAAAAAATGAAAAACAAGGGTTTTTTTTATATTTAAAACAAATCAGAACCCATTCTGAATCAACATTTAATGATGAAACCCAAACAGTTGGTATTTTTGTTCAGTATTAAAAGTCTAGCAATTGGCATTTCCATTTGTTTAGATGTGCATCACTATTTAATATCACATTTGAATGAACAAAAAGCACTAGTGAGTTTTTTAGTTCTTGCATGGCCACTAGACCTTCGAGGTTTACTTGTAAACTATTGCTCTCCATTTGAAATTGTAGTACACAAAATTATGAAAGGTGTGATATGCATGCATACATATATTATGTTCACGTTGTTTTACCATAATAGGAGGCCATGGTTTATTTTTTTAATGTTGGACACTCTGTTCTACGTGACACAATTTTGCATCACTGAAGTGCCTGACATGCGAACATATTTACCGTGCGACCGTACACGACTTTAAAACGAAATGGTATTGTTTGATCAAGTCTGCTAAAAATTATCAAAATTGGATGATTCATCGGGTTATTCCTGCTTTGGGCAAGGCTTATGTTAAATTAGATTAAAAATGCGTGAGGATTTTTTATTGCAAGCTAGTAAAACTGACAGCAATGCATTAGACATTGACGCTATGTATAACCTCAAACACTGTCAAACTGACAGTATATTGGTACCACTGCTATTTTTCACATTTTAACAATTAAATTACTGTACAGTCTAATAAGAAATACTGATGGGGTCACAATTATATATAACAGCAATGAGATAATATGAACAAGAAAATAACACGTATTGCTTAAGTACTATCTATTCACAAAACTCGTGAACTGTCAAAACGCTGTCAAGTTGGTACCTTGTTTAAATTCAGTTTTGGAACATCTGCTTGCTGATTTTGGCAGCACTGAAATTTTTGAAATTAAAAACCTTGCCTTATGCCACACTTTCTTGTAAAAAAATTTTCTCCAAAATTCTTTAACTTTTGTGCATACACTTCAATTGCAATGGAAGAGAAACGAAAGAGGGTTTTATTATTGGAAAGGGAAAAAAAGTCTATAGTTAATTATTACAAGGAAAAACTTTTGACGCATGTAACATAACCTAACTTTAAATATTACCAGAAATCACTAGATTCGGAGTACATTCCTCAAAAAACTGTAATTTCCAGGTACACTCAGCAAATATTTAAAAAAATTGACATCGACAGTTCACGAGTTTTGTGAATGGATAATAAGAAAGAGATAAACATAGTAGCAAATATTCGAGTAGGCTTGACGCATATTTTAATTATGACAGATGTCAACCAAGCATGCCTACTAAAAGAATTTTTTCTTATGGTCATCTCTTTCTTACTCAAGCATTCTATTTTGTTGTTCGTGTTATCTCATTGCTGTTATATACCGGGTGGCCACTTTCAAACTGGAACATAGGGATTTAGCATTGTATTTAACAGTTTCATGAATTCCTGCTTGCCAATTCGACCTACAGAAAATGTTTTGGTATGAGTTGCCTTGACTTGAAAACAGTTGACAGCTATACTCAAATTAATTTGTTATTTGATGAAATTCAGAGTTAGTTCAGTAGTTTTTACTTTATAAAATCAACGATTACTCGAACGAAGAGGAAGTTTTCATGAAAATAGCTTTATTAGCATTATTGCTATACATAAACAATTTCACAATTAATAAACAATAATGCTTATGGTTAAAAGATACCTATTACAGTGAGGTTAGTTTGCGGAGAGTGAGAGATCTGTTTAAATGCAGGACCTACCTTATTAATCAAAAGTTCAAAATAAGTGTTCGAATTTAAATTTCCAACAATTTCAAATGGTCCGATAATTTTGTTAACTTAAATCTCAGCTCAAATATTAATTTTTTGAGCGTATTGGGTTCTTGTACACAGATTAATTCTTGGTTTTTCTTGAGTCCTAGTCATCCGTGAAAAATATTGATGACAAAAAACGACGATCTTGATTGGCACGTTCTTGCATTCCTTCACAAAATACATTTCTACTACTCTTTGTCCGCACCAACATTCCTGCGATTACCTTTATTAAAATTAAATTATTGAAATGTTTATGAAAGCCAAAATTAAATAATAAACACTAACCACCTCTAGCTTCTGATTTTACTGAAATATTAACAGTTTCTTCAAATTTCCGGACATATTCGTGTATTGTATTTTACGGAAAACAAATCTCTCACTCTACGCAAACTAACCCCACTGTAATATGTTTTTACGATAGAAATTCTCACTTCGTTCGAGTCATCGTTCATTTTATAAAGTAAAAACTACTGAACCAACTCTGAATGTCATCAAATAACAAATTAATTTGAGTATAGCTGTCAACTGTTTTCAAGTCAAGGCAACTCATATTTAAAAAACATGAAAACTTTTTATTAATATTATTCAATGAAAATTAACAAAAATTATTTAATTTTTGATACCATTAGATGCGCAATAATTTTCTCTTTCCATTGATACCAAAACATTTTCTGTAGGTTGAATTGGCGAGCAGGAATCCATAAAACTGTTAAAAACAATGTTAAATCCCTATGTTCCAGTTTGAAAGTGGCCACCCGGTATAATTATGGCCCCATCAGTACATTATTTTGGAGGTATAGTCAAGACATTTTTTTTTTTAATTTGACACTGACAGTGCGGATGTCAAGTAAATGGAGTATAACGTAATTAAACAGACAGCTTTACTGCCAACTTAAATGTCAAATTTCCATGGTCTCAAAGCAACGGTAACAGAATATAGTGTATAATTAATTCGAACACCGTATTCCAGCCCTTCGTTAAACAATTGTACCGTTAAGTCTGCCACAAAGCCTTCCATTGGCAGACAAAATTAGACTGAAACATTCATGGGGCCATATTCACAAGGTTTTGTAATTAGGCAAGCGAATATTCACAAATTCATTTGTGACCGTGTTAAAAATAATCGCAGTTTTCTTCAAACAAGAAGATGCATTCACTCATTTTGACACTTTATAGAATACTTAAATACTGACGAAAACATTGTCAAGGTCAAAGCCTACTTGGTGTTTACAAACGTTTTTGCTCTTACAATAAATGGAACTTGACCGTTTCCAGTTTTTGTAATCAATTCCATTTTGTAAAAGCAACATTTGTGTCAGGACGAACAAGTTGATTGTGTAAATAAAGTGCCTGCGTAGCACTAGTAAGATACGCTATTCCATAGCAGCGGTGCTCTTCTGCGTAGTGTAAATATACCTGTGTTTGTTGGCTTGTGATTTGTACATTTTTTGTATAGACATTGATGTACAGAAACCCGGGAATCTCATCACGTCTCTAAGCAATACTTTAGTTCGTTAGGTGTTAGCTGCAGAAGGTACTACGATCGTCATATAGGCATAGTATATTGATGTTGTTACACTGTATTTTTATATTTTTATTTATTTCAGTGCAAAATTACTAATTCTGTGATAAAGTTGAAATTTTACTAAACCGTACGTATTGTATTAATAGTAAGCCGTAAGTAGGTTGTATATAGTAGCAAGCGAATTAATTTTAAGTTGCGTACCCGAAATTACGGTGTTTGTTGAAGTTTTAACAACTTCAAGAGTATGATTGAAACTTGTTTAAATTGATCGATTTATTTTCGAATACGTAAATAACTTTCTACACATATTTGAACTGAAGTATAGATACATGTAATCGTATTTATTGGAAACGTCAGTTTTCAGATGCTCAGAACTGTGCACGTATAAAAAACTGACCCGAATCACCATCGAATCCTTTTTTCGCTCTTTGTATTCCACGTAGTTACTTGCGTTAGTGAATGATCAACATTCCATATTACAAAGTTAAAAAAATTCTAATTTTTAATGGTGTTTTTTGTATATTCGATTTTATATATTGTGTAAATAAATCATTTTATGTTGATTAGCGGTTTTATTAATTCCTACTGATGATCCCCGGACACTTTGGTAAGCTCGTTAATACTTTATTTTAAAGAGACGTAAAACTCTGTGATCTATGTTACTAGGAGTTGATTAAAAGTTCCTTGCTAAGGTTGAAACCAGTGGCGGCTCGCTAACATTTTTTTGTACTTATTTTTCACCATTCTTATTTTAAAGCTTAAACAGAACGAGTAATTTTTATTTCATGAACTGTATGCCATCATGCTGTTGCTTTCACGAACACATTGGTGCCAGATCAAAGTGGCTCTCAGTTTTGGGCAGTTTATACACTGCAGCAGAAGTAGGTCCAGAGATGATACTTTAACATGCAAAGAGAGCCAAGTCTCTGTAGGCTCAAGCCTTCAGCACGCTCAGTCTGACTTGACCCCTGCGATAATGCGGGCATTTAGAGTTTTTAATTACAATCTTCATCATCGAGTTGAGATAAAGAAAGGCCACGTCTGGGAGGCATATTCAGAAGACCGTGTGTACAATTCCAAGAGACGTTAAATTGACGCACTTCTTGATATATGTCAATCACGCATGCATCTTAAACAGTCGAGATGCAATTTTTTTTTGGCTGAATTATGCATTAAAAAATTTAATTTTTGGGGAGAATCCAATACTACTTCCTTTGTTGTAAAAGGAAGTAAAAATTAAAGAGAGATGTTCGATCCGGTTCATCATCTTTTATTATTTTTGAGAAAATGCAGTTTACGTTCGGCAGTTAGCTCTATGATCAACATTGTCCAAGAGCCGTAACTAGCTGAAACATCGTTGTCTGAGCAAAAACAAACCACACGCTTTAAATTATTTATTTACAATTATCAGAGAAGCAATAAGAATGTATACCTTAAAAACAGATTTTCTGCATTAAAATAAGGAGAATACATACGAAGGTACGCGTTTGGGAGGATACTTAATTGGCATTCCATGATTTACAACTATTTTGCTTCTCGTTGCAGTAGTTATTCATAAAGTCGTTCCTGCTGTTATCTTCTCATTGTTCTTCAAGAAGTTTCTTACAAACTGCTTGATTTCTGTTTCATCTGTAACAATACAAAAAAAATATGAAAAATTTCAACAGAAAATCATAAATTTACAATTAAAAATGTTGATATTTTAATTTTAAAAACCACCACCTAAAATAATGACAATTTGTTATAGCGCCCTCGTCTACATTACCACCATGCTCTCTTATCACAGCTCTTCTAATATTGTCAAAGAACAAATCCTTCTTATTTTCAATACCCATTACGCCCTGAACACACGAGATTCCGTTTCCCAGATTCGGTATGCGGGATACAGAATCTGAGTCTGTTCAGACACGGCGACTGAATCTCAGACGCGGGCCTTCAGTCACTTGCAGTGCCGTGCTGTTATGGACCTAGCATTGCTGTTCTTTGTTTCTGACGAATTAGTCTAGAAGTGCTGTATTTAAAGTCAGGAATTGGGCTCTACTAAGCTAATAAATTTTTCATTGTCAAATAATGTACATTCTATGATCGTTGTATAGTAATGAACGCCTTGCTTATTCGATTTAAATAGAAGTTGAAGAAAATCTGCTACGCCTATGACATGATATCATATGTTCTGGCTGGCAAAAGTAGGCGAGTCCAGGCCGTAGTACACGTGGACTCATATCCTCTATATGCTCCAATGGTAAATCGGTATCCGAGATACAGAATGTGTCGCCGGCGGCCGATTTTCCTTATCTCTCCATTTCGGCCGCCGGAATAGAGGAAGAAACAATAGTGCATCTAGTACATGGATGTTATAAGATTCGGGATATAAGTGATGGAAAAACAGTGAAAATTGTACTAAGTGAAAGTGGCAAGGGTATAGGGTGGATGAGAGAGGTACAAAGAAGACGAGGAACAAGGGACAAGAATGAGTGGCCGGCGTACAATAGGTAATTAGTACAAAAGTAAATTAATATGTAATGTTGAGGTACATTAATGTTAATGTCACTGTAATTAATAATAATGTAATAACCGAACTCCTACTGCAAGTTGAAAAGCAGCAGGATAAATAAATGACTACTACTACTACTACATTAAAAACATTGTTAAGGGAATGCGATAGTAATCAGATGATTCCTAGAAACATCTAGGAATCCCTGCTCTACCCCACCACCGCTAGATTCTTGAAATTGAAATTTGAAATAAATATGCCAAAATAAAAACTTGTTATTAAATGAAATGATGAATAAAATAAAATTAAATTACATGAAACTAATACAAATTAAAAGAATTTAAACGAATCATTTGACCACTTCACATATATACTTTGTGATCTGATAATTAATTATAACAGCAATAACAAAAATACAAGAAGAAAATTGTGGATAACTTAATCAGGAGTTCAACCAATTTAGTCTGTTATTGACCCAGTACTGTTTGATCTGTTACGTTCCTCGGCCATTTAATTTATTTACGTTTTGTGTTCAGCTACTGATTTGTCTCCATTTCGTGGAGTTATTTTTATTTTTTTGTTGTTTTGAGGCAGCCTAAATATACACGCTTATTATCGTACAACAGCTGTGCACGGGTTCTCCAGGTAATTGACCCAACCCTGACTGATAATATGCGCAGACATGTGTGGCCTTGCGGCGTTCGGCTCTAACCCCGCTTCCGTTTATAAGATACGTTCGTCTGCAACATCTGTTTTACCTCGATGTCGTCACTTCTTTACACTTTTTACACTCTGTTGCCCGATTTTAACCAACTTTTTACACTATTTGTCATTGCATGAAATACGCAAGATAAAGCCCGTAATACGAGAAATTTATCGTCGCTTCACACATTCACGACCTTTTCCTATGCTCGTCGCAAGACTCCATAAAGCAACTTGAAGGGCTTAAATTGTTTTTTTTTTCAAATGTTCAAACATGCATATTTGAGGAAGCCGGGTAGCGCAGTTGGTAAAGCGTAAGGCTAGCATTAAGCAAGTCCTCAGTTCAAATCCCATGGTGGGTGGAATTTTTCCGCAGCCTTGGAGGTTGGTATGGGGTTGGGGGAAATCATTCACACTTGAGCACCAAATTAACTGTGCTGACCACAGACATAAGAGACAGAGTAACAAAGCCAACACATCACCAAGACACATACCTAACACAATGGTTGCTACGCAAACAAGAAAGTCGTGCTCCACATTTGTAACCCGAAACTAGGCCAAGTTGAGCATTGCACCACTAGATGCTGAAGCGTATAAGGCGCCAGCTTCTACACCACAAGATAAAATGAGGTTATCGATTGTACATACATACATGCATATTTGAAAAACAGGTGAATTTAGGTGTATAAAGCAAGATATCAAAACAAAGCTGATTTAAAAGGGCTTTTCCAATATACAAAAATATACAGAGCATTCTATTTAAAAAAACCAAAATGATTACATTTGCAATTGTTAAGCACCCTGTATAGTATTAATTCCCACAGCCATCATTTTACGCTTATGAACAAAATATTTTCTTTGGTAACATTTCCTTCATTCAATTGTTTTCCATTACTTACAGCTGCCGCCTGAAATTCAGCAGTTTTTTTTCATAAAATTGTTAATATCTTCAAAACAGTTAACGATAGACCCATACAACTTTATCAAAATTATTAGTATATCAATGCAAATCTTTTAAGCTACCTAAATATAGGGCACTGTCCGATGTTTCACAGCCTTACCTTTTTTTTATGTCTACGTCACTGTGGCTTTTGAGACCACTACTTTGGCTAATTTCATTTATACGTTGATTCAGTCCATGTTTAATCTATCTGGTTCGTTCTCTAGTTTGGCTTTTGATATATGTTTTAGAATAATTGAACATCAGACAACAGTTGGAAACGCACGCAATTATTCCCATCCGACACTCACAGTGCCTTTGAAAAGACCATGGCCCATGGGGAGAAGTACAAAAATGCTTTTTATATTTTCCTGAATCGGGTAATAATTTTATGCATCGTGTCTTTCTTTTGTTATATTTTCGAAGTGCTTTATTTCTGTTATGACAGATTGAGTTATAGCATTGCCTCCTACACTTACAAGCCATGCTGTTGGAGATTTGGCAACGCTAATCGTAGACCAATTTTTGTACTGTTTATTTATAAAAATGTCTGTTGAAATGTGGCGTGTGATTAAATATTAATATGCTGGACTGCTCTAAGTTTGACAAAATACATTTATTTATATTACTGTACTGTTCGTGATAAGTGCAAGTAAAATTGCTGCTAGAATTCATGGAGTTTATTAAGTATTTCATTGAGGTAAGTAACAACTTAACCTCATTTTTAGGGCATTTCTTGTTACTTTTAATTTTATATTTAGAATGCCACGAAGACGCTATGTACCAACCACAACTGTACCTTAAAAGAAAATCGTATGCAAACTCTAACTCCACTGTCTTTTCGAATGAACAAGATCCGAAAGAAAGCATGGCTTCGTGCAACGGCACGAGAACGTTGGACCCTAACAAAAAGTTCTGTCGTGTGTGAAATACATTTTAATGGAAAATACATTTGAAAACGTTAGAAATGAGAATGGGGAAATGCAGAACTGTTGCTGCATTACCCTCAATTAGCTGACAAAGCTGTCCCAAACGTATTTCCAAATTTACCAACTAGTCCAGTCGTTGAAGGTTTTCCACTCCGAATTCTTTGAACCTTGACCGATTGACGTGAAATTTGGTGAGTGGTTAGGGGATGGCTCAAGGAGCAAAAGTGGCATAGGGCCGAGGTGCGCTTTTACCCAGAGAGTGGATACCACCTCTTCTCGGGGGTGGAAATGTGTTCACTCAAAATAACCCCGGAAATGCATAGAGGGACAAATTCTAAGTAAAAAATGTTTTATATAGTTTTTTCGATAGATCGATATTTTTCGAGCTATTCGCGATTGAAAACTTAGATTTTTCGTGATAAAAATGTATGTTTTTGGACGGTTTTTTGCGAATAAGTCGAAAACTTTGCGTTCTATCAAATAAGTTGTAATAACCAAAAATGAAGCTTAGAAAACAGGAAAGAGATTCGTTTTTATATGAATGATCTAGGTCCAAAATAAAAGAAGTTATGGCTCGTTGAAGAAGATTTTTCTTTTGCAACAACTTGGTTCGAAGTAATCAACGTTAATTAACGAAAAACCGATGCATTTTTCGGGAAAAACTTATAGAACATTATTTATAGTGATTGAAAAGACCTTTAAAATGAGCGCTGTTAAAAGTCGATTGCATTATAACTGAGCGAGTTACGATGCAAAAACGGTGGGCCACTCGAATTTTTGAAAAAAAAAATGAGCGATAAAACCCCAGCCATTCCACTAGAATTGATATTGACCATTATCCCTTTACAAATTACGTTATTTTAGTATTACTTATGAAATCCAAAAGTTTGGGCGGGTTAGAATGCGTATTTTTTGAAAAAAATATGATGAAAATGGAAAACGTATTTTTGAAATTTCTTAAAAAATACCTTATTTTGAAAATACCTAAAACTAAAGACAAAAACGTAAAAAATAACATAGTACAAAAATGTGGATTTTTTCTTAACGAACATTTTAGTTTTTTTTAAATTTCTGTAGGAAAAAAAATAACGGAGATATAAATGTTAGAAGTTTGCATTATAGTGCGCGGACCACCCCTCCCGAGCCCTTCAACCCTTTACTTTGTGAATATGCAAAGTCTGAGCATGTCGAAAAACTTTTGGATTACATGGGTAATACTAAAATAAAGTAATTTGTAAAGGGATAATGGTCAATATCAATTCTGGTGGAATGGCTGGGGTTTTAGCGTTCATTTTTTTTCAAAAATTCAAGTGGCCCACCGTTTTTGCATCGTATCACGCTTAGTTATAATGCAATCGACTTTTAACAGTGCCAATTTTAAAGGTATTTTCAATCACTACAAAAAATGTTCTATAAATTTTTCCCGAAAAATAAATCGGTTTTTCGTTAATTAACGTTGATTACTTCGAACAAAGTTGTCGCAAAAAAATTCTTCTTCAACGAGCCATAACTTCTTTTATTTTGGACCTAGAGCATTCATTAAAAAAACCAATCTCTTTGCTGTTTTCTAAGCTTCATTTTTGGTTATTGCAACTTATTTAATAGAACGCGAAGTTTTCGACTTATTCGCGAAAAACGGTCCAAAAACATGCATTTTTATCACGAAAAATGTAAGTTTTCAATCGCGAAAAGCTCGAAAAATATCGATCTATCGAAAAAACTATATAGAACATTTTTTACTTAGAATTTGTCCCTCTATGCATTTCCGGGGTTATTTTGAGTGAACATTTTCCACCCCCGAGAAGGGGTGGCATCCACTCTCAGGGTAAAAGCGCACATCGGCGCTATGTCACTTTTGCTCCTTGAGCCATCCCCTAACCACTCACCAAATTTCACGTCAATCGGTCAAGGTTCAAAGAATTCTGAGGAAATAGCATATTTTTACCTTCAACGACTGGACTAAACATATTGTCGTCGAAAGCGCCTCAAGAAAGGACAAATCCTGAAGACAAATATTGGAACGACATGCACAAACACTGAAAGTGTTTTTAAGTGATGACACCAGCAGTTTTCTGAAGATTATGAAGCAATTTGTGTCACACAAATTTAAATGTTACCAAGCAGATAAGTTTATTATGTTCAAATAAGATTATTTACAGCTGTAGCGCCATATTTTTTGCATATATGTTCTACTCTCAATCAGCAGTGGTGTATAGAAAGTTACAAACTTTAAAATAATTACAGAAATGTTCTTTTATCCATGTGTGACATATGTTAAGTTGTTTTATTTTTATAAATATACTATTACACGTTTGTATTATTTGACTATGTAAATAAATGTCACCATTACAGAAGCTATCTTTAGTTAATTACAGAGTAAAATTTGATAAACAGTAAAACTGTGCTCTTTAAAGCAGAATTATTTCAAATGGGAGTATTGTAATTTAGGACCACCAACTACCAGAGATGCAATGTTACCAAGTCTAACAGCATGGCTTGTAAGTGTAGGAGGCAGTGGTTATAGCCATAGCAGAGTCTACTATTCTTCGAAGTCTTAATTATGTAGCATCCCACTGAGACACCTAATTTTGGACAATTTAGGATCATCCTCTACGTTTCGAAGTGCAGATGCAATCGAGATTTCAATACTAATCACGAGTGCAATTACTTGCAAAATTGCACGTCACCAAAGCTTAAGAAAGGGAGTCACCACAGTACGTATGGTAGCATTAGCTAACGTGGGTTACATATAGCAAATCAGACAAAAAGTGTTGCAAATGCCAGCGACAATTTTGCCCTTTGTAAACAGAAAAAAAAGAAATCTAACCAGCACACAAAATCATCTCTACCCCTGTTTGTACGAGTGCTATGATGTTCCTTTTGACTAGCCGTTTCTGCTGCCTTTAAAATGAATTTCGAGAGTGACTTGCAGCATTAAGTACTATCCAACTGAATAGAAAATTTTTTGCGAGGCTTTTCTTGACATATTGTGACATCTTTTCCACTTTTGCATTGTTTTTTAGGACTAGAACTATTGTCTGTTGTCTTCTTGTTGCAATTTAGATACAGATATACTTAAACTACTATCAAAAATTGTGGTTTGGTTGAAATTTATATGATTTCGTTGCTTAAAAAGTGGTACAATTTACACAGAAATGTAAATTTTTGTGTACTGGAGCTCGTGCACTATTTCATTGTGACTTGGTAACATCAAACATTGAGGTTAGAAATGCTTTGCAGTGTGCCTGCTACTCTTCATATTTGAGTTCAAGTTAGGATATTTCAAAGCTTATCTAACATCAATATTTGAAGTGAAATTGAACTAACAAAATAAAAATTACCTTTGTGCAGCAAAGCGTGCGAAATATTCCTAGCGGTGCTCTTAAACGTATCCCTCGAGTCAAATCGCCGTTCTGCATATGCCGGCGTTAAAAGTTTGACGACTAGCAGTCCTATTTCTGTCTTCTTGAGTTTCGATCCGCTGGATTCTTTTGCAAGTTTCACGTCGGCAGAAGCCTTCTGATCTGGTCTCTGCATCCCCCTATCCACCACCTTGTCTTTGGAACCAGCCTGAGCTTCTTTCCTGCTTCTATGATCATCCTTGTGACTGGATTCTCCACCTTTATCAACTGCGTTCTTTTGTGCATCTCCATCACTCACTTTCGTGCTTCTGCTTGAATGCTGAGCTTCAGGCCTTCCCTCTTTACTTTTATCATGTGCTTCCTTATCGCCCACTTCCAGCTTCCGCTTCAGCGAGGATGACTCGCTTTTAGAATGCTTCGAGTGGCGATTGTTATCGTGCTCCTTTCTATCCTTGGATACGCTTTTTGTGTTCGACGATTCTCTATGATTATGCTCTGTGCTCTTGTTTGGCAGGTCGTGCTTTTTATATTCTTTACTGACCGTGGCCTTTTCAAACACTGCTTCTTGGTTCGGAGAATCCCTCTTTATTTTGAATGTGCAAAAGTCATTTTTGTGTTCTCGCGCATTGTTCTGCTCCGGAGCGTCACTATTTTCCAAATTTTCTGCACCTTCTGCTATGACAAGAGAGTTGTTCGAGTCGGTATCTTCGCCAAACAAGATTTTTAAGCTCTGAGTGGTTTTATTCATTTTATCATCAGGCTCAACATTGAAGTCATCAGACTTTTTATCACAATTACTCTCTGCTTTCACCTCCTCCCTTTTAAAAAATGAGGTTAAGCTGGTTTGATTTTTATCTAGCTTTCGCTTTTTGCCATCCAAGAGTTCTTTGGCAGTCTTGAAACCCTCAAACACCGTCCTCGAGCGCTTCTTGTCGCCTTCCAATTCCGACTCGGAGCTGGGAGAAAGCGGCGCGTTGCTGTCCAGGCTCTTCAGCATCTGCTCCTTCTTGATATTCCTGAACAAGTCGCCCAGGGTTTCGCTCTGAGGCGGTTTCGGCTCAAAGCTGGCCAAAGCTGTATAAACCTGCTTTTCTGCCGTGCTCTTCTTAATATTGGCGATCTGAAATTGCAAATGTAAATTGGTCGCTTATTTGCTAATACTACCCCATCACCCACCAGTTTTGCATTTGAGCTGCGATACACTGTCAAGGTCGTCGTTGCAGTGAAACACGAATACTCCAGATCGACGGCGCAATCCTCCATGTCCTTTCTGTCGAACTTTTGCACCGGACAGCATTCCGAGTAGTTTTCTGATAGCACGTCTGTGATTTTCGTCAGGTACTGCTCCCGCGTGGCCAGAGTGAGTCCCTTCACTTTGTTGGAGGTCGAGGAGGCCGCCAAGACTCGGGCATGCTTAGAGAACAGCTTGTTGATTGTGTCTTGGGATACCTCCTGCAAATATTTATGAGCTGTTAACATTACAAAGGAGTTTATTCAAGCATTCACCTTTAATGAGAATAATCCTATGGTTGCCTTACCTAACCTAAACTAATTGAGCCTATCCTAACCTAAAACAAATGAAGGCTTCTATGGCTATTGTCATTTACAGTGAGTAGACCATTCAGCAAAAACAAAAACATTTAAATTTATTGGCATATACAGTGTGTCCCCGGATAGGTGAAACGACTCTTGTGAAAGGTAAAAAATTTTCGATTTAAATTTTCATTTTTTGGGGTTCAGCCCTGCTTGGTTAAAGGCGAATTTCTAACATAATTTCAGTTTGGAGAAATCAAGTATACCTTGGAAATTTTCAAAAAACCCATTTTTCTGTAGAATAAAGCGCCTTTTATGTGACAAATACTTCAAAAAGTTATTAAAAAAAGTTGTTTAGAATCAACATTTAGGCCCCTATACCAAATTTCAAAATCCTCAGCCAACTTTGATTTCTCACATTTTCTTTCAAGTTTATTTTCCAATTCAAAGAATTTTATTTTTAACAAAGTTTTTTATTATGAAATAAAAACTTTGTTAAAACTATTTGTTTTTCCAATAAAAATCTTTGTTAAAGTAAAATTCTTTGATTTGGGACCTAAACATAAAATAAATTGTGCGAGATCAAAGTTGGCTGAGGATTTTGAAATTTGGTATAGGGGCGTACATGTTGATTCTAAACAACTTTTTTTAATAACTTTTTGTCGTATTTGTCACATAAAAGACACTTTACTCTACAGAAAAATGGGTTTTTTGAAAATTTCCAAGGCATACTTGATTTTTCCAAACTGAAATTATGTTAGAAATTCGCCTTTAACCAAGCAGGGCTGAACCCCAAAAAATGAAAATTTAAATTGAGAATTTTTTACCTTTCACAAGAGTCGTTTCACCTATCCGGGGACAGAGCTGGGCAGTATTTGTACTTGTAAATACTTTTTTTTATTTAAATACTTTGTAGTATTTAAATACTTTTTAATGTACGGTATTTGTATTTCTAGGTGCAAATACTTTGCAAAGTATTTAGTATTTAAATACAATTTTAGCAGTATTTAAATATTTTTAGGATATTTAAATAGTTTTGCAGTATTTAAATACTTTGAGAGTATTTAAATACTTTGAGAGTATTTAGCTCCCTTTTATTTCTTCAAATGTATTTCTAACTAGTAAATAATTTTTGCATAGTTTCAACGTGTATCAAAATCCCAAGTTTTTACTTGAAACGCGAACACGTGTAGTGCTTCAGGTAAACAACCACCCGTGCTAGAGCGAGACAGAAACCACCAGGCAATTGTGGGCCTGAGCAAGATGCATAAAAAGCCGGTTTGACGGAGTGACGGAGACAGTGCACCCCTGCCATTCGATATTCCATGTTTTGGCAGCGCGGAACAAATAGTGGTGTTTCCTCTGTACCTGTGTCGTGACTTGTGGTAAAAATAAATTACTATTACAGTAAGTATACCTACATTTAATAGTACTATTAGTAGTTCATATTCAATATATGCAATTATATTAATAAAATATTTTATGGATTTTAAGATTTTCTTTGCCGAAATATCCATAAAACACCGGAAACCAATATATTGTTTCCTTTGGAGTTTTTAATAATTCATATACAATAGTTTAAGCTATGCCATCTTTATTATTTGGCTTAATATTCGAATAAAAGGAAATTTTGAATTTTAAATTTAATTTTGAAAAACTGTTTAACTGGCATACACATGTTGTGTTACCATTTAAATATTTTGCAAGTCTTTTTACATTTTAGGGATATCTAAATACTTAAGAAGTATTTTAAATATTTTAAAAATATTTAAATACTTTTAAAGTATTTAACTATTAAAATTATTTAAATACTATAGGTATTTACTATTTAACTACTGTTTGCTCAAAAAAGTATTTAGTATTTAAATACTTTTTAAAAGTATTTTGCCCAGCTCTGTCCGGGGACACACTGTATGTATGTAAATTACATTTTTTTTTCTATAATAATTTTCAAGGTCAACTTTCTAGGGGATAAGTAGCATTCCTGCAGGGTCCCTAGTTTTAATAATGTTGGTACATAGATTTTTAGTTCTTTTTTCCACTAAAAAAATGATTGTCAATTTGACAGATATGTCATAATTTAATATCGCTTGCTTCATTTTTGTATTTAAAATATTTCTTGGTTTTCTTTTTTATGTGATTTTATTTTATTTATTTTATTTTTTTATTTTATTCTGTTCTCTGCCAACAGCCGTTAGGCCAATTATAGGCGTTTCTGTACATTTTATTGATGATGACAATGATTCCATGTTGAAAAAAAAATTGTCAAGAGTTCAAATTAAAAAACTTTGACATTCAAAATTGACACATAACCGTAATTTTGAAAAAGTTCTACCAACACAAGGTATAAAAATTTCCTAGCGTTTTAATCACGTATCTACCAACATTGTAACACTTTGACAGTTATTATAGAAAAAAAAAGTACTTTATATACAATTTTTGTGCTAGGGTGGTAGGGATTCTGTATTTATTTTATTTTGCAAAGGTTTCCATACCTGCATAAATACGACTTTGAGTTTAAAAATGACAATGACAATAAATCTCATTATTTCACTGTCAAAGTACATATTATTCTGGAAATTCTCGTCTGAGCTTTTATAAAATGTAATAAAAATAGCGATTGATAAACGCTACATCAATAGTATCCAACACGGTATTTTTTAACATCCTCAGAAGTAGTTATTTATAACATTTACGATAGATGCTAATTAAATGTCACACCCTTAACCTATCTGTTTCAGTCACATATTGTAAAGTACGTTTTTTTTCTTTAAAAATTTTCAAGGTCAAGATAAAATTGGCAAAACTGATTTTTTTAAATTATTAGAAAATTTATTTTCGTCAGGTTTTTCTGTAAACGACTTGTCATTTTGACATTTAAAATTAAATTGTCAGCTTTTCTTTTTTGAAAATGAATATGCGTAAAAAACGGAATCTTTGAAAATTAAATGCAAAAAATAGCAATCCTGAAGTGTGCAGGGGAACTGTTGGATCTGCAGCCTAACATACCAGAAGAAGTTTACGAAAGATTACTTAAAAACAAAACTCCTTTAACACCAGATTTTAAATTTCCCACCAATTTTTAGTTCTAAAAAGTTACTAAAACAAATTCTACCAACATATATTTTTTAAAAGAATCCAAGTAATGCCAACATAAACCCTAAATTCTTTGACCTTCAAAATTTTTATAGGAAAAACACGTACTTTCCATTTACTTGACATCCGCACTGTCAAACTGCCAGTATGTTGGCACCACTGCTATATTTCACATTTTAATAATTAAATTAATGTAGTCTAATAAAAACACATGTTTTTGGAAGTATAGTTAGCGTACATAAATCAAACAAGTAGAGACACTTACCGTCGGTTCCTTTGATGTCAAAATTCCGATTTGGATGACCTTGATCAACTTCTTGGGGGGGGGGGGACTTTCCGATAGTACTAATAGATGGCGCCACTACTTTGTCACATATGATTGGTTGCAGGGCTAGTAACTGGCTCTGATTGGTAAAATTTTGTGCTGCCATCTGATAGTCAAGCTTAGAAATACCCCCCGAGTTACTGTCCCAGGCACTCTATAGACAGGTTTCAACATTTGGCATGAGTGTCTCTACTTGTTTGATTTATGTACGCTGGTATAGTCAAGACATTTTTTTTTAAATTTGGCATTGACGGTGTCAAGTAAATGGATAATACATTTCTAATCAAAGATTAACTTTCGAAAGATGATCCATGCAGAATAAATGATTCCAAGTAGATATATGATCCCAGGTAGAAAAAGGCTAAAAATATAAATTCCTAGGTGCACAATGGAGCTAAAGGGAAGAAGCCGAAGAAAACTAACCTGACGAGTGGTGAACAGCCTTGAATGCAGTACTATCGAGAAGGAGGCCCACGAAAGGTAATATCACACAAACAACTACCATAATGTTCAGGGGGTTTCGATCCCTCAAAATTCTCCCAAAATGAAGCTAGCTGTAATAACCAAGCTGACAAAGCAAGGAATCCAGGTCAACAACCTCTCACAACCGAATTTGGGATGGAATAGGGTGAAAGTTTGCCAAAAGCAGTCCACAATCTGTGGTTATTAAGAGTTCCAAAATTTTAGAAAGAAAGAAAAACTATAGGAATGCAAGTATGTGAGCCAAGTTGATAAGAATATAGCTGTAAATTGCTGAATTTGCCAAAGATGTAGATAGGGTTGCCCAACCATTCAAAAGAAAAATTTATTCAATAAACTCTTAAAAGTAGAATCCAATGTGCTATTTCGAACATTGTATGCAAAACCACAAAACTGAGCGTAACAATACATGACTTAAAATCTAATATCCTAGAATTCAGTGTTTTCTAAAAACAAAACACCTTGATTCTGCAGATGCTAGATGTTAATCGCATGTTAGTCTATTTCTGTCTAATGCATACAGAGCCCATAAACTATATTCTAGCTCATTTGATTTTGTATGTTCACATTATTCACCACCAATCTGTATATTAATGACAGTGTGGTCAATTTTGGTCAAGGTACTGATTGGCTGTTGTTGAGTTGTTTCAATTATTATTATTATTAGGTATAAATTCCCATTGGGAATCATAACTGTCTTTAACAGGCTCTACCGATCCGTTTGTTAGGGTGGATTACTCTCTATTTCACAATCTATGATTACAAATTATCGGAATACGTTGGTATCATCGCATATCCAACGAAGAGGTCATGAGAAGACCAAACTGAGCAAAATTGAGATCTTAGTCAGTAGATGTCATCTCCGATGGGCTGGTCACCTCGTCCGATTAGATGAAAATCGCTTAGAAAAAATATACTCTATGAAGAACTTTGTCAAGGAGCCAGAAAAGCGCTATAAGGACATCCTCGATGAGTCACTAAAAACCTTCAACATTAACCATGAATGGGAAGAGCTCGCAGCAGACAGAGCACACTGGAGGCGGATAGTTAGTCAATACAACTGTCCTAGAGAACAGCAAAGAACAGTCCTGCCTCCAGGTCGTTATGAGTGCGCAGAATGCGGTAGAATCATTACATCTAGAATTGGACTATACAGCCATCGCAGACTACATATGCGCTGACCTTGGATGTTCCTCATACTCGAAATCGAGTGTTTGGCTATTACTATTTCACAATCTATGATTACAAGTTTTTATGTTGTTTGGCACTCTTCACTACAGCTTTCCACTTTTTTCTATCCGTAACTGTCTCTCCCCAGTCCTTCACTCCCATCAGTCTTAAGTCACTTATCACTTGGTCTATCCATCTTAACTTTATTGTTCCTCTAGGACAGGGGTCGACAGACCGCGGCTCGTGAGCCGCATGCGGCTCTTTACATAGAATTTTACGGCTCTCCAACTCATGGCTGCCGAACAAACTCAAACAGTCCAATCACTCATACATAAATTACAAAGCAAACATTTTTTGCCTTTGACTTTTTTGCAACGCCCCGCCATTTAGTAAAGCACCGCACTTGCGCCCCTCTCCTTCCCTCTCCACTCAAATTCTCGCCGGCGTTGGCACTGCCCCCGCCGCAATCGCTCATTTAGCATTTTGCCGCCACCCGCTGGTCGTTCAGTTGTGATAAGGTTACTAAATACATATAATCTGCTTCACTTGGCACTTTTAACACCTGGTAAATTATATCCACAGATGCCCTGCACACTGATGAATAACTTTACATACAAATGGTATCAAAAATAGACTTTCCATTTATTTTTTTATATAAGGAGCTCAATCTCGCCCCCACACAAATTTTACAAGCTTATTTTGTCAATAATAATAAATAACAGTCGGGTCACTTAGCAACTAGATTTTCAATTTTTATAAAGGAAATTAGAATTGATAACATGTTTAACCTTATGGGCTACAGTTTTGATGTCACGTCTTTACCTAACTACTAAAATTGTCTTTTTCTTGGAATAAAGCCACAACACTTTGCTCTGCTTTTATATCACTTTCGTTTATAATGCACTGATACACTTGAATTCCTTTAGGGTCTCACTAATTGTCTTTCAACCGGCTGTCTTCCATTTTCCATTGCTCTTTGCAATTATTATTTTGCTAGCACGGTTTTGTTTACCTTTCAGCTAATTTTCCATTTGCTGGCTTATACACTTTTAATACATAATGCTAATATACTTTCTGTATTTAACAAATAATTCTGTACCATTTTATTCACATTATGTTTGACGTAACTAAGTTCAAATCCGTCAGTTACAAATTAAATTGCATTGGCCCTTCTGAACATTTCTCATATCTGAAACCCTAAACGCAACTCTTCTGAAACCTGCCTTATTTCATGCTAACTTTTATCCCTCAAATTATTAGTTACTGCTGTTCACATCAAGTGCACTTATTAATGTCAAGTAGATTATTTTGCAATAAATAAAATATTTAATTCTGTGCTCATTTTGACCTTATTTATTTAGGTAATTAGGCAATCAGAATTGCTATGGGCAGTAAACCATTACAATATATACAGAGAAAATACATGTTGTGGCTCTCTAAAAATTTCCAGAATCTGTTTATCTAACTTGTGGCTCATCTAATTCGAAAGTCTGCCGACCCCTGCTCTAAGACGATTTTCCAAGGGCCTCCAATTCATCAGTTTCTTTATCGCTCGATGCTCCTCTGTTCTTATGACATGTCCATACCAACTCAGCCTTTGTGCCTTGATTGCTCTCACTAAGTCCTCACTTTTATTTTCTTCCAAGATTTCATTGTTTGTTCTCCTTCTGTATAAGTCATCTCTAATTTTTTTACCTTCTAGTACTGACCTCATCACTTTTCTCTCCAAGATTCTCAATTGCTCGTCATCACTCTTTGTCAGGACGCTAGTCTCTGCTGCATATGTTATAATTGGTCTTATAAGCGTCTTGTATGTTCTTATCTTGTTTTTTTTACTTAGCTTTTTTACTTTTCGAACAATTTGTGGCCTGTTATAATTCTACGTTCAACATCTTGTCTTCTATCGTTTTTATTACTTAAGAATGCGCCTAGATATTTAAAAGTTTCTACTTCTTCAAAAGTATGTGTTCTTGTCTTTGTGTCTTTCATTCTATCGCGACTCATGTTGTTTTAAATTCATTTATTAAAAGTCCTCTTTTCCTTGCCTCTTCTTCAACTACTTCCACTGTTTCAATAAGTTTCTTTCAATCTCTTGCTATTATTGCCAGGTCATCTGGGTAGGCTAGTACTTGACCAGTTTTGTTAATAACAATACCATTGTGTGCTGCTTTTCTTACTATATTTTGTAGGGCGATGTTAAATAAAGTTGCAGATAATGCATCCCCTTGTCTAACACCTTCATTTACCTCAAAACTTTCAGTAACCCCTTCTCGAATTCTAACTTTGGCTTCTGTACACTTCATTATCTAATTAATTTTTGAGGAATGTTTATGCTTTCTATATCCTCTATTAATTTCCTTCTATTTATACTGTCAAAGACGGTTTTGAAGTCTATGAATAGTATATGTAATCAATATTCCACTATTTGAGTGATTGAGAAAATTGCATCTATCGATTTGTTGGGACGAAACTCACATTGGTAATCTCCAATCTCTAATTCTGCGTATTCGCTTATATAATAATAATAATAATAATAATAATAATAATAAACACATTTATTTCCAGTACTTACACCAAAAATTACATAATAAAAAAAATACTAAATAGGACAAGTGCAGAAAAGGGGCATAGTTCAGTTGACATGATATAATATCAGGTCAACTGGTCTACCACTACACCCCATGCAGAGTGACAAAATTATTAATAAATATGAATTTTAAATTAAAAAAAAAAAACTTTAGTAGATTGCAAGTGCAATTCATTGTAGCAAAAAGAGCTGTTTTTTAAAAGAATTTTTAAAAATAGTTATAGACAAATTTCTTAACTTTTTTGGGATTATATTATTATTGTAGTGGACAATGTTGTACGAATATGACTTTTTAAAGAAAAACGATTTAAAACTTGGGATCGACATAGAAGATTTACCTCTTATATTAATATGATGGTCATCACTCCTGTAAGAAATCTTATCATACAAGTAGGCCGGAGCACGACATTGTATAACTTTAGTATATAGCACAGCAGTATGCAATTTCCGTAAATATAATGTTGTAGCAGACTAGAAAATATTTTATACTAACGTTCTGCACCCAAATTGGGTACGAAATAATTCATTTAATGCAATTTGTACAAGAGTAATTAATTTTGTGTGTCGAGTTAATTTTGAGGTTAGCTAATCCACATAAAAAAAGTCACTTAGAAAAATTTGAAAACCCTACTACTGGCTTACTTGCGTCGCCCTGAGTTGATTGACACCAAAATCAGCCAATTCGGCCGACGGGTTCGCTCTCAAAGTGGCGTCAAGCAATCAAGCAATGAAAATGATTATGTCAGATGAGGTGTTGAGTAATGTGATTCTTCTATAATTTCTGAGTATTTGCTTATTTCCTTGCTTCAGTATTGGAATTATCTCTCTTATCCTCCATTCCTGTGGAGATCTTTCTGTTATTCAAATTTCTTGAATTAGTTTGCATATTCCATTATGTACCTAGTTGATCTCTACCCCATTTTATCAGTTCCCCTCTTATCTTATCTGTGCCTGGTGCCTTTCTTTTTTTAATTCTTTCAATTGCTTTCTTAATTTCTTCCTCTCTGATGGGATTGCAATTACCATATCATATTCCTCTCTTTCTTGTTCTTGTTCATTACAATTTACATATTGTACGTACATAAGACATTTTATGGAAATTTTGTCTCCATACTCTTTTATTTTTTCTGTGTGTTACTGCGTCTGTACATCTTTATCTATCATCCCATACCTCCTCACTTCAAACATTCTTTTTTGTTGCTGGATATTTTGGTATAAATCTTTATTTAGTTGTGTTAATATTACAGCTGTTTAATTAAATTATTTCGTATGTAGAAAAACTCTTGGCAGCTAATTGTTTACATTTAATATAAAACAATGAATATTGTAAAAATATATTTCGACTTTACGTCTTCTTCAGTTTACATTTTTTTAAATTCTTTTTAGTCAATAGTTCCAGTTCTAAATTTATCCTCGTTTTATTAATAATTCTTATTGTATTCCAAAAATAGCAGTATCCTATCAGGATTATTATCAATGCTTTGATACGTTACGACTTCTTGTTAGGAAAATTGATGTTGATATCGGTTATGTTCTGCAACATCTGTTTGCTTTTTCTTTAATTTAATTTTGTGTATATTTTCTATGTTTTAAAAAGCCCGAAGTAGAAGATATCTAATTCACAAACACAATGGTTAAGGAAAATTATCTCTCTTAAATCATTTTGATGCACTTTAATATTTTTCCCTTTGTTATGCTGATATTTTTGGCAAAATAATGGAATACGATGAAGTTTATTTTATATATATTTTTACAATATTCATTGTTTTATATTAAATGTAAACGATTAGCTGCCAAGAGTTTTTCTACATATGAAATAAATCTTTATTATTGTTTTTTCTCATGTTGTTCTCAATTTCATCCATTTTCTGCTCTATTTTTTTTTAATTTTCATAAGTTATCTGCTTCTTTCTTTGTTTTCTTATAAACATCTTTATCTTTATTTGCTTTTGTTCTAATTGCTCTAATTCTTGCTTCTCTTTTTTTAATTACTGTGCCGCAATCTACATCGAACCACTCCTGAGATTTTTAATTTTTTTGAAAGCCGATAATTTTCTTTGCTGCATTATTTATTCCCTCCTTTATATGTGTCCATTCCAAATTAATATTTTCCAAACTCTCGATCACTTTTTTTTACTTCTTCCGCATATTTAATCTTTATTTCTTCTTTATCAAACTGTCGAAATGCCCATGTGCTTTCCGGTTGAACGTTTTTATCATGTTTAATTATTCTCTGCTACCAATTCACCACTACAGGGAAGTGATCGCTGTCTGCATTTGCCCCTCTGAAAGTTCTCACGTCTTTAACTTCTGCAATTTTTTTGTAGTAATTAGAAAATTATCAATTTGATTTCCATAATTTCGTCCAGGCACATTCCATGTCTCTTTAGGTATTCGCTTATGTTTAAATTTTGTACTTGCTATAAAGAGGTCATTTTCGGAAACCAAATTGCATAGTTTTCGTACATTTCATCATTGGTATTATTATGTAACTATTTTTTCCAGTTACCATTTTAAAACAATCCTCTTTGCCAATTTGTGCATTAAAATCTCCCAGCATAATCACCGTCTCGTGCTTTGGTATATCATCATTTGTTTCTTGTAGCTTGTAATTTTCTGTTTTCTCTTCATTAGGTGCATATACAATTAATATGCTTATGTTATTTGGTTTTCCTTTTATTGTTAAGTAGGAAAATCTACCATTTATTCCTTTAAAGTGTATGATATTCTTAGTATAGGTTTTCTCTATAATAAAACCTGTTCCGTTCCTTCCATTTTTAGACTCTCCTGCATACCACATTATGAAATCCTTTTCATTTATCTCGCCTTCTTCCACCCATCTTACTTCTTGTACTGCAGCTATAGTTACATTGTACCTTCTAAGTTCTTCTGCTATTTGATTAAGTTTCCCCGCTGTTAGCATTGTTGTAACATTCCAAGTACCGATTTTTAAAGTTTCCTTTCTCCTTTTCTTCCTATTGCATAGTTTCTTACTTTTCTTTTAATATTCATTTCACTTAACCGTACTGTTTCATTCCCTTCTTGACTTTCTTTCCCGGTCCCTACTCTTTGGCCTATTTCGTTGCTTTTCGTCTTCTTTATTTCCATCCTTCTTATTGCATTTGCTAGTTTTTTGGCGGGGGTTTGTTGTCTTCATTTATGGTGAGTTTGAAGGTCTTTTCCGCTTCCTTCCTTCATTACTATTTCTTTTACGTGAGGTGCAAATAGGCATTGTGTTCAGAAATTCTTCTTTCGTACTGCTCCTTTATGTTGGGATCCCTTAGAGGTGTTTTCGTTAATCTCATTCTTTTCTTGTGCTCCCTATTTTCTCCTTCCTTTTCCTTATCATCTCCTTCACTTTCACTTCCTTCTCTATTTTGTCCCTCTATTTCTTCAATGTCCCATTCTTTTCCATTTACTATTAGTTTATCTTTAACAATATTTGCTTTAATTCTTTTATTTCTAGCTTCTATCCTATGTGGTATTAATTTTTTCTGGCATCTCTAGTTATCTTGCTAATATCTTCTTTTACCCTTCAATTTATACAAGCTTTTCAATATTTCTATTTTTTTATTTTCGTTGTTATTCCTACTCGAATTGGTCTATTTTTTTGGCTGTTACGAGCTCCTATTCTGTTTCTGAAGTCTATCTCATGTCCTGATATTTCCAACTCTATTTTTTACATTATTTCTAGGAATATCTTTTTCGTACTCTCCATACTTTCTTGGTCCTCTTCTGGAACTCCAAATATTACTAAATTCCTTTTCTCTATTTCGTTTTCTAATGTTTGTATTTTTGTTTCTTGTTGATTTACAATTTTTTCCAGCATAACTATTTCATCCCATTACAATATCCCCTTAAATACAGCGTACAAAATGTTTAGTTTTAGTTATTGAACACGGTTTAAGTATCGAAATAACAGAAATGCACCGTTGACTCATCCTGCACGTATAAGCTTTATTTAGTTTTCTTTAGCTTAAAAGCTAAGAGCTGTTGGGCATTTTTCTGTTATCCATATTCTGCTGCATACCTCATTCCCATCATATTTGATCAACTGTGCCCGTATTTCATTTTCACCTGGGCTTCTACTTTTTTAATTGTTTGATGCCCTTTTCGACATCTTTCAATTTTTTGCCTTTTGCTTCCAGTTCTGTATCTTCTTTTTCTATCAAAGAGCCTTCGGTGTATTTTGAAAAAAATTCAAGGTAGCTTTCCATAATTTTTTCTCTCCAATTTTTATTATTTATAGCTATGAGTGAAAAGTGAACATTCAATACTAAAACTAAATATTGTATAGAATTATTTCTGTTACTTTGCAAATTAGTATAGAATAATTTAATACACAATTGTTGACTGAATGTTCAATACAGCTTCATTTTAAAGAATTGTAAGCTTTAATTACATTACAAATATGTATGTATATAGATTATTAAGTACAGCTGATAGCAAACAAGTTATATATATATAAAGCTCTATACACCATTAAGGCCTGTGGCTAATTGAACTATCTTTTTCCACTCTTTTCTGTCCAGTGCCATGGTCTTCCAGTTTTTTGTCCCTGCTTTCTTTAAATCCTCCTGTATTTCATCATACCATCTGGTCTTTGGCCTGCTTCTTCTTCTGACGTTCACAAAGTTTGGGATTTAACTATTCCTACGATGTCTACATTTTCCAGCTTGATTTTAGCACAGAACTTAGGGCTCCTGTGCATTTGTTGCTGTTTGCAATTTGTTTGATTTCTTCATTGTGGTCGTTAGTTTTTGTAATCATTGATTCTAAAAACTTAAACTGCATTACTTCTTCAAAGTTAAATTCAGTGCTATCTTCATTCTGAATTTTCAGGAAGCCAGTCGTCTTGTTCTTCCTATTTCCCACATGCATGTATTTTGTTTTGCTATCATTTTTTTTGTATCGGTGTAATTACTGCTTAGTCCATGCTTTGGGCATTTGTTCTTTTTTCCAGACTTCTTGAATTAAGAAGTGGATTTCTTCTTTAAGTACTGTACTGCTATATCAATATAGTTCCGCTGTAATATTGTCTTCTCCTGCTGCTTTGTTGTTTTTCAGCTTTTGTATCACCTGCTCAACTTCTTTATGGGTGGGGGGTGTGCTTTCTTCTTGACCTCCTTTCAGATTTATCTTTCTCTCCGCCTCTTTTCCCTTATTGTTATTGTTGTTAAGCATTTCACAAAGGTAGTCTACCCATCTTTGGACTATTCCCTCCATTGATCCTATAAGATCTCCTCTCTTGTCGCTACAGTATGTGGTTGCATGCGTTAAACCTTTTCTCATTCTTCCTACCTCTTGATAAAAGAGTCTTTGTTTCTGTAGTTTTCTTGTAGTTTTTGTGTGTAGAATTGTCTTTTCTTATTTCTGCATGTTTGTTTTGGCATTCTCTTTTTTTCCTTGTAGGTGTGTTTGGACTCCTAGTTTTTTCTTGTATCATCTTCAGGCATGCTTTCTTCTTTTCTGCTATTGCTTTCAGGCACTCTGTATCTATCCAGTTTGCTTTTCTTTTCACTGCTTTCGTTTCTAGTGTAGCATTTGCCGATTGTTGTATGCTTTCCATTAGGTGCTTCCAGTTTTCCTCCACTTCTGTGCTTTTGGTTAGTTTATTTACTTGTTTGTCTGCTTTGTACTTCCTCCTCTTGTAACTGAGTGTAATCCTTCCTCTTTATGATTTGTTTGGCGGTGTTATTCATTGTTTGTACAGATTCCTTTACCTTCACTCTTACCAGATAATGATCTGCCTCCGCTCCTCTACAAGTTTTAATGTCTTGGATTGTTCTTGTATTTTCTTGCTCTATCAGTACATTGTCGATCTGATTTACTGTGTTTCGATCAAGTGAAACCCAAGACCCTTTGTGTATTGTCTTGTTTTGGAAATCTGTACTTCTAATCCTCAGGTTTTTTTCTATGGCAAATCCAATTATTCTTTCTCCAGTGACGGTTGTTACGTCGGGTTTGCTCTGCTTTCTAATGGCTGGTGTGCATAAGTTTCTTTTCCTATTTTGGCATTGGCATCCCCTATTACTATCTTAATGTCGTACTTTTGTATTTTATCGTAATATTTTTCTAATTCCTCGTAGAACATGGTTTTCCTTCTTCCCTTTGTCCTCAGTTGGTGCGTGAATATTTGACAGACTTATATTTTTATGTTTTCCTCTTATTTTTAAGCAGCCGATTCTTTCGCTTATAGGTTTAAACTCTAGTACTTCTGGTTTGACTTGATTGTTTACAATAAATCCTGTTCCAAATTTTCTTTGTTGGTTTCCACTGTTAAAAAATGTGAAATCTTCATAATCTGATATCTAACTTCCTTTTTGTTTTGTTTCTTGCATGACTAATACATCTATTTTCTAGATTTTCATTTCCATAATTTGTTTAATTTTTCCTTCTGCATTCGTTTCCAGTACATTCCAACTGCCTATTTTATTTTCCTAAGTTCTTCGCTATTTCTATTTAGTTCTTGCTTAATTGTTTCTTGCATATTTTCGTTGTTCTTTTGAAATTCCCTTCAAGCTTGTTTTTTTTCTTCTTTATTTTCCATATTTGGTCTATTGACTTCTACACTATTGTCTGCTTTTGTTGGTGTTCTGAGTGTTTTCTAGTTTCTTTTGGCAGCCTCTTTTTCCTGATTTTCTATTTCGCTGCTTCCTTGTTCTCGCTTACTCTTAAAATAGTCGTCTAGCTCACCTAGACTGTTTGTTCCTTTGGTTCTATTAATTTATTCTCTTAGTGTTCACACGCGCATCGATGGTCGCGTTACGCACTACAGCTGATTGTCGCGTCGGTCCGTAAACTTTCTTATAATTCGCCTGTTGGCGCTCGTCTCCATTCTAACTTTACCACTGCGATTGGTACCCGCTAAGCCTTGTAGCTGTCCGCACGCACACCATTCCGTTGTTCTGTCAGTTGCTCGCTTATCTCTCATTTAGCCGATATCAGCACTTTTCTAAATTCACTTGAATACTCCTTCTGTATATTTGTTTCTCGTATATAATTGTTCACCACTAAACTCCACTTCCTAATCGCTTCACTGCACTCACTCTTTCCTTTTTACAATAAAAAAATACCGTCGCCAGCGCTCCGCCGAAAACTATAGTAACGCACGTGCGTTTTTTACCGTTTGTTTTAATTCTCATAGCAAAACTCCGGCGAGCCGGTGGCAAATGACTATACATACGGCTGTAAGAGAATACACTGTTATGGCCTGAATATACACATTATTCTAGGATTAAAATTGCAGCTTCTGTACATTAAGTTTCTAGAATTCATTTAAGATCAATGTATCATGTCATAGTGCGTTCACACTTTCACTTATCTAATCTTAATTTGATACCAAACATACAGGAACATTATCAAGTAAATATTATGACCACACAATTAAACTTTGCCCATCAGAGATTTCTCACATTATATGTTCTAAATTTGTTCGTCCAGCTTTAATATCTTAAATGCCTGGGTTTTGACAAATCTAACTATTACCTGTGAATTTCTTCGCAAAGCAAACTGTTTCTTGATAAAATCCTCACTGTCCTTCTTGGCCTTTTGTTCTCTTTCAAAGCTGCCGCCACTTTCCTGACCGCTGTAGTAATCGTTAGATTCACTGCAAAAAATATTCAATATCTAATAGCTACTGCCTAAATATGTAGTTTACAGTTTAAACAGAAAATGCTAAGTACTTATATTTCTTACTCTGATAGCCCTTTTCGCCCACCCCCGTACAAATCCGAGTAATCCGCATCCACAGTACTGGAACTTTCGCTGAACTGTATGCACCGCATGAGAAAATTGTGAGCCCGCTCTTCAACTTCCTTCTTGTTCCGACAAATGTCGCATCTGTTTCTACAGTCGGGAGGCGGCTCCCCAAAGTGGTTCGAGAACAGGCGGTGACGACATTCTCTGCAAATTCGAAGCGTAATCATTTTATGCTATAGCTTACGTCAATAGTAATGTGGTCTTCACTATTTAGCCTTTTCTACAAAACTGTAGCAATTTTAAAATTGAAAACTTCAAATTCCAAGTTTCTGAGCAGTTTTAACTTCATAATTTTCAACTTCATAGCCAGAATTGCAATTTTAATTTAAAAATACTGACTTTTCAGACCACAATTTTTTATTCAAAGAAATAACGGTGATTTTACAGCTAAGAATTCAGTTTACATAAGACAGAATAGTGAGCGTAAGTCAGATAAACAAAGACTTTCTACATGAAAAACACTTTCTAAATCCTTAACTTCCTCAAGTGCGAGATTTAACACTACAAATTTTAATTTTAAAAAGCAAGAATTCCACATACCTAAGTCACAATTTCCAGTTTAAAGCCTTCTGAATCACCTTTGGCTTCATCATTAAATACTTTTTTTAGTTGTTTGTCAATAATATTACAAAGACTTGCAATTTGGTAAAAAATCTTTTGTTTAAATGATTTTCCACATCTCACTTATACAATTTTTATTTTTGGTATCTCTTTTACAAATACCTTTTATCTCATTTGTGAGATATATTTTGTTACATAAGATGTTAAAATAGTTTTACTCATTTAAGTGACCTTAAATTTAGAATATTCAACTTTTAATAGGTATTATTAAAAATGACGTATAGTTTAAATTTGTGATAAATGAGATCGCATTAAAATAGTTAAAATTTCGCTAACACGACTTTGATATCATTTACATAACCTTTAGTTATGTCAATAATACTTGTAACCTGGTTAAACAATCTCTAATCATGTTTAAATACCTTTCTATATCGTTTATACACTTTTTATTATGGTTATCTATTTTATAAACAAGTTTAATCTCACCCATGAAATGTAAGTCGTTAAATAAGATGTTACAATAACTTTTCGTCTCATTTAAATGACCTTACATTTGGTATATTCAACTGTTATTATCGTTTAAAATTACCAATTTAATTGTTTGTCTGAACAAAGGTAGACAGAGGAGCGATTAAGTAGTAAGTAAAAGTGATGTATCTCATTAAAATGACGTAAAATCTCGCTAACACAACTTTTGCTATCATTTACATAACCTTCAGTGATGTTAAGAAGACTTGTAACGTGGTTAAACAATCTCTAATCTTGTTTAAATAACTTTCTATATCGTTTATACACTTTTTATTACGGTTATCTATTTTACAAACATGTTTAATCTCACTCGTGAGATGTATTTTGTTAAATAAGATGTTACAATAGCTTTTAGTCTCATTTAAAAGACCCTACATTTGGTATATTCAACTTTTAATGTCGTTAAAATTGACCTCCAATTTACAGTCGCGGCCATAAAAACCGGGACAGTTTTTTTGACCTAATTTTCAAAATGCGAAAAGTGCTGACATTGACAATTTTAATTAATAAATCATCAAAAGTCATTGTTTAGATCTGAATAGTGACTTTTGAAGACATTTATTAATTAGAATTGTCAGTGTTAGCACTTCTTTTCGCATTTTGAAAATTAGGTCAAAAAAACTGTCCCGGTTTTTATGGCCGCGACTGTAATTGTTTGTTAAAACAGATCCCATAAATGGCTTAAAACCTTGCTAACACGACTTTTGCTATCATTTACATAACTTCTAGTGATGTTAAGAGGACTTGTGACCTAGTTAAACAATCTCTTATCTTGTTTAAATAACTTTCCATATTGTTTCTACAGTTTTTATTATGGTCATCTATTTTACAAATACCTTTAATCTCATTCATGAGATATTTTTCGTTAAATGAGATTTTAAAATTAAACCTTACACTGAAAAGTAAAAAGGTTTCGGATAAGTATATACGTTACAGGAAATGTATGAAACCTAGGAATTGTATACAATTCCTAGGAAATGTATATAATGCCGAGCCAATTTAGGAAATGTGTAAAATAATTAGTCAAAGGTTTTTTAATACATACATTTCCTAGGAAATGTATGTATTTCCTAGGCATTGTATGGAATTCCTAAATGGTACTAGGAAATGTATGAAAATCAACATTATACTGTAGAATTTGTGAATGAATGAAAAATAAAATACAGATGAACTGAAGTTTTCCTTAGCAGTGAGACGATTTTTCAGTGCTACTAACCTAACCTAACCTAACTTAACCTAACCTACTGACATAACATCCCGAATTTAACACATTTCCGATTCTAGTTTAGGAAATGTACACAATTCCTAGGAAATGTGTATAATAAAATTGAAGAGTACACTGCAAAAAGGGGTAATGTCACAAAACCAAAGAACTGAGAAAACTGAATTTTAATTCTATAAACCGTTAATACATAAAAGTTTATTTCTTTAAACGAACAGCAAATAGTATCTTATGTTCTTCAAACATCTCTCTTTATTTAGACAAAAGAACTAAAATAAAAACTAATTCTGAAATGCAAAAAAAAATTAAACTATTTTCTTGCGTGCATTTTTCTCCGCAAGAAGGGGGCTTGTCCATTCATCATCACTATCTTCTTGGTTATGGCCACGTGGAAGATTGTTGAAATACTCGATTGCTTCTGGCCCACAAAATCTTTTTAGCTCTTGTAAATTGTTGTATTTTAAGAGCGGCACTGGAATCAGGTCTGAAAATGAGAGATTTTTGGAAAAGAATCTCCTAAGGGATACGAGATTAACTTACCATTGTATGCTTTGTGGGGAAACTTAAATTCGCCATGTTTTAATATGGCATGCTCTTTCTGAATTAAAGCCCTGATGTTGGGTAGTACCACTACAGACGTTTCAATAAAACCATTATAGGAATTTCTGTGAATAAGAAATTGTGGGTGGTCCTTTGAAGCATGAACTTCTTTTACTTCTCGAATGGCTATTGGACATTTCTTCTTGTAATATTTTGTCAAAAACGTTGTCCAGCCTCTAATTAATTCTTGTTCCACTTCTATAAGCTGAAACGGTGATGGTTTTGTTCTAGCGTTCTTAAATACCTCATACCAATCTGATGGGACTTCTGCTTTTGCCTTTTTATTAATCAAACCCATATTCTTATCACATTCCATATACGAATGCCCTCGTATCGGAAATGTTAGTTGAATGAAATCTAATCGGTTAATTTGATGAACAATATAATGTAGATATCTAAACATTGTATAGTTCTTATTTTGACCAGGGCAAGAATCGCAAAAGATCTGCAAATGACGAACTGCAGGATTTAAAATCGTTGTAATGAAGTGATGAAGCATCGATATTACTTCGTCTGCTCCCTTTCGTGCAATTGTCTGAGGGTACGCATAGAAAACAGAAGCTCCAGTAGAGAGAGTGTGAATATTGAAGTTGTACAACGATAATTGACGTTTATAATACGCGTCGTTTGTGGATATGTTTGGTATAGGTAAGTTATGTTGATAATCCAGGGTAACTGCTTCAAAGGAGTTTGAAGTACGAGCTTTTCTTCGCGACTGCCTTTTCCTTTCATAGAATGTTTCTGCTTTCTTCTTGTGGACTTCGTTCTCAATACTTAATCTTTTTTTCTCACTTTCTATTTTGCAGCGGTGTTTTTCGTTTCGTGGGTTTTCTTTTTCTAGTGCTTTTATTTTTGCCAAAAATTCGTCGCACGTGCTGCACGTGTCACTTCTGGGATACCCAAATGAGATGTTAAAGTTATTCACAAATATCTGTCGATATCTTTCGTATGATATGGGGTTTTCTGAATATTTTTCCTGGTATAAGTTGTGCATCTTTTGTACATTCAGTTCCTCTGGCAAGTAAATCTTTTTTGTCTTTTCATAGCTATAATGACTTGTACGACCTTTAAAACTGGCAATATGTTGCTTTACCTTAGTAACGGTTTCTTCAGGAAGTCTGTTGGGCCTATTGTGATGAAGGCCCCTTTTGTCTTTGGGAGCATGTCCGGTATCCTTCAGAGACCTTTGGAGATATTCTAACTTTTTTTTAGAAATACCATAGATAGCCCTAAAGCCTTTAGCACATACCGGGACTGCTACTATGCCTGATTCACGTTTGATCTTAATATGATAAGCAAAACTTCGCTCGTGAAATTTTGCATCGGCTTCATTACCACGTGGGCGTCTTCGTTGAATAATATGTGTATTTATTAAACTGCACAGGTAAGCATTCTGTGCAGTATGACCATCAATCTCATTGAATTGCTTTATCAGAAACTGTCTTTCCGTCTCAGAAGTGTTTATAAAACATTTTAGGCGTAGGCATTTGCAATCCTCGCCGGCCTCATGGCTACTTAACCTCAACTTTTTGGCTACATCAGTCATCCTCCCGAAGGATTTTCTCTTTTTTGTAGTAGTTTCTCGG
Source organism: Agriotes lineatus (assembly GCA_940337035.1). Classification (NCBI taxonomy): domain Eukaryota; kingdom Metazoa; phylum Arthropoda; class Insecta; order Coleoptera; family Elateridae; genus Agriotes; species Agriotes lineatus. The sequence continues at coordinate 3,190,664 of OW679203.1, read as the reverse complement.
TTACGTGACATTCTGACAGAACAGCACACTTAACTAAAGTAAGCACATAATAAGAAAGTAATTACCTACCTTTAATTCTAATGGATTTCACAGCAGATACAAAATTCATCACATACAAACAAACCATGCATTGCACTGAACAATAAAAACCGACCTATCCAAATTAAAAGTTGGACATACCTCCTTTTTGCATAGGAGCCAGTGGACACTCCTCCTTTTTACCGTGTACAGAAATTTTCAATGCCTTCTAAAGACGTGACATAGCTACTTTTTTGCTGTGAACTGTTATCAGGGTAATAGTACCCATAATTCTCTACCAGATGGCATGGATAGCTCTATTTTATATTTTCTGTGACATTCCCCCTTTTTGCAGTGTACTCTTCAATTTATTTCACACATTTCCTGACGATTTTAGGCATTATATACATTTCCTAGGAATTCTACATAATGACGGATTACATACATTTCCGGTAACATATACACGTAAAAGATGTTAAAATTACTTTTAATCTTGTTTAAACGATCTTAAATATGAGGGGTTCAACTTTTAATCTTCTTAAGCAGGGTCTCATCAAAACGACCTCGTTGAAATGACTGTTTATCAGAAAAATTACAGAATATCTATAAGCGATTTGTGCAAGTTCTGCCTCTGATAAACCCTCTTTTTTTCTTTGATTGGAACATTTTCAGGGAAAACTGCATTAAATGCAACTCCATTTGAATATAATACGTAAATACCGAAGCAGGGTATTTTGGGGGCCCACTTACCTAATTTATCAAATTCTCCAACACCAGCAATTCAATCTCAACAAACTGAATAAGAAACACATTCTTCTGTCATCTGACAAATACCTAGAACGTGGGGGACCCAAGTTACCCAGCTTGGTCATCTAGTGTTAAAGGACTTAACTTATAACCATTTTTCAATCTCCTCTAAACCTCATTCATATTATTTTTTTATTATAGGTTGAAAGAGCTTTGGTGAAAAGGATCGCAGCTACAAGAATTCAGAATTCCACCTTGCACAAAATCTTCACGTTAATTATAACTGACAGTCCTGTTGCAGTATAGAAGATTCTACTTACTTTGCTGTTTCACAAAATTCAATAATTTTTGTAAAACTCTTGATGGCGTTTTGAGCTTTGATTTTCCTGGACTCCTTGTCCTTAGCCTTGGCAAGGTCATGTGTTAAGTGGTATTCGATGGCTTTGCGATCCGATCTGTTGTAATAGACTCTGCATTTTGAGGCTCTGCCATCCCGTCCAGCCCTCCCAGACTCCTGGTAGAATGATGCAGGATCCTTTGGCACGCCCCAGTGCACAACAAATCTGTAAATATTTATTATTTCAAGAGCTTGAATAAATAAATAAAACGAGCATGAGTTAATCGTTACAATCCCACAGTTTTAAAGGTGTAAAATTACTAACCTTACAGAAGCCTTATCCACACCCATTCCGAAACTGACAGTAGCGCAAATAACAGGGTAATCTCCATTCTGCCAGCTCTCCTGGGATTCTAACCGTTCTCTGCTTTTAAGCCCTGCATGATAGCAGAGCGACTTGACACCTATTTCCGTTAGTTTGGAAGCTAAATATTCTGTTTGTTCTCTTGTCCTGCAGTAAATAATACCGCAAGGTCTGTTTTCCTAAAATTTTAGACACAAATAACCACTCCTATAACCAAAGGTTATAACGGATAATTAGTTAAAGTACTACAACTTCTTTGTGGAGGGGACGCAGAGTAGTTGCAGCATCTTTTCCAGTACTGGTTATTTTAGTAATTAAATATAATTAAGTGTACCACAGTAAATGATTGATGAAAGTTAGGTTGTAATTCCCTGTCTCAAGCGTGCAAAATAAGAAAACAACGTGACAATTAAGGCCCCTCATTTTCTTGAACGTCCATTACTTCCATACCTTAGCAACATCGTCATCAGTGTTTAAACATCCCAAAATAAATTGCTTCAGGTGTACGAACGGCTGGTCGAGCAAATTTTGATAGTACACATCATAAAATAAATTTCTTCGAAAGCAGGATGTTTTGAAGATTTTATGCGAGCTGGAGAGCTTCAAACTTGAGACAATATCTTTCATTACCTAATAACAAAACCTCATCAGTGCGCAATTATTACTTCGTCCGATTAAAACTTACCTCCGCTCCTGCGGTAGCAGTGAGCGCGATATATGGAACGATGCAGTTTTCTCGGAGCTCCCCTAACTTTAAGTAATCCGGCCTAAAGTCGTGGCCCCATTGGCTAACACAATGAGCCTCGTCAACGACGATCAACGAAACTTTATCACGTTTGGTTAAATTGCTAAATAAGTCCTAAAACAGTTCTTGCCAATTACCAGCCCTCTTACACGGGGCAATCAGTACCCTAAAAGTCGGCGTAACTGCCTGTTCGGGGGTTATATACAGAAGTCGGGTGTTTGGGGAGTTGGTCTTCAAGTCCGTTAGTAAAGCCGTCCGTTCCGCAGTCAACGTTTTAGAGTTTAGAGAAGCTGCCTTGATTTTCAATGCTGATAAGTGATCTATTTGATCCTAGAAAATAGTAAGTTAGCTTTGTTGTTCGCGCTTCGGTGCTCTGTTTACTTTTATTAATGCAAGTAAAGGGGAGAAGACTATGGCTACTTTCCCGGGAAATAGCAGTGCCGGCAGTTGATAGCATAGTGATTTACCAGATCCTGTGGGCATTGAGACCAGAACATCGTTTTCCCCTATAAAAATAGCACTTTGGTAGATTTAATTCTACAGAAAGCAATGCACCTACTTTTGGCGATTTCTGTAACGGCCGCTTCTTGCAGTTCTGACTTAAATGCTTCAAACTTGAAGTGCCGTTTTAGCACGTCCATTATCTTGACGTCGCACATTTCGTGTATCAGTTGTTGTTTACTTCTTTACATAATATTTATTGTGCGCTTTCCATTCTGCACTTTTGTACTTGTCAACTCCACGATTTTTAGGTTATCTCTGCAATGTCAAAGCAACTGCGGCGTTGCCGAAGCCGTGGTTTTAAAAGTGACCTACTTCCCCCCATATTCAAATTCTAGGGCCGGCGCCGGCTGAGCTACCCAACTTTGGGTTTATTTTTGCCCCATTTGCTACTCAGCAGAGAAGAATAACGCGGCAATACGCTACCGAATCGCTGGAGGATTTGTTACTGTCGGCAGATGGCGCCAAGCAAAAGATTTATTTTCGATTTTGCTTTTATTACTTCCTTTTACGATAAAGGAAGTATTGGATTCACCCCAAAAATTCAACAGATCTTCACGTTTTAGAGTCCCCTGATTCCAAAAAACATATTTTTTTTCATTGGTCTATCTGTCTGTGTGTATATCTGTCTGTGTGTCTGTGAACAGAATATCTCAAAAACGAAAAGAGGTATGGCATTGAAACTTCATATATAAGTTTTAAGTACTATGTAGATGAGACAGCAAGCTTTTGAAGAAAATCGCATAACCGGAAGTAGGTGTTTACTCTTGCAATTTTTTAAATTTTTTTCGATTTTTTTCAAAACGGCTCTAACGATTTTTTTTCAAACTTCATATTTTTATGACATTTTTAATGTGTATTGATGTGAAATAGGTGATTTTCCAGTTGAATACTTCTAAAATGGGTTTCTTTTTTTTCTATTTTTTTATTATCTCCTATTTTAAATACAACACCCGGAATATTATTACATTTTTTAATTCAGCTTAGAATTCTAGAAAAAAAATTGTCTCTTCAACTAACTCTCTATTTTGTACCGTTTTTGTAGATTTTGCTATTTTTTTAAATTTTTGACAAATGCTTAGAAATTAATAATCAAATGTTTGGCTAATTATAAGATCACTGTAAAAGGAAGTTGTGTGACTGTATCACGCCAGATTTTCTTCCACAAAATCGTGCTTAAGGCGGCAATCTATAAATCGAGCTTAATTAGGAAGAACTCATAGACTTGTTTCTATAGCGGGCCAGGTGAATTTTTCTTTTACGCCTTGAAAAATAAATGTTTAGGCAACTATTATAGATACACCACTTTGTGTTGTATTGCAATGTTGAAAGCGGATGATTTCTCTAAGTACCTTTTCCGTTAATCTACTACCTGTGACGGACCTACTATTTATAACCCAGTTGCCCAATACGTCCTTTCGTTTGTTGCCGAATAGCTTTATTATGCTTTTCGCTCACATTATTTTTCTTAATAAATAATTACGTATTTTTAAATTTTTTATTTCGTTAGTAAACAAACAAAATTATTGTTAGTCAGTAACCTTTTATTTTACATAAATGAATAAAACCTGGACCACGAAAATAATTTTGTTTTGCAATAAAATATACCAAGGTAATTAGTAGAGATCATAATGAAAATGAAAATTCAAAACTCTAACAGTACCTATTTGACGAAATACATCTAATCATGGAATGTTCATTCGTAATATAACAAGGACGAGACATACCGATAATTTTCCACACGCCAAGAGTCAAGTACAGGTTGCAATGAAAATTCCAGTTTTGATGGTTGAAATTTTATGAGGGGAATATTCAAAGGAATTCTAAAGCATTTCAAAATACTGAGACATTGTCGCATTGCACAGGAATTTGAAAACATCAATTACTATTATGAATGAGAAATTATGAGTACCGTAATTGGTCCTCACTGCCCTTTACTCACTAAAATATTGTGATCGTCAATGTTTGTGGGAATTAGCGCATTCGGGATATGTATAAATACTAAATTATTATCAAATTTTTTAGTAGGAAGTTGGGGATATACTTTTACCAGGAATAGTTTACTAATTTTTTTTATTGAACATGTTCGTGGTTTTGCTAATAGTTTGATCAAATTGATGTCTAAAATAAATTATCGCTTTATCCTGTGTGCATTGAATTGGAATTCTATAAGCTTTGAAGCAAAAATAATTTTAAAAAAACAATAGCTTGTGTATACATAGGCACTGAAGTTTAGATTTTTAACGAGCATGTGGAATTTAGTTATAAATAGCAAATAAATCGCAATAATAAAATACAGCTACATAATTATGTATAATTACAATATTCCTGAAATAATAACGTCCAAATTAAGAAAAACGACCAACATGTGTAGTTTGTTTTATATTTAGTTAGGGGTACAGTAATAGTTTGATTTTAAATATGTAAGTTTTGATTGTTGTATATAAATGAGTCTATTTAATCATGATAATAATAATAGTTCGTCTAAAAATTCAAATTTGTAGAAAAAGAATTTCGTGAAATGGTAATTCTATTTTCCTAAAAGTTGTACAATAGTAATTTACGATACAAGTGCGTAAAGCTAGTCTTTAGTTACGAATGAGCCAGAATTGAAACGAGCGAGCGAGCGTTTTAATCCCCGCGAGTGACTAAAGATGCTTTACTCACTTGTATCGTACAATATTTTATCTACGATAGAATCTAAAAAATACGAAAATATTTTAAAAAATATTTAAATGTAAATTAAGATTAGTAGTAACGGTCGTCATTTTGCGTGATTAAAAATTTTAAAACCGTTGCTACTGAATGAAATATTTTAAACACGTTGCTACTGACGACGTAAACTTATGAAAGCATGTTATTAAACAGTCGTTTTACAAACTTAAAACTGCCAACTAGAAGTCAATTTTACACGCTGTCGTAGATAATAGTAATTTACGATACAAGTGCGTAATCACGAGTGGGGCAGAGTTAAAACGCAAGTGAGTGAGCGTTTTAAGCTCCGCGAGAGACTAAAGATACTTTACGCATTTGTATCGTAAAATATTTTATCTACGATAGAATCTAGAAAACGCGACAAATATTAAAAAAATATTTAAATGTAAATTAAGGTTAGTAGCAACCGGTCGTCATTTTGCGTGGTTAAAAATTTTAAAACCGTTGCTACTGACGACATGCCTAATAAAATATTTTAAACACGTTGCTACTGACGACGTAAACTTATGAAAGCAAGTTATTAAACAGTCGTTTTGCAAACTTAAAACTGCCAACTAGAAGTCAATTTTACACGCTGTCGTAGATAATAGTAATTTACGATACAAGTGCGTAATCACGAGTGGGGCAGAGTTAAAACGCAAGTGAGTGAGCGTTTTAAGCTCCGCGAGAGACTAAAGATACTTTACGCATTTGTATCGTAAAATATTTTATCTACGATAGAATCTAGAAAACGCGACAAATATTAAAAAAATATTTAAATGTAAATTAAGGTTAGTAGCAACCGGTCGTCATTTTGCGTGGTTAAAAATTTTAAAACGTTGCTACTGACGACATGCCTAATAAAATATTTTAAACACGTTGCTACTGACGACGTAAACTTATGAAAGCAAGTTATTAAACAGTCGTTTTGCAAACTTAAAACTGCCAACTAGAAGTCAATTTTACACGCTGTCGTAGATAATAGTAATTTACGATACAAGTGCGTAATCACGAGTGGGGCAGAGTTAAAACGCAAGTGAGTGAGCGTTTTAAGCCCCGCGAGAGACTAAAGATACTTTACGCATGTGTATCGTACAATTCTTTATCTACGATAGAATCTAGAAAACGCGGCAAATATTAAAAAAATATTTAAATGTAAATTAGGTTAGCAGCAACCGGTCGTAATTTTGCGTGGTTAAAAATTTTTAAAGTTCTGAGATCATAAATCATAGTTTATTTTGTATTGATACAAATTTCCAATTCCTAGGAAGTACTTTGTAATTAGCTAAGTGTACGCAAGTAATTAGAGTATTTCCTATATAAACAAAAAATTTTTATTCAAATTTTACTATTTCCATATTTGCTTTCGTTTGTGATTATCGGTGTGTTATCAGCGCGTTATTAAGATTTTCTTTTATTCTTCGGAACCATTCACAATAGCGAAAAGTAAATAAAGTTTGTCTCGGCCAAGAAAAAGTAAACATATTCGTATGAAACAAGTATCTGCGAACTAAGTAGCTAACTACTTTAAAATTAACATTTATAAAATTTGTTTTTATTGCGTTTTAAGTTATTCTAACGAGTCCACGCCAATTGAGCACCAAGCTCTCGATGTAATAAATGTAGACCGGCGAACTGAGCACCAGGCAGATCAGGTGGGTCTTGGACACAACGCCACTGGTCACAACGTCCACCACCTAGTATGGCCGCCATGTTGGACACAACGTCCACAGCAATTTTTGGTCATAACGTCCACCCTGGTCACAACGTCCACCTTGGACACAACGTCCCACCGCCATAACGCCCACTCTGGTCACAACGTCCACTTTCAAATTTGGTCACAACGTCCACCTTGGACACAACGTCCACCGCCATAACGGCCACTGCCATAACGCCCACTCTGGTCACAACGTGCACCTTCGCATTTGGTCATAACGTCCACCTTGGACACAACGCCCACTTTTGTTTTACTTGTTAATTAATCAACCTTTAACTGCCTTCTTTAATGCTTTTTGAGTGGTTTAATGTTGTTTAGAATATTTCCAGCTCGTTTCTCATATAAATCGGTAGACGAAGAATAAGGGTCCTATTATAATTATAACACTAAATATACCTAAAGATTCATTGGTTTGCGATACACCCTCATTCGAAAAAAACGTTTCCTTATTGTTTATTGTACTAAAAAAAAACGTGGGATTACGTGTTATCATTAGCAATATAACAAGGGCGAGACCAGCACGATAACTCTTTTGATGGGCAAAATTATTTGTAAGTATGTCGCTCGAGTTTATATTTTGAAGATTATTATATAAAAACAGTATACGAATTATGATTTAGGATTGACCTAATAACGCAAAAAGACTCAAGTTGCTTGTTTGTTACGATTCTACTTCTATTATGACACCATCCACGGGGTCGATAGTCATCCCTAGGGCGTTTATCGCTTGAAAAGCATCCCTAGAGTGTTTATCAGGTAATCAGGTCAGTATTGATCAATTTTCAAAAAATGCATGGTTCTCCTTGGATGATATCAGTTATATGACAGTTGAGTGTAATATTCCAACTAAGTAACGTTCGTGTGTTCCACTAATGCAAGTGCATATTTGTTTCAATCTTTTACCACAGACTTTAAAATACCAATGACTTATATAATTTTAGTTATTTAATGTTACATAGGGTCTAACAATGACCTTGTCAAATCTGACAAATATAAACTGAAAAGTACTTTCGCATTATACGTTTTACTAGTTTCATTTACTTGCTAAAAGTATATCTATGGAACACTTGGTCAAAAGTAGATGTAGGTAGAGCATATGCTGAAAATTCGTTGCAAATTTATTCACAATGGCAATTTGTAAACCTGCCGATAATATACTATAATTTTGTTAAATATTTACTGAAAATCGTACGACACTCATTAATGACCAATAGAAAAATTAGTTCACGAGCAGTAACTAAGACAACAACAAAATTTCTTGGAAATTTTTTGTAGATAAACATTACTTCTTTTTTAGGGTTTGTATCGTTACGATTTTCTTACCGAATCTGCATTCGAGCATTAATTCATATCCGGAAATTATTTTTCGTGCAATCCAACAACGTCCTAATTTGCCCTCCGCGTCCCGCTCTGGCAAATTAATACGACTTTGTTGGAACGCACCTCAAAAAAATTTCCGGAAAGAATTAATGCTCTTATGAGATTATATGTGAAAATGTATTATAAGTTAAAAATAGTTATTTATTTACCAGACGATAAAGTTAAATTTTATCCAAGAGTAAATCGTTTCACAAATTGTTAATAATAACTTTATCCTCGTATATAATACAAGTTATTTTATACTGTTTTTAATTTAAAATTAAGAATAGCATGCTGGAATAAAGGTAATAGGCAAGAAATGATCATAGAATGAATTTGAACAAAATAGATATATGCGGCTTGTCGGAAACGAAAAAAAAAGGAAAGGATAATCGAAATACCAGCACTACTTGCTCATATATAGCGGAAAGAACAAAGAAGACTATTCCAGTGCAGGGGTCGGCCTGTTACTGCACGAGAAATTCGAAAAAGATGTAGAGGAGATCCAATATATCAACTACAGAATATTGAAAAATAGTATTAAATATGGGAAAACTACATATCATCACAGTATATGCTCCTGATATAAGCAAACATGAAAGCGAAACAGAGAACTTCTACAACGATCTACAAAATGTAGTAGACGGAATACAGAATAACGAAAAGGTGATAATAATGGGGGATCTGAACGCAAGAGTAGGTAATGAAAACATGGACGTTGTTACAGCCAAAGCTAGTAGGCACAATTAATTACTATAAAATATCATATATGTGTGTGTCAATGTAGTCGAGGAGACAGATATAAAAATAAATAACATTCGACTCCAAGTCATGAGTTTTTTCAACTAAAAAGAAGAAAATACAGTCCCCAAAAAGCTTACGTAAACATGGTCCTTCGAGCCGGATGAAAATAAGTACAACTTTGCGAGAGAAGTAAGACAATTTTGGAAAGCGGCAATACTTGGCGATTCCGGTGATTCTCGAGGTACATCCACTACATAGAATACAAGAGTTACTACTGGCGATAAATAGTGGTCTAGCTTGCCGAATTAAACCGGAGTGAGTCGGTTCCATTTTTTCTGTAACTTATTTAATATTATTCCGTTTTTGTTCGTCAGTTCAGTATCGCTTTGACAAGATCAATAAGCAATGTCAAATAGTGATTCAATTGCTAGATTAAAAATTCAGCGAGCGCAAATTAAAGAGGTACTAACTCGTGCAAAAAATTTTGTTGACAAGTTAGACAGCGATCATGTTGATCAAAAAACTTTAAATGAAATTCAAGAACGAGTAGAAAAAATTAAACCGCTTTATGACAGGTTCAATGACTTACAAGACGAAATCGAGTTATTATTGACAATGAAAGGGCATTCAGACGATATTAATGATAATGACGAAGAGATTGTAGTCGAAGAGGCAGAACGTTCTAGTTTTGAAACTTCGTATTACAAGCTTCTCTCAGAATTAAAAGAGTTTTGTAAGTCAGAAAACAATAACAGCGATGCTTCTTTTGTAGGGAGTAGCAATAATAATCCAACTATCAATGAAAACCATTCTATCAATAACAATGATCCTCACCAGCTAGTCAAATTACTACCCATATCGTTGCCAAAGTTTAGCGGGCAGTACAATGATTGGATAGAGTTTCGAGATGGTTTTGACGCGTTGATAAATGAAAGCCCTTACCTGTCTCAAATACAGAAATTCTACTATTTACGATCGTTTTTAGAAAAGGATGCCTTGCAAATCATTGAGTCTATACAGGTGTCTTCCGAAAACTATGATAATGCATGGGAAATGCTTAAGGAGCGATTTGAGAAAAAATCTTTGATTATTTATAGTCACGTTAGAGCTATTTTTGAATATCCTTGTTTAACCAAAGAATCTTATTCCGATTTACGAAATTTGTCCGATACTTTTACAAAACATTTGCGTTCACTAAAAACATTAAAACAAACCGTTTCTGCTTGGGACACCCTATTAATGTATTTAATAACAACGAAATTAGATCCTACGACTCGACGCGAGTGGGAATTGTGGGACAAAAAACAAGAAATTCCTACTATGGACGAAATGAATACATTTCTTAAAATACGATGCGATTTACTCGAAAAAATGGACGTTGATCAAATTAATAAAAAAGATACGCGATTTAAACATAGAATTCAAGCTCATGCTTATTCTACGAATTTGAAAGAGACCAATAGGACGGTTACTTGCTACTTTTGTAAGGGCGCGCACAGAATTTACAAATGCGAAAAACTTTTGAAGCTGTCGAGAAATGACAGAATTAATCAAATAAATAAATTGTGATTATGTTACAACTGTCTAAGACAGTGGTCGCCAACCTCTTCAATGTGTTGAGCTACTTGTTAATTTTGGAATAAACAGCGAGCTACCCACACGGAAGCCACGTAACGCAACGTAAATGAAATAATCCACAGTTAATTTATCATTATATGTATTTATTTTACTATTTATTTAACTGGTAATACATAATACATAGGTACTAATAATAACTACATTCCTACCTACCAAACGAAGTTGTTTGAAAAATAAACACAAACTTTTATCCAGCCACAACGGCATGTCACGTAAGATTTAAAAATAGTTAATAATAACAACAAAAAAGTAACGCACTATCATGAACATAAACATTGAAAAATAAAAAAGCACGTTCAATGAGAAGGCTGACACTCAGACTCATCGATAATTTTTTTAATGTTTGCAGTATAATTTGATACAGCCATTCGAATACAATTATCCAAATGTTCATCTGTAAGTCGATTGCGATATTTGTTCTTAATAAACTTCATATTGGAAAAAGAAGATTCACACAAATAGGTTGAACTGAATAATGCTTTCACTTTCAAGGCAACACGGCATAGAACTGAATATTTGTCTTTACTTACAATAGGCCAGATACATTTGGTACTTGAGACTAACGATTTTAAGGCTAAATCATTTTGAAAATCAATTACTTCCATTTCTGTTGCAGTGATGTCTTCGCCAAAGTTCTGCATAACACAAGTTGCAAACTGTTGGATATCAATTTCCATAAAGGGTGAAACAACAAACTGCGCTACTAAAGCCATTTCGTTGAAATCCTTAAAACGATTTTTGAAGTTATTCTTCAGGGTAGAAACTATTTCTACATGATATTTGCTGTCATAGGGTTCTAATGGATTTTGAGATATTTTTTCTGAAAGAATAGGAAAATGCTTGGCATCGCTGTTAATTAGGTTTTGTTCCCAA